>JAWZYU010000004.1:93612757-94812757 GCA_038380435.1 Ryuthela nishihirai
TTAAGTTGCAAGACACTCTAACAAGGTAATGGTCAGATCCAATTTCAGCTCCCCTATATGACCTGGTATTCCTAACAGAACTAGCCCATTTTCTGTTAATTAATATATAATCAATCATATTCTTATGCAGCCAATCAGGTTAAACCCATGTGTACTTATGTATGTCGCGGTGTTTGTAATTAGTGTTAGTTATTCTGAATCCATTGAGTTTACTTACCTGTAGCCCTAGTTTACCTGTAGCCCTAGTTTACTGTGCCATTGCAGCTACCAATACCAAAAGGGCCTATAAACCTTCCCCAAAGGTCAGAGTCAATACCAACTTTGGCATTGAAGTCACCTAGAACAAGGGTAATATCTTCTTTCTTGACAGAATTCAAAATATCCTGAAGTTGTCCGTAAAATCTATCCTTCTCATCCTCATCAACATCTTCAGTGGGGGCATAACAGCAGATAACATTCAAGTCTTTAACGCTTGTCTGAAACTTTGCTGTAAGAAACCTTTCATTAATGCACTCATATCCTAGAAGAGCATCACTAGCATGTCTGCTGAGCAGCAGACCCACGCCTTGGTGATGCTTTCCATCCTCCCTCCCTGTAAAGAGAAATTTAAAGTTATTTTTAAGTATCTCACCTTTACCTGTCCATCTGGTCTCTTGCAAGCCTAGAATATCTAGGTTATAGCGCTGGAATTCCTGCATGAGGACATCAAGAGAATAATCTCTATGCAATGTCTTCACGTTCCACGTTCCTGCAGAGAGAAAAATGATTAATAGGATTTTTAAAGAAACTAGGTTTATTGAGATAGATAGGTCCAACAATATCAAACAACCCCCTGATCGCAGACATGGGGCAAAGACCTGTTCCTTCTCCGGTAAAGGCTGAAGTCACCGATGCTGGTAGGAACTTCAGGCACCACCTTTTCAAGTGGACTTTTTCAAGAGCCATGTGGCCTGCCTGAGACACATTACTCCAGTTTAGGCTTGACGATGCCCAACTAGCTAAGTAAGGTTCAGGTACCTGCGTTTTCCTCTGATTAGGATTATCAACCAGCTGATATAAGGTATCCCATGCCTCTGTTCACTTAGAGCTGGCAACCCAGAAGCAAACAGAAAACACAGCGGCAGATTCTCCCTCAACAGAGGCCCACCAGTGCACAAGTCCAGGATCCATAAACAAGTCCAGTCTAGTAGGTATAAATGGTCAGCACCAGGACCTTATGAAGTTGACCACTCCTCAGCAGGGTTAAAAAAAAAAAAAGAAAAAAGTGGCCATAGATGACCAGATCAGTAGGCCATACTGAACTGGCAGCCCTTCGTTTCCGTTCCCTTCCAAAAGAGAATATCTCCTTTGAAAGGTTACACTACGCGAAGAAATCCTGCACCACGAGAAGGCGGGGTCGGACATTAGGTGCTAGACCTGGCCGGTTCTGTGCATCATCACTAGAGAATGGTACACAGCTCTCCCTCCAGTTTATGCCTAGGTACCATTTACAGACCAGGGAAACAGTTCTTCCCTTAAAATTCTAATAAACATTAAAAAAAGATAAATTAAATATAAAATGTTTTTACTAAAAGTAAAATTATTTTCATAAGTTTAATAAGGCTAGCCGTCCCATGGCCAAGTGGTTAGCGCGCTTGGCTACTGATCTAAGGGACCTGGGTTCGAGCCCCGGGTAAGGCATGGCTGTTTGTGTCGTTTTTCTGCTGAGGTCCTGCAATCCTCTCAGACCTTCTACTATGGCATATAAACTGACAGGCTCCTGTCAGACCTCTGTGGCAAGCAGCTGCTTGAGGAGGTATTTATTACTATTATTATTTAATAAGGCTATTCGAACGCAAATTTTACATTTATATAATATTCTTGGAATTTGCCTGCTATATTACACTGTATAATAAATAGAAGCACCAGTTTTCCAGGGTAGTCGGGCTAAGTGCTTGAAAAACCTAGCGTCATTGATACTGCATTGGTCATCTTAACTCACAGTGCAAGTCCCATTTTCCATATTCAACCAGCAAATACACGGAAGCAGTCCAATGTTGCCTTTCTTGACACCAGTGGAAATGATATACTGTTGTATAAACTGTAGGAGTAACTGATGATGTCGCTGCAACGTCAGATGCCGGACTAACATCTCGCCCTCATTTCAGCATCATGCAATTGTTGTCTAATGGTTTGCATGGAGACTACGGTACCCGTAGTAGTCCGCAAATAACTCTACAATACAGGTGCTGTGGTAAAAGGTTTGCGAACAGCCCTCCGATGGCGCATACTATCTTCACGTTCTATAGTGCAGCATGCTGGTCCCATACCTGTCTGTGCCATTTGGTGCTCTATGATATTGCGTGAGATGCAGAGTTGCACTGTGCTCACATTGTGCACCATGCGTGCAGTGATTGCTCAAAAACTCAATCCAAGTTCTCATATATCGACAATTTGCTCTCTCTCAGAAGGTGTCAATTGCACATAATAGTCTCACTGGCGTCTCCAAGGCATGCTCCAAACACTCTCGCAGCATGTAGCTTCTCCAACCTCACTGTTGGTCATATTACGATACGAGCTCATGGGCCCCAGGTATTTATCCAGGGCTGGGTGTCACGTGTCCATTAGCTGCGGAACTTTGATCATTTGATATCTCCGATTGGCGATTGCCTCCTGCAATTTACAGATCACTACTTCCATTTCTTCTTAGTGTTGCGATTTCCACTTTAAACAGCCATTTTTAGCTTTTACAGATGCTACTTTTCTGGCCACTTCATATATATACTGTAGGAGTTTTCTGGCCACTTCATATATATATACTGTAGGAATTTTCTGGCCACTTCATAGCATTGCGTATGCTTCACACCTTTCTCACTAATCGCTAGAGGCTGACTGTTCTAGTGGTCCTATATAGGGAGAGGTTGTCAAAGAGGATGTCGATTTCTATTAGCTTCCACTGTCATGTGTCACTTAGCCACCATTTTTTGGTCTCAGTTGTTCAGCTGATATCGAAGGTCCAGCCCTGATAGCTACATGTGTGGTGGTTCTTTGTATTTGATCGCTGTGTTTTAATGTGAGTCTACTATTGCGTTATAATCTTCACTTGATTTCTTCCACAAGAATTATATGCTTGTTAAAAATATCCATTGCGCTCTACCAAATCATCTAGAATTTTTCCATTTAGACAGTGGAAAGCGAAATTTAAAGCTTAATAACGTCGAATATTGCCTTTTTTACGGAGAAATGTACTTTGAGATAACTGAAAGTTTCATTCAAATATCTATTTTCATCATATTCGTTTAATATTAAAAGGTTATGGAAGATGAAACACTTAGCAGCGTTGTTAGACATATGAGTTTCTTCGAGAATTTAGTTTTGGGTGGAAGGGGGGGGGGGTGTCTGAGAATAAAACATTAGTTGGGGTTAGGTTTTACAATTAGTAGGGGCGGGGGATGGCTCAGTTGGAAGAGCGCCAAGCTCCTTATCTGCAGTTCTCAGGTTCGAGTCCCGCCTTTGCCAGTGTTGTGATTTATCTCCGCAAAACTCCCCGCCCTGTCCTCGATCAGTAGGGGACACCGATGGGCTTGGAAAGACCGCCATCCGTCGGAGAGGACACTAAATCGTTGTTCCGTGAGCGGGAGAGCCATAACCCTGTGCACGTTAAAGAACACTCTGGATGTCCTTAACGGGAGGCCGCCATCTCTTCTCCCAACAGCTGTCCAGTGAGTCCCTTCCCCAAACATTCTCTGAGTTCTCTAGGTCCTTGTGACCTGGCCATTTAGCCCATTGTGTGCAAAAAAGTGCCGCTCAGAAGGAAAACAACCCAACCCAATTACTAAAACATTGGACAGGACAAGAAAGGTTAAAACGATATTCTATAGGAATAAAATTTTCCAGGTTTTTTTTTTGTAATCTATTTTTAGTGTCAGATATATATACTATGGGACAAAAATTAAATTATGCAAAGACAACTGTTTTGGATTTCAGAACAGAATAGTTTGAGATTTCACATAAAACGACCGGAATTTCTGAGGGGAGTACGGATTCCCTCCTCCTCCCCCCTTGTATGTCCTTGAATCAGATGTAAGACTATCCAAATCTGAACTAGCAATGACAGCAAAAATATTTCACATCTTCCACATGTGTGTTTACAGAATTCAGCATTGGAAGGAGAAATTATACTGTATTATTAATAACAATAATGTCTTTATTCAAGCGCACACACAATGACAATTTGGTAGAAAATAACAAGAATTAAATTTAGGAATCATACATATTTCTTTCATATATAATCAATAGACAGCCAAAATTATTCGAAATATTTGGAAGTATCGGAGTTTTAAAAAAAATTTGTTAGCAGTTTTATTAATACCTTTTAATGAGCAATTAAATAAGAAAATTGCACGTTAATCAGCTGCTGGTCACAGATCTGGCAGGAGTGTGTCAGTATAATACGCCACAGAGATGGCGTGTGAGGAAAGCGAGACCTCAGCAGAAAGACAACACAAGAAGGAAAGCATTCATACCTTTTATCTGAGGTTTGAACCCAGGTCGCTAAGATTAACTATCGAGACGCCGATGAACAAACTTTCTTAAAAATATATTTCTTCAATGAGAGAACCCATCACTCCTTCCTTCGTTACTAGATTGTATATACAGGGTGTCCCTGAATTCATGGCCCAAATATGAGGGGATGGTAATACACACCGAACCCACCAATATTCGTCACAGAATATGCGGCCGCAAACGCAGCCCGGTGCCGGTAGGGGGCGCGGCTTAAAAGCGCTGGATGGCCAAACCCCAGCATTCTCAGCGTCGACCGGACACGAGATGGAACTGGACCCCCAGATCGCCCGATCTTTCTTGTATCGATATCTTTCTGTGGGGACATTTGAAGAGTGTCGTGTACAAGACTCCTGTGCAGTCCGCGAAGGATCTGGTAGCCCAACTGTCCGTCGCAGCCGCTGATGTGTGCGGCAAGCCCGGTGTTTATGAGTAGGTACGCTGATCACTACTCTGCCGTTGTGCCGCCTGTATCAACGTTGGTGGGCGGACATTTGAGCATTTGTTGTAATGATCTCCAATAAATGTCACTCTGGAAACCTCTGTTTCTGTCCTTCAAAATTCATTTCCGGCTCCTCATTGCGTTTGCGGCCGCATATTCTATGACGAATATTCGTGGGTTCGGTGTGTACTACCATCCCATCACGTTTAGGCCATGAATTCAGGGACACCCTGTATAATACTAATATTTCAGTAACTTTTATAAAGTATAGAACTACTTTACTGAACGTTTCAGACACCTCAGATATCGTTACGGTGTTCAGGTTCAGTGATTCGGAAATATCGAGTACCGGAACGGCGTTTCGATTTAGTTCAGCAATGCTCTTAATTGCTTCCCCTATGAAATAAGTCACGCTTCGCCACTGTGAACTTGCTGTACTGGTGGGCTTCTGTTGAGGGAAAATCTTCGGCTGAGTTTTCAGCTTGTTTGTGGGAAACCCCTGAGCGAATAGATGCAGAGGATACCTTATATCAGTTGGTAAATAAGCTTAATCAGAGGCCATCGCAGGTACCTGAAACCTTGCTTCTACTGGCATCGTCAAATTTACACTGGAGAAAGTCCTATCAAAGGAGGTCTTTTCCTCATGCCTGCGATTAGGAGGCTGTTTGATATTCGGCACTTCCTCTTTCAATAAACGTAGTTAATTGATTTTATTTTTTAAAGGGAAGAAGGTGCTCCTCTATGCAAAGAACTGAGATAACCTAGAAGATTTATTATACAATCATATAACCTATACTGTACTAGGTATATAACTACCTGGTTTCTCATACCCCCACATACACAGTGATATGCCCGATGGTTTAGCAGTCAGGTACGATAACCACTAAACAAGAGCTAAAAAACTTTCATTAATGCAGTTATGTCCTAGAAGAGCAACACTAGCTTGTCTGCTGAGAATCCTCCCATGCTCCCTCGCTGAAAAAAGAGATATTTAAAATGATCTAAGTATCGACATCCAACGGGATTCATATTCGCCGCCTTTGGTACTCCAGGCAAACGCTTGTATCGCACTAGCCACTTGTCAAGATGAGTAAAGGAACGTTCGTCAAGAGAGTCTCTTAACGACGAAATTACTAGTAGAATGTCCATCACTTTCTTTAAAGATCCCACTAACCATTTTCACTCCACAATACTTGGAATACGAGGATTCTGCATAGGGATTACTCTCTTCAAGTCCCCTCACAATAATTCCAGTGTTATAGCCTATTCTGGGTTTTCAAGACACCAGGAGGACAGAAAAGTCAGGTACTTAAAAATAAACTGAAATTTCTCTTTTCAGGGAGGAAGGATGAAAAGCATATGCAACGTGTATGTTTGCTTTTCAGCAGACTAAATACTGATGCTCTTCTAAGACATGATTGCATTAATAAAAAAATTTCTTACAGTTAAATTTAAAACTAGAATTAAACACTTGAATATTATCCATTGTTATGCCCAACAAGGACTCCGATGGGAATGAGATGGGTTTCATGGGAAACTTCGGGATATTTTGAATTCTGTTAAGAAAGGAGATATTACTCTTGCCTAGGTGATTTCGGTGCTAAAGATGGTACTGACTCTGTCCTTTGGGAGGGATCATAGGTCCCTTTGATATTGGTAGTTGCAGTGGCAATAGGGAAAGTCTCCTACTGGTAAATAAACTTAACGGTAACAGAGTAACTAACATGTACTACAAACAACAAAACATATATAAATGCAAGTGGGCTTCACTAGATGGGTTCTTTTGTATGGAGATTTGTATGATTGATGCCAGCAGATGGGCTAGTCAGGAGTACCAGGTAATATGGAGGAGGTGAAATTGAAAGTGACCATTAATTTGTTGAAAGAGAATTGAAACTTAAACTTAAGTAATGAAGATCTGAAAGACCCAGTTATAGCCAAACTTACCATGATAGGTTACTCAGTAATTACAACAACCATGGTTAACTTACTACCGAAGTTCAAGAAGAATGGGACCATTTTAAACAGGCTTTTTTTTTTGGAATTAACAGTACTCTTGTTTAGTACTGTTCAAAAAAGTTTCAGTGTTGGGTAAAAAAAAAGGAAACGAAGTTATTCGAGTAATAACCCACTGAAACTTATTTTTGAAAGAAGAAACTGCAGGAATAGTCTTAAATCAAAATCCTACTGGCGCTAATAGAAGGTATTACAAAACGCTTAGTAAATATGTAGAGTATCAGTTGAAAGTTGATATGAATTTTTGCCTAGATAGCTTGGCTGACAAATCAGAAGGAGCAATTAGACAGCACAACAGTGAGAGCTTCATCAGATAGTTAATATTTTGTGGGAAAAAACAGACAGATACACAGGTATTGAGGGAAAAACATTTTAAGGTTAAGGGGAGAATTCTATCATGGCTATATGGAAATATCTGTAAATGGTAGCTAGGTAGTCACTGGACGGAGAGCTATGCACCAATCCCCTGTGATGATGCATAGAACCGGCCAGGCCTAGCACCTAATGTCCCACCCCGCCTTCTCGTAGTGCAGACCGTTAATACCTTTCAAAACAGATACTCTCTTGTGGAAATGAACGGAAGGGGAGGGCTGCCAGATTAGTGTAGCCTACTGATCTGGACAACTATGGCTACTTTTCTTTTTTTTTTTCTACCTTGCTGAGAAGTGGTCAACCACAAAGGGTCCTGGTGCTGACCATATAAACCCACTGGACTGGACAGATATATGGCTCTGAGCTTGATTATGGATCCTGATTTTGCTGCACTGGTGGGCTCCTGTGGAGGGAAAATCTTCTGCTGTGTTTTCTGTTTGTTTGTGGGTTGACAGCCCCAAGCGAATAGATTCACAGGATATGTTTATCAGCTGGTGGATGTTCCTGAGCAGAGGTCATCGCAGGCACCTAAACTCTTTGCTTCTATTGGCATCGTGAAATTATACATTGGAGGAAGTCTTCCAGTGTAGATGGCTTCAGCCTTTAGTGGTGGGAGAACGGGTCTAACCCCATGTCTGCGATTAGGGGCTGTTTGATATTGTCGGCATTGCCTCTCTTAATAAACATAGTTTCTTTAAACATCCCACGAACCATTTTCTCTCCATAGGTAGTTGGAATGTGAGGACTCTGCAAAGAGCTTTTTCTCTTGATGTCCTCGCACAAGAATTCCACCGTTATAATTTAGATATTCTCGGCCTGCAAGAGACCAGATGAACAGATAAAGGTCAGATTCTTAAAATAATCTTAAATTTCTCTTTTCAGGGAGGAACGATAATAAACATCACCAAGGCGTGGGTCTGCTTCTCAGTAGACACACTAGTTATGCTCTTCAAGGGTATGAGTGCATTAATGAAAGGTTTCTTACAGCAAAATTTCAGACAAGCGTTAAAGACTTGAATGTTATCTGCTGTTATGCCCCCACTGGGGATGCCGTTGAGGGTGAGAAGGATAGGTTTTATGGACAACTTCAGGATATTTTGAATTCTGTCAAAAAAGGAGATATTACCCTTGTTCTTGGTAACTTCAATGCCAAAGCTGGTACTGACTATGACCTTTGGGGAGGAGTAATAGGCCCTTTTGGTATTGGTAGCTGCAATTGCAATGGACAACGTCTCCTACAGGTAAGTAAACTCAATGGATTCAGAATAACTAACACTAATTACAAACACCGCGACATACATAAGTACACATGGGTTTAACCTGATGGGCTGCATAAGAATATGATTGATTATATATAAATTAACAGAAAATGGGCTAGTTCTGTTAGGAATACCAGGTCATATAGGGGAGCTGAAATTGGATCTGACCATTACCTTGTTAGAGTGTCTTGCAACTTAAACTTAAAAAGTGTTGTGATAGGGTTAAAAATTTTACTTTTAATACTGAAGCTCTGAAAGATCCAGTTATAGCCAAAGCTTACCATGATAGGTTACTTAGTCATTATGACAGTCATGGTATGCTTACTAATGAAGTTGAGGAAGAATGGGATCATTTTAAACAGGCATTTTTGGACACTAACAGTACTCTTTTAGGAAAAAAGGAGCAGAAGAGCCAGAATTATCTGAGTGATAAGGCACTTGAGCTTATTTTGGAAAGAAAGAACTGCAGGAATGTCCTTAATCAATACCCTACTAGTCCTAATAGAAAGCATTACAGAGAGCTTAATAAACGTGTAAAGGATCAGTTAGCTACTGATAAGAATCTTTGGCTTGATGGTTTGGCTGACAAAGCCGAGGAAGCAGTTAGACAGCACAACAGCAGAGAGCTGTACCAGATAGTTAATGTTTTATGTGATAGAAAACGAACAGGTATACAGAGATTGAAAGATAAACAAGGTAAGGTTATAGAAGGTGAGGATTCTGTCATGGCTAGGTGGGCTGAGCATTTCAGTGATATTCTAAACAACGCGGTTAGTTCTATTCCCATTGTTTGCAATGATGATAGATGCATTGGTGGCTTTAATGTTGTCCCTATAACACAATCTGAAGTTATTTTGACTATTTCTAAACTTAAACTACATAAATCCCCAGGGGTAGATGAAATTACTACGGAAATGCTTAGAGCTGGGAATGTTTCGGTTACCATTTGGATGACTGAATTTCTGAATATCTTTTATGATAAAGGCATGGTTCCTAAGGATTTTACCAGAGCTATTGTTATCCCTATTTTCAAAAAAGGTGATCGCAGTTCTTGTGATAACTATAGGGGTATCAGCCTACGCTCTGTTCCAGGTAAAGTTCTTTCCATGATTGTGCTTAATAGAATTAAGAATCTGGTTGACAGTCAATTGCGTGATGAGCAATGTGGATTCAGAAGTGGATCAGATATTTTCACTTAGGCAGATTCTTGAGAAATGTTTAGAGTTTCAGAAACCTTTGGTTGCTAGCTTTGTTGATTTCAAAAAGGCTTTCGCTCTGTTGATCGTTATAATTTGTGGTTGATTGTAAGATCATATGGTATACCAGACAAATTAGTTAACATAATGAAAGCTCTCTATAATAACACTGAGTCGTGTGTGAGAGTTGGTAAGGCTTGTAGCAATTGGTTTAGCATTACTTCTGGTGTTCGACAAGGGTGCATTTTGTCCCCTTTTCTCTTTAACTTGGTTATTGATTATGTTATGCGATATTCACTTCAAGGGAAAGATTTTGGCCTTAAATGGACTGGAGACACGAAAATTTCTGATTTAGATTATGCTGATGATTTAGCCCTTTTGGCAAATGATGTTGATGAGATGAACTCTTTCATTGGGACTGTTGATTAAACTGGTAGCAGAGTAGGTTTGGTTATAAACAGAGAGAAAACTAAAGTGACGAAAATTGATCAGGCAGATGGTGCTTCAGTTCCTTTGAATGGCTGTACTATTGAGCAAGTGTCTCAATTTAATTTTCTTGGGAGCTATATAACAGATACTGATGATGTGCGCCATGAGATAAATAGAAGAATAAGAATTGCCACTGGGACTTTTAAGAATCTATGGAGAGTATGGAAAAATAGGCGTATACACCTAAAGACTAAAATTAGACTGTAAAATAGTTTGGTTGTTTCTAGGGTTAGTTATGGTAGTGAATCTTGGACACTTTGTAAACAAGATAACAGGAAACTAGATGCTTTTGATTCCAGATGCTTACGCAGTATCTTGGGCATTAGGTGGTTCAACTTTGTAACTAATGATGAGGTTAGGCAAAGGAGTTTGCAACCTCCTTTAAGCAGCATATTGTGCAGAGAGAGACTCCGTTGGTTTGGCCATATTGCCCGTATGAATAATTATAGATTGGCGAATAGGGTTATGAACAGTGTGCCTAAAGGCCTCAGAAAGAGGATGCGGTGGGTAGACAATGATAGACCAGACCTAGGATGCGGTGGGTAGACAATGTCAAACAAGATCTTGTTAGAATTGGTGTGCAGTGGCCAGATGCAGTAGATGTAGCTCAGGATAGACTTGCTTGGAGAACTAAATTGCACGGTGTGGTTGGACCTCCGTAGCCCATGGCTGCTTGAGGATGATGATGTGGACTGAGTATTACAGTGATGTTCTAAACAATGTGGCTGGTTCTATTCCCATTGTTTGCAATGATGATAGATGCATTACTTTCTTTAATAATTTGAAGTTATATTGGCTATTTTTAAACTTAAACTATATAGATCCTCAGAGGGAGATGAAATTACTACTGAAATGCTTATAGCTAGGATTGTTTCTGTTTTTCGTGGCATGACAGAATTTTTGAATATCTTTTATGATAAAGGTTTCTGTTCCTAAGAATTTTACCAGAGCTATTATTATCTCTGTTTTTAAAAAATGCAATCGTAGTTCTTTGTGATAACTATAGGGGTATCAGCCTACTTTCTGCTCCACGTAAAATTCTTTGCATGATTCTGCTTAATAGAATTAAGAATTTTGTTAATGGATAACTGCGTGATCAGCAGTATGAATTCAGAAAAGGTAGGGGAAGTATAAATCAGATTATATCGCTTAGGCAGATTCTTGAAAAAATTTAGATTTTCAGAAACCTGTGGTTACTAGCTGTGTAGATTTCAGAAAGGTTTCTCACCCTGTTGTCATAATTTGTCGTAAATAATGAGATAATAGTGCACACCAGACAAATTACAGCAATGAAAGTTGTGTATTATATCACTGAATTGATTATATGAGAATTAGTAAGGATTGTAAAAATTGGTTTAGCATTGCTACTGGAATTCTAGACGGCTACATTTTTGTCTCCTTTTCTTATTAGTTTGGTTATTGGTGTTACGCGAAATTCACTCCAAGGATAAGATTTCGGCCTTTAATAGTCTGTAGATTTGAAAATTTGTTATTTAGATTAGGATGATGATGAGGCCCATTTGGCAAATGACATTGATAAGATGAACTCTTTCATTAGAACTGTTAATGAAACTGGTAGTACAGTAGTTTGGTGATAAGCAGAGAGAAAACTAAAGTGACGAAAATTGGTCATGCAGGTTATGGATCTGTTAATTTAAATGGTTGAACCTACAAGCAAATGACATTTTAATTATTGCGGTAGCTATTTAACAGATACTGGTGATGTATGGCATGAGACAGACAGTAGAAGAGAGATTGCTGTTGGGATTTTTAACAATCTGTGGGAAGTATGGAAAAATAAATTCACTGGACAAAAAATTAGTCACCCCTGGCTAAATATCACCTAATAGCGCGTAACGCCTCCGTGCGGCCGAAGAACAGTCAAAATCCTGTCTGGCATGTATGCCACCAGTGTGTGAATGTAGTGCACATCAATATTCATCCACTCTTTCAGCAGCAAATACCGCAGTTCGGCCAGATTGTCAGGATGGCTAGGATGGCGCTTCACTCATTGCTCCAAATAGTTCCACAAGTTTTCTATGGGATTGAAATCCGGGGATTTGGCAAGCCAGTCAAGATGTTTGAAGGCTTCAGAATGCTCGTTGTCCCAATCTGACACACTTCGAGCCCTGTGCACGCAACAGTTGTCATCTTGGAAGACTGCGGTATCCTTCTGGTGTTCACTGTGGAGATGCTGCACAAAAGGCAACATTGTTCATCCAGTAGCTCCATATAGCTCTTCTGGTTCAAGTGCGATGTCACCACAACCAAAGGACCCATTTCCTCGTATGTGAAACACCTCCAGAACATCACAGAGCCTCCTCAGCTTGAACAGAACTTAGCGCACAGTCCGCATGGAAGGTTTCATGTGACTTACGATGTCCCGTTGCCTCGCATCATTCGACTACAAGCAAAAACGTGACTCATCCGACCATATCACATGCTTCCAAGAGTCGACAGTCCAGTCTTTGTGGCACCGTGCCCACTGTAGCCATGCAGCCTTGTGCAGAGGGGTTAACATGGGTCTCTTCCATGGTACTGTGCTCCAGATATCCATGGCATGCAGTTCCCTTCGGAGTGTTCATTCAGAAACAGCTTGTTGTAAGCCTGCATTAACTGACTGGAGGAATTCTTGTCTCGTTGCAAAATGATTTGCCCTAATAATGTGTGACACACTTTGCTGCTGGATAATTTTTTCTCCAGTGAGTTTATTTTTTCATACTTCCCACAGATTTTTAAAAATGCTTACGCATGCAAATAGTATCCGAAAAAGTATCTGTTAAATACCTACCATGATAATTAAAATGTCACTTGCTCGTAGGTCACTGTGGCGGTCCCTCTTGGTGAGCACAGTCTTTCTGCTGAAGTTCTTGCGACGATTAGCAGTGGACTGCGATGCATGCCACTGCTGGAAGACCCTTTGGACAGTACGTTTCGACACACCTGCAAAGGTAGCAAACTCTTGTACACTATGCCTTTGGCTCGGCCAAATGCAATAACACCTATTGGTCACTCATTCACATCTTTGGCCTGACACATGTTTCACAGAGCAACTAACATACATTTGGCACACAATCACTTCTTGTCACTATATGAACTCCGTAGCATGGCACAGCTATTTGTAGGATGCTTTTATTACTGGTGCACCCTCTGCTGTCGAACGGACGTAACCCTCTTACAGCAGGAGATGACTAATTTTTTGTCCAGTGAGGTTAGCTGTATAAACCTAAGACTAAAACTAGGCTATACAATAGTTTGGTCCTTTCTAAAGTTAATTATTGTAGTGCAATTGTAAACCAGATAACAGGAAACTTGATACCTTTCATTGTAGATGTTTAAGCAGTTTCTTGGTCCTTTTAAAAGTTAGTTATGGTACTGCAGTATGGACCCCTTGTAAACAGGATAACAGGAAACTTGATGCCTTTCATTCTACTATAGATGTTTAAGCAGTTTCTTGGGTATTAGGTGGTTTGATCTTTAACTAACGGTGAGGTTAGGCGAAGCAGTTGGCGACCTCCTCTTAACAGCATATTGTGAAGAGAGAGACGCATTGGTTTCGCCTTGTTGCCCATAAGCATAGCTATAGATTAGCAAATAGGATTGCGAACAATGCCTAAGGCATTAGAAAGAGGGGAAGATCTAGATTGTGACGAGCAGACAATGCCAAGCAAAATCTCGTTAAAATTGTCCTTCAGTGGCCAAATGCAGCAGCTATTAGTTCAGGACAGACATATTTAGAGAACTAAAATGTGGTCTGTTGGACCGCCAAATATGAGTGTGTGTATGTATGTACGTATGTACTCAAATTAAACAGTGCGTTCAGCATCTCTTCATTTCTAGCCTGTCTCTCTGATCCCTATTTGACCTCGAATGTGACACAACCAGATCTAAAAATCCCTCTCATTTCTGAATTCCCCCTGTCGGAAATGGCCATATTCATCAATTTCTAGCTCTCCAGCACCGGTTTATCGAAATTCGACCTTTACTTTGTTGGATGCGTTTTGGTACCTAGTTTGGATGCGATCGCTACCTCAAAGGACCGATTGCATCCAAACTTTGGAATGATTTCTGAGATCTACGACCCCAAAATAGCTCCAGACACCAATTTTTAGCCCCCTACCACTGGTAGATCTATATTTCACCTTTGACATCAAAAGCCCATAGCATCTAAAATTTAACATTTCCGATATCTACGACCCGAAATACCCCCAGGAAACAATTTTTAGCTTTCTAGCACCAATAAATCTAAATTTGACCTTTGACCTCGAAGGACCCTCTGGAATACGAAATTTCATAACGTTTCCTACATCTACAGCCTGGACACCAATTTTCACATCTTTAGCACTGGCATTCTACACGGTCTGATCCCTACGTGACTGATCTCTACGTTGAACTTGAATTTTTTTTTACCTTGAAGGACTGGTCGGTCAGATTCTTTCCCGAGATTTACGACCCGGGTTACCACTAGCTGCATATTTTCAGAGCTCTACCAATTCTGCATCATAGTTGGAATTAGTGTGATCCCATGTCAGTCATTCAGCAATCAACCTTCAGCCATAAATCGCTCACAATCGTCCACACAGGCCCAAATCTAGAAAAATATGGAGGGGGGGGGGGGAGAAAAGAAATTTTCAAGCGACAAAAGTGTAAGAGGGGGGGGGGGGGGTTTGCGAGAGACTGGATTTCTAATGCAGTTGATCAGTTTGATTATGGATCCTGGACTTTCTGCACTGGTGGGCCTCTGTTGAGGGATAATCTGCAGCTGTGTTTTCTATTTGTTTGTGGGTTGACAGCCCCAAATGAATAGATTCACAGGATATGTTTTATCAGCTGATGGATAATCCTGATCTGAGGTCATCGCAGATTTTCCTGATTCCTTGCTTCTACGGGTATCGTCAAACCTACTTTGGAAAAAGTCTTCCAATGCAGATGGCTATAGCCTTAAATAGTGGGGAAACAGACCTTTGCCCCATGCCTACAATTAGGGAGCTCTTTGATTTTGTCGGGTCTCTCTCAATAAACATAATTTCTTTCAATCTCACACTATTTTCTCCCCATAAGTAGTTGTAATGTGAAGACTCTCAACCAAGATTATTCTATTGATCTCCTCACACAAGAATTTTACTGTTATAATTTAGATATTCTCGGCTTGCAAGAGACCAGATGGATAGATAAAGGTCAGATTCTTAAAAATAATCTTTAATTTCTCTTTTCAGGGAGGGAAGATAATAAGCATCTCCAAGGCGTTGTTTTGCTTCTCAACAGACACGCTAGTGATGCTGTTTTAGGATATGAGTGCACTAATGAAAGGTTTCTCACAGCTAAATTTCAGAAGCATTAAAGACCTCAATGTTATCTACTGTTATGCCCCAACTGAGGATGCCGATGAGGATGAAAAAGACAGGTGTTACGGACAACTTCAGAATATTTTGAATTCTGTCAAGAAACGAGATATTATCCTTGTTCTACGCGACTCCAATATCAAAGTTGGTACTGACTCTGACTTTGGGAGGGGTGATAGAGCCTTCTGGTATTGGTAGCTGCAATGGCAATGGGCAAACGTCTACTACAGGTAAGTAAACTTAATGGTTTGATAATAACTAACATTTATTACACACAGCGCGACATACATAAGTACACATGGGCTTCACCAGATGGGCTGCATAAGAAATTGATTGATTATATATTAATTAACAGCAAATGGGCTAGTTCTGTTAGGAATACCAGGTCATATAGGGGAGCTGAAATTGGATCTTACCATTACCTTTTTAAAAGCATTTTGGAAATCCTAAGAAGTGTTGTGCTAAGGTAAAAAATTTTACCTTTAATTCTAAAGTTCTGAAAGACCCAGTTATAGCTAAAGTTATAGCTGATAGGTTACTTAGTCATTATGACAGTCATGGTTTGCTTACTACAGTTGAGGAAGAATGGGATCGTTTTAAACAGATTTTTTGGAAATTATCAGTACTCTTTTAGGAAAAAAGGAGCAGAGGAGACAGAATAATCTGAGTGATAAGGCACTTGAGCTTATTTCAGAAAGAAGGAACTGCAGGAATGTCCTTAATCAATACCCTACTAGTCCTAATAGAAAGCATTACAGAGATCTTAATAAACGGTAAAGCATCAGTTAGCTGCTGATAAGAATCTTTGGCTTGATGGCTTGGCTTACAAGGCCGAGGAAGTAGTTAGATAGCGCAACAGCAGAGAGATGTACCAGAGAGTTAATGTTTTGTGTGGTAGAAAACGGACAGGTATACACGAATTGAAAGATAAACAAGGTAAGGTTATAGAAGGTTAGGATACTGTCATGGCTAGGTGGGCTGAGCATTTCAGTGATATTCTAAACAATGTGGTTAGTTCAACTCCCACTGTTTGTAATGACAATAATTCATTATTGACTTTAATGTTGGCCCTATATGGCTGTCTGGTTATTTTCACTATTTCTAAACTTAAACTACATAAATCTCCAGAAGTAAATGAAACCACTACTGAAATGCTAGAGCCAGGAATGTTTCTGTTATACCACATTGATGACTGAAATTTTGAATATCTTTTACGATAAAAGCATTGGTCTTAAGGATTTTCCCAGAACTATTATTATCCCTATTTTCAAAAAAGGTGATCGCAGTTCTTGTGATAACTGTAGGGATATCAGCCTGCTTTCTGCCAGGTAAAGTTCTTTGCGTGATTGTGGTTAATAGAATTATGAAATCTGGTTGATGGGCAATTGCGTATGAGAAGTGTGGATTCAGAAGTGGTAGGGGATGTGTAGATCAGATTTTTTTTCATTTAGGCAGATTCTTGAGAAATGTACAGAGTTTCAAAATCCTGTGGTTATTAGTTTTGTAGATTTCAAAAAGGCTTTTGACACTGTTGATCGTGAGATCGTATGGCATACTAGCCAAGTTAATTAACATAATGAAAGCTATCTATAATAACACTGAGTCATATGTGAAAGTTGGTAAGGCTTGTAGCAATTGGTTTGCATTGCTTCTGATATTCGACAAGGGTGCATTTTGTCTCCTTTTCTCTTTAGCTTGGTTATTGATTATCTTATGCGAAATTCACTGCAAGGGAAAGATTTTGGGCTTAAATGGTCTGGAGATACGAAAATTTCTGATTTTGATTATGCTAATGATTTAGCCCTTTTGACAGATTATGTTGATGAGACGAACTCTTTCATTCGAGCTGTTCATGAGACTGGTAGTAGAATAGGTTTCGCGATAAACAGAGAGAAAATTAAAGTGATGAAAATTAGTGAGGCAGGAAGGGGTTCAGTTAATCTGAATGGTTGCACTCTTAAGCAGGTGTCTCAGTTTAATTGTCTTTCGAACTATGTAACAGATGCTGGTTGTGCCTCATGAGATTAACAGATGAATAGGAATTGCTGCCAGGCTTTTAAGAATCTATGGAGTGTGTGGAGAAATAGGCGTATACATCTAAAGACTAAAACAGAGTTAGTTATGGTAGTGAAACGTGGACCCTTTGCAAACAAGATTACAGGAAACTTGATGCTTTTGATTCTAAGTGCTTATGCAGTATCTTGGGCATTAGCTGGTTTAACTTTATAAGTAACGATGAGGCTAGGCAAAGAAGTTAGCAACCTCCTTTAAGCAGCATATTGTGCAGAGACTCCTTTGGTTTGGCCATGTTTCCTGTAAGTAGTTTCAAAACAGAATAGCGATCCCCCTTTGCACAGTGCTTCCCCTATGATGTCAGCGACCACGCCCCTTATTAATATTCATAATTCATAATTAATGATTAATAATTAGTAATTCATAATTAATAATTAATTAAAAATTAATTAATCCCCTTTATTAAAAATTCCTCCCCTTTTATTTAAAAAACCCTTTATTAATAATTCCTCCTCCCCTTTATTAAGAAACTCCTTATCAAAATTCCACCACTTTATGAAAAACCCGTGGCGCCATCTAGTGTATATGATGAGTACTATTTTTAGAAAAGCCCTCAATTTTAGTCGTAATTTTTCCAATTTTTGACTCCCCCTCATTAAAAACCCCCTTATCAAAATTCCACCCAAGGTTCAAGGTGTTGTAAATATGGTGAAATTAGCCTGCAGAGAAGGGGCTCCCTACACCAGTCTCAACAGAAAAATGAGATAGCAGATGCAGAAGAATCTGCCTCTCAGCAATCTCTCAGAAAAAAAGGCCCTTTTCAGTATAATGTAAAAGTACAGAACATTACACCTTGCAGAGGAGGCCAATGTTCTGAAAGAAGTCAGTGACAATACGGAAGCGTGCATGTTGCAGCTTCGCACTGTGGTTGTTGCCAAGGAGGGAGGTGATGGAGTAGTCAGTGGTTCCTATAGCATTAAGCTCCCGGAATAAAGTATATCTTTTGGTATTGTAGCAGGAGCAGTTGAGCAGAACGTGGGATACAATCTCAGGTGTGCCACAAGTGGCACAGTCTGGACTGTAAACTCTACCAAGAGTGTGCAGCATAGAGTTGCTATAGATGACACCAACTCGGAGACGATGAAGGAGGGTCTTCTCAGATCTGAGGAGATTACCGAGGTTAGGAGCAGTGAGAGAAGGTTCAACCAGGTGCCTGAATGAGGAACACCTGCTGTCCTTCTGCCACTGAGCAAGACGGAACTGGCTCACCAGTTGTGAGACAGAACTCTTGCAGTCACTGAGAGAGAGAGGGTAATCAGTTACACACCTCTGACTCTCCAGTGCCTCCTTCACGGTGTGATCAGCGAGCTCATTTCCAGGTATCCCTACGTGGGAAGGGATCCACTGGAAATGGACTGTGATTCCAGCAGAAGTGACCATCGAGCAAGTCTCCATGATCTTCTGGATGAGGAAGGGAATGCAGCTCTTGCTGTCTCGCTTCTGGAGAGCTTCCAAGGTTGACGTGCTGTCACAGAGGATGACAAAGTTGCCACTCTCGAGGCTGAGGATGAAAAGTACAGCCTCCAGAATAGCATGAAGCTCTGCACAGGTGGAGGTTAGATGCGGGAGACAGAAACCTCTGGCAATGCCAGTATCAGGGATGACAATGGCAGAGGCAGCATGCTGCCTCTCCCGGTCCACAGATCCATCTGTGTAGACCTCAGTACATCTCTCATATCGTGCAGTGACATAGGAGGTGGAGAGAAGTCTGATGGCCAATGGATCAGAGTCGCTCTTCCGACCAAGAGAAGGGATAGTGGCATTGATCATTAGATCACTGTTCCTCCAGGGTGGAAGGTCAGGGAAGAGAGTATTGCCAGCACCTAGCATCAGTCCCTGCCAGTTCATGCATCTGGAGCTGGCAGAAAGAACTCAGTCATAGAAGTCCTTGGCAGACAGGGCGATGGCAGAATGAGGCCTGTCATGCAAATTCCTGAGAAGCTCATGGTTAGTGGTGCAGGAATGGAGCCTCGAGAAATGACACAGTATATCTCTCTTCCAATGCAGGTGGAAAGGCATGTCATCAGCCTCTGCAATGACAGATGCATTAGGTGTGTTAGGGCAGAGGTGCAGAGATATAGTGTGGACAGTTGCCAACTTGCTGAGCAGTGTATCAGAGGCATTACACAGAAGGTGACCACTGTAGTTGATGCGGGAGAGGATCAAGTGCTGGTATAATACCAGGAGGGTCTTGCAGGAACTTCCCCAGTGGGTACCAGCAAGAAAGGACAGTATATTTCTCTGTGCAGTGGCAGCTGTCCTAAGATGCTGGATGTGAGACCCCCAGCTCAGCCTGTTGTCCAGGATCACACCAAGGAACTTATGCTGATGGACGGCCTTGATGTGATCTGGCCCAAGTAAGAGGTCAGGGAAGGTGGGTGGAAGGTGTCTCCTCGTGAAAACCATGGCCACAGTCAGGCTTATCAGTGGAAAGAGTGAAGCTTAGGTTGTCGAAGGACTTGACGACCGTGCCCACAGCTCTTTTCATCATAAGCTGAGCATGGTAGAGGTCCTCGCTAGGGAACCAGATGCAGATATCATCAGCATAAATGGAAATACCCACTCTCTCCTCGAGTCAAGAGGGTACGCGTGAGAGCAAGATGTTCAGTAACATCGGGCTGAGGACACCCCCTTGAGGTACTCCATGATTAATGGTGTGGGAGATGCTGAGCGTGTTGCCCAGCTTCACGCGAACTGTCCTGTTGGAGAGGTAAGCTGCTATCCACTGGTTGATATTGCCTCTGAGCCCAAGATCATGGAGCCTGCAGAGAATATCCGAGTGGGACAGGGAATCAAATGCCTTCTGGATGTCGAAAAAGACAGCAACAGTAGTCTCTCCCAGGGACCACGCCTGATCAGCACCAGAGATGAAGTCGATGAGATTGTCCGACATGCATCTCCCTTTGCGGAAACCCGAGAGGCTCTCAGGGAGGAGGCCATTGGACTCTATGTGCCTTTGCAGGCGTCCAAAGACCAGTCTCTCTAGGATCTTGCAGAGGCAAAATGATAGAGCAATGAGCCTGTAAGAGGACAGCTCCGTGGCAGGTTTTCCCTGCTTCAAGATAGACATGATGTGTATTGCCTTCCATGACTCAGGTACTGTGCAGGTGGTCCAGGAGTGATTGAAGGCTTTAAGAAGCACAATCGGAGCCTCGGGTGACAGGTTAGCTAACTGAGTATAGCTGACGCCGTCAGGGCCTGGGGCTGATGAGCGCTTTGAAGCTGCAATAGCATAGGTGAGTTCCTGCAAGGTGAAAGGATCATTATAGCAAGGCTCAGAACCAGAGCAGAGTTACTGAGCCGTATCCTGAACATTCACCAGTGGAGCAGGAAGGGAAGAGGTGAGGTGCCGCAAAAAGGTATTAGCGGTGGCTGCTAAGTCCACCCCACGGGCCAGGGCAAGGTTATGGAAGGGGAGGGCAGGCTGTGGCTTCCCCATCAGGTTCCTGATGAACTTCAAGACCTTCGGAGTAGGAGTGAAGACATTAATGCTGGAGCAGAAGAATCACCACCTGAACCTTTCACACCAGTTAAGGTACCTTCTGATTGCAGCATGTAGCCTTCGAGCATGAAGAATGTCAGGAAATCTAACAGAGCAGTGGGCGTGCCTTTTGGCTCGGCGGCGATTGGTGCGAAGCCGCTTATAGTGGATATCTGGAGGGGGAAGATGCCCGGGTGTTGAGATAGAAACAGTGCAGGCTTCAGATGCAGCAGTGAGGGCCTCTGACACTGCAGTGAGATCTGTAGCTTTGATGGCAACGAGTCCTTCAGACGAGATCTGCTGAAAGAGCTGCCAGTCGGTAATCCCCCTTTATTAAAAATTCCTCCCCTTTTATTAAAAAACCCTTTATTAAAAATTCCTCCCCCTTCATCAAAAAACCCCTTATCAAAATTCCGCCCCTTTATAAGAAACCCGTGGCGCCCTCTAGTGTATATGATGAGTACTATTTTTAGAAAAAGCTTCCAATTTTAGTCATAATTTTCCAATTTTTGACTCCCCCCATTAAAAGCCCCACTGATCAAAATTCCACTTCCTTTATTAAAACCCTGTGGCGCCATCTAATGTATACTTTAGTAAGCTTTTAATCATAATTTTCCAATTTTTGACTCCCCCTCATTAAAAAAATTCCTTATCAAAAGTTCCGTCACTTTTATTAAAACTGCCCCTTGGTTGACATGTATTTTTTAATCTCCCCTTATCAAAAGTTCCCTCCCCTTTATTAAAAAACCCCTCACTGATCACAAACTCGCGTCCCTTGGTATCTACTCTCATCTGAAATTTTCCAAGTCCACTAAACTTTTTTGGTGGCAACGCTCATCCCCGTCTCAGAATGGCTGATGCAATCCTCAAAAATAATTACAAGGTTCCATATTTTGCGAATTCGACCTTCACTAGAATAAGGACTATCCCACAGTAACTGTTTTAAAAGACTGTCCCGCAGAAAATGAAAAAATGCTATTGGGTAAAAATAAAAAAATTAATAAAAGGAAAACGGCGAAAAAATCTGATTTAAAAGCAAATTATTCGTATTTAAAAAATATTATTCCAAACGGGGAATCACAAGGGTTTTATTGACGGATGAATCTTGGATCACCCCCTGCGCTGTCGACCCTCCTTTGCTTCTATATCAGGCACGATGTCTTACAACATGAAAACCCACTGGTACTCTTTATCATAGTTTTCGGACTCGAAAATTTTCCAAGTCCAGAAACGGATGACAGCCCCTCTGACTAAACCCATATTGTCTACCTCATTTCAATCTCCTTTCGTTTCAGGCCATCACAGGATATGGAAACAATGTTTTCCATCCTCTTATCGAAACATCCCATTTATGATAGGTCAGTTATTTGTTTACCCCATAGGAAGAATTTCCCTTCGAGCCCCTAAACCTCCTAGTGTTGAGCTTCTCTTATTTAGTCTCCATCGGGTTGAAGGATGTAGCCATCAGATATCTGTGCTTCTGCATCAGGACTTGTTTATGAAAGTGGCTTTACGTTAAATCTGCCAAGTCTCAATTAATTACTCTCCGTAAGTATATCCGTTACACGACATGGTTTTATTCCTAACACTTATTACCACTGTAGCCTCAGTATATGATGCAAACTCGTTCCTAGGAAGTAACACTATGCAGTAAGATAACAATTTCTTCCTCTGAAGAAAAATAAGCTGTGGCAGTTTGTAAAAATCGTCTTTTCCACTGTTTACCAGCGAACGTGTGCCTCATCATGCTGATGAAATTCGCGTTGCGGCATCAGTTCGTTACGTTTTACAAGGTCAGTTGTTTTCATCGGGTAAATTCTGTAAAGAAATGCAGCAGAATGCTAAAGGTAGAAATCATACGTTTCTGCTTACGCAAAAAAAAATCTTTAGTTCGAACATGAGTTAAAGGAGTAGGGGACAATACTTTAACCAATACACTAACCTACTATAAAATAATACATAAATCTCACGCGATCATACCCTCTCAACTTACTGAGTTAATCCACCGAAATTTTATTTGCAACTGGACTGATAGTCAAAATTTACCAAATATTCCAGCGATTATATCAGTATATCTATGGAACAAGCTTCTTCGATTCGACTACTTAAAAATCCGCCTGACTATGCTCTGACACATATGTTCTGATCTGCCCTCAGTAAAAGAATTCTGCACATATGTCACGAAAAACGATGTTCTCACGTAGAGCATATAAGTGGCAGAAAAATATCTTTACAAACTAAGAGTGTGAAACATCCCTGCAATACCCTTCTAAAATTCCATACGTGCTCCCACTTCTTAAATTGACTCTATTACAAGTACCAAAAACTTCTGCTATTATTGTTGCTTATCTGATAGAAATGATATGCGCGCGCAGCAATAGGCAACCGGTGGTAAAAGTCATGGATCAACTCACACGCTGCCCTATGGAAAGCAGATAACCCGAAGCATGTCTAATTCCTTGTGAGAACCGCTCCATGCTTTATCTTCCTCGAGGATGCCCTAAATGAGAAAGTTAATAATTACTCGTTTCATTACGAAATGCAAAATAAAGAATTCTCATGCCGATAGATTAGCTTCTCAAGAGATCCACTTAAATATTGATAAGAATCTGTGAAATTCAAAGTTCCAAGGGAGAACGCTGTGTATTTTTCCATATTATTCGGAATGCAATTAATCTTCTTATTTTTGATCATTCCATGCAGATGGCTGTCCTTTAGATTATGAAATATAACTGGAATCTTATTTGGGAACTTAAAATTGAGATTACACGCATCATGAACGGCTCCTCAGAGAAGCGCTATAGGAAGAAGACTATATCCATGCAATGGAACTCATTCGACACAAAAAAATTCACCAATATCACAACTTGTACACAAATGTGCTCCTCTTAGCCGATGTGTTTGAGAAAACTATGTGTCATACTATGAAATTGATCCCTGTCATGTTTACACAGCTCCTGGACTAGCCTGGCAAGCATACCTGAAGATGACAAACGTTAATCTAGAGTTCATAACTGATCCTACAATGTACCTTTTCCTGGAAAAAGGCATAAATAAAAATAAATAAATACCCCCTCAAGCAGCTGCTTGCCACAGAGGTCTGACAGGAGTCTGTCAGTTTATATGCCACAGTAGGAGATCTGAGAGGATGGCAGGACCTCAGCAGAAAAACGACACACACATCCATAGCCTAAATCCGGGGCTCGAACCCAGGTCCCTTAGATCAGTAGCCAAGCGTGCTAACCACTTGGCCACGGCTTAGGAAAAAGGCATACGAGGGGGAATTTCAGTAATATACAAACAACAAGTATTTAGAATGAAAAACTGATTGCAAGTTTGCTTCACTGTCATACAATCTTAGAGATAAACTCATTATATGGCTTTATCTTCAGATGCATGTTTCTCAATATCTATTCTTTGCATTTCGTCATACATCTTGCAAGATAATTAAAGTAACTTGCTTGAAAGAACACAGTCACTGATTCCTCTTCCCTATTTGTATGTTTACTTTCTAATAAACCAAACGACCAAAGTAGGTAAATCGCAAGCATCATCTGAGTTAGATTATTATTTTTTCCATATATCTGCTAATTCTTTACTTTGAAAATCTCAAATAGCCTGAAATGGACAGCACTTTATCCACGATACAGCTATAAGTTATGATAACCAACAGATTAAAAGATTTATCTCATAGACAGTAGGTTAGCACGCTCAGCTTCTGATCTAAGAAACCTAGAGATCCATAGTAAGACATAAGTGTTATTTTTTTCTACTGAGTATCTATGTCGTATGAAAGGATTCTGTAACTGCTATGACAAATAGATGCATAAAGCCATATTTCAAGATACACTGATTTAGAACTCACTAAGATTCTTATATGCAATCAACAGAGATTTGTACTTAGGATGTCTATATTTTCGGATCCGCCCTCATGCTCTTTTCAGGGTTCTGTGTGTATTTCTTCAGCTCCCTACTACGTTTCAATAAGCGCGTAAGCAAACTGCGTGTATAAGGGCGAAGGTGGTTGTTTTTCCGGCAAGGACACGTTCTTTGATAATGTTATGATGTTTCACTTGTTTGAAAATTTAAAATAACGCTACCTATAGAAGGTAGCATTACTCCAGTAAATTCCATTAGTGTGTACTAAATGTTTCTCGATTCTGAGGGCTCCCAGAACAAATCTGTTAGACAATACTTTGCGTTCAACCGTTTTCCAGACCTAACGCGTAAAGCACCAAGTTTTTCAACGGATATTTCACACTTCAAACACTCATCAACACAATCAATATTGCAGAAGTAAAATTAAAAGGGAGAAGCGATAGGAAAGCGAAAGAAAAGCATCCTACCCAGCATTCTCACATTAAAAGAAAACGTAACGTAAGCATTCATCGGTCGTCTCAAAACAGCCCGACAGGCCCTGTGCCAGCTTGAACGGACGTCCTGTGCCAGCTTGAAAGGCAGCAAGGAGAATACAAGTAACAATAGTTTAACCACAAGTATTCATTTTTAAGTATTAGGGTGTTAATTTCTTACAACAACGTTAATTTCTAGTGAAGATGCAAGTCGGCAACATTCACTTTTTGTGCAAGCATGTGAATATTACATGTAACTTTTCAGTTGTATGTGAATCAAATATTCACTTTTCTGAACATGGGTGAAATCGCTCCAATGGAGTGAACTGCAGTGAAATTGATTACTCACACAGGACAAGGCACTCACGTTGGAAATAGGTGATAAATCCACCACTTCGAGATCAATAGCTGAAGGTTGGCCAGAAGGTTGAGGGGGGGAGGAGACTTAGGTAGAAGAGTTGGACCTGTAGCGGTCTGCGATGCTATTTATTGGTGATTTACGAGTATCAGTGCTGAAAGAGTTGGAAGAGCTGGTACAAGGTGAAGGCAAACAGGTATTCTGTCAAACATATATCGTGTCTGCTTCTTCATATCTATATACTATTCTTTCGAGCACAAATGTTAAAAGATTTCGAAGAAAGATGATACATGCAACAGTTAAAAAACGGTAAATAAGCGATTTTCTACGTTTTGGGCATTTAACCAGCGCCATCTAGTGGGTACAGGAATCCTGAAAACTAAGACACAAATACATCTTTAATAGTAACGGGAAATCTATGAACAGTACTAGAAAAATCACTGTTCATAACATTAATTTTTCATTATTTTCATGTCTTTCAAACCTTTTTCTTGTTACGAGGCATCTGACAAAAAACGTAACATAAGACAGGCGTGCTCAAAAAAATATTCAAACGTGTTGAAAAATGCTTACTCCTACTGAAATATGAGTATTCAAGTTCAAATCAAGATATGAATGGCATTATACATATTCAATGGAAGTCTTTCTAAGTGTATGTCTCTATGCATGCATGAATGCGATTGCCTAAGTTTTTCTTCATATCCATTTTGTCACATACTTGTTTCATGTTTCGTCTCTGTAATTGTATGTTTGTGTGTGTGCGTATGTTTGTGTGTATATGTTTTTTATGTTTGTTTCTGCGAATGTGTTTGTTTCTGCGAATCGGATGTGTGTGTGTGTGTATGTGTATTCATGTTTGTTTCTATGAATCGTGTGTTCAAGAATAAACATGTTACCTGTCAGTTGCTCGTTACAAAAGAAGCTAACACTTTACAAACCTCAACAGATTGGCATTAGGAATTTTCAAATCTCATCGAAAAGTCACTAAACAGATACTTGTGAAAATTTTATCATTATTTTACCTTTCTTGATTCAGTTAATGAATAGTCAATAAAACAGCTTATACACTAAGAAATCACAATGACAAACAATCAGATATAGAACACTATTTATTTAGTAACACTATTAGCATTTATTTAGCACATATTCAGAGGTGCGTACCAGTTCATCATACACTTCATTTAGTAACATAGGAAAGTTCCATTCAGACATGTAGGAATAATTATCTTCAACTCCTGCCTCTTCCACAAAAAGTTTGGCGATATCACTTAAATGAATGTTTCTCACAGCTTCTGCGAAATGGGCATCAACTGATTCATTCGATATGGCAAGACACGAATGGTGAAGCTGACTTGGGTGATCTACTTCACACCCAATGCAGTTCGTACGTAGAATCTGAAAAAGTTCTTTTCTGGCGAGTGTGTTTAATGTTTTTCTGAAACTTAGCATTGCTCTCTGATCATGCAATTCAACATTAGGTAGTCTTGGAGTATGGTCTGTAGTTAATTCGACATCCCTTACGGCATTAGAAAAACCTTCAAACTTCAGAGCCAACAAGCTGCAGGTGATGGAGTTGCGGGAATATTTTAACTATGTCCATTGTTTGATGCTGAGATGTACCGAAGAAATCATTGAAGTACCGTCGTCACACACACCTTTTTCAATGACCACCCCTTTTTTACCCTTGAACACCACCATGCCATTCAGTTCATACTCGAAGGTAAACGTATAGGCGAGTGTAGAAGTCCATACCACTGTTCATCGGATAATATAACCGAAGCCTTTATGGGTCTAAACGGAATGTCACTGCACTTCTGAAAGAAACATATGTGCACTTCGGTAACGTTCTTGCAAATCTTCACCAACAAGTCAGAACCTATCTGGTAGCCTTCATGTCCAATAGCAAACTGCTCCACTGTGAGAGCATTTTCGGGCTGAACACAAGCCATCGTTAACACTTTAGTACTGCAAAACTGTCTTTTCACACATCAAGTGATCAGATATAGAACAGAAATTACTCTTCTACAATTGGGTTTTTAATATCACCACGATTTAGATCTCGACCAATCGCAGGCTATTGTCCAGATGACATCAAAGGTTTTAGGTATAAGTAGTACACTTGATGCGTGAAAAGACATAGTTTTACAGTACTGAAGTGTTAACGATGGCTTGTGTTCAGCCCGAAAGTGCTCTCACAGTGGAGCGGTTTGCTATTGGAGATGAAGGCTACCAGATAGGTTCTGACTTGTTGGTGAAGATTTGCAAGAACGTTACCGAAGTGCACATATGTTTCTTTCAGAAGTGCAGTGACATTCCGTTTAGACCCAAAGGCTTCGGTTATATTTCCCAATGAACAGAGGTATGGACTGACTTCTACACTCCCCTATACGTTTACCTTCGAGTATGAACTGAATGGCATGGTGGTGTTCAAGGGTAAAAAAGGGGTGGTCATTGAAAAAGGTGTGTGTGACGACGGTACTTCAATGATTTCTTCGGTACATCTCAGCATCAAACAATGGACGTAGTTAAAATATTCCCGCAACTCCATCACCTGCAGCTTGTTGGCTCTGAAGTTTGAAGGTTTTTCTAATGCCGTAAGGGATGTCGAATTAACTACAGACCATACTCCAAGACTACCTAATGTTGAATTGCATGATCAGAGAGCAATGCTAAGTTTCAGAAAAACATTAAACACACTCGCCAGAAAAGAACTTTTTCAGATTCTACGTACGAACTGCATTGGGTGTGAAGTAGATCACCCAAGTCAGCTTCGCCATTCGTGTCTTGCCATATTGAATGAATCAGTTGATGCCCATTTCGCAGAAGCTGTGAGAAACATTCATTTAAGTGATATCGCCAAACTTTTTGTGGAAGAGGCAGGAGTTGAAGATAATTATTCCTACATGTCTGAATGGAACTTTCCTATGTTACTAAATGAAGTGTATGATGAACTGATACGCACCTCTGAATATGTGCTAAATAAATGCTAATAGTGTTACTAAATAAATAGTGTTCTATATCTGATTGGTTGTCATTGTGATTTCTTAGTGTATAAGCTGTTTTATTGACTATTCATTAACTGAATCAAGAAAGGTAAAATAATGATAAAATTTTCACAAGTATCTGTTTAGTGACTTTTCGATGAGATTTGAGAATTCCTAATGCCAATCTGTTGAGGTTTGTAAAGTGTTAGCTTCTTTTGTAACGAGCAACTGACAGGTAACATGTTTATTCTTGAACACACGATTCATAGAAACAAACATGAATACACATACACACACACACACATCCGATTCGCAGAAACAAACACATTCCCAGAAACAAACATAAAAAACATATACACACAAACATACGCACACACACAAACATACAATTACAGAGACGAAACATGAAACAAGTATGTGACAAAATGGATATGAAGAAAAACTTAGGCAATCGCATTCATGCATGCATAGAGACATACACTTAGAAAGACTTCCATTGAATATGTATAATGCCATTCATATCTTGATTTGAACTTGAATACTCATATTTCAGTAGGAGTAAGCATTTTTCAACACGTTTGAATATTTTTTTGAGCACGCCTGTCTTACGTTATGTTTTCTGTCAGATGCCTCGTAACAAGAAAATGGTTTGAAATACATGAAAATAATGAAAAATTAATGTTATGGACAGTGATTTTTCTAGTACTGTTCATAGATTTCCCGTTACTATTAAAGATGTATTTGTGTCTTAGTTTTCAGGATTCCTGTACCCACTAGATGGCGCTGGTTAAATGCCCAAAACGTAGAAAATCGCTTATTTACCGTTTTTTAACTGTTGCATGTATCATCTTTCTTCGAAATCTTTTAACATTTGTGCTCGAAAGAATAGTATATAGATATGAAGAAGCAGACACGATATATGTTTGACAGAATACCTGTTTGCCTTCACCTTGTACCAGCTCTTCCAACTCTTTCAGCACTGATACTCATAAATCACCAATAAATAGCATCGCAGACCGCTACAGGTCCAACCTTCTACCTAAGTCTCCTCCCCCCCTCAACCTTCTGGCCAACCTTCAGCTATTGATCTCGAAGTGGTGGATTTATCACCTATTTCCAACGTGAGTGCCTTGTCCTGTGTGAGTAATCAATTTCACTGCAGTTCACTCCATTGGAGCGATTTCACCCATGTTCAGAAAAGTGAATATTTGATTCACATACAACTGAAAAGTTACATGTAATATTCACATGCTTGCACAAAAAGTGAATGTTGCCGACTTGCATTTTCACTAGAAATTAACGTTGTTGTAAGAAATTAACACCCTAATACTTAAAAATGAATACTTGTGGTTAAACTATTGTTACTTGTATTCTCCTTGCTGCCTTTCAAGCTGGCACAGGGCGCCCTCTGTCGGGCTGTTTTGAGGCGAACCGATGAATGCTTACGTTAAGTTTATTTTCAATGTGAGAATGCTGGGTAGGGTGCTTTTCTTTCGCTTTCCTATCGTTTCTCCCTTTCAATCTTACTTCTGAAAAATTGATTGTGTTGATGAGTGTTTGAAGTGTGAAATATCCGTTGAAAGACTTGGCGCTTTACACGTTAGGTCTGGAAAACTGTTGAAACGCAAAGTATTGTTTAACTGATCGGTTCTGGGAGCCCACAGAATTGAGAAGCATTTAGTACATACTAATGGAATTTACTGGAGTAATTCTACTTTCTATAGGTAGTGTTCTTTTAGATTTCCAAACAAGTGAAACATGAATACTTATCAAAGAACGTGTGCTTGCCGGAAAAATAACCACTTTCACACGAACATAGTACCACCTATTCTAAGAATTCCACACTAGTATAGAAATATATATTCTCATGCAGGAAAAATAACTAATCCGATTCTTAGACATGAAAATGCGTGTGTTAGGATTCCTCGTGTAGTGAAAAACACGAATACATATCATTGTCGAAAAAACGTGTGCTTGCAGCTAAAAATAACCACCTTCACCCTTATACATGCAGTTTACTTACGCGCTTATTGAAACGTAGTAGGGAGCTGTAGAAATACACACAGAACCCTGAAAAGAGCATGAGGGCGGATCCGAAAATATAGACATCCTAAGTACAAATCTCTGTTGATTGCATATAAGAATCTTTGTGATTTCTAAATCAGTGTATCTTGAAATATGGCTTTATGCATCTATCTGTCATAGCAGTTACAGATTCCTTTCATACGACATAGATACTCAGTAGAAAAAAATAACACTCATGTCTTACTATGGATCTCTAGGTTTCTTAGATCAGAAGCTGAGCGTGCTAACCTACTGTCTGTGAGATAAATCTTTTAATCTGTTGGTTATCATAACTTATAGCTGTATCGTGGGTAAAGTGCTGTCCATTTCAGGCTATTGTGAGATTTTCAACGTAAAGAATTAGCAGATATATGGAAAAAATAATAATGTAACTCAGATGATGCTTGCGATTTACCTACTTTGGTCGTTTGGTTTATTAGAAAGTAAACATACAAATAGGGAAGAGGAATCAGTGATTGTGTTCTTTCAAGCAAGTTACTTTAATTATCGTGCAAGATGTATGAGGAAATGCAAAGAATAGATATTGAGAAACATGCATCTGAAGATTAAGCTATATAATGAGTTTATCTCTAAGATTGTATGACAGTGAAGCAAACTTACAATCAGTTTTTCATTCTAAATACTTGTTGTTTGCATATTACTGAAATTCCCACTCGTATCCCTTTTTCCAGGAAAAGGTACATTGTAGGCTATCAACCCTAGATTAACATTTGTCATCTTCAGGCATGAAGCTAGTCCAGGAGCTGTGTAAGCATGACAGGGATCAATTACATAGTATCTGACACATAGTTTTTCTCAAACACATCGGCTAAGAGGAGCACGTTTGTGTACAAGTCGTGATATTGGCCTAGATTTTTTATGTCGAATGAGTTCCATTGCATGGATATAGTCTTCTTCCCCTAGTGCTTCTCCGAGGAGCCATTCATGATGCATGTAATCTCAATTTTAAGCTCCCAAATAAGATACCAGTTATATTTCATAACTAAAGGATAGCTCTCTGCAAGGAATGATCAAAAATAAGAAGATTAATTGCATTCCCAATAATATGAAAAAATACACAACATTCTCCCTTGAAACTTTGAATTTCATAGATTCTTATGAATTTTTAAGTGCATCTCTTGAGATGGCAGAAGAATTCCTTATTTTGCATTTTGTCATGAAACGAGTAATTATTTCACTTTCTCATTAGGGCATCCTCCAGGAAGATAAAAGCACTGAGCGGTTCTCACGAGTAAAGGATTTAAGTATGGTTTGGCTTATCTGCTTTCCATAGGGCAGCGCGTGAGTTGACCCGTGAACTTTGAGTTATCACCGGTTGCCTGTTGCTGCATGCTCATCTCCCGGCATTTCAGCAGATCACGTGACAATGATAGTAGAAGCTTTTGTTTGTCACTTCTTGTACGCTCTACATGAGAACATCGATTTTCATGACAAATGTGAAGAATTCTTTTACTGAGGCCTGATTGGAACATATATGTCAGAGCATACTTAGGCGGATTTTTATGTAACCGAAGAAGCTTGTTCCATAGATATACAGATATAATCGCTGAAGTATTTGCTAAATTTTGAATATCAGTCCAGTTGCAAATAAAATTTCGGTGAATTAGCTCAGGTAAGTTGAGAGGGTGCGTTCGAGTGAGACTTATGTATTATTTTTATAGCAGGTCAGTGTATTTGCTAAAACTATTGTCCCCTACTCTGTTAACATGCATTCGTGTTTGAACTAAAGCTTTTTACACACCGTAAGGAGAAATGCAAGCGGAAATGTGTGAATTCTACTTTTAGCATGGCTTACTTTCTATAGCATTCTGCTGTGTACAGAAACTCTTTACACAATTTACCCGATGAAAATAACTGACCTGGTAAAGCCTGTAACTAACGACGCAACGCGAATTTCATCAGCATGATGAGTCCCATGCACGCTGGTAAGCAGTGGAAGAGACGACTCTTAAAACAGTAAGAGTGTTTAGAATTGTAGATTTTTAAAAAATGATTACTCCCATAGCTGATTTTTCTTTGGAGGAAGAAATTGTTATCTTACTGAGTAGCATTACTTCCTAGGAAAGAGTCTGCATCATGTACTGAGACTACAGTGGTAATGAATATTAGGAATATAACCATGTCGCGTAACGGATATACTTACGGAGAGTAATTAATTGAGACTTGGCAGATTTAACGTAAAACCACTTTCCTAAACAAGTCCTGATGCAGAAACACAGATATCTGATGGCTACATCTTTCAACCTTAAGGAGTATAAATAAGAGAAGGTCAACTCTTGGAGGTTTAGGGGCTCGAAGGGAAATTCTTCCTATGGGGTAAACAAATAACTGACCTATCATAAATGGGATGTTTCGATAAGAGGATGGAAAATATTGTTTCCATATCCTGTGATGGCGTGAAACGAAAGGAGAATGAAATGAGGTAGACAATATGGGTTTAGTCAGAGGGGCTGGCATCCGTTTCTGGACTTGGAAAAATTTCGAGTCCGAAAATTATGATCAAGACTACCAGTGGGTTTTCATGTTGTAGGACATCGCGCCTGATATGGAAGCAAAGGGGGGTCGACAGCACAGGGGGTGATCCAAGATTCATCCTTCAATAAAATGTGGTCCCCTTATGATTTCCCCATTTGGAATAATATTTTTTTAATTTCGCAGGACTTTTCAGATTGTTAAACCATCCATCAGTAAAACGTGGGTCGGGGGGAGGTTCCGAATGCTTGTTGCGTGTTCTAAATTGGGTCTTTTATGTCACCCATACAGGTCACCAGACCATATTACCCCTCAATATTTTTCATAATTACGAATAATTTGTTTTTAAATTAGATTTTTTCGCCGTTTTCCTTTTATTATTATTTTTTTTATCAATTAATTTTTTTATTTTTACCCAATAGCCTTTTTTATTTTCTGCGGTACAATCTTTTAAAACAGTTACTGCAGGTTAGTCCTTATTCTAGTGAAGGTCAAATTCGCAAAATATGGGACCTTGTAATTATTTTTGAGGATTGCATCAGTCATTCTGATCGTTGCCACCGAAAGTTTAGTTTTGTAATTATTTAGAGCAGAGATTCCCAACCTTTTCTGGACCATCCCCCCCTTTACAAGAGAACAAAAATTTCAATGCCCCCCCAGTCCAAAATAGTTAATTTTATATGAAATATTAAAATATTGTTGCATATTATCTGTACCTAATTTATCTGTTTATTTTTCTATTAAAAATCATAAAGCAGAAATTAATAAAACAACAACCAAATGTACAATAAAATTGTTTATTAAAATTTTAAAAATAAACACAGAATCAATAAGAAATAAAAAAATAATGAGATAAACACAAAATTAATAATAAATATAAAAAATTAATGAGATCGTTGAGGCTGGTGGAGTGTTAACAATTTGTTAATGTCGGGTTCGAATTTCGTTAACATCAATCACAGATCGTGGCTCAGTGATGTGTAGTCTGTTCCTCTTCTTTGGCAGTAAATTAGCTACTGCACTGAATCCACGCTCAGCCATATAGGACGAAGGAAATGCGATTAAAAACTTCTTCACAATCCAGGGTAGAGAACTGGTATTGATTTTTGAAGCCAGAACTCTTGTTATCCATGTTTGAATTTTACTTTGAGTGCTTCGTTAGTCGTGAGTTCTAAGAGTTCCTCTTCCAAATTTGATGATTCTTCAGTATCTGTGTTTGCGAAAGGATCTAAAACCCACCTCGGTATATTCATGTTTAAAATATCTTGGAAACGCTCCGTAAAATCAACATGAAGAACTTCCAAGTGTTGGCAGTAAGTAAGTAAATCTTCCGGTTTTGCAGAGACTGCTGATAATGTGGGAAAGTGGTTGTATTCACCTCTACCTAGATTTCGTTTGAATAGAAGAAGTTTTCCCGCAAAAGCAGCTATGACGTTTTTTGTTTTAATTAAATTCAACTCATCACCTTGCAATTGTAAATTAACTTGATTAAATATTTTAAACAGGTCTGTCAAATAAGCGATGTCATTTTTTGACGTAATCAGGTTTTCGCGCAATTTTTCGTCTCTGTCTTCAAGAAAGTCCAGTACTGAGTCAAATAAATTGAAAAAACGATTCAGACAAACACCTTTAGAGAGCCAACGTACTTCTGTGTGCAGCAGCAAAAGTGATTGTAATCTTCATCATTTTCATTACAAAGCTTACCAAATAATCGGTCATTCAATGAATTGCTTCTAATCTTATTGATTGCTTTAATAACGTAATGGAGCGACGTATGCAGACGTTCATTCAAATTTTTTGCAACCAAATGCTGACGATGAATAATACAATGTACAGCGAGTACATTTGGTACTGCTTGTTCAGCTGCTTGCCACAGAGGTCTGACAGGAGGCTGTCAGTTTAATACGCCATAACAGAAGGTCTATTTTATTATTACTGAGAGGAATTTTTTTGATGATATCTGACGGTGTCTTATGATGAAGAACAGTTTTTAAAATCTCTTTCACTGCCGGCAAAATTAATTCCTCGCCAATTGTGTGTGGTTTTCCTGCTTTTGCGATTAACAATGAAACGTTATATGAGGCTCGTAGTCCATCATCATCTTGTTTAGAAGACGACGCAAAAAGGTTTGACATAGTTGGCTGTTTTAAATATTGCTTTTCCAGTTCTTGAAAATAGGATAAATCTTTGTTCTTCTTATCAGCATGCATTTTATTTAAATGCTCTTCTAGCCTAGAAGGTTTCATAGCTTCATTTGAAAAAACTTTTCGGCAAATTAAACACATAGGTAATGATTGTTTTGTAGGAGATTACGTAAATCCATATTTCAAATACTCAATACTGTACTGCCGGCATTTCTTTTTAGATGTAGATTCAGACATTTTCAAATACAACTTAATTTCTCAACAGATTTATAGATAGTTATAAAAATAACGTTTATAATGACTTCTAACACTTATCACTCACGACTATTTATCACAGCGAAGCACATAAAAATAAACAAACATTCCTAGAGCTATCGCTTTTATAGATTTGATTTTGTGCACGCATTAACTTTTATGTTTGCGATGCCGGCGCACTTGCTCCGTAAACAAGTCATTTCAAGCTCCCATATTCTTGTCGAAACATGTTAAATTGCATGAATCGCGTGTTTGCCTACCAACTTGCAAGGACTTGTCACCGTCAATTTATTCTAAACTGAAACAAATTAGGTATAGGTATACCTAATGCTAATTTAAAAATGCTTATTAACGCGATAACAATAACATAATTTACATCATCATCATCATCATCATCATCATCATCCTCAAGCAGCCATGGGCTGCGGAGGTCCAACCAGACCGTGCAGTTTAATTCTCCAAGCATATCTGTCCTGAGCTACATCTGCTGCATCCGGCCACTGCACACCAATTCTAACAAGGTCCTGTTTGACATTGTCTGCCCACCGCATCCTAGGTATCCCCCTCCTTCTGAGGCCTCTAGGCACACTGTTCATAACCTTATTCGCCAATTTATATTATCCATACGGGCAACATGGCCAAACCAGCGGAGTCTCTCTCTGCACAATATGCTGCTTAAAGGAGGTTGCAGATTCCTTTGCCTAACCTCATCATTAGTTACAAAGTTAAACCACCTAATACCCAAGATACTGCGTAAGCATCTAGAATCAAAAGCATCTAGTTTCCTGTTATCTTGTTTACATAACCCAAGTTTCACTACCATAACTAACCCTAGAAAGAACCAAACTATTATACAGTCTAATTTTAGTCTTTAGGTGTATACGCCTATTTCTCCACAATCTCCATAGATTCTTAAAAGTCCCGGCGGCAATACCTATTCGTCTGTTAATCTCATGCCGCAGATCACCAGTATCAGTTACATAGCTCCCAAGGTAATTAAACTGTGACACCTGCTCAAGACTGCAACCATTCAGATTAACTGAATCACAACCTGCCTGACCAATTTTCATCACTTTAGTTTTCTCTCTGTTTATAACCAAACCTACTCTACTACCGGTCTCATCAACAGCTCGAATGAAAGAATTCATCTCATCAACATCATTTGTCAAAAGGGCTAAATCATCAGCATAATCCAAATCAGAAATTTTCGTATCTCCAGCCCAATTAAGGCCAAAATCTTTCCCTTGAAGTGAATTTCGCATAATATAATCAACAACCAAACTAAAGAGAAAAGGAGACAAGATGCACCCTTGTCTAACACCAGACGTAATGCTAAACCAATTACTACGAAACTTACCAACTCTCACACATGACTCAGTGTTATTATAGAGAGCTTTCATTATGTTAACTAACTTGTCTGGTATACCATATGATCTCACAATCAACCACAGATTATGACGATAAGCAGAGTCGAAAGCTTTTTGAACTCAACAAAGCTAGCAACCAAAGGTTTCTGAAACTCTAAACATTTCTCAAGAATCTGCCTAAGTGAAAATATCTGATCCACACATCCCCTACCACTTCTGAATCCACATTGCTCATCACACAATTGCCTGTCAACCAGATTCTTAATTCTATTAAGCACAATCATGGAAAGAACTTTACCTGGAACAGAGAGTAGGCTGATACCCCTATAGTTATCACAAGAACTGCGATCACCTTTTTTGAAAATAGGGATAACAACAGCTCTGGTAAAATCTTTAGGAACCATGCCTTTATCATTAAAGTTATTCAAAATTTCATTCATCCAAGTGGTAACTGAAACATTCCCAGCTCTGAGCATTTCTGTAGTAATTTCATCTACCTTTGGGGATTTATGAAGTTTAAGTTTAGAGATAGCCAAAATAACTTCAGATTGTGTTATAGGGCCAACATCAAGGCTGCCAATGCATCTATCATCATTACAAACAATAGGAGTAGAACTAACCACATTGTTTAGAACATCACTGAATGCTCAGCCCACCTAGTCATGACAGAATCCTCCCCTTCTATAACCTTACCTTTTTTATCCTTCAATCCTTGTATACCTGTCCGTTTTCTACCACACAAAACATTAGCTATCTGGTACAGCTCTCTGCTGTTGTGCAGTCTAACTGCTTCCTCCGCTTTGTCAGCCAAACCATTAAGCCAAAGATTCTTATCAGTAGCTAACTGATCCTTTACACGTTTATTAAGCTCTCTGTAATCCTTTCTATTAGGACTAGTAGGGTCTAGTAGGGTACTGATTAAGGACATTCCTGCAGTCCCTTCTTTCTGAAATAAGCTCAAGTGCCTTATCACTTAAATAATTCTGTCTCCTCTGCTCCTTTTTTCCTAAAAGAGTACTGTTAGTTTCCAAAGAAGCCTGTTTAAAATGGCCCCATTCTTCCTCAACTTCAGTATTAAGCAAACCATGACTCTCATAATGACTAAGTAACCTATCATGGTAAGCTTTAGCTATAACTGGCTCTTTCAGAGCTTCGGTATTAAAGGTAAATTTTTTAACCCTAGCACAACACTTTTTAAGTTTAAGTTGCAAGACACTTTTAACAAGGTAATGGTCAGATCCAATTTCAGCTCCCCTATATGCCCTGATATTTCTAACAGAACTAGCCCATTTGCTGTTAATTAATATATAATCAATCATATTCTTATGCAGCCCATCAGGTGAAACCCATGTGTAGTTATGTATGTCGCGGTGTTTGTAATATGTGTTAGTTATTCTGAATCCATTGAGTTTACTTACCTGTAGGAGACGTTGCCTATTGCCATTGCAGCTACAAATACCAAAAGGGCCTATTACTCCTCCCCAAAGGTCAGAGTCAGTACCAACTTTGGCATTGAAGTCACCTAGAACAAGGGTAATATCTCCTTTCATGACAGAATTCAAAATATCCTGAAGTTGCCCGTAAAACCTATCCTTCTCATCCTCATCGGCATCCTCAGTGGGGTCATAACAGCAGATAACATTCAAGTTTTTAACGCTTGTCTGAAATTTTGCTGTAAGAAACCTTTCATTAATGCACTCATATCCTAGAAGAGCATCACTAGCATGTCTGCTGAGCAGCAGACCCACGCCTTGGTGATGCTTTCCATCCTCCCTCCCTGTAAAGAGAAATTTAAAGTTATTTTTAAGTATCTCACCTTTACCTGTCCATCTGGTCTCTTGCAAGCCCAGAATATCCAGGTTATAGCGCTGGAACTCCTGCATGAGGACATCAAGAGAATAATCTCTATGTAATGTCCTCACGTTCCACGTTCTTGCAGAGAGAAAATGATTAGTAGGATTTTTAAAGAAATTAGGTTTATTGAGATTGGTAGGGCCAACAATATCAAACAGCCCCCTGATCGCAGGCATGGGGCAAAGACCCGTTCCTCCTCTGCTAAAGGCTGAAGTCACCGATGCTGGTAGGAACTTCAGGCACCACCTTTTCAAGTGGGCTTTTTCAAGAGCCACATGGCCTTCCTGAGACACATTACTCCAGTTTAGGCTTGACGATGCCCAACTAGCTAAGTAAGGTTCAGGTACCTGCGATGGCCTCTGATTAGGATTATCCACCAGCTGATATAAGGTATCCCATGCCTCTGTTCACTTAGAGCTGGCAACCCAGAAGCAAACAGAAAACACAGCGGCAGACTCTCCCTCAACAGAGGCCCACCAGTGCAGCATTAGTTAGATAAAATATTTATTCATGAAAACAGGTATTTTCAAAGTATTTTATTATATTAAAAGAAATAATTATAAAAAAATATTAAATATAATAAATTTATTATTATTATTATATTATTATTCCATCAAGGTTGATTTGCCTATCAGGACGGACACACATGTCCAACATAATAAGCGTGATATAGTAGTGCATGTTAAGGTATTGAATGAGATTAGAATTATTGAAGTAGGAATAACATCTCAGGATAACCTGCAGACAGTAGAGGTTGAAAAGAAGAGGAAGTATGATCTGCTGGCTAATGAGTTGAGCCTAATTCACAAGTGTAATGTTAATATTATACCTTATGACGTGGGATGGTATTGTAACTACGTACCATAAAGCATACTCAAAGCGACTTGGAGTGGGAAAACATATTGAAGCTTATATCCAATCTGTGATCTTGAAGAGAACTTTTGAGAGCATCTCAGTCGACTTCAGACGTACCAGTACGCTAGTAGGCGGTAGCAGGGAACTTATTGTCCAAGCTGCAGTTGAAAAGCTGTACATGATGGATGAGGTAGTGGATGACCAGAATCACCAGGAAGACACCACAGAATAGAAGAGATAAAAAGGTTGTCACAGAAAATTCCATTAAATTTATATATTTATTTGACCGCCCCTCTTGACTGCCTCAACGCCCCATTTGCCTCCGGATCCGCTACCGCCCCCATGAAAGGCTCCAGCGCCCACTGGGGGGCGGTAACGCCCCCGTTGGGAATCTATGATTTAGAGGATTGCATCAGCCATTCTGATCGTTGCCACCCAAAGTTTAGTTGGACTTGGAAAATTTCACATGAGGATAGAAACCAAGGGACGGGAGTTTGTGATCAGTGAGGGGGAGTTTAAAAAAGGGGGCGGAACTTTTGATAAGGGGGGTTTGAATAAAGGGAAGGGAATTTCAATAAGGGGGATTTTAATGATGGGGATTAAAAAATTGGAAAATTATAACTAAAATTGAAGGCTTTTTCTAAAAATAATACTCATCATATACACTAGATGGCGCCATGGGTGTTTAATAAAGGGGAAGGAATTTTTAAGTGGGTTTTTTAATAAAGGGGGATTAATTATTTTTAATTAATTAGTAATTACTTATCAATTGTGGATTATTAATTGTGAATTATGAATTATTAATTATGAATATTAATAAGGGGGCGTAGTCGGTGACGTCATGGGGGGAATCACCGTGCAAAGGGGGATCGCTGTGCTGCCTTGAAACTACTCCCGTATGCATAACTATAAATTAGTGAATAGGATTTGAATAGTGTGCCTAAAGGCCTCAGAAAGAGGGGAAGACCTAGAATGCGGTGGGCAGACGATATCAAACAGGACTTTGTTAGAATTCGTGTATGGTGGTCAGATATGTTTTGATCAGGATAGATATGTTTGGAGAAGTAAATTGCACAATCTGGTTGAACCTATGTAGCTCATGGCTGCTTCAGGATGATGATGATGATATTTCTCCCACTGTTTTACAGGTCTTTACAAAAGTTCTTGAAAAATGCACGAAAATTAAATAAGTTTGATCTTTTGCCTCTATTGATATTATTAGCATTCTGAAGGGGTGAGGAGGATCATGGTCCCCTTGGCTCTCCTTAGATACAGTCCTTAGTCGATGTATGTATGTATGTATGTAGTCTCATCTTTGTGGCTGTGTTCGTGTTGCAGCTGAAAGCACTGCGGGCAGGTTCGTGATATCACAATGCCTCCCCCTTGATTTCCTCTTGTCCTCTTGTCGCGCAACCCCTTCCCACGCCAACTGCCGGGTTCTTATAAATTGGAATACGACAATATAATATTCTCATCTCCTCAAGACATCAGATCTGAAAATCCCTCTCGTTTCTGAGTTTTACTGCCGGAAATGGCTATATTCACCAATTTTTTCTCTCCAACACCGGTGTATCGGGATTTGACCTTTGACCTCAAAGGACCCATCGCATCCAAAATTTGGCATAATTTCTGAGATCTACGATCAAAAACAACCCAAGATACCAATTTTTAGCACTTTGCAATCGGTAGACCTATATTTTACCTTTGACCCCACTCCATACGAACCTGCAATATGATGTATTAACCGTGCCAGATTTTGTAAGTGTCATTTAAATATATATTGATCTTTTTCGGAGTCTAATAAATTTTGTAATTGTTAATTAAAACCAAAGTGGTTTAATACTAAACTGGTCACGTGCAGAAGCGCCCAACCTTCTTCGTGGCCTTGGAGTCCTTGTAACCTGGTCATTTAGACCATTGTTTCCAAAATTTGACGTGTTGTTCAATGTGTGAATTTTGGAACAATGGATGACAATTTTGGATGCCAGGCATTATGTGCAAAAAAATGCATTAACTGGTAGGACTCCAACTAGGGAAAATACACTCTTCAACCTGTCTCTGGTGAATTTTCTTTATATTAATTTCAGTGATAAAGTAATGTAAAAATAAATTATTTTCAGTCCTCCTATTAATGTTTTTAATATAGGCTGAAATAAATGACAGATCCATTTTAGCTTCAATTTTTTTTCCCATGTCCATTTTGCCAAAAGTCAACATGTGCGTTTTCAGGTACTCGAATACCAAATGAAAAATAATTTTCTAGTCTCTGGAAGTCAGAACATCCAATAACGCTGGAATATGAAATAACATATTATTATTGGATAAAAATTCAGGATATTCTTAAATTAAAAGCCTGTTTGATATTATTTACTGTAAAAAAAAAAATTCACAATCTTGGCGAAACACTTTTTAATTATCCATTACATAAACATATCCTCAAACGGTCACGGATTACGGTGGTCTAACCAGACTGTGTAATTTACTTTTCCAAATATGTCTATCCTGAACTACAGCTGCTGCATTTGCCCACTCTACAATTTTAACAAGATCCTGCTTGACATTGTCTGTCACCGCTACCTAGGTCTCCACTGCACTTGAGGCCTTAGGCACAATGATCATAACCCTATTCGCTATAGTTATGCATACGGGCAACATGTTCAAATCAACGCATCTCTCTCTGCAAATATGCTACTAAGAAGTTATTGCTAACTCCTTTGACTAATGTCTTCGTTACTTACAAAGTCAAACCACCCAATGACACCAATGACGTAAGCATTTAGAATCACAGGCATCAGGTTTCCTGTTATCTTGCTTACAGAGTCCAAATTTCCGTATCGTAACTAACCCTAGAAAGAACCAAACTGTTATGCAACTGAATTTTAGTCTTTAGGTGTATATGCCTAATTTTTCACTCTCCATAGATTCTTAAAAGTCTCAGCAGCAATCCCTATTCTTCTGTTTATCTCATGCCACACATCACCAGCAACATAGCTCCCAAAATAATTAAACTGAGACACTTGCTCAATGGTGCAACCATTCGAAACAATTGAAGTACATCCTGCCTTATCTATTTTCGTCACATTTACTTTTCTCTCAGTTTATCACCAAAACCATTCCACTACAAATTTTGTCAACAGCTCTAAAATGAAAGAGTTCATATCATCGTTTACGAAAGGGGCTAAATCATCAGCATAATCTAAATCAGCAATGTTCAAATCTCTTGACCATTTAGTCAAAATCTTCTCCTTGCATATTTTACATAACATAATAACTAAAGAGAAAAAAATGCACCTTTATCTAAACTCCATTTATAATACTGAACCAAATGCTACAAGCCTTACCAATTCTCACATATGACTCAGTGTTATAGAGTGCTATCATAATGCTATTAAGTTATTAGTTAAGTCATACAATCTCACAATCAACAGGGTAAAACGCCTTTTTCAAATCAGCGAACTAATAACCACAGCTTTCTGAAACTGAACATTTCTCAAGAATCTGCCTGTAAAAAAATCCGATCTTATACATACTCCTACTACTGCTGAACCCACATTGTTCAACCAAATTCTTAATTAATTAACAATTAAGCACAATAATGGAAATAACTTTACCTGGAACAGAAACTAGACTGATACCCCTATAATTATCACAAGAACTGCAGTCACTTTTCTTAAAAATAGAGATAATAATTAGTCTGGTAAAATTCTTAGGAACGATGCCTTATCATAAAAATAGTCAATATTTCAGTCAGCGATATTTCAGTCTCAATATTTCAGTCAGCAGAAACATTCCCAGCTCTAAGCATTTCAGTGATAATTTCATCTAATCACATGGATTTATATAATTTCAATTTAGAAATAGCCAAAGAAACTTCTGATTGTAACATAGGGACAACATTAAAGCCAGTAATGCATATTTCCTTACAAGCAAAGGAAGTAGAACTAACCGCATTGTTTTGAACATCACTGAAATGCTCAGCCCACCCAGCAATAACAGAATTTTCACCTTCAATAACTTTACCATGTTTATCCCTCAATTCCTGTGTACCTGCGTGTGTCTTTCTACACAAATCATAAAACACCTGGTTCAGTTCTTTGCTGTTATACTGTACTATCTAACTGCTTCCTCTGCTTTGTCAGCCAAGCTGTCAAGCCAAAGATTATCATCCTTCAACAAATCATTTGCACACCTATTAAGTTCATTATCTGTTAGGACTAATAGGTTATTTAAGGTTATTCCTGAATTTCTTTCAAAAATAAGCTCCATTGCCTTATCACTCAAATAATTTTGTACCCTCTGCACCTTTTTACTCAGGACACTATTATTAGCTTTTAAAAAAAGCGTGTTTAAAAAAGGGTTCCATTCTTCAAGTACAATACAAAAGTTGGGTTGTTTTATTACTGAGCGCACTTTTTTTGCACAAAATGGGCAGGTCACAAGGACTCCGAAGACTCAGAGAAGGTTTGGGGAGAGGACTCACTCACTTGAAATAACTGTTCGGAGATAGATGGTAGCCTCCCGTCGAGGCCATTCAGCGTGTTCTTTAACGTGCAGAGAGTATGGCTCTCTTCGACACGGACTTGTGGCTTAATGTCCCATGTGATGGACAGCGGCCTTTCCAAGGCCATCAGTGTCTCCTACTGACCATGGACAGTGAATTTTGCGGAGATAAATCTCAATGCTGAACCTGGGACTCGAACTTGGGAACTGCAGGTTCACAACCGACTGACAAGCTGGCGCGCTACCAACTGAGCCACCCCCGCCTCTCTTCAGCAGTAAGCCAACCACTACTGTCATATTGATTAAGCAATCTATCATGGAAAGTTTGGTTATAGTTGGGTCCCTCACAGCTTCAGTGTTAATTTTTTTAAACTTTAGCACATTTTTTAAGCATTAGTTACAAGACACTTTTGACAAGGCAATGGTCAGACCCAATTTTCACTTCCCTATAAGACCTGGTATTCCTAACTGCCCTTTGGCTGTTAATTAATATATAATCGATCATATTCCTATGCAGCCCATCTGGGGAAAACCCGTGTGTATTTATAAATGTACCAGCATTTGTAGCCAAAGAAATTGCATATAACTCAGTCGTCACAATTTGTTTATACCTTTAAATAATATAATAAGATGTCATTATTTCGAAGAGATACATTTTGAGAATATTTATAATCAGAATTTGTTATTTTTCCAATGAGCGCCACTTTTTTGCACACAGTGGTAATCAGATTTCCGCCATAGTTGCTAAATGAAATTTACCTTAAAATTGAATTTTTTAAGAATGAAGAAACTAAAATATCTGTGAAAAAATTTCTTTAATCAAGAACATCTGATCTACATGACAATAAAAGAGCTGAGCAAAATTATTAGTGTGTAAAGTTGTTTTTTTTTAATCTGTTTTTATAAGTCTAGTTAATAAATGGGTTGGTTGTCCATGATGAAGAAATGAATTTTCAGTATGCATATTTCTTACATGATCTCTGAGCCTTATAACCAGGGCTATTTATACCTCAAATGTTTTGGTTTTTCTGTTAATCTGCTCTGCAATATTGTACACCATATCAATATATTTCAGAATCTAATTTACCTAATGTGCAATTTTATCTATATTTGGCGTGTTAAGGAATTTGTGACAAAAAGTAAAATAAAATTTAGATATAGGGCAGCCTCTATTATAAATAAAACATGAAAAATAAGAATTTAATTATTTCTATTTATATATGTTTATCTTCATATGATAATTTGGCTTTATTTGTTTGTACTACAATATTTACATACACATACAAAATCCTCATGCAGCCATGTGGTACGGAGGTCCAACTAGACTGTACAATAACAGAACGTGAAGAAAATATACCTATATAAGTTAATAATATATTAAAACATCAAGTTAGATTTTATATTTCAGATTTGAATGATATCATTAATCATCACCAGCGATTTTTCTTTCGTTTTTACAATCATAATATTCCTACTTGGCTTTGAACTTCGTGAGTTTTTAAAATATTTCTATAACTGAAGGCTAACAAAAATAAAACTAAATTTCCAGATGGCTATTAATATAAAATTATAACCTGTTGCCATGGGCCATCTGATCATCTGGATAAATTGCTCCACATTAATCAAACACATCAATAAAATTATCAGAATGATAAAATTATCAGAAACCTTTCAACTTAATATATCTAACATAAGCATATTCTAAAATTATATCTTAAAAGCTTTTTTATACATTACTTCGCCTGTTGTTAAATTTACCATGCATACCAATTTTGTTGATTAATTGAAAAAAATCCTAGTAGTTAGTTATAATAAATTTCGACATTAAATAAAGCAGTTACAATGACGCTATATAACCTTTGCATAAGTAAATTTCATAAATTTGCTACAAAATATGTAACGATAATTAATAATAATACGAAAATCGTTAATTACTGTCTATTCCCGCCAAAAACTGATTGACGTAAAGGTTTGTCGAGCTGTACGTGGTCACATGATTCATTCGTTTACTGGCCGGTCTGCATTCCAGACGTAGTATTATACTATAGAGATAATTCAAGATAGCCGAGGTATATCAATAGTATTTTAAATTCTACAAATGCAAGACTGAAATATTCAAAACTCAAAAGAGGCTATATATAATTAAAGCAGAAAAAAATATTTTAGTTGCAGATCACGTCCTGTTACTCTACGTATCTAGTAAACTATTTAGACATTGTTCCAAATTCTCCTTACATTCCGAGCGGAGAGCTAGTGCACATCGCCTAAGCTTTCCCGCGCCGTGGTAGGATGACAGCTGATTTAGCAGCTGGTTGCTGTTACGTTACGACATAAAACGTAGTCCGCAGTAGTTGTTCTCATTTAGGAGTTAGAGAACTGAAAACAGATGTTAAAAGTTCATAATGTCTCTTATAATATAGTAAAAGTGTAAATACTAGCATAGCATTACTATTTGTTATGTATATAGAGCAGCACGTGCGCGTAGTAATACGAATCTATCATCTGCACGCGTTTCCCGCCAAACGCAGCCATTCGGTGAATCAAGGTGTGAAAGGGCGTTGTGGATAGTTGAAGTTGTTTTTAAAAATACGCTTGACTTACGTTTCGATTTGCCGTCAATAGGGTGAAAAGTGTGACAAGAATGGCGTTATACCATCGGAATGGAGAAAAGAAGCGGATAGGGCACGATTTCAGAAGGCAAGAAGAGGAAGTGATCGGCAGCTTGTGCAGGTAGGAGTGGTGACAATGGCAGACCGCCTTGTTACTTGCTAAGTTCCGTAGTAGTGTGGTAGCGCCGGCGGCAGACCGATCACCAGATGCTTCATCAGCTGGTCTGACGCCGGTTGTTTTACTTGTTTTGCTTAGTGTATTTAAGAGCTATACAATAATATCTGTTGAAATTTAGCTTATTTGTTAAATGTTATCAGCTTTTGTATCCTCTATTGAAATATATAGATAAAAACTCGGCTTCGTCTGATATTTTTGAAGTAAATACTTCCAAATGAAGGAGGCGTAACCGGAATCCCATGTGGTCGATTTAGTATCTACAGTATGTCTTGTTAATAATTGTATAAGCATACTTCGTAAATTTTTTTAGCATTTGACATGATATGGTATAGTAATGCATATGTAATTACGTGGCGGGATTTGTAAATTTAGACGTGATTTATCTCTGAATTTTTTTTATACGGAAGTGTGTAGTATGTACCATATGTAATGCGCGGGTTTCTAAACTTGTTTTTTTACCTCTACACTTATCTATATAAACCGCTATATATTAACAAAGTACTAAAGCGTACGGTTGAATCAAAAACACTACCAGTCATCGGAAGAACTAAAGTAATAATTTACCCCTCAAGCACCTGCTTGCCCCAGAAATCTGACGAATTTGTCAATATTAATACGCCACAGATTTGCTGCATCAGTTTCACTTGTTATATTGCAATATAGTTTTTATATTTTTATCTTTTTTAAATGAAAATGCATCGAAAACTAGTGTTTTTCGAGTTTGTGATGCTAACTTGATCAAAACGAATATTGGAAAAGTTAGTAATTAAAGCTTTTGCAAGATTTTGTGTTAACTGTTATCTAATTTTACTATAGCTAATTCTAATATAATAAATATCTTATCTAATTTTGGTATACATATTTTATTGTATATTTATTTGTGTTGATCACTATGTAAATGAAACATAGCTTTGGTAATCTGATAACACTGTGGTTCCATTTTTTTTTGAATAAATAGGGTGTAGTTTGTTAAGCTTTATAGTGTAATATAGTCAGCAATTCACAATTTGTTTATACCTTTAAATGTGTGGAAAATTGATTTTGAGGAATCAGCAGCTTTTAATATAAAAATATACATATAGGAAATAAGCACTGGAAAATTGCTGAGTTTTTTCTAAGTAGGTGTGACTATAGCAACTAATTAGAACTAAGTTTTGATTTCAAAGTAAAGTAATATTTCCTCATCTTTTAGTATGGTAAAAAATATGAAGCTGTAACATAATCCTAATAAGTCCATGTTTAGTACAGCATTGTCTGATCAAGTAATATTTAACCAAAAATTTAGTAAAGATTAATTTGTGTGTTCATAAATTTTAAGGCTGTTAAGCACATTTTAAAAATATGTGTAAAAGTTATTTATTGTAAGTTATATACTATGATCAACTGCTGCAATACAGATTAATAGATTAAATAATTTAGATTTTGTACATTCTGAAGTTTTGCTTAAATTTGCTGATATTTAAGACCTACTTTAAGAGTCTTTAACCTTTTATTCTATTGCATTGTAATTACCACCAAATAGGAACTGTTCATATATTAAAGTAATTATTTTACTTCAGAACAGAACTGAATAAATTCAGTGGTTATATGATTATATATCAGTGTTTTCCATCCTTTTTTCTGTGACAGGACACTTAATAATGAAAAGTTGGCAAAACAGTGATACTAGCATAAACAAAAAAGCTATATATTTCAGTATTAATATTTTTTTCAGTATTGTAGAATATATATATAAATAAAAAGTACCCCCTCAAGCAGCTGCTTGCCACAGAGGTCTGACAAGAGCCTGTCAGTTTATTTGCCATAGTAGAAGGTCTGTGAGGATGGCAGGACCTCAGCTGAAAAACAACACACACAACCATACCTTACCCAGGTCCCTTAGATCAGTAGCTAAGTGTGCTAACCACTCGGCCATGGGGCAGCATAGAATATATATATAGGTGGTTCTAAATAGCTTTCATTCATTCATTCATGGAACAATATTCTTCTGGGTAGAAAAATAAATTACTTTATGGAATATTTGCAAATTGTCTTCATACGTAACACTAGTTTAAAATATTGATATATTATGCAGTGGCAATTTATTCAATTGTAAATGTTGAATTTGAAGCATATTTTCATTACATCGCATATAAGAACTAAACAATGCAAAATGATAGCATTGCTTTTGAGACATCAATGTTTAAATAGGAATGACAGATTGAATAAATGTATAATTTAAGAATTGCATATTAATCCTAAATATATGCTTCTCTAAACTAGGAAGTATTATCAAGCAAAAATAGTCCAATTTTATAGTTATTTGATGTTTATTAAAATAATCGATAATTTCACTTGTGACATGCAAGAAATAATTTGTGTTCATAAGTTGAATAATTGAACAAGCACAGGACTATGCTGAAAACAAATAGTCAGCAATTGTAGCCCTTAAAGTGAAACATAGTCAAAAATTAAATTCTTTAATCAACTTGCATCAGATATAAGTATAAATATATGTTAATACTGAGAAATTACAGGTAACCATTTCCAGGCTGTGTAATTTTTAAAATGTTAGCCGTTATTTGAATATATATATATATCAGTATTTGCTTATTATCGTATTAAGCTTTGGTGTCGTCACCGTAAATATTAGAGTTTGAAAAATATTCCAGAAAGAAAAATGTACAATTACAAAGTGATTAAAAATGAATAAAATGGATATTAATCATCGGCCTTATATTGTATATACTCTAATAGCCTTTAACGAAATAATTATTAATGTACTTTATAATGCAATCATGCGTGAGCATATGCTTCTTAGATGTAATAGATGTGAAAATGCAATTTTCAGCTTTAAAAATAACTGAAAAGTGAAACATTATTTATAAAGATCTCTTTTCCTATAAACGTTGTCAACGTTGTAATTTACATTTTATACCATTTATCTGATCCAGGCGATGCATATGTAGTTGCTAAAACTAAACTATGTTTCATTTTATAATTTAATTGCTAAATGTAGCAATATATTTTTTAATGCTGAGTTTCCGGAAGCCATCTTTCTTCCTGTATGATCAGGCCATTGTATGAATGCGAAAAAAAATCCTGTGTTTGAACGTATATGTTGCATTTAACGTCTCAATATCGGCAGCAAATTCACGCTTTAGAAGTGATCTTTAAGGCGGGAGGAAAGACATTCCGATTTCTGGCAGCCAAGATGAGCAACAGCAGTGTGTATTCCAGTCCAGCTGTACTGGAAGTTACTGCCATAGATGTTGCGTTCAGCCACGTGCACGACCTGCCCTTTGTGCGGCGAACCCCCTTCCTTTCTCTGGTGCGCAGACCGGCCGGCATGTCATGGCGCCGCACACTTGGCACGGTGCCAAGAGCGCGGCTGGGCTGGCGTCTGCCTGCTAACTATGGCGTAACTGGAAGCAAGTCTGGCCGATCAGCTGCTGGCTTAGCACTCATCGAGGTTTCCTGACGCCGGCTAAATACCTGGCTATGCGGATATACGACACTCTTTACTCACATTGTCTTCCTTACTGATCAAAATATTTATTTTTGCTCATTCTAAAGAGAATTTTGGCTACGATTTTTTTTTCTTATCAAAATGAGCTTTATGATAAAGAGCATATAAAATCATTAAATCGTAGATAACTCTTATCTATCTTTGTAATTTAAAACGGATGCAGAGAAGAAAAAATTCTGGAAAATGGTTAGGTATTATTATTTCTGTTGGTTTAATCTGGATATGAAATTAAATAATTTTAATAGGTTTAGAAATTTGGCAAACGAGAGGATAATATTTAGTTTTCCCAAATAAGAAAATGTAATTGGGAAAAAATATAATATAAATTGTTACATATTTGACCAATAAAATTAAATTTATTAATGTTTTTAAAATCGGTGTTTTCTTTTTGCAAATGAATCTTTAGTTTTTTTGGTGAAGAATTTTTAAAAAAGGCCTTTTTTGTGAAATCCATATGATTGAATGTGAAATGTTTATCATAGTTTACACCCTTATCATTTAGTATGAGAATTATCTAGCTTTTGCAGTTGATTCCATCAAAACAAGCTATAAGTATTAAAGCTGATTTGGCTTTTTTTGGTAGAATTTCATAATATTTAATGAGCTATATTTTGTATTATTTCTCAAGGACATTAATAACTGAAAATTTTATTTTTTCATCTGCATTGTGTTTTATGTTTGCAATTCATTTATTTGAGGTAAAAAGTGATTTGTGACAGTAGTTTGGTCTTTTGACCCAATACTTTTATATTTGACATTGATCTGATGTACTCAGGCATGAAGGCATTGGGGAGGATGGTGGGGGAGGAAAAAATAAATTTTACCTCTAATATATTTTTGCTCTAATTATTAATAACTCTTTTAAGGGTTCAGATTTGTCAATGTTATGAACAAATATTTGGTGCACCAAATAAATTATAAATCGTTTCCTTTTTGTTTTTATTTTACTTACAAGGCCTAACAATATATTATTTTTTGTGGCAAGGTTAAATTTTGCATATTTGCAAATCGCAGTTAAATCACAGAGGAGTTGTCCCTTTATTAGACGTTAATAGAGTTTAGTCGTACGTCCCAATACGATTAATTCTTTAAAGTGCATATTCATTAGTGTTTTGAAACCAAATGTATTAAAGCTTCCTTTATGAAGATCATAACCAGAAGATTTTACAGTTTTACGTTGTGTGTGGAATTTTGCAATGTTTATAAGTTTAAAGTGACATTAACAGATTTCTACAGTACCTACTGTTACAATATTTCACCGCTATTTCTTTAAGGACAATTTTCTTAAAGAAAACACTGCAGCTCTGGTAATTATTTTCGTATTTGCCCTACCAGCGAAACAAGAACAAAAAACCAAGTATGTAGGTAAAGAAAAACATTTCTTCCGAGCGCACGATGCAGACGTAGCCGCTGCTATCTTCAGGTTGCCCCGATCAGCTGTTTCCTGCCGCGCCGTTGGAAATACCTCGTCGGCGATATTTTTAGGTCTCTGACCTCGTCAGTAAGGCAGCCGAAGAAGGCTAGTGTCTGGTAGGTGTGGCGGGAGGAATATCCATGCTGAAATCTGGTATTTACGGTGTGTTGTGAGTAATTATTATGTTTATGTAGGAGAGCGTACATGAAGTCTGGTAAGCATGATGTACAGATAGTGCGATATGAGTGACAGCTGAAAGTTCAGCAGTGGCTGATCATAGGTAATTTCTTTTAAAAGTAAAGGAGGCATACGTGTTTAATAGAAGTTAGGATTTCTGAAGTGAAAAATAGCATATATCTTTAGGGCTTTTCTCAGAATCACTTATGGGAATTAACACTGATGTAACTGTGTCGTTGTGCAGTATTTATTAATAGCTATTTGAGATGAGCTCCGGCTCATATAAATGATTTTGCTATATACTGGAACATGCAAGTGGGACTTCTGGAATTCTAGATTGGTTAAAATATGTATATATATATATAACGAAATAGGTATAATAATATAAATTTTAATTTAGGTAAACTTAGCAATATCCATAAATTACGTAAAATATTTAGTGTTATGCACCTGAAATGAAGAGGGTAGTTCGTAGTTTTCCAATTAGTAATTTTTTTGCCGTTTTCGATAAAAAAAAGCACCTAATTTATTATGTTACCACTTATAAATCGTACAGAATTAATTTGGAAAAAGTGCAAGAAACGTGAACACCAATGCAAAATGAAAAATGACAACGGAAGAGAATCTGGCGAAGCTTATGTGATGCAAATGAATTTGTACGTTGAAACATTTTGCCAAAATTAGAAATGTATTACAAACGGTATAAAATTATTTTTCCTACATATTACAGAATTCGTTTCAGAACCAATGTTAGCCGGTAAAAAAGCCTAATTTGTATACTTTAGAAAAACCTGTGGCAAATGCTTTTCTCAATCATTGAAAGATAAACAATATTACGTTAAATAGCAGAATTAATGTTGTTCATAATTCAGCCAGTGCCTTTTACAAAATAATCCCTCAAGATAAAAACAATTAATAAAAATTATCCCTTTCCTATTCATCTCACTTCCTCTTGCAATTGCCTCGATGACAAAAAAACTAAAGTAGGTTAACTGCTGTTATGGAGGCGTAATTAACAACCACGTGCAGACTAGTTTCTTGCTCTCTAATGACCTTTTCACCCCATCCATTACGTAATCATACACTTTCGAATGTCTGTTGTGCAGCAGCTGTAATTATTATGTTTGTGTCACATGTTGCCGTTTATAACAGTACTTTGTTTTCCTGAAGGCTGGGCAGTCGACCTATATCGCCGAAAACACAGCTGGAACAAGAGAAGAGGATTCGGCGCGAAATTGCCAACAGTAACGAACGGCGGCGAATGCAAAGCATTAATGCAGGATTTCAGTCGCTGCGCACTTTGTTACCTCATCACGAAGGTGAAAAACTGAGTAAGGTAAGTTAATACCAATATTTCACATATCAGATATCTGCGATTGATTAGAAACTAAGCAGTGGTGGAAGCGGTCAGTTCTTTTTCAGATTTTCAAATTATATCATTCACTTAACGTTTCAGAATTATTGGGAATAAATTCCTTTAAGTGAAAATAAATTTATTTTCTGAATAAAAACAAGTTAAAATGCAACAACAAAGCAACCAGAGTTTTATGCGAGTGACCAATATTTGAAAAGTGAATTTGGAAAGTTTTAATTCGTTTTTTGAAAGACATTAAATCATCGATATATAGTATCAAGTTAAAGAAAGATGTTTCAGATAGATTTTAAATAAGTTGCATATTCTGAAAGAGCTTTGCGTTCTGAAAAAAATAATATGCCTATCTCTAAATAAAGCAGCCGAAATATGAAAGTAAAAATTTTGATATCCTTGTGGTTGTGGTAAGTTCATCTTAGGCAAATATTTCTTTTATATATGATTTCGCATCCATCAAACTGTTTTGGCGACCTCTCTGGAACCTACGAAACAAAGCGTATATGAGATGTTCGCCTTTCGTTCTCAGTATTACGTATGACTACAGTGAAGTCGTTTTGGCCTATTAGTGTCAGCAGCGATGGCTGACAATCACGACATTCGCAATGCCTTGCTGCCTTCCCAGACGGAGGCACATAGTTGGCAGAGTGCCAGCGAGAGACTACGTCTGAGCCTTTCTTCTATGTCACTGCCGGAGTGGCTGCAGCATGGCCCGTTTTCTTCTGCGCAGTTTGCTCCGGCCGCGCAACATGGCCGCTTCTCGTGGGCACGTGCCATGATGTCACCTCCGTTACCACGGCAACGGAGGCTGATCGATCCAACGCGGGCACTGCCCTACTGATTCAGACTCCATAATGGGCATTGGAGAACGTCTGCCGACGTCTGGGTCGCGTCTGAAGCTCAGGGACTCTTCCATGGATGTCTATGACCTCTATTTTTTCGCCTAAACGTTCGTACTATTTGTGCGTTGCCCACCTTAATTAACGACATTTAGATGTGTGCATCTTGTGCGGAAAAGTGTATTGAAAATTTTTGAAGTTTGAAGTATATTAAGTGAGCGTTTTAAAGCATTGAGATATTAAAGGAAAAATGGTTATTGCACTTTAATTAATAAATATGGTTTAAACTCCACTTTTGCTTATTGAAAAATTATACTGAAATAATAACACTACACTAGAAGTAGTAAAATATTATTAGTAGGAAATTTAACATAAAATTGTCATTTTCAATTAATGAAATTGATGATGAATTCAAAGTATTTCAATAACGAAAAACAAATTTCACAAAGCTAAATTAATTTTAAAATTTTGTAAAGAATTTTGAGATCTAGTAACCAGCTACTTTTATGTTAATTTCTGAGGTAAAATACAGAAATAAATTTTTTACTTAGGAGACTTACTTCAATTTGTTTGCATGTTTTCAACATGGATACACTCTACAGATTTATAACTATAAAAGTGGATGCCTATAGACATAATATAAAATGGCATATTTATATAAAAATTCACATTAACTGTTTCAGCACTTTTAAAGTTGCAACTAATTGCTCCTCAGTTGCAAATAAGTATATACCAAAAATATTTTAATAGTAGTCCAAGCTACTATTTAGGCTCTGACATTTAATATGTCATATATGGAGTTAAATTGAACAGCACAGACATTTTAGCTCATTATGCATTCCAGCTCAGTAGGAATGAATATTGTGGGACATTCAAAGATAAGTGGGATTTCAGCATCTGGCATCCCTATCTGAGACCAAGCTACTATTTACAAATTTTGCATTATTACCTAGCTACAATTCAAGCACTAGCTACTATTTAGTCCCTTGCATTTAATATGCCAGATACAGTATATATATATGAAAGATAGTTTGCAGTTTAAAATAATAGCAGGATTGCATCATGTTTAAAAGAAATTGCAGAGAAAAAATTCCAAAGCAAGACAATTTTACTGATTCTTTTTCAGTTTTTCATTTCCTGACCTGAAAAACAATTCTGAAATTATCAGTATGAATTCTCAACTGCTGTTATAAATGTGTTAAAAGTGGTTTGAAGTAATAAAACATTTTTTTAAGTATACACCAAAGAGCCAAAACATTATAACCAGCATATCTTTATGCAAATTGAAGCAACTGCAGGTAAACAATGGCACATGTGAAGGTCATGAAACAGTAAATAACACCTGATACTGAGCTTTGTTATCAGTGTTATTCTTGTTCTTCAGATGGGAAAGGTGGCGTACTTAAGTGAGTTTGACAAAGGCCAAATTGTAATGGCCAGATGACTGGGTCAGAGCATTTTTAAGACAGCAAGGCTTGTGGGGGGTGCTCATGGTCAGCCATAAATAAAATAAATAAATACCCCCTCAAGCAGCTGCATGCCACAGAGGTCTGACAGGAGCCTGTCAGTTTATATCCCATAGTAGAAGGTCTGAGAGGATGGCAGGACATCAGCAGAAAAACGACACAAACAGCCATGCCTTACCCGGGGCTCGAACCCAGATCCCTTAGATCAGTAGCCAAGCACACTAACCACTCGGCCATGGGACGGCTTTGGTCAGCCATAGTACCTTCAAAATGTGATCTGAGGAGGTAAAAACCACGAATTGCTGGCAAGTTGTGGGCCGACCACAGCTTATCAATGCCAGAGGTGAGCAAAGGCTGTCCCATATGGTACAAGTCAACAGAAGGGATACTGTGGTGCAACTCACCTGTAATTTGGATGCTAATGACAGGAGTAATGTGTCATAACACACAGTACATTGAACCCTGTTGAAAATGGGGCTGCATAGTTGCAGGCTGCCCCGAGTGCCCATGCTAACTTCGGTTCACCTTCAAAAGCACCTACAGTGGGCAAGCGGGCATCAAAACTGGACCTTAAATGATTGGAAGATGGTCATCTGGTCCAATGAATCTTGTTTCCTGTTGCACCATGTGGATGACCGGGTATGTGTGTGTCATTTGCCTGGGTATCTGTTGGCACCAGGATGCACCATGGGATGAAAACAAACCAGTGGAGGAAGTGTAATACTTTGGGCAATGCTCTGCTGGGAAACACTGGGTCCAATCATTCATGTGCAGGAAACTATGGCATCTACCACCTACCTAAACATCATTACAGACCAGGTACATCCTTTCATGCCAGTAGTATTCCTCTCTAGTAGTGCCTTCTTTCAGCAGGATAATGTGCCATGCCACACTGCCCAGATTGTTCGAGAATGATTTGCGGAACATGAGGAAGACTTCCAGGTATTGCTTTGCCCGCCAAATTCCCCAGACATCAATCCAATCAAGCATCTGTGGTTTGTGTTGGAACATCATATCTGATTGTGGTGGCTCAATCATGTAACTTACAAGAGTTAAAGGATCTTCTGGTAACATGTTGGTACCAGATACCACTAGACACCTATGGAGATCTTGTAGTGTCCATGCCTCCCCAGGTAAGAACTGTTTTGGTCACACGTGGAGGACCAACATCATATTAGGCAGGTGGTCATAATGTTTTGGCTCTTCAGTGTATGCACTAAAGGAAAAAAAAAATTGCAACACCTTGAAGGATTAATGCCTTACAGGCAGCTGTTAGCATACACTGAGATGTGTGACTAATTACAGTATAAAAAAAAAATGGAAAATTACCACTATCTAGCTGATAAAGTGATATGATTAGTATGATGTTGAACTGCCTCGCACAGCAGTGCATTCATGAACATGGTGAGGAAAGCTATCATACAGCGCTATAATGTTCTCTTGAGTGATAGAATGTCAAATAGTGTGAACTCCCTGTTCCATTTCAGTAACAGTGGTTGGCGTACCTCTTGGGTGTTGTTGGAGCTGCCAGTCCATCATTTCCCAGATGTATTCAATAAGTGAAAGGTCTGGCGAGCACGCTGGCCATAGTAGTTTGCTCATGTAGATACTGCAGACTAATATGGGCTGTGAAGGGATGGGTGTTATCTTGCTGGTAAAGGTTTTGTGTTGCTAAAAAAAATGGGACAGCCATTGGCTGCAAAATGCTGATAGCATATCGTTGGGCAGTTAGAGATCCCCTTATGATGACCAGTTCTGACCGAGATTTCCAACTAATGTCATCCCACACCAAGACACCAGGTGATGGAGCTATGTGACGATGTTGCACTCATTGGGTGGCATTCCTTTCCCCTGGATGACAGCGAACACATCTACTGCCGTGCTGGCCAACAGAAAAATGAGATTCATCACTAAACTCCATGGTACTCCCCTCTTGTTCATGCCAGTTCTGTTCCATCAACACCACTGAAAATGTGCTTGCATGTGGGCAGGTATGAGAGGCAAATGCAATGCCGGATGATAGGCTCACAATGAAAATGGTAAAAGCCTGTTGTTTATCATCCATCTGATAGATATTCGATGTGTTACCCATTGCCAGTCCCTTTGCAGTTGTGTTGTAGTCGCGAATCTGTCATGCAATGCCATGTGTCACAAATGGCAGTCCTGTCACTCCATGGCCATATGTCATCTTCCTGAACCTTGTCAGCATGTGTGCTGGATCCTTCTTAAACCCACTGGCACCATATGTGTACGATGGTGCTGGGATTGCAGCCAACAGGATTGGCCACATCTCTGTATGACAAACCAGCTTCGCTAAGGCCAATGATTCTTTCGCACTCAAAGTCTGTTAACTGTTGGAATAGCTGTGGATGTCTGTGTAAGGGCATCTTTAGCAATTTAGAACAATTTCACAACATTTTGTCAACCATGGAGCTTTGATTGCCTATAGTGTTTGACTGCTCTGCACCTGTGACATCAACTCGTGCCTGTCCAATTGTTTTGATCATCCTGCAAACCTAATCATTTCCACTCATTTCCATATACTACCACCTCCCTAAATTTCTTCACATTTGCATAACTTCTTGCAAATGTTGCAATTTTTATTTCCTGTAGTGTATATGTATTTCAGAGTTGAATCACAATCCATTCTGCAGTTATATTTTGTACATTGCAACAATTTGAATTTAAAATTGTAAAATAAAAGATGGAATTTGTTTTAAAGTCTTTAAATGAGTCTTGAAATAACTTTTTTTTAAGTGTGCATTTTGCAACATTTCACTTTCTAGGTAATATGAAACCAGTTCTTATTGCTTTTTGTTATCACTTGTGAGTAGGAAGTGGAAAATCAGCATTTATTGCAAGATTCAATATTTGCTACTGCAGGAAATTACATGCAGTAATGTGCTGTAACACAATGACTTATGAATGGGAGATGCTCTACCCTTCTCCAGTCACCATTATAACCATTCACTTGAAATATATTAAATAATTATACATTTTAAATATAACTGTTTTTATGTTAATATTAACCTAAATATAATTTTATACAGGCACATATGCAGTATTTAGTTTTAGGGGTGGGTCTTAGAATAAGATTTGAGTAAGGTTTCCCAATTACTAAAAATATTCCACTGGACAAGGATAAAATTACATTCCATATGGAATGGAATAAAATTTTATAGTTGTTTTTTAAATCTATTTTTACTATGGGACTAAAATAAAATTCTACGAAGAAGACTTCTGGATTTCAAAGCAGGTAGACAAATTTTAGATTTCACATATGATTGGATTTTGAAGGGGAGTGGTGCCCTTATGTTCCAGATTTGATGCATTGATATATATTAGCAAAATTTAATACCATTACATTCTTAGAGTTATGAGTTTCTTATGAATTTTGAAGGGCTTTATGTTTTTAAACCTGAATTCTTAAAAAAAAACTGAAAATTGCTTCTAAGAGTGCTTGAAGCTCAAAAAGTATAAACTAATGCTCTTTGGTCAAGCTCTTATTTTCAACCCCATCTAAACATATGAATTCCTACCCCTGTATTAAATATAGTTGCCAACTTTTTGTCTATTGCACAAATAAAGATTTGTAAAGAAACTACCCTGGCATTACGTTTTTCCTCTCTGTGTTACATCACAGTGTTTATATTTTGTAACCAATCATGAGTGCTACATAAAAAATGTTCATCCAAAACATTTCTATTTCAGTTTTTTATATGTTTCTAAAAGTTACAGTTTTTCTAAACGTTACAGATAGTATGTATCAAATCCTAGAACCAGTGTTTGTTTGCAACCTTTGAAACATTTCAAAGAATCCTTTGCTCATCATTTTTATTCTGCAATATCCAATTTATAGGAAGTGGAGTTTACCTCAGACAGGAGAATGGAGGACTTGAACTTGAGAATATTATAATCTGATGTTCCCAGGTTCAAATCTCCACTGATCCAGCATTAAGATTTTTCCACTAATTCCTGCTCTGTCTCAGTGAAAATGGGGCAATGATGAGCTTGGAAAGACCTTCTTTCATTGAATGGAATGTTAAGCTTTGGCTTCATGTGCAAGAGAACCATACTACTTTGTTCACGTTAAAGAACATTCTGGAAGGCCTTGATGGAAATCCATGTTTCCTAACAGTTGTACAATGGGTTCCCTTTCCTAATGCAGCTCTGATTCCATGAGATCCTCACAACCTGCTTGTGTCTGCTCACATGACAATATGCCTATATCATCCTGTCAAAAGGAGGCAAGGCCTTCCAGAATGTTCTTTAATGTGCATAACTTAAAATGGCTCTATATATATATACCATATCTGTCTCTTAACCACTGTCCATTGGATCCCCTTCCCCAACCTTCTTTGAGCCCTTGAGCTTCTTGTGACCTCGCCATTTAGCCTATTCTGTGCAAAAAAGTGCTCCACAGAGGTAAAACAACCCAACAACCAGAAACACTCCCCATTGAAAACTTTTTCCATTCTCAATTGAGAATTTACTACTACATAACTTTCACAGTAGTCAAGGCCAATAGCAGTGCCCCAAGAGATTTTAAACATTTGCATTGAGTGAAATGCTGAACCATGTGGTAGCAAGGGACTAGAACTCTTAACCCAACACAGGGCCACAAGAGGAACCATACACCAGATATGGGAACGCTCAGTCAAGTATCTGTGGAATTACAGGGTAACAAAAACTGCTGTAACTTAATAACGTCACCAGAAAGGTTTTTATGTTTGATTTTTTTTTTCAAGAATAAAAGATCTATTCATTTGTTTCTTTTCTATTAACAGTGAGGGGAAAAAAAGCAAATGCTTCTTACTATCATTTCCAACAACAATGAAAAGAAGCATAATGTTATCTATGGGAAATTCTGGAGAATCTCCATGGATAATTTTCACTATGGAAAAATTTGAATTTCTCAGTTGCTGAATGACTATGTAACATGGATCAGAGGAGAATTAGAATCTGGCATGTGGCATCAAAGCTCAAGAATCACAACTTCAAAATTTTCCATACTTTGCAAGTAGAGACAAATCAGTGTTGTCAGATTTTCATATGAACATAAACACAAACTTAGAAAACTTTCTTCCTCCTTTAATGACTTAGTCATAGAGCAATGAGTATGTTTATACCCACATACCTATTTGGTGACCTTTGTTGGTGTGCCACTAACTCTTCAAATAGTAAATTTTCAACAACATTCTAAAACAGAAAAAAAAGATATTTATTTAATTTACGTTAATTGAGGAACAATGGACTACGCCTCTAGGATCATTCAGTTGAGGTCAATGACCTCTAGTCTGGGTCTCCAGTCTGTGATTTGTTTTTCATTGCATAATAAATTTTAAAAAAATTGAAATTGGAAATTGGATAGAAGATAACCCACAAAAAAAGAATGCCTCTAGACAAATACCATCAGCAGATGGCATTACGAATATACAGGGTTATTCAAAACTCTTGGGCCAAACTTTAACAGTAAACAAGCACTTTTCGTCATACAATGCATGGTCGGAACTCAAGCGGTGAAGCGCTAGGGGTTAACAGTTTCTGTGTCAGGAAATGAAACACAAGAATGACAGAAGAGGTTTGAAACAATTGCAGAAATTACAGAACAGAATGTACAGAATTTTATTGAACAAATTACAGAAACTACTCAAAAGAGCGACCATTAACATTAATGCAGGTTTCACATCTTGGACGTAGTGATCGGCTTACATGAGGGAAAACACCAGGCATTTCTCATATAGTGGCAGTGGCAATAGAAATCCTGGCAACAAGGTTCTCATTGGAATCGATGGGGCTATCGTAGATGAGGCTTTTCATATGGCCCCATAGGAAAAAGTCCAGACATGAGAGATTGGGCGATCGTGGCAGCCAAGTGATGGGACCACCCCAACCAATCCATCGTCCTCGAAATGTTGCATCCAAGGTGTTCTGCACATCCACACTGAAATGGGGTGGCTCTCCATCATGTTGAAACCACATACATGTTTGAATGTTTGCTGAAACAGGGTTCAGTTATTCTGGCAAGACTTGTAAAAATACGAGGTATGTTCTCCCTTTCGGTTGGGCTGGCAGAAGGTACAGGCCAATCAAATGGTCATGGAGGATTCCAGCCCAAACATTTATGGAGAAATGCCGCTGGTACAAATGTGAATTGTGGGTATTAAAAATGCCCTCACGTGTAAAGGTGCATTCGTCAGTGAATAAGACGTGTTCATCAAAGTCCGGTTGCGCTGCAGCCTGCTGCAGGAACCACTGCAAAATCCACACGAGTCCAATAATCTGCAGGTGTCAAGGCATGCACCCTCTGTGCATGGTAGGGGTGTAATCGTTCATCTCGTAGAACTTGCCACAATGTTGATTGAAGCACACTTATGACATGGGAAATTGCTCGCATGTTACATTTGGGACGATCTCCAACCCTACATAGAATTTCCTCTATAACACGTGGTGTCCTCACACTCCTTGCATGCCCTATATCCTGCAAGCCACTGACAAAGGAGCCTGTTTCGCACAGATACCAGTGCAATCGCTGAAAGGTTTTACGATCAGGCACACGTCTGGTCGGAAGCGCTCCCGGAACAGTCTTTGGGCTTCCCTCACATTCCCGTCCGCAACTCCATATGTTAAATGTATGTCTGCCTTCTCCTGATTCATGAAACAATTCATCCGTTCTGCAATCCATGGTAGAAATGACGAGTGTGAAAACCAGCGCTTATAAATGTTCACTGGAAAGCGCCCTCTAGCACTTTACCACTTGAGTTTCGACCATGCATTGCATGATGGAAAGTGCTTGTTTACGTGTGTTCTATCACCCCTTGAAGTTTGGCCCAAGAGTTTTGAATCACCCTGTATAAGCAGATACAAGAAATGGAACCAACCACATCAGCTCAGTTAAACAAAAATTATGAATTTTCTGCAAGTACAGGTTGGCTTGCAGGATTTCTTCAAAGACATGCGTTTCGTAATGTAAAAATAAAAGGTGAAGTTCCATCTGCAGATGAACCGGCTGCTAAAGAATTTTGTCCAAAATTGGCCCAAATCATTGAAGACGGTGGATACACTCCTGATCAAGTTTGGAATGCAGATGAAACTGATGTTTTTTGGGGGAAAAAAATGCCGAGTAGAACCTAGGTAGCAAAATCACAAAAAACTGTTGGTGGCTTTAAAGCATCTAAGGATCGTGTGACCTTTCCATTTCGCAGCAACGCTTCAGAAGATCGTATGTTAAAACCACTGCTCATTAATCGATCCCTAAAACCACGGTCAATGAAAAGTGTAGATTTGAATAAATTGCCAGTGGCATTTATGGATGGCAAACAGGATGGCAAACAAAAAAGCTTGGGCTACAAAAGAAATTTTTAATGAATGGTTTCATAAACGTTTTGTTCCAGAAGTTAAACGCTATTTGAAGGAAAAAAATCTTGAATTTAAAGTTCTATTGATTATAGACAATGTGCCTGGCTATTCTGTTTTGGAACACCCAAATGTGCAATTTTGTTTTCTGCCGCCTAATACGACATCCGTAATACAACCACTAGACCAGGGTATAATTGCCACATTTAAAACTTACTACGTAAAACGAACATTCGAATATATTTTGGATATACTAGATAAGGATAAAACACTAACATATATTGATGTGTGGAAGAAATTTTCAATTTTAGATTGGATCAGACATTCCTATTTGACATTATCAGAATTAAAACCATCAACTTTAAACGCATGCTGGAAAGCTATATGGCCAGAATGTGTAAAAGGCAAAGATCCTGTACCCCCAAATACGACTGAATATCCCAATATCATCACTTTAGCTCATGCAGTTGGTGGAGAAGGATTCGATGATTTATCGTTTGCAGATATTGATGAATTGCTGGTATGCTCTTAGCGAAGATAAAATAATAGAAGTTGTCCTTGAGACTCCTGATCAAAAAGAAAAAAGTGATGGTGATGAAGAGGTTCCATTCACTGTAGGTTTAATTAAAGAAGGGCTTGAAATGACAAGTAAATTGGGAAGTCATTTTCTTACACATGATCCCATTGTCAAACGAGCTGAGCAGTTTAAACGTGAACTGAAGTCATGTATGGCGCGTTACCTTGACTAGATCTTTGTTTAATTATACAAAGATCTAGTCAAAGCAGGATCTCAACGATTAATTACAGAGTTTGTTGTCAAAACTAATCAAACTTCAGAATCACTGGAAACAAGTGATAATTTGGTTCCCCATGCCACAGAGAGCATTTCACCATCGGAGTATGAACACGACGGCCAAAATGTTTCAAGCAATGAAAGTGATTTAATTCCAGTCTTACGCAAACGAATGTGTCTATTGTCAAAAAGTGACAACGAATAAAATCTAGTTAACACGCAATGTAAGTTATATTTTTTTGCACTTTTGTATTCTTGAATTAGTGACATATTATTTTCTTTATGAAGGATAATTTACTCTATATATGTGCATATAATTATCTTTATAAGCTTATAAAATAAAAAATGTTTAAATGAATAAAAATCAAATAAAGATTTAATTAAAGATTTTGATATGATTTGTTTGAAAACAACATATTATTTGTACTGGGTTTTCATGTCTGGAACCAGTCATATTTTTTCATATGCACTATATTTTTTTTGCACGGTTTTTTCGTTAACCTATCTGCCGTGTAAAAACAGAATTGGGTGTATATGGAAATCATAAGAGGTCAACACTTGTTTGAACATGTAAAAATTAATAAGATATAAATAAGTGAATTTTGTCATTTGCTAAACATTATTTTGTCTTAGCAGAAAATAAAATTTTTAGCATTTTTTTTTCTAAAGAGTTTTTTAAATAATCTTAATCTGAGAATACAGTTATTTTTGGAAAGCTTTAAAGAAGTATTTTCAGTTATTAGTCTCAACCATATGTATTTTTATATAAAGACAAGTTCTTCTGAAAAGTTAGCAAAACCATACCGAATATTTTAACTACATTCCAAAGACTTAAAATAAATTTGATGAAATTGCTTCACAGAAATTGTTATGTAATGCATCTTCATGTAAAGGAATGAAGTTAGAAGAAATTAATGTAAAAAGCCCAATCTTAGTTTTATTCCAATTGCTAGTGATAATGTTTGGGGATCAGAATATCGGATTATATCACTTCATATTATTACAGAACCCAATTTCCAAATTACTCCAATAGAAAGTAAAATTTGGAGCTCTGTAACCTTTAAAATAAGTTTTTTTTTTCGTAAAAAAAAAAATTGTTACAGAAGGTAAAATAAAGATATCAATCAGATCTATCTAGATCTTGATTTTCAACAATATTTGTTCATTATTTAAAAAGTTATGAATGCTTGAATATTTAACAGTAGCAATGCCAGTAAGAATTATTCTTCAGATATAAAGCTTAATAAGTATTAAAAAAATTTCCCCTAAAGCAGTTGCTTACCACAGAGGTTTAACAGGGGCCTGTAAATTTATACACAGTAGAAGGTCTGTGAGGATTGCCAGACCTCAGCAGAAAAACAATACTAACAAGGGCTCGAACCCAGGCCCTTTTGATCAGTAGTCAAGCATGCTAACCACTCAACCTCATTTCAAGCAATTTTAAAAATAAGGGCATATGTTAGCAATTTGTATAAATGATTCTTTTAATATTCATCAGTTTTGTAAGGTCTCCAGGCACATACTCTAAGTGGGTGCTAAAGCACCCACTTTGAACATGCACCCCTTATATCTTTGAAAAATTATTAAACTATTCACAGATTTTAAGGAAACCTCTATATTTACTGAAATTCAGTAAAAAAAGGATTGGGGATTTCCTACCCTTTTTAAATTACAACCATGAAAGAATGAACATGAAAGAAGACTAGGGCGGCAAATTTGTAAACAAACTAGCAATCATACATGCAGTAAAGTTGACTCGAAATAAGGATGACCTATTTTGCAGCAGGTGATTTTCAATTTCTTTTAAAAATAACATTAAATTAGCCAAATTAATCATTGGTAACCGAGATCAGACTTGGAGAAAGGGGCGGCAGAATACAAACTCGCTCCAGCCCTGAAGTAAGACACTAATCAGTAGCGATCAGATTATTGGTGAATTTGTGATTCTTTTGTTTTCTGAGCTACTAGCAAAGATAGTGTTGTTTTTCACAAGGCAAACCAACTTTTTGTAGTTAAAAGAAAAGAACACGTTTCATGTTCATAAACTGTTTCTAATGCATGCAAAAACCTTCCCTTCTTACCGACAAAACATAAATATCTCAAGCACACTACTGTATGTGGCTTGCCAAGATATTTTCAAGGCTATCCAAAAGCAAAAATCCTTAGGTTTCAGTCTCCCTCCAAGAAAATTTGCTTAAAAAAAAAATCATGGATATGCACCTGGAAGTATCTTAGGACTGCCATTGCTTCTGTTGATATTCTAACTTCCATAAGTATTTTAAATGTTGGACGAATAGTCTTAAAATCGAGAATAAGATAGACTTATCTTCTGTAACATTTAAATATTTTTTTTCTGTAAACTGTAGCTGTTGAACCTTAACATTGTTATATGAAAATCACGTTTTAGAAGTTGTGAATGCTCTGAAAGAAATTCTTATTTTTTTAAATAATACCTAGGTAATCTTTTAATTGCCGATTCAGAATTGAAATATACAGTATGTTTGTTATGCTTACTCAGCTTATATAATAAATGGAAAATCTTTCTCTTCTTTGTAGATTATTAGTAGAAATTCTGTTAGTGGTGCAGAAATATATGTAATGTTGAGTTAATAACCACGAAGCTTAAAATTCTGGAAGACTTGTTCTGGAAACAGTTTATGAACATGAAAGGAGTTTGAGCGGTGAATTTTTAATAGCCAATCTACAACTGTAATGCAGTTTGAATTATATAAAGATTGATGCGATATTTTTTTTTAAAAATGCAGTTAGCTGTTCAAACATATGATTAGAACTCGAAACAGATATAGAAAATTGTTTTTTTTTCTTTGATTTGCAATATTGAAGCTGAGATTAATTGTATTCGAGGAACTATGCAAAATATGTGTATCTGCTAATTAGGAGGCGAAAATGGTTGGAGATGTAATATAATGAATATTTGATCAATTAGGATTTTACATGAAAATCCTAGCAAGTATAATTGCAGTTATTCTTACTAATTACTTTATTAGGAAGTCGTGGGTTTCTTATCCAACCGATTCAAAACAATTTGTCATCTATTTAAGGCAGTATAACTTCAGGTTACCGTCTTTATTTTCACAAATCAACAGTGTGACTGGTTAACCAATTTATGGCTTGGAGTCTTGATAACAGAAATGGCAAATCTTATTACAGTTTTAAAATAATTTGTTCTTTTTCTAAGTAAAACGTTTTTGGGCTGACTGATGTTCAGTGTCAAAAGTATAAATCATCCAATAAGAAAGGATCCAGTCTTTCCACTCCTTCCTCCAATCCTTCGGAGTTAAATAATAATGATAGGAATTTAAAAAGCCTTCTCATTAAGGTTTTCTTTGGAGTTTCTCAGCAGAATAACGACACATATATCCATGCCTTACCCGGGGCTCGAACCCAGGTCCCTTAGATCAGAAGCCAAGCGTGCTAACCACTCGGCCATGGGACGGCTAGGTGCTGCGGAAAGTATACGACAGGTTTTGAGTCAGGTGGAGCAAAAAAAAAAAGCGAAGGAGCAACCATTAACAGTGAATAACCGCTATGCCGACTCACCCTCTGTTTACAGCTGTCTAGTGACCCTGCTCCCTCCCATCCCAACGAAGTTCCCCCAGGAAACGAGAGATGGTGGGAAGACTGGATCCTTTCTTATTGGATGATTATGCTTTTGACACTGAACATTAAAGCGTTACATGGCTGTGTTTTAGTAGCAGTAAATGTTTACAATAGTCTTTTAGTTTAGAATAGATTTTTTCCATCAGAAACTGTAAATGAAATAAAAGTCAATTAAAAACTAATTGAAATTTAAAGTAATGTGCTTTCAAATAAGTCATTACTGAATTCGAAACTAAACACTTTATTTGGAATTTGATTGAAATCGAACTCGTAATTTAAATATTCGGTTTGTAAAAAAAGTTAAAATCGTGTAAGGTTGATTTTGACTTGGTTACAAAAATACAGATCTTATTACGTCAAAATGAATGTTGCATCAAGTAAGGAAGTTGCTCACTTGATATTTTATATAAGCTGTCAACAACCCAATGGCTTCTTTTTTTCAGTTTCCGTGTTTGAATCTTTGTGAGCTCCACGTGTACCGTACGTCTACGGTGTGTCCATACACAAAGAGTATACGCCAAGACTGCTGCCATAGAAACGGCCTACTTCCCTGTTGGGACAGAAACAGCTGTTGGAAAAAACCAGCTGATTGTAAATGCCACGTGAAGGGAGTGTGATTACGTTGCGTGTATGGTACACATGCGCTTCAGATCTCCTTTTCGTACATGAGCAAGAATCGATTTTCGTTCTAATAACTGTTTGTTAGGCCTTCAGATTTTCTTACCCTTGCGGATAGTTATTGCAGAGATATAACCTAGCTTTCTCTCGCACTGCTTGGGTGATATGACAGTTATAGCTACTCAATTACTTTATCTGTTAATATATTTTACAAAGAATATTTATAAAATAGTGGAATTACTCTTCCGCACTTAACTAGCGTACAACAGATTTTTAAAAAATCTATTTTTCTGGACTTAACCAATAACATACAGATAAAAGTGACTCAAGTGTTCTTCAAATTGACTTATAATTTAACCACAAATAACACTAAAGTACACTGTTAACCTTTGTATAATGAAAATAAATTACACTTTAAACAGCTGCTTGCCTCAGAGGCTTGACAGCAGCCTGTTATTATAATAATGAGGGCGACAAAGGTTGGCTGAATTGGTAGCTCGCCAGACTCCTAATCTGATGTTCCCAAATTTCAAGTCGCAACTCGGTCTGCGTAGAGAATTTTCACCGCTAACCTCCATACTACCCTCGATGAGAAAGGAGATACCTTGGGTTTGGAAAGACCGCCATCTGTCGGATGGGACGTAACGCTATGGCCCTGTGTGCAGGAGAGCCCTACTGCACACGGGCCGTAGCGTTACGTCACAGGTACTCTGTGGTGCACGTTAAAGAACACCCTAGATGGCCTTGACGAAGACTTCCAATCTGTCTCCTAACAGCAGCTGTTCCGTGGATTCCCTTCTCCAACCTTCTCTGAGCCCTTGGGGTTCTTGTGAACTGTCCATTTAACCCACTGTGTACAAAAAAAGAGGTAAAAGGCAACCTCAACAGGAAGAATGTGTGAAAACAAATGTTCATACCTTATCCAATTCTCTTTGCATCTTAGCTGAGAGCACTAACCACTGGCCTCTACCTAACACTGCACGTTTTAGCACTCATACTGCGTATTGCAATTTACTGCACCTCTACTGCCTTAGGGTAATCAATATCAATAACTTGTGCTTTTACAACAAATGAGAAACGCCCAATATATTGGATGACTTTCTAGACTTTTCCGATTACTTCAAGGTTTGTATTACCATCTATCACAGATGAGGCATTGAAACCTTTATGATAACAATGTAGCTGTGAAGACAACTGGCAGACCCAACTCATAACTTTTTCAGTAACTAAGTAATTCTTATATGCGCGTAGAATGTTCCAGCTGGTTACTCTCTCATTCGGTCGGTATGCATATGTGAATGGGAAAGGCATTAATATTTTCCTTTGATCTGGGAGCATTCCTTCTCATTCACAACCCATAAATTTGGCCACAGTTTTGTAAAAATAGTCATACAGTGGGTAACATTTATATTCACTGCTTGAGTATTCTCAAAATCTATGTATAATGTAAAGCGTTTGACATTGTGCAATTTAGCGAGCATGTCACCAAAGTTTTATCAAAAATTATTGGCAATGTTGACTATTGCCTAGTTTACGTAAGAGGTACTGCTAATTTTGGAGTCTGCCATCCTTCAGATGGGACATTTAATCCTTGCACCGTACAGGGCAAGCACGTTGGATGACCTTGACAGAGCCATCCTTCTTCTCCTAACAGCTTTCAGTGGGATTTCGTCGCTATATTCCGAACATCCTTGAAATCTGGCTAGTGACCCTGGTTTCGCCCAGAGAAAAGGTCACTCGTGAATAAAGCAACACATGCACGTTTTCTCTCTTGTTAAATGAATAAAAGTAATATTACAAAATGAGATTCATGTTTTGTTGGGTACAAATTATCATACAACGATTAGTAATAGAAATTAACTGTTTCATAAAACTTTCCTTTTTAAGTGATTTCAAGTGGATATTTTATGAAGAGTAATTAAAATTACAAATGGAAGTTTAACAAAAATGTATAACAAAAGTAACAAACAATTTTTAATTTTCTTATAACTTTCATTTAACACATATTAGAAAATTACTAAATTATCACACCTCGTGTTTTTTTTTTTTTCGTGTGTGATGCTCTTTTTCACCAGCATTTTACACTTTGAAGACGTGATTTAGTTTAAAATACCTGATCTATTGAATTTTATTGCTATCCAGTGGTTTATAATAGCTGCAGAACCTGTGCGTTGAACAAGAGCAATCGTTCGTTTGCGTACATAATGGAGCGTCGTCAGCAAGGCCGTCATGAATGGGTTCTGGCTGTGAATGAATGGTTGCCCTCTCGGCTTTTGTAGAAGGGCCAGGCATGCAAGCGGTGTGTGGCTTTCTCATGGCCCGCACTTGCTCTGCGGCCTGCCTGGTTGTCTGCACTCCGGGGAAGGAAGTGCTTGCCGTCCGTAGTGGAAGGGAGTAAATTCGAGTGTGGCTATTTCCCCCGTCTAGTGGATGTATTATACACATATACTCCTGTAGATGTCCCGATAACCCGTTTCGATGATATATATGTAACATTCTGTAAATGCAAGGCATTATTGCAAAAGGATTGTAAGTTAAATAATTCAGGGACAGTTGAGCATGTTTTTAAGATGACACGAAAAAAATGTGTTTGCATTCCATATTGTGTGTATACCTCACTTCTTACTCCAATCCATTCGAAAGCGAAAGCTATCTTACTTTCCTGCTTTTGTAGCGGACTGTGGCATAACCATAGAGCAGGGGTTCTCAGCGTGGGGTACACCGTTGTTAGCTCAACAGTCGCTAAATCTAGTAACAAAGTCGCTAAGTTGGCATTATTATACTATAACTATAGTTTAATCTATTTGTACAAGGGGTACGCCAGTTACATGCACTTTTCCAGGGAGTACGTGAAGCATAAATGGTTGAGAACCACTGCCATAGAGTGTAACAAGGTAGAATTATTGGGAACTCCCCATTATAATATTGTAGACAAAAGTTCCACTCATTATCCATTTGCATTTTATTCCTATGACTTAAGGGTGTTATTTAAGGGGATTATTGCATTAATCCTATAATAAAGATTTAAGGTATGATATCTGGTGAATATGGGAATCTCGTTTTCAAAGAGAATGAAGTTTTTCGGATACCGATTTTTTCACTTTTTAAAAGTTTTACTTTAAACTAATGGGTGATAGAGAAAAATACAAATACTAGTATTTTATTAGTACTTGCACAAAATAAAAAATATTTCTCTTTTATTTCTTGAAATGAAAAAAATTGTTTTTCTCACACCTATCTGAGAAATAGGGGGAGTTATTGCTGTCAGTGGAATCTCTTTTGACACTCTACTACCGAAATTTAAAAAATCTATCATAATCAAATCATTTGCAATATTGAAATTTCGTCTTTTCTATATTTAGTGCGTTCTAACGATGTAAATTAAAACTACCTAAGGATTTGAAAACTGCGAATTATATTTCATCATTACCTGTTTAATTAAAAAAGAATTTTTCCAATTATCTCTTAAAATGAAACAGTTGCGTTCCTCCATCCTCTGAGGTGTAAGTGGGCAACTTGCTGTCAATGGCCACCTCATGATCTTCCCATTCCACCATCAAAATTTCAGAATTTTAACTCAAATACATCGTTCGCAATTTTCATATTTTTCTTCCGTTAGAGGACGCATTTAAACATTTTGGTAGTTTCGGAATTTGCGAATTATATTTCACCAATACCTTTCCAATCCAAAAAGAATTTTTTTTTAGTTTATCTCTAAAAACGAATAAGTTTTTCTTAAAACAAAAAAAGTTGTATTTTTCCGTCTACCTTAGGTGTAAGAGAGGTAACTCATTGTTGCCAGTGAAAAACTCACGACACTTGTATTCCACTACCACAACTTCAAATTTCTAGTATTAATGAATCTTTCGCAATATTCTTTTTAGAATTTGCAGTTTTTAACTTTTGCCACGGTTAGAGAGCTCAATTTCAACCTTGAGAAATACGGAAAATGTGAATCCTAATATTTCATTAGTACCCTTTTATTTCTAAAAATAATTTTTTTTTCTAAGAACAAAAAAGTTGAATGTTTGCAGACAGCAGATGACAAAATGTATGATAGGAATACGTTTATTTTGAAAATGTCAAGAAATTGTATCCTTAGTAGTATTTCGGAGATCGGTAGATTAATGATGTGATATTTCAACCAAGGCCGAATTTAGGTTTTTATACCAAATTTTACTGTCGCTCTTTCCTCCAGGTATCTACTTAACTCTGTGTGGCATTAAATAAAATCACTGTATCAAGTGCGCATTAAGATTCCCTCCCCCCTGAGAATACTAGTGTAATGGGGGCAAAAAAATTATTAAACTTATGCAGATTTCACGCATTTTTAAATAAAAAAGAAAACTCTAAAGCGGAAGGGAAAATGTTATACTGCGATGATGAAAATCCAGTCCTCTCTTCCACCCTCCACCCCCATTATTATATGTTTCTAGATTCGGACCTGCATTGTATTAATAACAAAGTTTCTATAAACACTGTGGAATAAGGTATTTCTATGTTTTTATTTGCTAATATTTGTTTCTGGAAATTGGTAGTCTTAGGGAGTTGTGTGGCGTAGATCCGGCCATCATTCGACTTACAGTTTGCTTGCTAGTTAATCCCCTGCTTAGTCGCGCGTTGGTGTTTTACCACCGCCCCCTCCACACGCCCGCCTCTCCGGTGCATATTTAATGGCTATAAATTCTTAGTCATATGCACGTGTCCATTCATTACCTCGCCTTGAAAATGTTTTTTCCACATAGGCATAAAAAGATTTTGTTGAACAACTCATTTCGTAGTGGGAAACCTCATGAACGGTGCAAAGGACCGTTGAGTGATTAACGATGTTAAATCTGTTTCAGCACACTTCGGAACGTCCGATTGCATTTTTTTCCTTTCAGATGAACATTAAAAGTATATTTTGGTAAAATATGAATGGAAAATCCATATTGAGTATTGCATATGTACATAAAATTAAAATATTTTTTAATTCCTTCATATGAAAAAAAAAATAAACTTTGGTGTTATCACTTTTTCTGTATTTTCGTCGAAATCAGGGCTCCAGAAATACAACTTAAATCTGTTCGGCAAAAAAATTCCGACCCCAAAATTCACTCGCCACTTGTCTCCGATAATTCGTCCATGGCGAGTCGATTTCTGGAGCCCTGGACTAAATATTCGTATTTATATATTTTTATAGCATATGTCTATATTTTTTTCCGAAATATATAATATACAATTATGGAAAATAAACTGAGATATTGAAGGAAATCGTTTTACAGAATAAGCGTTTTACAGATCAATGTTTGAATCCAATCAAAATCAAAGATATGTTTTGAGTCAGTCTGTGCTCGATAACTTTTATCAGGACTTCCTACTCTACCTTTTCGTTCATTGTTAACTTTTCCAGAACTGCCAGGTGATGAGATTATACGCACATTTTTTTTTACTTCTGAGAAATTGCTATGATAAGGATCCAATCTATGTCAACAATAAACCTTTGCAGGAGGCATTGAATATTTTTAAACTCTAGAAAGAGCTTGTGTTCCCGTAATATTTCTTATCTGATTGTTGACAAGGTTGGAACGAAGGTCGCCCTCCGATTCAAGTTTTAAATTTGAACGCCATTCTGAACTACAGAATACGGATCGAAATAAATAACGTACAGAACTATATGTATTTAAAGTCAGAAAAGAAAATGCTCTGTATCATCACCGTGTTCCCATTGTAAAAATTATACGGACGCAAGTAATTAAAATAATTCAAATAAATATGAAAAATTAAAAAAATAAGTTTGTATGATAATAAATATTTTGGTAATTTGTTTTCTCCTATGAGTGGTGTATACATGATCAAGTTCAAAGTTTTTACTGACTGTTCCATCGTAATGATTTACACTGATTGAAATATAAAAAGTAATCTGTAAAATATTGGAAGTACCATTAATGAGATGTGCCGAGTGGTTAGCGCGCTTGGCTACTGATCTAAGGGCCCTGAGATCCCCGTCATCTTCTCAGACCTTCTACTGTGGCATATAAACTGACAGGCTCCTGTCACACCTCTATGGCAAGCAGCTGCTTGAGGGGGTATTTATTTTATATATAATATCCATACTTTTGTATATGAATTTAATAATTTACACAAAATATTTGAGTAATATATATATAAATCGCACAAATATTAAAGAGGGTTAGCATTTTTTTTCCTTCTCTTTCAATAATTAGTCGGGAAATACCTATTTCCTTTTAGTTCAGACTTGAGACTACTATCACAGTTTCAGTTCATTGGCACAAAAGTGTTATCCGGATTAACCAAACAATGACATCACATGAATATAGGTGGGGTTAAGGTTTGGTGACCAAATTTTAACATTGGTAAAGCGGGACACCATTGACCGGATTCTTGATTAAAAATTTGGTCTATATGGAGCAACAAAATTTTTCATAGAACGCAAAAGTAGTATTGTAATATTTTTTTTTAACTTCAACATAAGTACAATTTACAAATATAATACATTAAAAAAAATTATGTATAGTATTATTTTATTCTTTGGCATATTTCTCATTTGAGTGAATTTTTTTTAGTAGATTGCTGTCGTTGTTTAAAATGTCATGAAATTTTTCACAAGAATTTGTTAAATTATATTTCACACATAAAATGTCTTTCAAAGTCTCAACACTTAATTGTGATTTTTCTGATGTCCACACTTTATTTACCGTAGAAAAAACGCGTTCAGTCGCAGCATTAGTTCCTGGTAAGGACAGCGCGTATTCCACAATTTTTAGTGCATTATTGTATGGAACATGATTTGTTTCAAAATGATGAAACATTTCTAACCATTTGTTCTCTATTGTGATTTTTGCTGATGCCCAAGATTTAATCTTTTCCTTATCAATATGTTTTTTTAATAATGATACCTCATTAAAAAGACCATTTTCGGAAATATTACTGTATGGGAAATTATGAGTAATATGATCGAATGATTTTTGCACATCATTCCAATTAAGTTCTTGTTTTAATGTAACCCAATGAAAATGTTCAATATCATTGTAATGTACCGTCCACTCTTCTAAATAATCTATGCAGTTACTATAGAACTTTTTAACGTGATTCATGATATCTGCACGATTTATTGCACCTTGTTATTCTAGCTGGCTTATACTATTACGGATAGTTAACGGAAGAAAATTATTTTCTAACCGCTCTTGACACTGAAATTTTAAATTATTAACTTCATTTGCTACTTCGATTACCGAAATTTTGTCACCTTCAATAAGTTTTATAGCATTTTGAAAAAGAGCTGCTTGATTGTGTACAAACTCTAGTCAAATTTTTGAAGATTCTTTTTCAAAAAACTCTTCTAAAATTCTAGGACATTTATCCTGTGATAGAAAGTAGGATTTCAAAGGATCGTATATTTTCAAAATTCTTTCGACAGCCATCAAAAGATTTTACTGTGCGTTTTACTGTACCAGTGCGTTTTACTGTATCCAAGTATTTTCTGATATTCGACTTCCGCAGTTTCACAAAATTCTTTAAGCATTTCAACGCGCACAGTGTATATATAGAAATAAGAATATATTTTAATAACAATATTTTCCACATCTACGGGCAACAAGTCAGCAGCTGTTTGAATGGCGTTATGTATTATGTGTGCTGCACAACCAACACCAATAATGTTTTGATTAAGGTTTTTGTTTAATTTTAAAATTGTTTATAAAAAATATTATTTGTACCTCTTCTCGCTTTTCCTCCAAAATTTGCGTTCGTGTTGTCTGCACAATATGCAATCATTTTATGTTTTAAATTGGTTTTTTTCCAAAATATTAATAATGGAACTGAAAATTATTTCAGAAGTTTCGCCGGGCAAAGAAACGAAATCTAAAATTCTAATTTTTATTCCAGTTTCCGAATCAAAAAATCTAATAATGGTTGGAAATAACTTTATATCCTTATGATTAGATGCGTCAGAATATATGGATATAAAATTAATTTTTTCTAGATTTTTGTTTAATTCTGAAAATGCATATGGGGAAAGCACATTACACACAATTGCCTTGGATTTTGTTCTAGCATAGGCAAATTTTTTGTTGAATAACTTTTTGACAACTTGTGATGTACAGTCCATAGATCTGAAGGAATGATTGTGATTAATAGCATGAAAAGACATAAGTCCTTCTGCTAATGCTAATTTCTTTTCTTCGTCTCCATAAGTTGTTTTCCCTAGCTTGTCGTGCATTCTTTCCAAAAATCGGGACTTTTTTAAAACGCCGCGGGACAAATTGTTAAAAAACGGGACTGTCCCGCCAAAAGCGGGACGTCTGGTCACTATAGGTTAAGGGGTTTGCCTCAGTTTCACAAACTATATATAGTTCGCAATCCCAATTGTCCCAGCGTTGAACTTTATCTCCGTTAAAGTGGTCTCTCGGTCAGAAAGTGAATACAGGTGGGCTTGTAAAGGTTCCCTTCCGTAAACTGAGATAAAGCAGCTTGCAGAAGGGCCATTCTCTATATACATTAAAGAACATGTCAGATGATCTTGCTGTCCAGTGTCTTTTCCTATCCGCCTCTGAGGTCCTTGTGACCTGGCCATTTTTAGCTCATTGTATGCACAAAAGTGCCTCACAGAGATAAAACGGCCAAAGCAGCTGACATCACTCTAAAGGAGGGATCTCGAGAGCCTTGCAATGGATTACGAAAGGTACAGAGTTAGCCTGTAGGTATTTCTCCAGCCAAATTGAAAAGATTCTTCACAGCTCTCTCCCCTGGTAAGAAATCTGCATTAAAAACATTACAAACAGATAGCAATTTTTCAAATAGCTGAAATCAGTGCAAGAGATTACGACGGGAACAGTTTAAAGGTTGATTTTGCGTAAGTTAATGGCTTTCGAAAGATAAAAAAGCTTCTTAACGAATTTTTCAGCGTTTCATGTTCTTCCCATTGTATATAGATTAAACATAAGTTTTAACAAATAGTGAGATAATTTTAATGTAATCTCCGTAGCAATATAGCACATTAAACGACTTCAAAAATAAGAACGGAAAGGTGAAACGCCGCCTCATCTCCCGTGCCCGCGCGTCCATATGTAACTCTCGTTGTGCCTGCAAAACATCATGGCGGCTGGCCGACGCTCACGCACTCAGCCTTTCGGCGAAGTGGCGCGTCAGCAGCAAACTGCGCCAGAGCTCAGACACGTGGCGATCAAGGTGACCTTGAACGAACCGGGCCCTTGAACCGCGCAACAGCTGTGCTCGCAACTCGCCGGCGAGGGAGTTTCAAAAATATCACTGGCTGATTTGTTGGCTCAGCGTCTCTTGCATTTGCAGATTTCGATGTTGGTTCTGTGGCTGACTCATTTTGCACATTAATACCGCAGTTATTTACTTGTAATTCATTTATCTTCTAACGGAAGAATATCGGAATTGGAATATGTATACAGTGCATATCGCAATTTTATGTCATTGCATACTTGGAAAGAAATTTGTATTTACCTAGGGTTAACCAAAAAAGTATTTAAAGGGTGTTTAGAATTTTTTTTTGTCATATTACGATTCCGAAACTTTTTATGTAACGGCTGCAATACCGTATTTCCTACAAACTTTTCCCTGGGGTTTACTATATTTTAGGCATGCGATAGAGTACTCTTAGCGGGGTTCACAGTATGCATCTCGCTATATACATTTTGGCATCAGTCCATGTGCCATAATTAGGGGGTTAGGGGGAAAAATCTGCTTTTTCTGTATTTACACCGAGACTCGGATGCAGAAAAAAAAGGGTGTGGCCAAGTGACTCGACTGAAGAATACCTTTCTAGTACTGATTTAATATATTTTATCTCATTTGGGACAAAAAAGCTAATGTTTTCACTTTGTCGCTGTTTGTAGATGTTTACCTTTTTTTGTTTTTTTTTTTCGCTTTTAGAGATAATTAAAATTTGTTTTTGAGTTGGATAGGTAACTAATGAAACATTATGAATCACACTTTTCAAATCCTTAGGTATTAATTTTCCATCATTAAAGGGCATTAAATGTGGAAAATGAAAAATTTTAATGAATATTTCAAACGAGCTATTTAGGCTAGAAATTTGAGATTTCAGTGGTAGAATGTTAAGGACTTGCACTGACAGCAGCGATAGCTCCCCTTTTCCCACAGGGAGGGGTCGAAAAGTGCAACTTTTTAGTTTTAAGAGATTATGTTGTATAAGTACTAATAATCAATGGTGAAAGTAGACCGGTACGCCGTACCAGCAAGAAGTTATTTGCCGGTATGGCCTACCGGTAAGACTTTTTTTAGTAAGTGGCGCTTTAACGATTTCTTTTACAGCTTAATGCTGTTTTAACTGAGCATTTGATTTAAAGAAAGCGGATTCTTCCTTTTAAGAAAAATTCCTCGATTTTCAATTACACTACTACAGTTTAACCCTTTAGATACCAAGCCGTTTGGAAAACCGCACACTTGAGGTTCCATTTCTGTCAACAAGGAATGCCAAGGGAAAATGCTATATTGCATATTTCAAGTAGCGCTTTCTCTCCTTGAACGATTATCAAGGATATTGGGTAAAGAGATCACAACTAGACAGACAAAGGAGACTCACCTTCTCTTGGGGAGTCATTAAGAGTTCACGACAATGCACGGTTCACATCCACGGTAGCTGTCTGGGTTCAGTTTTAATTACCACCAGAGGCAGAACTGGGAAAATAGATTTGTGGTTTTCAAATTCTTATTTTAACTCTTATTCGATTTGTTTTGCGATTCGTATATATATATATCTTCATGTTTTCTGCTTTCGTCTTCTAAATATATTTTTGTAAATATTTTACATTTTGCTAAATTGAAAATTCTAACATTTCTGAGAATTGCGGAATGCAATTTAATAGGGATGATTAGGCAGAGGCCTCCACAAATATAAGCAATAAGTTTGTAGGTTTGTGGGGGGAGGAGATTAAAATTTTGCAATCTTTTGTTAATATAAATTCATGAAAATTAAAAAAAAATCAATTTGCCGATCGACAGAGGGGGAAAAAACAATGGTTATATGTTGAAACAACGGGACTTCAGGAAGAAAACTATTTTGAATCTGGCAATTTTCCTACCTCATTGTGGATGCGGGAATGCTTCAATTTTGCATCTATTGTCGCGGATATTGCAGAGGAAAATTTGGCGTATATTGTGAAATCTTTGATTACACTTGATGAATTTTAAAAGTTACTCTGAATATCCAATATACTATGTTATTCTAAAAAATACTCAAATTTGGCATGGGTTTAGAATATGAAAGTTGAGTAATTAAAATATGTGAAAATTTTTTTATAAATAAATGCTTTTAATTTTTTGAGAATTAAAATCAGTTTGAAACATTACACTAGATAACTCATTTTTTAATACATCTAATAATGTTTTTCCTTCCCAATAAGGTCGTAATCCGCGAATACAAGGGGAATCAGAGCATATTTAACTATATTAATATTTATTTCACTTTAGGAAACCCTAAATCATTCGCTATTTTCGGAAAACATCAGGAGAAAGAGAAACTCTTACTCGATACCGGAGTAATGTATTTCAGTCACCATACATTTCATTTTAACTACCCTGTAAGATGACTTGAGTGGAGTGTCCGCCTGTGCGTGATTTTCCACATATAGCCATGCCTTAAAACGTACCGGTAAGAAATAAAATCTAGTTTCACCTCTGCTAATAATATATAATTGGATATTATTATATATTTTTTCCAATCATCCATTAGTTCAAATTACCACTATTAAACTGTGTAAAAGATGGAAAAATTGAAAATTATCATTCTCTTTGGAAAAGAACAACACATCAATTCACGAGTGGCGATATGTGTTCAATTTAAAATTTCTTCCAAAAATATCTAAATTATAAGTTTACTACTTCCTCCTACTTTCCGATTAATAAATTTTCAGAGAGGAAAGCTATCCTCCCGTTTTCTTCAGCTAACTGTTATGACTGTTATGATGTAGTTACACATATTTGAAGTTCTACAGCTACTTTATAATTATTTTGTATAAAATACATATATTTTACCGTTTCAGTTAAATACTCTAGGTAAAGAAAATCAGCTGACATTATCGAAGCAAACATCACATTTAAATATAATGAAATGCAAGCTTATATACTTTGTTTATTTATAGCTCTGTATTCATTGTTCATTATAGCATGAATACGAGATATTTTTAGTTTTTCTTATAAAACGACCTATTTTCGCTATCGTTTTGTTTTTTAGTTTCAAAGATAAAATTGTTTTGGGTTTTGGATAGGTCTATTTAGCCGTGGAAAAAGTTGGATCTCGCCTTCTTCGCAGATCTTCTCTATGACGTATTAAATTGATAGTTTCCTGTCACACAGATCTCTGTGGCAAGCAGCTGCTTGAGGAGAAATTTATTTTTTATCTCTATTTTCATTTGTTTTCCTTTAGGTAAAGAAATACTTATTTCCTAGTTCGGCAAATATTTGAATATTATTTGAATTTCTAAGGCTATTTTATAATTACCTTGTATGTATAAAAGTAACAAGAAATGCTATTAACCTCATATATGAGATGTGTTCGGGCTCAATTTTTCAAGCCCCCTTTCCCCTGCCCGAACCATTTCGACAATTGTTTAGTTGGATTTGGGGAAAAGAAAATAAATAAATAAATACCCCCTCAAGCAGCTGCTTGCCACAGAGGTCTGACAGGAGCCTGTCAGTTTATATGCCATAGTAGAAGGTCTGAGAGGATGGCAGGACCTCAGCAGAAAAACGACATAAACAGCCATTCCTTACCCGGGGCTCGAACCCAGGTCCCTTAGATCAGTAGCCAAGCGCGCTAACCACTCGGCCATGGGACGGCTAAATAATAAATACCCCCTCAAGCAGCTGCTTGCCACAGAGGTCTGACAGGAGCCTGTCAGTTTATATGCCATGCTAGGCATTTAAAGCTTTTTGGCATGGATAAAGAGCTCTATAATTTAATCTTTGAGAAAAAACGTTTTCTTTAAATCGTTTTCTTAAATCTTAAAAACGTTTTCTTTAAATCGTTTTCTTAAATCTTAAAAACTTTTTCTTAAATCTTATAATCTATTTTGTAAAATCTCGCACATAATTCAATATGGTAAAAAAAAATGTAATAGTGATCGAAGTGAAATCTTTCCAGAACAAATGATATTGTTTCTTTGTTCGTAATTCAAATGTTTTTTCTGCTGTTTGTTAATTCCTGACTGCAGAGAGAGAATTTTGCATCTCTTTATTATTTATGCCAAATTCTGTTAAAGAAATATCTCTCATTTAATGTAGAATTTACGGATAGGGTGACTTTTTGACTTCATTTTTAAAGGATAACAATTTCTGAACTTAAGAAACAAATTTATTGATATACGAAAATTAAAAAAGAAAAATCATACGCAAAAAATCCTACTATGGGAATTTGTTATTGTTATTTATTGCAAAATAAATCATTAATGGATACATGAGGATTTTTATTTTCTCAGAAGGTAAAGCCTGTTTGATATAACAGTGCGATATTCAACTTAAAATAACTTTCGGGATCATCAAGGAATCTTCAGGGATGGCGAAGTGTTCATTTAGATGAGCGCTGAGACTTGAAAGTTTAGAGAATGTATCCGAGGTGATAGCGCTTGTGAAGCTCTTGTCGGAGGCAATATTTCACCGAAATTAAATGCTGCAGGTATAAGAGAGAGAGGTTGAATAGCGGTTATCGGAATGGAATTAAAAGTTTAAGCAATATTATAATCGTTATATAAGTGTCTTAAAAAGACCAAAAATCAAACAGAAAATGCCAGATCTTTGATTTTAAAAAAAGTCATAAATTTAAAAATTTTCAAGCTGCACAGCTCCTAAAAAATCTGGTAGAAACTGAAAGTTCGCAGGTAACAAAATCATTATAAAGAGCCATTCCTTTATTAAAGATAGGGAATAGGAAAGAATAATCAACAGCCACATGGCGCTTATTTTTAATTACTAAAGACCGATTAAAAAGTTCAAATTATAAACAAAAACTATTTTATATTTTTTACTCGTTTTTATAATTACAAGAAATAGTTGAAATAAATTATTCTCATCTCTAGTTGCGTGCTTTAATTTTAATTTAATAATTAATCTATGGGAGCACTATTAAATTGTTTCTTTCTCAAAAAACAAATTTGGGCCTTTAGCAGAAAACAGAAAAAGAATCCGGACTGGACTGAAGTCTCAAGAGGACATCTGGTACCCTAACTTTTCTACTAGCGCAGTTTCCATTACTATCTTTTCAGACAAAATATCACATCACTCGTGGCACAGTGATTTCCAGTTCAATCTTGTTCATAATCGGTCTCTTTCCGCTTTTTATATAATGGTAAATCTAAATGTAACCCAGAATCTGGGTTGTTTTACCTCTTAGCGGCACTTTTTTTGCACACAATGAGCTAAATGGCCAGGTCAGAAGGACTCCCGAGGGCTTAGAAAAGGTTGGAAGATAACGCAGAAGGAAAATTAACATTCCATCTCTCTGAAATGTGCGTCAAGTGCTCGTTTTTATTTTCCTCAAAGTACTCTAAGTTCCGATTTTTCATTTCGTGAAGCTGCGAGCTAATGATTTGGTATTTATCATTTTTTTTTCGCTAAAAAGAGCATCGGATCGGAAAGTCAAATATTGTATGCGCGCAGCTTGGGTTCCACATGGTCACCAATTCCCATTCACACTTAGCTCAAAGGAGTATTGTCAACCGTACTTTAATTAAAGTATTTGTAATATAATTCCATGTCTATGTGCGAGGGTGGCTCAGTCGGTAGCGCGCCAGGCTCGTAATCTGTAGTTCCCAGGTTCCGGTCCCAGCTGGGTCAGCGTTGAGATTTATCTCCGCAAAATTCCCCGCCCTGCCCACGGTCAGTAGGGGACACCGATGGGTTTGGAAATGCCGCCATCCGTCGGATGGGACGTTAAGCCGTGGCCCCGTGTACGGGAGAGCCATACCCTGCGCACGTTAAAGAACACACTGAATAGCCTTGACGGGAGGCTACCATCTGTCTCCCAACAGCTGTTCCAGTGGGTCCCCTCCCCCAACCTTCTCCGAGCCTTCTGGGTCCTTGTGACTTGGCCATTTAGCCCATGGTGTGCAAAAAGTGCCGCTCAGAGGTAAAACAACCAACCCATGTCTATGTGCTACATATACTAAGCTATAGTACTCAAAATTATTATACTTTACTAATACTTGCTGTCAAATATAAAATAAAAATAATAAATACCCCCTCAAGCAGCTGCTTGCCACAGAGGTCTGACAGGAGCCTGTCAGTTTATATGCCAAAGTAGAAGGTCTGAGAGGATGGCAAGACCTCAGCAGAAAAACGACACACACATCATCCATGCCTTACCCGGGGCTCGAACCCAGGTCCCTTAGATCAGTAGCCAAGCGCGCTAACCACTCGGCCATGGGACGGCAAATAAAATGTAATTTACAAAAATAATAGTTAAACTACTCTTTGTTTAATCATTGCTGTCGCGAAAAAAATTATTCGACCAATCATGGGAACGCAACTACCGCGTAAGTTATATACTGGCCTCTATAGGGCTTATACCTGGCCTCTATAGGGTTTACGTCTTCCTTGTGGGGTTAGTACATTTGGCCTTAATGTGTTTTTTTTCTGTAAGAATGGCAGTGTGAAAGAAATTTCCATCGCTCGAAGGATATAAATTTAAAGGCGTGCGTCGCTAACCACCCATGCTCTGTGATGAACTAGAATTCCATTACAGTCGCAAGTCTGCGTGTACCAACAGTCCTTGATCAGCATGACCTACTGAGTCACGTGACCATCACCGCTGATCCGCCTAGTCACGTGACTCGGCAACGTTCCTCGCCTGTTCATGAGCCCTCCGTGCAGGTGATGCATTGTTCACCGCGACTCGGAACACAATGCATAGGCTGTTTCTTTCTGTATTTGAAATGTCACCTTGCGATGTCCTGATTTCTTGTTAAAGTGTTTTTCCTACGAGACGTATTTTATACAATAAATTAATTCTGTAAGTTACATAACGTATTTTTGAAGCAGTTGTTTTGACGGCATGTCTTGGTTATCGAACTTCGTTAGTGATTCACGAAACCTAGCATGCATCTGTCTGTATGTGGAAATTATAAACAAAAAAAGGAAATGAGGTCCTCCCTTTTAACATTTACACATCTGCTTAAAGCGCAGCTGCTCAGAATTCGCAATTTTTTTTCTTTTGCGTGTATATGCGGTGAATAAAAGGTTAAATGTATTAAAAAATTTATTTGCTTTTTCGCAGCATAACTGTTTTTTTTTAATGTTTGAATGAAATGTTTTATTCCATAAGATTTTCATGAAGGAAAATTACGAACTCACAAAATACAGCATTAATCTGCTAATTAAATGTGCTTTTTTAAAACTCCAGTCGTTTAAAATGCACTCTATAATTCTGACTCAGTCGGTTTTCTCCACACTGCCTTCCATCGAGATAACTTTCGCTCGGTCCTCGGTGAAAAGGGGGACACTGATGGGCTTGGAAAGGCCATCTACCATTGAGTGGAGTGTTGAGCCATAGCCAGGTGTGCAGGAAGAGGCCCTTGTGCACGATTAAGAATACTCTGGATGGCTGTTTATTACTCATAACGGCTGTTTAGTGGATTCACTTTCTCAGTTTCTGATTGATTGATGATTGATCAAATCTCAAATTGAATAGTCTTGTGATCGGGAATCCACCTAATCATAAACTCATTCAGAGCACATTTAATGATTACTATTTTATGTTTATAAATGTTATATTATCATATTTTTTATATATATATATTTTTTCCTTTTTTTATATTTTTCCTTTATTATTTTTTTTATAAAATATTAAACATATTAATAGCTTTAATATATGCAATAAGTAGTTTATAACATTTGATTTTATCTTTCTTTTTCTCTGGTTCCAAAATATTTTTAGAATTGAAAATTGTAATGTTAAGATTGTTTAGTGATTGAAAATATTGTGATCTTTCTTTTTCATATTTTCTACAGTGAAAAATTATATGTTCTAAGTTTTCATAAATTTTACATTTGTCACATGTTGGAGTGTCTGTTTTTTTCATTCTATATAATAATGATTTGGTGATTGTTGAGTTTGTTTTTATTTTTATTATTAAATTAATTTCTTTTTTACAAAGACCATAGTTATTAAATTTTGAAATGGTTGGTGATATTTTGTATCTGAGTGTTTCGTGCATTTGTTTCATACCATTCTTGTGTCTCATTTAATATGTTTTTTTTATATATATATGAAGAATGGTGTATCTATGTTTGGATTTATATTTATAGCCATTTTTGCTTTTTTATCTACTTCTTCATTAAATTTTATCCCTACATGGTTCGGTATCCATTGAATATAAATTATATTATTATTTGTTATATGATTTTTTATTAAAATTAATATATCATTTATAAATAGTTTAAAGTTACTTTTATTAGGGTCATTATATATAGTTTCAATGGAGGCCTTGCTATCTATAAAAATTACTATTTTTTTATTTTTGAATTTTAGTGCCCAATTAATGGCCAGAATTATTGCTGTAAGTTCAGCAATTAGTATGGGATTAGAATTTTCAAATTTAAATAGATATTCATATTTTTTCTCGGTTTCTGAGCTTTGTGATTATTAGTTTGACTTAGTACTTGGGACTATTTAGTCCAATATGTTCACAGAAATAAAAGAATTCAACCTGAATAATTTTCATGCATTCTGCTAGAACAAGTGCTACTTTAATAAGAATTTAGGTAATTAATTATTTATCATTCTATCCAGTATAACTTTTTCTGGAATTCCAGTGGTTTAAAAGGTCTAAAAATTTACGATAAATTCAAGTAAAAATGCTCGATAAAATTACCATTAGCTTTTCTCAGTTTCCCCTGTGCTTTTTTGTTGTGATTATCATTAATCAAAATCATTTTGTTCTGAAGTCTTGACCTTCGGAATCCTTAACGTTTTACCCAAAAGAACTGGAACTGGAAAAAAGCAACTCCAGAAAAAGTTTTCATCTTTTATTGATTCGCCGTTAGAATGGAAATTTGTTCCACTCTTTTCGCTGCACTGGGCAATCGCAGGTGCGTATATCTGTTGCCTAGGAGCTGCGGTGATTGGTGACTCCTGACATCATGATGTGGAGAATGGAGTAACGCTTCGTTGATTTCAACTACGATCAAAAGTGGGCTGGCCTTGCCACGTGCACGGGTCGTGACACCAACCCATCGGTAATTCTAATAAGCGGTAGTTGAGAGAAAGGTGAGAGGAGAAAAAATATGTCTAGGAATTGAATATTAAGTAGATATTCTTTTTCCCTGTCTTATGTTTGCCGGAATTTCTGAGAGAGCATAATATGGATTATTGTTTTACCCAGGCCTGGATCTAGGAAAACACAATCGATCCGGCAAAATATCAAAGGGTGGGCATGGCCCCCTCTCTAGATCAGAGTAGCACTTTTGTGGACACAATGTGCTAAATGGCCACATGGCAGAGACCTTGAAGGCTCAGAGAAGGTTGGTAAAAAGAACTCACTGGGTAGCTTTCAGGATAAAGATGAGAACCTCCCGTTAAAGTCTAGCATGTTCTTTAAAATGCATAGCCCACGAGGCCAGGGCTTAACGTCGGCAATCTTTCCAGACGAACTCGAATTTGGAAAATGCAGATTACGAGCCTCACGCACAACAGACTGAGCCAAAACCCCCGCCTCGAGCGTAATACGTGTATTGCCATTTGACTACTTTAGAGGAATAAAAACAAGTTTTTCCCCGTAAATTCGTAGTTTTTAACACCGAAGTTAAAAATATGCATAAACATCGGTGTTCAAACAAACACCCTATTGCATTTAGTTTTCATGTTTACGGTTGCATTTACGATATCATAAAAGTAAAATCTTTTTAAAAATCACAATTTATTTCCCTCTTAGCTAAGGCAAAAGAAATAAGATTTTTGATGCGAATAAATTTGCATTTCATACTATTTATTATGCAAGCATCAGATAACAGAATGGCAAAAGTATTTTATATGCGCAATGCAAAACAAGATACAAATCGATTTCTCTCCTCTGAGAAATTTTTGCTACGGTTTACAAATTGATTGAAAACGTTGTGAAGAATATATACTTTTTTTTTTTGTTAGTAATTATCACAGCATCTACTTTGCTACAGTGCATTATAATCCTCATAGAAGCAATATTTCTCTTCAGTTTCGAGATTTCAGACTGATTTTCAGACTTCAGACTGCCTACCAGTGTAGCACATCTTACAAATCAGATGCATTTGTCACTTCAGCGTCACAGAGTACTACTGATCACACCTTTCCTCTTCAACTCTCCATTTCCCCTCAAGCACGAGAGAATAACTTGCACCCATTCTTTTGCGTAACACATATTTTTATGAACCTTCAATTCGAAGAAATACGTAGTGAAAAGAATGCTAAAAAGTGATTTGGCCGTTGGCCAAGAATGCCGTTATTGTAAGGCTGTTTCCCTTGCTCTAAGCTTCCCGCGATAAATCAAATGCCAGCGTAAGCGACATTTACAGAAGTACGACTTTCGGTAGAGCAGGAGCTGAAAAGAAATCAGTAGTTGGAGAAATCTAACGTGAATGAGTTGACAGGATACCCTGGCGAAGAGCCAGAAGGTGGCCAGCTGATAGCAGCCCTGCACACCAATCTGTCGCCATGAGTCTGCCATTGCCTTGCCAGGAAATGCACGTTATTTTTATTGAGTGTCAGATAGGATAACAGACGTCTACGTTGAGGCCACCGCGGGTTTGTATAGCATTTATTATTTTGTATCAGTTCGTTCACTGGCTTCTGATAAGCTAACGGAGAGGAGATTCACCCAGTTTGTTAGTATGTAATACAATACAGCGATAGGGATTGTAATACTTAAACTGAAGTTGCGGTTTCAAAATGTCGTTTTTCGTGTGAAAAAAAGCAGCGTTCGGTTTATTTTTCGCTAAACAGATTCAGTTAAAAAGAAATTATTTAATAATTCTTAAAATTTGTACTTTAGCTTTAAAAAAAAAAATCAAGGTTAATCGTATAATTAAGGAACTAAAATTTAGTACAAGAGAAAAAAAATAATTATGCATTTAAAAATTTTAAATCCATGATTTTACGATTTTTTTTTTCAAATCTAATGAGGATGTCTCTAATTGCTGTAACAGGTAGGGCTGGGCCGTACAGTTTCACAATCTTTATTTCGTGCAAGTTCATCTTCTTTGGACTGCTGATTATTAAAACATTCAGCTTTATTCAACTAAATCGTTTTCTAATTCAGGAAGAAATAATTTTTAATCTATATTACTAAAATTCTTGATTATATATGAGTTCGAGTATGAATTTTATTTTTCTTATAATTCCAAAATAAAAACATTAAATATAAAGTAAAATTCCTTTTGATTATAATTTCAACTTTTATTCCGCCTTTATTAATTGAAAATAAACGCCATTCAGCCCTTGAATATTTTTTAGTTATCTCTTTTATTAATGAATCGCTCGTAGCGTTTATAATGATCAATATAATAATTATAAATATATAAATATCAAGAATTTTAAGTTTTCTGAAAATTATTTTCAGTATTTGTCGTTCCAAATAACATTAAGATTTTAAATTGTACATCACATAATTTTTTAAAATTTGTAATAGTAGATAATAGAAGAATTAAAAAAAAATTAGCAGCATTCATTTCTCTCTATATATATACAGTTTTTGCACTGTGTTAAAAAAATTTTTTTTTCTACTCCCCGGGCACAGTAATTATAGATATAGCCCCGGACTCGAAATTTTGAGTCTGAACTCATCTGTAGCATGAATATATTTTATATGTAGGTGTAAATCGTTAGACTTTACAAAGGTTGGACCACTTTTCCAAATAGTTAACACGTTTGAATTCAGCAGTGTCATTCGGAAAAACTGCGCCAAAAAGAAATATTTATTCCCGACAATATCGCGATTTTATATGTTGTATCACTTACTAGATTTAGAATGGACACTACCAATAGAAGCGTGCACTTCATTCATTCTTGAAAAGTTATTGTAAACTTGGAACCTATTCTTTTGGTTCGCTATTTCGAATTTGCAGTTTTTGACCGCCGAATTTCGACGGACACTTTAACATTTAATGCACCATTTGACGCAGTGATATTAACTTATTGGAGGCATAGATCGAACTGAGATCCCCACACTAATCGATTCAATATATATTTTCAGCAAAATTTCTTTAATGTTATTATTTAAATTAGGTGCGAATGAATAAAAGTGAATTTAACTAATGAAACAATTTTAAACGGAAAATTTGCGGACAAGGTTCTCCAAGATCGTGGGAATTACGTGTGTGCTCCCGTTACGCGCGCTCGGAAATTCGCCTCTACTTTAACGTTCAGTTTTCTGCTTAAGTTTTTTCGTTATATACAGACCAGCCAGGAAAAGTAAGAAGGGGGAGCAAGAGACTGGAATTCCATTGCAGTATTAACATTTCCCCCTCCGTTTTAGTGGTCTTTTAATAATTTTTGTCTACATTACCCATATTAGTATTCTCAAAGGAGAAGGGCAAGGCTCTTTGCCCCCTCCCTCGAGATACGGTCCTGCATACACCTATTGATATTTCAATGAAATGCTCTGAGTTTAATTGGAAAGTATATAAGTAGTTTTTAGCAAGAAACGACAAGGATATCGAAATGATTATAATAGTCAAAAGAAATTAGCCTTTGATGTGATACCATCGAGGAAGTGTATAAAATTTCATGATGATGAAACTACTAATAGTGTAATAATGTTTGATTTAATTCAGATATTTGAATGCAAGACCTGAAGTTTTTTGTTTCTTGCTAAAAAGTGGTCCGAGCAGTATCCAATACATAAATTCTCTTTTTGAACTAGAATAAAATGCTCTCGAGGCGTAACCCAATCTGCTGATCCTACAGAGACAAACACGCTGATAAGGACAATACCTGTAGCACTCAAGAGGCGGCATTTTTTGGCAGTGGTCCAACTCTCTTAGTAGGCCGGCACGTGGCTGATGGAGTGGGTGTCTCCAAGTTGGGGTGATAGTATGCGGTTGTCTGACGGTGGTGTAATCGCCGACTTGGCTTTCCATTCAGTACCCCGCAGCCCGCCGTGGCACCGACAACAGCTGGAGACCGGCTACAGCTATCATATGAGTGAGCAGGGCACGTGAACCAGCGTGACACATGGGAAGCCAAGATCACTCGTCAGGAATGCAATGACTAAACTCAATTTTTAAATGCCTGCTATTTCATTCCACACTGACAGGACATGAAAGGAAAAGGGGAGAAATACCACGCATATATGAGGAAACGGTGGTGCTCAATAAATTTTTATCTGCATAATTTTTTATTCTCAAATCATTTTTTTTATTATCAGATTATCAGATCATTTCTAATCATTTTCGTACTGTATGCGAATAAGATATAATTGATTGTGTGGAAAGAGTAACTTGAAATGTGTATCACTTCAAAGTGAATACGATAAACGAATTTTTGAATAGCCAATTTAATTAAGTATTCGTAATCATCGTCAAAAAATTAAGATAGTTTTCATTTACTTCAAAACTTTGTTTCATTTCTTATCCCAGTTTTTTTTTTTAAGTTGTAATATGTTTTGCTATAAGACAGGGTCATTAACTCAACTAAACAATAATGCAGATCTCAAACGGCAACTAAACTATAAGGCAGGTCCCAAACTTAAATCATGTAGGGAGCCAAATCACTTATTTCTTAATATGGGGGGACGCAAAGTTTGGTTCAGTCGGTACTGAAATAGGCTCGTAATCTGAAATTCCCAGGTTCGAGCCCTACCTGTGTTGAGATTTATCTCCGCTAAAACATCACCCTGCCGTCAGTGAGAAAGGGGACTCGATGGGCTTCGAAAAGCCGCAGATAGTCGGATGGAACATAAAGCCCTGGCCGTTAGTAGTAGGGCCATACCCTGTGCATATTAAAGAACAAGCTGAATGCCATGACGTAAGGCTTCCATCTGCCGCCTAAAAGCTGTCCAGTGGGTCCCCTTCCCCCAGTCTTCTCCGAGTTCTTCAGGTCCTCGTGACCTGGACTTTTTGCCCATCGTGTGCAAAAATGTGCCGCTCAGAGGCAAAACAACCCAACTGAAATCTGGTGATCTGGTGGCCATAATCTTTTAGGCTCAATCTGTCGTCAAAATATTCATGCAAATAGCGCAGTGTGTCGTTAGATTTGTGAGCAGTTGCTTCATCTTGTTGAAACGCTTGACTTGTAGCTAAAACGTTCCACCATGACAAGTACACTTTTCTAAGTGTTGCACCCTCTACCATGTACTCGTATTTGGATATTTCTATATGTATGTGAAAAGTCACATAAAAAGCTTTTTTTTTTCAAAGGTCAATTTTATAATTGAAAATAAGCCTTTTATGGAAAAGTGTCATGGCAGATGAAGCTCTAACATAGGCATGTCAAACTCGTTAACCACCGAAGGCCATGTTAAGTATTATATATTAAATCGCGGGCCGCAAAACAAAAAAAACAAATGGAAATAAAGATGAAGCATAGCTTTTATTATAAACAAATCAATACATACAAAATAGTAATATACAGAATATAAACATATTAAAAAATACATATGTATGTAGGAAAGTTTCTTTTTTTCAATTTAACATTATTTAAATAAAATAATATCTTTTTTTTGAAGAAACTTGGCAACGTTTTTCATTAACCAAATCTTCAAAATTTGGCTGAATTTGTTGAGCTGTAGTTATTTTTAAAATTGCTTGCACATGCTTGTCTGTTAATCTTGATCTTTCCGCAGTTTTATTATTTTTTAAAGTGGAAAATAGTTGTTCGCAATTCTACGATCGGGCTCCGACATATACATTTATGCTCAATAGTTTCCCTTATATATAAATGGAAATGTTTTCTGAAATACGTTTATTTAATTCATGTACCGTGTACGTACTTATAATTTTAATTAAAGAATCCAGTGTTGTCAAAAGTTAAATAAACGTATTGGTTATCAATCTTGGCGGGCCGCGTGTTTGACATGCCTTCTCTAACACAAATCTTTCTGAATGTTCATTTTTCTATAATACTTGTGTAATATATAAAGAGTTATTGAAGCTGAAACATTTAACTGCAGACGATGTTGTCCTAAACACATTTGCCCAAAATGAATAAAATTGAATAAATTGTCACACAAATTTTAAAATTGTGTTTAATATAGTAAATTATTTATTGTAACAGTTATTATTTTGTAGCGCGCTTGGTTACTGATCTAAGGGACCTGGGTTCGAGCCCCAGGTAAGGCATGCCATCCTCTCAGATCTACTGTGGCATATAAACTGACAGGCTCCTGTCAGACCTCTGTGTCAAGCAGCTGCTTGAGTGGGTATTTATTTTATTTTTATAAAGCTCACCAAAAGTTTGACGAGAAACACCATCCCCTCTCCATTGATAACTTTCGCAATATATAGTATCCGAAGCGACGCCAGCGCCACTTACAGTTGTCAGATCCCCAGATTCATCAAGACATTCAAGGTCCTAATTCCTGTTGGACGATGCCAGAGAGCCGCTTTTTTAACTCAACACGGGGCCACCACGTGCAAAATTTGGGATTAGTCAAGTATCTGAGGGATTATAGAGGACTCAAATCTGTAGAAAAAGAGCTAAAAGTGTTCTAAAACTTTGGGGTAGTATCTGAGCTAATGTGCACGCGCACGACGTAGAAGAAACGCATTTTTATTGGTGTTCGCGAGCCCGTTCGGATACGTGATGGTTTACTACATATGATGATAATGAGTAAAGGAATGTTATGAAAAACAAAAAATTATCCTTTAATAACATTTTTCAATAAAAGAAAACTGATTTGGATTTTAATAAAAAGAAGAACTTTAATGTGCTTTCCATTCATTCACATAACGTAGAAATGGACCAATACTTTTTGAAAGGTAGTGAAAGGCATTGTTGGAAGCATGAGAGGCCATAAAATTAATTGCCTGATCTTCAGAATTATTTAGTCCGCCCCCCTAAGTAAGCACAGCAGCCGTGAATATGTATTCTATATACCAGTGATTCTCAACCTTTTATGCTTCACGGTACTCCCTGGAAATCTGTAACTGGCGTACCACTTGTATAGATAGATAAAACTATAGTTATCGTGTAAGAATGTGAATATAATAAAACATATATATATACACACAAAATTTTGTGTTCATAAATTACATATATCGATAAACACAAAAAATGACATTTTTGCACAGCAATGTTGCCAACTTAAAAAAAAATACCCCCTCAAGCAGCTGCTTGCCACAGAGGTTTGACAGGAGCCTGTCAGTTTATATGCCATAGTAGGAGATCTGAGAGGATGGCAGGACCTCCGCAGAAGAACAACACAAACAACCATGCCTTACCCGGGGCTCGAACCCAGGTAGCCAAGCGCGCTAACCACTCGGCCATGGGATGGCTTGCCAACTTAGCGACTTTGTTACTAGATCTAGCGACTTTTGAGCTCTCACGGCGTACCCGAAAAAATTTTAAAGCGTACCCCACGTTGAGAACTCCTGCTATCTGCGATTACACATGTAGTGTACACCTTAGTGGTGATTGAGGAGCAATATAGGTAATCGGTATTTTGAATTTTATATCAAACTATTGCTTCCGTGATATCGCATTAAAAATTATTGTTAAATAATAGCAATATTGTTTAAATTCTATATTTCCCCCCCCCCCTCAAAACTCATTGCTTGTTTTAAACATCCTTCGTTTCCGTAAGTTTTGTTTCACCTAAAAGATGGTATCTTAGTTTTACGTTATTTATTTCGTTTCAAAAACTTAATAGCGAAAAACTTTTTGAAAGAACAGAAAACTTTTCACCCAATGTGATTCAAGGTGTGAGAATTTTGATAGCCGTCAGAAATCTTAGCAGGTTCGGTAAACAAAATTCGTTTCAAATATTGGCAATTAATAGAATACAAAAGTAAATAATGTTAATTCTATTAGTTTCTTTTTTTTTCGTCTTACCGTGCATTACTGTATAATTTAAAAAACAAATATAACTAATTCTCCCGTGTACAGTACTTTGCCTATAAATATTTTGTGGAAAAAAAATTTCGCCGACATACAGGACTTGAACCCGCATCTCTCCAGAAACATGCCAGAGTATTCTACTGTTGAACTAATGCCAGCTCATTCTTTTATCCACTAAGAAGTTTTATGGAATTAGAATCGAAACATGTCACTAATAAAATTTGTATTTTGTTACTTTCGAGTAAGAATGCATGATATAAAACTAAATTATTTGAAACGAATTTTTATGCTAGAATAAATTTGGGAATTCACGAAGTATTTGCTGAAAAAACGATATTGTTAAATGGCTACTAAAGCGAATGTAAGTGTAGATTAAACCTTATATAAGGAAAGAAAATAGAAAAATAGTATATTTAGAAACATCAAGAAGGAAACGATTACTTGACAATGTGTACAGTTCTCTTTGTACAAGCTCGGAAAATTAATTTAAAATACCTAATACAATAAAAATTCGGTTATCCAAAATTAATTGGCGATGTGTAGGTAGTTCAGATAATAGAAAATCCGAATAATCGATTTCAGATTAAACAAGTATATGTAAAAAAAACATTTTTTTTATTGTGTATTAAAGAAAGTATTACAACAAAAATATTAAAATAATTAAATTTTTGATAATTATATAAATAAAGTGAAAAATTACGTGTAATTTTTCATATTTAAAGACTATGTTTATATCATCACACCGAATTCTAGTGGTGCTACGACCTTGAAATTGAAACTCGATCTGTATTATCGGCAACGCCGCGCGCCACTGTCTTCAAATAAATGAACGGTGAGCGATTTTTAAAACATACCATTACAACCCAGAAAATCGAGTTTTTACTGTTTTGTGTACAGTTTTACTTGTTTAGTCATCAGAAGTTGAAAAATCGCAAACAATCCTCCTTCTGAAACATGTTCACACACCCTCCACCCCACCAAATTGTAACATTCTGGGTACGCTACTTCTCCCTGTTGTTTTATACAAGTATGACTTGCGAATTTTTAAGCAATGGAACATTTTGCTTTATATTCGTTAAATTAAAACGTTAAAATATTTGATAGAAAACGGGAAACATATCAGTGATGCTTCATATAAGGTGTTTCGAATTTATTCATTTTTGTTATAACTCTTCAAGCAGCTGCTTGTCACAGAGGAGATTTGTGCGGAAGGCCAGACCCAGTAGAAAGGTCCATATCCAGGGCTCGAACCCGGGTCCGTTTGATCAGTAGCCCTAGCGCGCTAACCACTCTGCCACTGGCACGCCACTGCCACTGGTATATTGTCGTTATAGGCCCATAAAGAATTCTGTAGTGTGTTAAGGATGAAAACATTACGCAGCTTGATAAAAATCGTATCTATCAAATTCTTCCCACAGCAGAACTCAAAAGAATGAAATGTACTCGTTGGTTTGATTGTATTTCTGGTAGTAATCTTCAGTAAGGAAGCAGATATCAGATGCAGCGTCCCAGTGACTGGATTCCACTATCTCTAATCAGCAAAGTAACCTTGCCATTTATCCGAGTTTTCTTGTGTGGTTCGGCGTGTGAAGGGGCTACCAGCAGCACCAGCCGCCATCCCAAACACCTCAAAGGTGAATGTTTCAGCCGCCGCCAAGTGGGTTCAGTCGAGAGACAAACACGTGCACATGTGCCACCGACCTTTCAGTGTGTGTAAGCACTCTGCCAGTTGTCGGCTTACCTGTAACGTCGTAATTTTTAAGTACATAATAGGGAAGACACAATTCTGTGTATTTTGCACACATCCATCACCTTTATTGCAAAAAGAAAGTATAAATTAATATGAAAATGAAGATGTTTTCGCTAAGGCATAAAAGTATTTATTTTGCTTATCTCAATCTCAGAGATTCATAAACACTTTTGTTTGCGTCATCTTTACGCATAGGGCACATTTTTCACTCCATCCCAAAAAATATCATTAACGTTTAAAAATATTAAATTATGAATTATAATTTTTTTAAATACACCCCATTCCTCGATTTACACGGTAGATAGATTCAGAAAATCGCCATGCAAATCGAGACTAACAACTTATGAAAAAAAGAGAGATAAGTTCAAAAAAATTGTTAATAATAAATAAAACGTACGTTGAAAGTTTTGTTTTTTCTTTACCTGATCGTTATCATTGATAATATCTCAAATTTTAGTTTAGTAGTAATAATAAGCATTACTGTAAGTTTATTTGCACTTATTCAGTTAAGCTTAAATTCCCCATACATTTCGTTTGTGTCACGGTAAACACTCATCGTTAACGTAGACATACAGTGTCGAATTTGAAATTTAGCAATTGTACTAACACTTAATGCTTTATTTTGTAAAATTAGTATTTATATATTTTCTATGAAACAATGTACTTTAAAAATGAAATAAAAAACGTTTTTACCAACTTGAAAGAAGTCAGTCTAGAGAATGTTTTAATAGGCAGGGATAAAAGTGAAATCGCCCTGCCTATTAAAAACAGGTTTTATTTCATTTAAGATGCGGCGAGACGGAATGCATTACAGTTGGTAAGAATGCAGTTTTATGGAAAGAATATTAATATAATTTGTTGCATATGACTTTTTTTTAATATAGGAGTATATTATATCTATAAATAAATAAATATTCCTCAAGCAGCTGTTTGCCACAGAGGTCCGACAGGAGCTTGTCATAGGAGAAGTACGTCATAGGAGAAGGTCTGTAAGGATGGCGGGACCTCAGTAGAAAAGCAACACAAACATCCATGCCACCCACATACATGAAAAAGACTAAATCTCAACCTTGTAAAACAAAACTGGTTGCATTTTTTTTTTGACCATATAAATCGAGGGATGTGGGTGTATATAATGCTCACATTTTCTATAGTAGTATATGGACATTAAGAGTGCTGTCTTTCGATAACTGCACCATGTTTGAGACTATTTTCTCTCTTGACCAGTCACAGCAAGTAACGGTTTTTTATTTTGTTTGGTGTTTTTTTTTTGTAAACTTGAAATTTGTTTTGTGGGAATTTAATTACCTTTTTTTTTTTTGTAATATTTTTTCAAAATTTTGCAATAGCCAATTTGGGAACCACCGCTTTTATTAATTAGTGTCGTTGTATTAAGCAGTGTCATTACATGTAATTCGAAATTGTGCTCATCGTTTGGGAGCCTACATGTGTTTCAGGATGACGATAATTGCAAAAAATAAGGGAGCACAGAAACTTATTTCCTCATTAAGCACCTAAATTGTACATATGACATAAAAGTCCTTCCGAAATGCTTACTACTGTATCGTTTTAAATGAACAGACTAACAGGAACGAAGTATTGAGCCATATCTTAAAATTTCTTTGCAATAATTGAAGTAGGCCACTTTTCCCAAGAGCAAACACAGGTGCAAAAATAAATTGGTAAGTAACAAATTATGTACTCTCATAGGCTACTCGAAATCTATAGGCGCTATTTATATATACTCATTGGCTCTTTTGTTAAGAACACATGTAAGTACATGTATTTTACCCTTAAAACCTTATTGCCATGTTATTGCAATATGGAGTCATATTCAGAGCTCAGTACTTCATAAATAATCTTTTTTTTTTATATATAACCTGATTGAAGATAAAGATCTCAATCAATTCTCTCTATATCTCCATTTCCAATGATATTCGTTCGGTATTTAAAGAGTTACGGAAAGTGCAATATACTTGAGCAATGCCTGTTAAAATAACTAATTCAAAACATTTGCCCAAACAGGTTGAAACGAAAGCATTTATCGTTATACGAAACTTTATGAAAATTTTTAAATGTATTTTTAGCAGTTTGCTTAACGATTATTTCAGTTTTTATTTGTTTTGAATGATTTTTTACAAAGTGAACTCCATAGTTAGATTTTTCAGTTTCCATAACTCTTTAAATCGGTGTAAATTATTTATATTATTTCAATAATTAAACGAATATTGTTGAAAATTTAGCTTTAGGTTGATTTGATTGAGATCCTTTATTTATCCTAACCTTTCATAAAAAGCTGATCTAAACGTTTTTTAATTAGACTTATTAAGATAATATAGGTCTGTTCCTAATAAAGCGGCCATTATATATTTGAAGCGTGCTAAGTACAGTTCAAATTGCGTTTGCATATATTTCTACTGAAAAATAAGCTAAATTGTCATTTTCTACATGTTAATTAGTTAAATGCATAAAACAAAGACAATTTCGTGAAAAAAGAAAATAATTAATGAAAAGCATCATAAATTATAATATTATTTAATGATGACTCTTACTAAGATTACCGGATATCAATATTCCAAAAAGAGGACAAAACAGCTAGAAATGGAGTCAAAGAAGAATATATTTTCAATTTCCGAAATAAAATTGAACTTTTACTATGTTTATTTCAAGTACAGACAGTCAGAAAAAGGCATAATACTTATTCAGTACATTTAACTGATTAACGATTTTTATTCATGCTTCATAAACAATCAATATTTATTTCGCCTTAACTGGCTTAGTGGTTAAGGAGCTAGCTAAGCTACTGTTTCAGCAGGTAACGTTTGTGATAGCTCTAACAGAGTTTTCGGTCAGCATTGACTTCTTCCCTTTATATGAGAAAGCCTGTACAAATCAGGAGTAATTTCTTAGATCCATCGCTATCCTTTACGCTGAAAAAAAAAAACTCCCGCCAACTTTCATAGCACCATCTATTGATGGGCGGTGGCAAACTTTTATGTAATATTCAAATAGAATCACTTTAGCATTCAGGATTTGCATTTAGAGCAAATTATTTCACAGTTAACAGTAAATTATCTGACAGTCACGAGGATAAAAATTTAAAAAAAAAATGAAAAAACGGAGAGAAAAAAAAGTACTTTAATCTTAGTTTAAAACATGTTCTTAATGAGTTCATGCAAAAAAGAGAACATTTTTCATGTTTTTTCAAAATACCGGGAGAGCATTAATTTTGAGATAAAAAGGGCATGTCCTCCCTTTGGAGGACGTATAATATACCTGAGAATGTGACAGTTCTGTAAGGGTTTTGTCTACTCCTTTGCTAGCGAAGAAAGTAGTGCACATTCCTGTTAATGGAAAAGGGTTATTGTTTTGGAATGTTAAAAACTGTTACTAGTTTTACCTGGAGCAAAAGACGAATGCTGTAATCCCATTTCACTGAGAGTTGTTACCCTTTTGAGGGTGTAATATGTAACTCTGGTTTTCGGAAGAAGGCAAAGTCGAAATACAAAATGCAATACAAAAAGGCAGAAGTTGCTTAAACGTTTATACCAATAACATATCTATATTTTGGCTAAGTACCAGTGCTTGTAACTGTCATTTTATAAACTCTTGACTTCCCGTTATACAGTTGAAAGAAGAAGAAAATTATACTGTCAAAATTGGATTCAAGTCTTTCATAACAAGCACCAAAGGCTCTGCATTGTAATATAAAAATAGTTTCTATCGTACTTTTAGAAAATATTTGCCAGGTTTTATCGATGATCTATATAGAAAGCAACCAATAGAAGTTGTGTTAAGAAATTTTGTTGTAGTGTTCAGTCAGTGAACCTTTACCGTGAAGACATGCCTAAGTAATTGATGCTGCATTGCACATGCCTACCCCTGACTAGGAAACAGACAAAAGCGACTTCGGACGACTGCTATCATTTGCAGAGCCCTGCCCTAAGCATCCTGTCTGTTGTATTTGTGACCGAACACAAAAGACAATTCGCCAGCAGATTGCCAGTGAGATTAATTTACTGCAGGTAGTTCTATATGCGGTTTGACATAAATGTGCTGCATTTGGTAGAATGAATTGAGGCCGCGATGCCACGGCCTCCTGTGGATGAAGTGACTTTCATGTGCAGTGCAGTATCGTGTGGGCCGAAGCTTCGAGTTCCCTGCTCCAGTGGAAATGCATTGAAAGATGATAAGAGAAAAAGGCCATAAATTCACGCGGGACACTCAATTACAGCTTTTACAGTCGTATCGCGAGTCGTTAAGAGCTAAAGTACTTTTCGAAATCTATTTGAAATGATCAAATTTGGAATTCTTTCCTTTTAGATGTGTTGGTAGAGTTGTTTGTGTAAGGTTTCAGATTGATAATTTTGGACATTTATTAATACCATTTTATAATTTATTCAACAATCGTTTAAATCTTTCTAGGTTTAAATTGTCGTAGTGGAATTTTTCAGAATACTAATGTGGACAAATGGAACAAATCTTAGAATTTGATAAATTTGGAAAACAACGTTTTAATACCATTTGCTTTTGTATTTACCTGGAATACTTTTAACCCAAATCGATTTTATAATTGCTTTTTAACTAAAAGTTTTATTTCCCATCTGGAGTGAGTTTTTAACCATTTCGTTGAAAAATTTAAACCTTCTCATATTAAAAGTAATACGTATGTATATAGGTAGCCCGTTTAATTTTTTTGGCAAGTTCATTAAGAAGTAGTTGATATATTCAGTAGCAAGCTCAGAAAGCTTTAATATGGGGGGAGAAAAGGGGATTTACATAAATTAGTCACCGATTTTCTTTAAAAAATATGTTAGCACCTGACATGTATATATCAAGAGGTCATGGGTTCGGATCCCACCAGACTGAAGACAATTTTTCCTCTATTATACCCTTGTCATCATTGTGACCTTAAACAGCATAATAGTGGTTGAATACTTAAAATATGTGATATTTAAGCCTTCACGGTTAAAAGATATACATTTAAATACCATACAGGTCCAAAAGAATTGCTTTCAAGATCCACCGTTGAGTAATGTTGGATAACGTTAAAAGAACTCAACACTTTTAAACAATTGCGGAAGAAATTAATACTTTTAGGTAGTATTTTTCATTTTAGCAGCTGATTAAGATACTGTTGCCCTTTCACCTATGATTGATATATTGTCGTACTATTAAATTTGTTAGCTTCCGAACAAATTAGTGTGAATGCATTTTGCAGAAATGATCTCTAAATGATTTACATATGTTTGTCTCCCGTTTGTTTCTCCATTCTTTTATTTAACGTTATCGCATTCTCACGGGTTAACAAATCTGCACTCTTATTACGAACACTAATAATAAATAGCACTCACTGAGCAGCGACCATGACTGTGGCCTGTCCCTGACCACCTGGTAGCTGCCATATTTGGCGAGGTATTTTCACTGGCCGCTACCTAACCGAGTTTGAGATGGCAGCCGTTGGCCAGTCAGGAATGTGCCCCGGGGAGTTCGGAGATCAGCGGCAACTGCTGCACGTGTTGGGAGAACCTTGCCTTCCCGTCGACCGGATGTCGGCAGGCCAACTTGGCACTCTGCCAGCAGATACCGTACGTCTACACAAGACGATTTCCGTGCTGCCGTAACATGGGAATTTTTTTCCACTCTGTCGTTGTGTGTCGGCTTTCCCCGTCCATTGTTTCCTGTAGGCGAATGGAAAGCAAGTAACATGTATGTACGGATTTGCACCGGAAATCTCGCCAGCATCTTGGGTCTGAGCGAATATTTATTTTTCTGTTTGTCCCTTGTCGCAATTTGCAGATGCCGCTAGGTGCATTTCTTTTGGTAAATGGACGTAAATTAGAGCTAAAAAAATAAACAACTTAGAAGGAAGTAAGCGTTCAGTCAGGTTTGGTCGATTCATTCATTTTTTTGTGCTTAGTTTCTGTTTATTTTTCAGGCACAAGTATATGATTGAATAACATTGCAAAGATGAGGTAGGCTACTATAATTATAATATATCCTAGAATGGTTTAGGCTACTGCGTTATAATAAGAAAGCATTGCACGGGAAGTCTAACCATGAATTACTACTGTAAATGATTATGCAAGACAGTTTATTCGGGTTGCAAATTGGGCCATAATGTATCAAATTTATAATTGCCGTAAGCAAGAAAAATTCGAAAGGAAGGTAATCCTGAGAATGTGAAACTTTTCAAGGCATTTGTCAAAGGATGTTCCTCTGATTGTAAAGTATTTCACGCGAAAAATTTTCGAAATATTGCCGAGAATGTCATCGACAGCTAAGCTTATGCATTTCAACTGCGCTTGAAAGCTTATGAGTTCGTTTCGTCCACATGTAATTGCAGTTCCCAGATTCGAGTCCCACCTCTGCCAAACCCCACACTGCCCTCAGTCAGAAAGGTCTCGAGAGGCATCCGTCCGTCGGATGAGACGTTAAGCCGTGTCACCATGTGCAAGAGAGCTAGCTATACACGGTGCACTTTAAGGAACACGCTGGATGGCATCGACGGGAGGCTACTATGTCTTGTAATAATTGACCCTCTTTCCCTAGCCAACTCCTGAGTTCTTGCGACTAGCCATTTATATCTGATATTAAAATACTTCTACAGTTGCCGCCAGATTCTGTTTGCGAAGGATTTATTTATTATGACTAAAAGCTCTTATGAAGTTAGCAGAATTTTTATGCTACTGGTCTAGTAACTTTAAGAAAAATGTTCGCTGGAAAGCGTCATATTCGTAATTGCAAATTGCTTATAGCCTTAAAGGTAAAATCCGTTCTGATCATGGGCGTTGGCAGGAGAAAAGAAATAGTATCCCCCCCCCCCTGAAATTGTAAAAATCGTGAAATTTATATTTAGCCATTATACGCCAATATGTGAATAGGAGGTTTTCTCCGACCGACCATTCAAGTCTATATTGCGATTAGGAGGGTTTTCCTTCCTCCGGAATAATTTTCCCCGACTCCCATGATTCCAGTGGTATCGAACATTATTTGTTAGCACTTTAAATTACATATCGTCACCCATTTTCAGTTATATGTTTAATAACTTCCTCAAATGAAGTCCGAGACCATTTACAACGTCATGCGCTTTGTAATGTTACTGCATAACTTCTTTGTCATAACGTCTTTGTCATAACGTCATAACGTCTTTGTCACATTTGAGAAAGCTAAGCTCCTTTATAAATCAAATTTATTTATGCAAAGAATCAACCCGAATTGCGCTATATGCGTTTTTTACCGTTCCTCATTCATCTGTCTAGTTTGCTTGCATGATACTAAAAGTAATCTGTGATGAAAATACTTTTAGACCATTTGTTGGTCTTTTGCCGGTGTGAATTACAAGTAGTTTGAGTCAGATATTATATCACCGTAAAAGTCTAATTTTTAAGCGATTTCATGAAATAAAAAAGCTTAAAATAAAAACGGAAAGATCATCGAACACAAATATGAAAATGACACTTCATTCAGTGTTTAGGGGCGCCTTTAATAGTCTACGACCAAAAACCGCCATCAGTAACTTTTTAAAAATCAAACCTTTTTCATACTGATATATTCAAATGGGAGGGCGAGCATCCTTTGATCCCACCTTGCTTTCAATATCCTTACTAAGAATAACTAATTTTATAAGTAAAAACAGTAAACACAATAAAGTTTATTGAACTCAACATTTCTAAGCAAACTTGCGTGTGTTCATTAAAACTATGTGGAGCAAAATATTTTTATACATCTTAGTGAAATTAAATATGCGATTTCACATTTAGTACGTTATGTAGAAACATTGCTGAAAAGATATTGAACTTCTGAACTCATTTCTAAATGCTACAAACCCAGAAAAATATTATCCCGATGGTGCAGAATACTGGCACCATTCTGCCCCAGTGAGAAATGTCAGGTTACAAGCACCTTTGATGACATTCGATGCCATACAATTTTCTTTCGTAAAGTTGTGGCTCTTATTTCCATAACCAGAAATCAGTTGTTGCCTATTGATTTCGATATCGTTACTCCGACCCCAATATATTGGAATATATTTGGTTATTGATCTTGAACGCGACACCGATCTAAATTATTTTTTTTAACATTATGAATTTTACGACCCGAAATAATGGTGCGCTTCAATTTTTAGCTCTCTAGCAACGACATATTGAAATATGATCTTCGATTCGAAGGTTCCTCCGGAACCCTGATCTGCCCTATTCTCACCCCTAGATCAACAATGTGGGGTGTTTCAACCTCAGATACCAAATTTCACATTTCTAGCATTCATAGGCCTCTATGTAACTTCTATTTGACCTTGAAAAAACGGAGGTTAAAATTGGGATTTTTTCCGAGTTCTACGACCCGGATTACTCCAAAGTGGAGGAGATTTTCAGAGCTCTACCGTTTATATATCTTATGTATCATAGTTAGAATTAACGCGATCCCCTTTCAATCACTCACAATCGTCTATATATTAGATGGTGGTTTATATTTTTAAGAATGTTTGTTCACAAATTATATACAAATTTGAAATATTAACCGTTCCAAATGCTTTTCCAATTAAGTTTACATTTTTTATTGGAATTCTTAGTTAACAAATCTTGCCTCTTTACTATCCATATAGAAAACATTTTGAAAACCGATGAATGCTACCCGAGATCGCATTTCTGGTGTAGTTATTTGACTTGAAAAAAGGTTTTATTCATGTAATCTGAAGTTATCATGTTCTCCATTGTGGTAAAGATGAAATCTATGTGGTTTCTCCCATGTGTGTTTCAACCAATGGTGGATTACCTCCAGTTTCTATTGTACTTCCGATACTTGAGAGCAAACAGCTATCATTTTTCAGTCGGTTGACAGATGTTACATCACATAGATGCAGAAGTCTCCAGCTGACACAATCAGATTCTTGACTATTGAACTGGTTGGATTCTACGATTTTAGTAGTGAAAGCTAATGCTTCGATATTTTTGCTCACAAACCATTAATCTTTTTTCTGTCTGCATGTGTGAGAGAGCAATGGTTGCTGGGTTGACGCCCAGCATACTTGCGTTTCTCTGGTATGTAGAGTGGTTGGCATAGCCGGTCTACGAGACTACTAGTATTGTGGCAGGTGGGCAACCGCCCATCGCTACTCCGACGTATGTGGGAAGTGCTGTGCCTTGTGGCCAGGGAACCTGTGGAATGCAGGACTGCCAGTTAATGGGAACTTCAGCTTCTCTCTCCCCCCTCAAGGTGTACTCGGATCAAAGTTGCCGATGACACTGCCATCTACAACCTTCATTCACGTCTTCTAAGGGACTATATAAAAAGAGAACGGGGGGAAAAAGTAGGATTTTTACGAAACCTGTAATGAGGGAAATTCCAAGAGTTCGAAAGTGAGGAAAATGCTTATGCTTTGAACTAGGAACAAATTGAATTGCCTTGCAAAAATTTTTTGCTTTTGCACCCCCTAATGCTACAAAGTGTAATAACGAACATTCTCAGTGTTAAAAAATAAAAATAAATTTGCCCTCAAGCAGCTGCTTACCATAGAGGTCTGACAGAAGGCTGTCAGTAAGAGAAGATCTGTGAAGAAGGCAAGACCTCAACAGAAAGACAAACCGACCTCAAATTATATCCATCCTTCAATTTGCACGGTAGATAGGTTCCGGGAAGTCACCGTGCAAATCAAAACCAACAACTTGTGAGAAAAAAGACGGATTTGTTATGAATAAAAGGTATACTGAAAGTTTTATTTATATATATATATTTATTTGAAATTTCAGTTCAGCTAATAATAGGCATTATTGTAACATTATTTTGCACTTTATATGCACTAATTCAGATAAACTTAGATTAATTTCTCATACATTTCCTTTTGTAACTTAGTGCTTTATTTTGTAAAATTGGCATTTTATTGATATATCATGAAACAGTGTACTTGCGAATAAGCTGTATTAAACTATATAATAGTCTACGAAGTAAAACTTATTATGAAGAAAATGAGATAAAACATGATATTTACTAATCCCAAACATTCAATCTAGAAAAGTCAGATCTCGGTGCCGATTCAAAACAGACTTCATTCTTTATGATGTCGCAAGACAGATTGTATTAAATGGCAAGAATATAATTGTAGCGAGAATATATAAATATAACTTGTTACAGATGGCGATTTTATTAATATAGAATTTACTTTATCTATTTATTCTTGAAAACAAATGATATCAAGTAAAACTTAGTTGAATTTTACTTTGGGATGACAGTCTATTAATATAATATCCCTTGATGTTATATACCACTGCTACTTCATAATATGTATTATATCTACATACATAAAAAAAATCTCAATTATATCATTATCAGAAATCTGTATTTGATATATACAGATATATAAATTCATTTACAAGAACGAAGTCTGATTCTGTTAGACCGTTTGGTATTCCGTGGTTTGCACAACAATTCTCGACGATTGCCCGAATCATTTTAATTTTTGGCCATCTTTCTATAGCTCTGTACTCGTCTCCTAACAAATTATCAAATCTGACATGAGGAATGCCACAGGTTATAACAGTTTTGGCTCCTTCAAAAATGGAATATATTTAGTTATAAACGGTTATTTCATTAAACGCCTGAATAGATAATATCTCCTCAACTTGTGGGCATATCGTAATGAGTTATTATATCAAAGTTTATGACGTGGAAAATGTAAATTATATAAACAATTTCTCTTTCTCGTTCCAGCAATGCATTATTGATGGGGACAAAATCCTACTTTGTGTACTTTGTGTATAAGATAAAAACATTCCTTACAAAATGTATTGGGGATAGAGATGAGTTCGGGCTAAGTTATAATTTAAATTTCTTATTTTTCTCGCAATTGTGGAAAATAATTTCAACCTTTTAATCAATCTTTGGTAATTGAAAATAAGCACCATTCAGCCTCTGATTTTTTAGGTATTCTCTCTTATTAATGAATCACTCTTAGCGTTTTATAATGATAATTCTCGAGAATTTCCAGTTTCTACGCATTTTTATTTCCAAATAATATTGAGATTTCAAATTTTTTTTATCGGCTAATAATTATAGCCGTCCCACGGCCGAGTGGTTAGCGCACTTGGCTACTGATGATGATATCTGGGTTCGAGCCCCGGGGAAGGCATGACTGTTTGTGTCGTTTTTCTGATGAGGGCCTGCCATCCTCTCAGATCTACTGTGGTATATAAATTGACAGGCTCCTGTCAGACCTCTGTGGCAAGCAGCTGCTTGAGGGGGTATTTATTTATTTTTATTATTAATAATAATTATTCGAAATTTTGTAATACGGAGAATTAATTTTTTTTTAGCAGAATGCATTTCTCTAAATGTTTCTTTACGATGTGTTAAGAGAATTTTTTTTTCTCCAACTGAGCCGGGCTCAATAATTTCAGCTCGGGAAGAGTAATTCGAACCCGTCTTCGTCAGCTCGGGAAGAGTAATTCGAACCCGTCGGGGGGGGGGGGGGGGGGGGGGGGGGGGCAGGTGTCTCGTTGTCTCCTTAATGCAGTGCAACTAAAATACTGAAACGGTTTCCCTTGCATTTTATTTCAAAGTAGAAGTTGAAATATCAGCACTTCTCATATTTCAAGGATTATATGGTATATGCAGCTATTTAGGAACTACAGTTGACGTGGTAGAGACATGACTCTGTAAGAAACTTTGGTATCGAACCTTGAGGTTTGAAAATCACAATCACATCTGCATGCATCGTTAGTATAAAGCTGAGATTCATCCAATATTCTTAGCGGAAATTCAGTCATGCGTGTTTAGTCACCTGCGTGATCACCATCACAGTTCCGGTTGTACGGATTAAATGTTAGCATAACGAAGCGTTACTGCATCAGGTGATGTAAGTTCGTTTTATAATTGCTTAGAACTTGTATAACATTTTTGTTGCGTTCATCTTTTTTGCGCAACCTTTGAGATGCGTCGTAACATATCTTGCACTGCATTTTGTATGTAGATTAATATAACAAGTATTTTTTCTTCAGTAGAAGATAGACAAAACCGGTTCCCCACTCAGCTGACCAGTGGAGGCGAGCCCCTCAGGGGAGACCTGTTTCAATCTAATAGCACTGGATGCCAACACGTGGGCGGCCAGCTGGATCATTGCAGACCACGTGGGAAACTAGAAATTCCTGACACTTCCTTAAAATCACACAGGAATTGTACAAACGGATGTGGTAGTGACTTTCAACAGAACGAAACAAAATAGCGTTTAATAAACAAGAATCCTTTAAAACAGAGGGACCCGAACATTTTCATGTCAGGGGCTACTTTCTGTCTGGAAATTTGCCTGCAGGATACTAAATATTTTCTTAACGTAGGATATTGCAAAGAGATAGTTTTGATTCTAATTGACCTATCATTTGTGGGGCGGGGGTGGCTTAGTAGGTAGTTTCCAGCTCTGTCAGCTTTGTTATTTATCTCGACTAACTAATCCCTACCCTGCCCTCAGTTTGAAAAGGCCACCGTCCGTCGGATGGGTCATAACACAGATAAAGGCAAGATAAAGGAGATTAGTAACTCCCATAGACCCCATGGTTATAATGAAGTGATCGCAACGCCTCTAATAATGAAGCCCGGAAGTTTCGAAGCGCATCCCACGAGAAAAAAAGATTGGCCATACGTTGGTTTCGAACCGGAGTCTGTATCACGAGTCTAGTTGACACTGCATTACGCCAAGGTTAACCTGCGAAATTTTTTAAAAATTATGATATTAATATTGTAAACCAAATGTCGAATACACCGTTATATTTTCATAATTCAGTTTATTTTCTTATTATACTGACTGTACAGATTCGTGAACTATGTAGATTAAAACTTTCTTTCCTGATATTTTACGCCATATCAACACCCCAATCTTCTGTTGAAAGCTACGAAACGAGACAGATTAACGGCTGTCTTACTTTTAACAAGACGATATCTGAGAGAAATTGAGTAATTCGGGCCTTAGGTTAGGTGGCGCTGCAGTACAATTTAAATTAGTTGCCTGTCTTAATAATAAATTCACAAATTACCTATTGACATATAATTCAAGAAATAATTTTCTGAAAAAAAAAATGATTCGCCGATGAGTGGGATTTGAACCCATTCCTCCCAGTTATATGTTAGATGCTCTATCCTAGTGGTGAAAGTAGGCCGGTACGCCGTACCGGCAAGAAATTATTTGCAGGTACGACGTACCGGTAAGACATTTTTCAGTAGTGGCTCCGTTAACGATTTCCTTTTCACCATAATGCTTTTTTAAACGAGAATTTAATTTTTTTTTAAAGCGGCCCATTTCTTTTAAGAAAAACTTGTCGGGTTTTTAATTACATTACTACAGTTTAACACTTTAGATACCAAGCTGTTTGGAAACGGATACTTGAGATTCCATTTCTGCCGTCAGGGAGTGCTAGAAATTGGAAGTAGTGTTTTCTTTGAACGATTAGCAAGGATAAAGCAGAACTAGATAGACAAAGGCGACTCCAACAAAAACCGTCTTTCGGGGAGTCGTATTAAGAACTCATGGACAATGCACGTTCCCATCCGCCGTAGCAAACTGGGTTCGGTCTTAATCACTACCGGAGGCAGAACTGGGAAAACGGGATGGTAAATCAAAGAAAGGATATGAACGTTGAAATCCATTGCAAAGCAGCGTGTACTTGTGGTTTTAAAATTTTCGTTTTCAAAATATATATATTTTTTATATTCTGCTGAATTGAAAATTCGAAACATTTCTGTGAATAACGGAAGGCAGTTTTAATGGGGGCGATGGGACATGCTTCCCCAAATTTAAGTAATGAGTTTTAGGGGGGCGGGATTTTTTAATGTAAAATCATGGAAAAACAGATTTTTTAAAATTTGTTTTATCAATTAATCACCTTACTGGAATAACCATAATAGAAAAACTAATACACGTTCTTTTAATTTTCCTGTCCCACAAAAGTTGGCACGTCATTTTTTTTTTAAACATAATTTTCGCTTAGCACACCTCCCCTAATTTTAAAGCAGGAAATATTTGCAATGAATTTTAAATATTAAGTTGTCCTTTCTAGCCATTTTAAAAACTGGTGGTCTGTTTCGTCATCTAAACATCTGCGAGTTCTAAACAGACATGTATTCAGAGTATATACACATACACAGTAAGAGAATATGCATACTCCTAAATTCTATGACGGAAATTATTTGGAAGATTTAAAAAAAGAATTTTGGCGTATATTAATTTAAATTTTTTTATTTATATCTAATTATAAACTTTAACGAAAGAAAGTAAATATATTTATTTACTCTAGATAAGTTTAGCCGTCCCGTGGCCGAGTGGTTAGCGCGCTTGGCTACTGATCTACGGGACCTAGGTTCGAGCCCCGGGTAAGGCATGGATGTTCGTGTTGTTTTCTGCTGAGGTCCTGCCATCCTCTCAGATCTTCTACTATGGCATATAAACTGACAGACTCCTGTCAGACCTCTGTGGCAAGCAGCTGCTTGAGGGGGTATTTTTTATTTAGGTAAGTTTATTTGAATATTAAATAAAAGGTATTATACCTCCATCGAATTTTTACTCTCTCCCTCGTCGCTCCTCATAAGGTTAGCTTTAGGCCCTTCAAAAAGTACTTTCCACCTGAGTCTTGTCGCCAATATGCTACTATGGAAAATGATTTTTATTTCAGTGCAGTTAATTTGTTTATAGAGTTTGAAGAGAAAACTTCGGATTGATAATGAATGCTTTTGAAAAGTCTCTGATTCTTATTACGTGCCTGTAGTTTGAGATTTTCGACATCCAAAAAAGACCCATACTCAAGGCAGTTGCAATGATGAATCCTCCTCATATTTTATCAGTAGTTTATACTGAACTACCAGTTTCGACTTTTATAACCACTATCGTTTTCACTCAATTCAGCATATTTGTTAGTTTAGAAACCGGATACTTGAGTCGTTTGTTCAAAAAGTTTGTTAGTTTAGAAACCGGATATACTGATGTCGTTTGTAAAAAAGAAGTTTAAAATAATGGATAGCTAATGATAAAGAAGATAGTTCGAGATTAAGGCTCATAGAAGATTCAAAATGATTAACAAAAACCGGGTCGTTGATAACTGGCATTTGTCAAATTTATTGAGCTTGACATCGTCCTTGTGATCAAGTGGTTTACACGCTTCGCTTCAAGTTTATGGGACCTGGATCCGAGACCCTATAGGTATGGCTATTTCCTTTCTGCTGAGATCTCGCCTTCATAAGAGGTCATCTGACATCTTAAATCGACAGGCTGTTATCAGAACAGTGATAAACAGCTGTTTGAGAGGTGTAAAAAATATCAACTAAGAATTTAATTCTCTAATTCTTTTTCATCATTTGTATCTCTTGGAATTGAACTTTCAGTATCAGAATTTACAGTATTTGTATACAAACTAGATACGTCGAGCCGTTTCAGATCTCCAAATATCAGAATCATTATAATAAAAAGAAATTATGATTATGAACTTATGATAAAGATGTTTTTCCTTAGAAACATTGATAAAATTATATCAACTTTTTAATTACACCAAACAATAAATTTGATATAAAAATAATGCTATATCATTATTTGGGTTCTGCTTTAACGAACATTGCTGTGTAACTGAAAGAAAAAGCCCAACAGTTTGCATTAAAGAAAAGCGAGGTTACTTTTCTTGGAACCGTTTATCAGAGTGGATTAAGGTTAAGAGAGAACAGAAAGAATTTATGCCAGGTCCACTTGAAGAGTGGCGTTGTAGTTTACAATTAGCGGCTACCTCTTAAGTGGGAAAGGAAGCAAGCATGAGAAATGAGGAGAGTTTGGGATGCAATGTTCTTCTGCATATCGGCTGCGATGGTATCCAAACGGTAAAAGCATGCACCCACGGCCAACCTAATAGTTGCCATTTTCACTCTGTGGTATTAGCGTTGATGAATCGCTAAACATTTCTCATTAAGGTGAAGACAAGGTCTATATTGAGGTCAAATCATATGTAAAGTTAAGCGTGCCAACAAATGCATATATCAAGTGTAAAAGTGAAATGATTAATTTTTCTACTGCAGGTATGGCCAACCTATAGTACCCTTGACAAGAGTGAACTGATAAACTAGATGGTTTTGCTTGGCACACAAGAGCTCTCAACAAAATCATCTCGCAACTTTTTTTTTTTTACAAAAATCACTCTTTTCCTACCTCATTTTGGATGCGGATACTCTGCAATTTCGCATCTATTATCAGGGATAAGTCGGAGACGAAATTTCCGTATGTCATGTAATCATTGATTAAGCTTTATAAATTTTAAAGGCTATTCCAAATCTCCGATAAATGTTATTCTAGAAAATGCTATATTTGACTTCCGAGTTTAAAATATGCAAATTTATTCAAAAGTACAATACGAGTGAAACGTTATTTTCCTTTCTAAAAAAAATTTCTTTAGGTACTAAAATAATTTTAAAAACATCTAAATTATATTATTATTTTTTTCAATCAGACTGAATTCCAAGAATACAACAGAAGCAGCAAGTATTTAAATATATTAATATTTATTTCACATTAAAAATCCCTAAATCATTCACTGTTTGTGGAAAACGTATGGAAAATGAGAAAATCTAAGAGCACTGTACTTTCGTCGCCACACACTTCAATTTATTAACCCCTATAAGACGACTTTATTGGAGTGATCGCATGTGTGTGATTTTCCACACATAGCTATGCTTTGAAGCCTACCGCTAAAAAATAATATCTACTTTCACTACTGCTCTATCCCCTAAGTATCACCAGTGTTTGCATCTATTTCAACACTTAACGACACGAACCTTTTCTGTCTCTTCCCTAGTATATTTAAGACTGTGATGTACGTGGGTTCGAATATCACTCTTCGACGAATCATATTTTCCCACAAAATTTTTTCTAGGTACCTATCTGACTTCTTCTAGTCCGTATTCACTTCAGTGTGTCCCTATCTTCCCTATCTTCTCGGAATGCTTGTGACCTGGCCATTTAGCCCATTGTGCGCAAAAAAATGTAGCTGAGAGTATCTCAGAGTTTTTCTGTTGAGGGCTCGCCTTCCTCACAAACCTACTATGGCGTATAAACTGACAGGCTCCTGTCTGACCTCAGTGGCAAGCAGTTGCCTGAGAGGTTATTTTTTTTTAATTTTTATAAGTATAATAGGACATTCCTTAAAATAGATCCCTCCAACACTGATCTACAATTAATCAGTTTCAAAATACCCACCATACCAGACGAGCTGTCTAATATCAACCATAAAGTAATATTACTAACTGGCTCTCTAATACAGTGTAAATTTCCTAGTTTTTTGCAAACATTTCTGTCATGGGCCAGTCCAGTTAGGAACACTAGATCGTACAAGGGAGCCGAAATTGGGTCTGACCATTACCTTGTCAAAAGTGTCTTGCAGCTGAAGCTCAAGAAATGTTGTGCTAAAGTTGAGAAAATTACCTTCAACACTGAAGGTCTGAAAGATCCAGTTTTAGCCAAAGCATACCATGATAGGCTACTTAGTCATTATGACAATCGTGGTTTTGCGTAAAAGAAGTACTTGGTAAGGAACAGAGGCAATTAGAAGGAACTTGAACTTGGTAAGGAACAGAACAAATTACTTGAGTGATAAGGCTATGGAACTTATTTCTGAAAGAATGAAGTGCAGGATTAATATGAATCAGCACCCTACTAGTCTTAACAGAAGGTATTGCAAAGAGCTTAATAAATGTTTAAAGCATCAGTTAACAGCTGATAAGAATCTTTGGCTTGATAGCTTGGCTGACAAAGCAGAGGAAGCAGTTAGACAGCACAACAGCAGGGGGTTGTACCAGATTGTTAATGTTTTATGTGGGAAGAAACCCACAGGTACACAGGGATTGAATGATAAGCATGGCAAGGTGGTTGAAGGTGAGGATTCTGTGATGACTAGGTGTGCTGAGCATTACAGAGATGTTCTAAATAATGTGATTATTTCTACTCCTATTGTTTGTAATGAGGATAGATGCATTACTGGCTTTTATGATGGCCCTCTATCACATTCCGAAGTCGCATTGGCTATCTCTAAATTAAAACTGCATAAATCTCCAGGGGTGGACGAAATCACCACTGAAATGATTAGAGCTGGGAACATTTGTGTTGTCACATGGCTGACTGAAATTTTGAATATTTTTTATGATGAAGGTGTTGTTCCTAAGGATTTTACAAGAGCTATCATTGTCCCAATTTTTAAAAAAGGTGATCGCAGTTCTTGTGATAATTATAGGGGAATTAGTTTACTTTCTGTTCCAGCTAAAGTTCTTTGCATGATTATACTTAATAGAAGTAAGAATTTGGTTGATGAACAACTGCGTGATGAACAGTGTGGATTCAGAAGTGGTAGGGGATGTATGGATCAAATATTTTCACTTAGGCAGATTCTTGAAAAATGTTTAGAGTTTAAGAAACCTGTGGTTGCTAGCTTTATAGATTTCAAAATGGCTTTTTACTCTGTTGATCGCCATAATTTGTGGTTGATTGTTAGATCATTTGTAATACCTGATAACTTAGTGTAATGAGAACTCTCTATAATAACACTGAGTCATGTCTGAGAGTTGGTAAGGCTTGTAGCATATGGTTTAGCATTACTTCTGGTGTTCGACAAGGGTGCATTTTGTCTCCTTTTCTCTTTAGTTTGGTTATTGATTATGTTATGCAAAATTCACTTCAAGGGAAAGATTTTGGCCTTAAATGGTCTAGAGATTTCAAAATTTTTTATTTAGATTATGCAGATGATTTGGAATTGTTGTCTAATGATGTTGATGAGATGAATTGGTTCATTAGGGCTGTTGATGAGACTGGTAATAGAGTAGGTTTGGTGATAAACAGAGAAAAAACTAAAGTGATGAAAATTGATCAGGCAGATGGTGCTTCAGTTGCTTTGAATGGCTGTACTATTGAGCAAGTGTCTCAATTTAATTATCTTGGGAGCTATATAACAGATACTGATGATGTGCGGCATGAGATAAATAGAAGAATAAGGATTGCCATTGGGACTTTTAAGAATCTATGGAGAGTATGGAAAAATAGGCGTATACACCTAAAGACTAAAATTAGGCTGTATAATAGTTTGGTTCTTTCTTAGGTTAGTTATGGTAGCGAAACATGGACCCTTTGTAAGCAGGAAACCAAGAAACTTGATGCCTTTGATTCTAGATGCTTATGCAGTATCTTGGGCATTATGTGGTTTGACTATGTAAGTAATGATGAGGTTAGAAGAAGGAGTCATCAACCTCCTTTGAGCAGCATATTGTGCAGAGAGAGACTGCGTTGGTTTAGCCATGTTGCCCGTATGCATAGCTGCAGATTGACAAAGAGGATTATGAACAGTGTACCTAAGGGTATCAGAAAAAGGGGGAGACCTAGGATGCGATGGGCAGACAATGTCAAATAGGACCTTGCTAAAATTGGGCTAGAGTGGCCAAATGCAGCAGCTGTAGCTCAAAAGAGACGCGTCTGGAGTGGAAAATTATACAGTCTGGTTGGACCTCCGTAGCCCATGGCTGCATGAGGATTTTGTATGTATGTATGTAATATTACTGTAAATCATTTAGGTTAATGATATATAGAGAAAAGGTTGGGTGGCAAGTTAAAAATTAAAGAAACATGGATAATAAATAAGAACTCGCATTAATGTCAGGGTCTGTAATTTCATAACGCTGTTGTAACAGAATTTTAGCCCCTTCACCCCATGTAATGCTTGGTGGTATCCCTTCCTCGTTTGCTATCCCCTTTTAAGAATGCTAGTAAGGAAAATTTGAGGCCAAAAAAATTATTAAACTTATGTATATTTCATGCATTTCTCAAGAAATTTTTTAAAACACCTAAAATGGAGATAGTGGCTGCTACATTTACTTTTTCTCGAAAAAGTACAGTTGTAAAAAAGTAAGTTGCTGGCTTGACAGTTTTTTCCCCCTAATTTCTTAAGCCAAACAACCCTTGTCTTATTTAGCATCGTTAAATAATTAAAATAATACGTTGATATTTATTATTAATGTATTATCTATTTAAATGTAATTGATTTTCGGTGCGCAGATAATTTGCGCCACTAGTGTTCTGAAGTTTCTGGATACGTGTTTAATCTACTTATATCGAATAGCTTATAAGACGTGTCTGAAAGCAACGAAATGGTTGAGAAATATGTGTTGGATTATTTTACTTCTGAGTCGCACTTTTGTCACCCAACTAACTAAATGGCTAGGTCTCATAGGTAGACGAAGTGGAACCACTAAACAGCTGTTAGAAAACAGATGGAAGCCTTCCATTAAGGCCATCCAGTATATTCTTTAAGGTTGCACAGGATATAGCCCTCCGGCACACTGACCACGGCTTAGTGTCCCATCCCACTGACGGCGGCCTTTTCAAGCTGATTGGTGTACTCTCCCCCTCCACCCCACCGAGTGGAGGGTGAGGGTTAAAATAAAAAATAAATAAATACCCACTCAAGCAGCTGCTTGCCACCAGAGGTCTGACAGGAGCCTGTCAGTTTATACGCCACAGTAGAAGGTCTGAGAGGATGGCGGAACCTCAACAGGTCCCTTAGATCAGTAGCCATGCGTGCTAACCACTCGGCCACGGGACGGCTACATCACAGTAATATAAAGCATATAATAATTAATAGTGTATGAAATCCTTATTGACTGCCCTGCCCTCGTTGAGAAAAAACAATGGACTTGGTTAAAAGTTGCCTTCCGTCAGAGAAAATGTTATGCTTTAGCCGCCGTGTGCAGAACTATTTGGCAGAACCCTATTCCTGTGAACATTAAAGATCACTCCAGCCAGGGGTTCACAAACTGGCATCGCGCGAAATATGTTTTCTGTGGGCCAATACGTGGGAGAGAGGTGGGAATGCAATAAAAAAGAAATATGTCGTATGTGTTTTATTTGTCACGTGTAAAAACAAGAAAAAAAAATTATAATGAAGTGCACGTTAAACGATACCTTCGCTTGTGATTCCTGCAGAAACATTGAATATAAATATCTACAAGGATAATTTAACTTTCAATTTACTTGCTATTTACAGATCACCAAGCTCGAACATTAACACTTTTCTTTCTAATTTCAAAAACTGTTTCGAAACAACTGATAAACATCGCAATCAAATACTAGTTGGAGACTTTAATTTAGATATCAAAAATATCAAAAAACACGGAGTTGCTAAATGCGTAGAATTGCTAACCGAGTTTGATTTTTCACCTTTCATTACTGGTATCACCAGGGAAGACATCATTGGTGACTCTCTCTCTCAGACATGCATTGATCACATTAACGTCGGACTTGACATTAAACTCCACACAAATTCAATGATTTTTCGCAGTAGGATCACAGACCACTACTTAATTGCGTCAACTTGCGGGGAAAAAAGCTTGGGAATTCGTCCAATCACACTAGAAAGCTAGACAGCAATTTTAACACGAAAACTATCTTAGATCATAAAAACATTCAAAGAAATAAGCCTAACAAACTGGCTGGACAGAGGCACTGGAAACGAAACCCAAATTCAGAACCAATAGACGTACTTTATGAAGCATTCATAAAAAAATATACGCCGATTGTTAACAATAACAAAATTAATAAACTATCGAATGGCTCAAAAATTTAACTACGCAATTGTAGCAAAGACTGGATAAATCAGGAAATAATAAACTTAATACGAAAAAAAGACGGCTTGGATTGATTACAAAAATAACAAGAGAAACAGAGATTTTAAATCTCAGTTTCTCTTGTTACACAAACTTAAGAAATATATATATTTGATACACAAACTTAAGAAACACAGTCACATCCCTTATTAGGCAGGAAAAGAAAAATTATTACTTCAAACAATTTGAGTCTTGTAAAAATAATCCAAAGCAAAATTGGGAACTCATCAACCAAATTATCGACAATAAACCTAAAATTGCCATTGACGATTTTATCATGAAGAATATGCCACAAGGTATGTCTGAAACTCAAGCAGCAGAGAAATTTAACAACACCTTTGCAGACAATATTGTCAATCTTAGAGACGATAACCGTATACAGAATCTCTCTACAGTTCCTAAACTTATCCAACCTTCTATTCCCTCAATTTTTATTCCCCCATCTGAAAACAAGAAACTTTCAAAATTCTAAGTGACTTAAATGAAAGAAAATCATGTGGATACGATCAGGTACACATAAAGCACATTAAAGCATGCAAAATCTCCTTAGCTGATTTCGTGACAAAAACTGTCAAAAACAGGAAACATCCCAAATAAACTCAAAATTGCTATTTTAAGACCAATTTACAAAAGTGGAACTAAATCCGATTGCACTAACTATAGGCCCATTGCCATCTTACCCGTTCTTCACAAAATACTTGAAAGATATGTAGCTAATGTTCTAGCCAATTTCTTGAAAAACCATAACATTATTTAGTGAAAAGCAATATATATGGTTTCTAAAAAGGTAAAAATACAATTACACTTTTAACGGAGTTTTCTGACGTCATTAACGGAACTTTAAAGTACGGGGGGAAAAAAAAGCAGCTGCTATCTTTCTGGACTTTTGTAAGGCATTTGATACGTTAGATCACGATATTTTACTTCAAAAATTGTATACCTATGCTGTCCGAGGTATTACCCATAAATGGTTTGAAATTTTTTTAAAAAAACAGTGCATGTTACCAAAATTAATGGCGTTTTTAGTGAGAAGAGAACAGTGTGTACACTGGTGTTCCACAAGTTTCAATTTTAGGTCCGCTTTTATTCATTATTTATATTAATGATCTAGCTAACCTTAAACTGAAGGGCTCTCCTTATATATATGCTGATGACATCGCTATAGTTAACGCGAATCACAATATAGGAGACGCAGTCCGAGATACACAGGATGATTTTAACAAAATTATTAACTGGTCTAACATTAATCGTATTTACCTAAACTCAGATAAAACCAAATGGATGAGCTTTCATTCACCAGGACACTATGATCTTTCATCTTATGCAATTAAAAACCACGAACCCTTGTGTCCTCACACATGACTCTAACTGCTGCGATTATGATGTTATTGAGCGTGTTGAGAGCCATAAATATCTTGGACTTTACATGGACACAACCTTCCGATGGATTACACATATTCAAAAGTTAGCAGGGAAATTGCGTCTATGTGCATCTAAACGATACAAACTACAATTTGCTGCAAACACACATACATGTATTTTGGTTTACAAAGCCATCTGTGAATCTATATTGACCTATGGTTGACAATATACGGCTCAACTAACCTCACAAATATAAAGAAAATAGAAACTATTCAATCATCCATTGCTAAAAATATAATCCCATACAACTTAAGAAATTCATTTTATCATAGCGAAGAAAGGCTAAATTATCTAGACATACTTTCTTTTCACAACCTTTACAAATAGACATCACTTTAAAATATTTTTTTGACAATCAATTTAAATCTAAAATCTCATGGGAAAAACACAAGGTTGCAATCCAAAAATTATTTCCAACTTCCAAAAATATTAAACAATTACGGGAAATGCGCAAGGGCATATACAATACCTTACGTGTTCAATCAGTTGCCAAGGCAAATTATTTTATTAAACAAATTAAAAGAAATCAAAAATAAGACTAAAAATTTTCTGCTGGGCACTAAATTCAGTATAAAAAATTTGAACCATCACAATGGAGCTTCCACTGAAATTCACATAATTCGATGACATTGTTTTAAACTATATCTTATGTATTTTCATTTAACGTTATTATTCTTCTCTCCTGCAGATGCTTTGCGGGTCATTTGTTTAAACTTTTGTATAACTTACATGAATATGAATAAAGATTATTAAGATTTAAAAAAAAACGCATTGCTTTAACGTCAAAATTGAAGTTGGCTTGTCGAAGCAGTGGAATGGATCCAAGAGATGAGTTGTTGAAACATTCATCGTCCTTGACGTTGTAGGTAAATATATGATGTTATTCAAATTTTCGTCGTATTAAAAACACATTCATTTAACTAGAGTCAGATAAAAAAAATGTTTTTCCAATTTTAACGTGAGTTGGATAAAAATGTTTGTGCCTCTGCTCTAGAAGCTGTCAATTTTCCCTAACCTTTTTGCAATGGGTTTCGTTTCCCAACTTGCTCAGAGTCCAGGATCATATTAAAGTGCAATCAGAAATGAAGCTGGAGAATGGAAAATAAAACTTGATGATGCATTAAATCTTTTGCTATGGTGGATGAATTAATAGCGGTCAAGCAATTTCTGTTGTATTAACACCCCACCCCCTTTTTTTTTACTTTTTCAAAAAAAAAATAACGAGATAATGTTTTTAATTGTCATTTGTCTGTCCATCAGTAAAAACAACTTTGTTGTTTTTTCTGAGTTGTTTTTACTGATGAAAAATGATTTTTTTTTCGTTAAAAATGATTTTTTTCGGTTGATAAAATATTACGATTCGCGCTTTCCGGATTTTCAAAAGTTTAAATTCGCCCTCTAAAGATTGAAAAAGCTGAAAATTGCCAATTTTTTACGAATATTGCAAGCGATGTATTTATGCTAAATATTTATAATTATTGTAATTGAATGTGAAAGTAATGATGTTTCCATTGGCAACAATGAATTACTCCCTTATCTCCACAAGTGGTGGGAAAACGCAACTCTTATTTTAAGAAATAATTGTAAGAAAAATTTAGTTGGATAGGTACAAAGAAATAAAATTCGCAGTTTTCAAATCCTTATAAATAATAAATAAATACCCCCTCAAGCAGCTGCTTGTCACAGAGGTCTGACAGGAGCCTGTCAGTTTATATGCCATTGTAGGTCTGTGAGGATGGCAGGACCTCAACAGAAAAACAACACACACATCCATGCCTTACCCGGAGCTTTTAGGTAGTTTTAATTTTCATTAGAGGGCACTAAATATGGAAAGACAAAACTGTAACGAATATTACAAGTGTTTATGTTAGAAATTTTAATATTCGATGGTAGAATATCAAAAGAAACTCCACTAATAATAACAGTCTGTCCCCCTTTTCTCAGAGGGGTGTGAGAAAAGCAACTTTTTCATTTTAAGTAATAAAAGAGAAATGTATTTTATATTGTATAAGTATTACTAAACTACCATTATTTATATTTTCCCAATCATTCATTAGTTCGAATTAAAACTTTTAAAGAGTGCAAAAAGTCGATAAACGAAAATTTTCATTCTCTTTGAAAATGATATTCCCATTTTTACGTATTCTTGTAATTCGTTTTTTAAATATTTAACCGAAAGTGTTTTGAAATGGGGAAATGCAGTTAACTTAAAATGAACACTTAAACTGCAGAAAGTGTTAGAAATTATTCAATGAATCTGAGAAAATTACAATTTAATTATTTTGCCAATTTTTGTCTGAAAGTCTATGTATTTATCGATTGTTCATCTAGTCGAACTTTGAGATCTTAACTAGGCCTTTAGCCATTCTGCATTAAAAAAGTAACAAAAGTAAAAACAAACTTTAGTTTCCCCTAAATATTCCTTAAGTTTCATTTATGAAAAAAAAAAACAATTTTTAAACAATTGTCAAAATTTAACAATATACCATTATATTAGCGAATAAGCGTCTTTGTTTTTATGTTCTAACAGAAAATTTCCTGCTTGACGTTAGATATGACTTGCTCTTTTACTAACAGGACCTTGAGAAAAAAAGGACCAGCCAAAAAATCTTTTCCCGCGCTTTGCTTTCATATGATGCACACTGTATTCAAACTGTGCGCGGATAAAGGCCCAGAATGAGGAAGAGATAGGAGGTGTAGGCTCTGGGGAAGACAGGTGGGGTGCAATCGCTCTTCTCACTGACTCCCATGCCGAACGTGGTGGTTCTGAGAAGAGGGTTGGCTCACTTCCTGTTAGGCGGGTGCTCAATGCCCGCCTTGCGCTCCCCTCCCCAGTTGAACTGCTTACCGCCCGGTCTGTGATCCTGGTGACCTCCTGAGGACTTCTCACGCACCCCCACTGACAATGCTTACCGACCTCCATTGGTCGATGGGAAGAATACGTTTTTTTTTTCCTTTGTTGCTTTTTCAATCTCTCTCGATTCCACTTCGGTATGCAAAAAAGAACTTTCAGACTCGGATCACGTGAGTTTTCAATCAATGAAAAATATCTGCTGTTTGGTTTAGGATGGATGATATGCGAGATTAAGACATTCAGGGGAAGTAAAAAAGGAAGATACCGAGTAGCAATTTTGCTTAAAAAAAGAATTTTTCCTCAGGAAGCCTACTTGTCATGTAGATCTGTCTGTCAATATAATCTCCCTCATCCCCCATCTCTAGAAGACCTGTGAGGGAGCCAAGAAGCAGTAGAAACACAAGTATCTATGCCTTCTTCAGACTTTGAACCCTGGTACGAAACTTTCATGACCAAACGCGCTAATGCTCGGCTACTGTTTAAAAAACTGCACTAAATGGACAATTATTTAACCCAGTAAAAAGAAAATTACTCCTTAAGCAGTTGCTTTCCCAGAGGTCTGACAGGAACTTGTATGTAGAATACTCCAGAGAGAATTCATCAGGAAGATAACACAAGAAACATGCCTTATCTGAGATCACAGATAAAACCCCATTATATGGAATCCCTTTACTCCATAGCCAAGCACACTAACTAATCAGACGATAGTGACTGGACTTGCTTTCCAGTCATTTGGCGGTTCTGTCCTGCATATAAATTTGTCTGGAACTGTGGTGGCCGTCTTAAGGTGCACATGAGCATGTGTACCCCTGGAATAATCAGAAAATAAAAGATTTTGACAATGACATTTATTCTTCGCCTATTCGAAGGTTATTTTTATTCCTTATTTGTTTTATTTCTGTGACACAAGAGGGGTAAGTATATTTCGTCCTCGCCGAAAACCATACGAACAGAAACCCTAACACTAGTGTTAGGGTTTCAAAACCAGTGCACAGTGGAAGCATGCACCAACATTTGGTAATTTACAAGAGACCTCATGTGACAGAGAATAGGCAATCTGAGCCAAATTATGCTGCTTACCAGAGCTCATGTGCCAAAAAAAATTGATTGATGATTGTATGCATCAATATGAGTGAGTGACAAAAACCTGTTATCAAAAGTGATGCAATTTGGAGGAAAAGTCGAGTGTTAAATCGAATGGAGAATACGGTTATAAATCAAAAACGACATCTTATGGGGGGAAAAAAACCTTATTATTAATACAACGTACATTGAGAGTTTTATTTGTACATATTTATCTCAAATTTCACTTCCGCATTAAATGTGATATTCTTTTCTATTTCAGTTATAATAATTAAGATAAATATAATTTCTCACACATTAGTTTTCGGTCACGAAAAATACTCTTAATCTTTTATGTTAGTGGTACACTAGCGAATTTGAAGACGAAATTTGAGAGAAGGATGTTTATGAACCGAATATAAATTAGAAATTAAACACTTATACCGATACTTGAAGCTTGTTTTACAAAATAAAGCATGTGATATTTTATTATCTACGAATCAGTTATGTTTAACCTATATAATCTACAAAATTAAACCAGCTGCTAAAAATGAGATGAAACCTAATTTTATTAGCCTGAAAATTCAGTCTAGTAAAGTCAGAACTCGTTGCCGATCCAAAACAGGTTTTATTTTATTAAAGTGTCGCGAGACAGATTGCATTACAGTGATATGAATTCAATTTTAATCAAATAATATAAACATGTTGCAGATGACGATTATTTTAATATTTGAATTTTCTATTTTCTATTATTGTTAAAAATATAGAAATTAAAACCATTTATGCCACTGTTACTTCATAATATATATTATTTATATGCGTAAAAAAACCCATATCCGTACCGTGTAAAACCGAGACTTATCATCTTGTAAAATAAAAATCATTTTTTAAAATAAAACAGGCTGCATATTCTTGACCATGTAAAACCGAGTCTGTGGTCGTGTAAAGCGAAACTAATTGCTTTCTTGACCGTGTAAATCGAGATATTGCTGTATAATCGATTGGAAACTAGTCTGAAATCTTCATTGCTTCAAGAGCGGGAAAAATTGCTGTGTTTCGAGATACCGTGAAGCATTGTAATACTAAAAAGCAAAAGGAAATTACAATCAGTATTTATAATCTTTTAATTTTACACATGAGAACTCATTCTTACTATATAATGGGAAAAATATATGATAAGGCTTTTATATTTTATATATGGCACAGCTTTTTTTGTTTTTAACTTCTGACTGGTCTTTGGTTCGAGTCTGAATTTTTCCTCCCTCCCCCTCCATTTTTCTTTTCATGCTTCCTTTTTGCCTGTAATACTTAAATATACACTTATCCCTCGATTTATACGTACCTGTAGCCAAAGTGGTTAGCGCGCTTGGCTGCTGATCTAAGGGACCTGGGTTCGAGCCACGGGTAAGGCATGGATGTTCGTATTGTTTTTCTGCTGAGGTCCTGCCATCCTCTCAGATCTACTGTGGCATATAAACTGACAGGCTCCTGTCAGACCTCTGTGGCAAGCAGCTGCTTGAAATATTTATTTATTTATTTTATTTATAGTTTACATAGTTTCGGTTTTACACGGTCAAGAAAATGAAGTTTCGATTTACACGATCACAGGCTTAGTTTTATACGTTATGGATTGAGTTTTATGTATGGTTTTATATTATATCATGAAGTAATCGTGATATAGCGTTAAATGAGATTGATTATAAGAATGTCCATCCCAAATTAAAAATCAGCTAAATTGTTTTTAATTCATATCATTTAATCGTCAACTATAATAAATTATATTTACTGTATTTCTTTGGCTAAAATCATATTCTTGCCATTGTAGTGCAATATGTTTCGCGAGATCTGACTTTTCTAGAATGCATTTTTAACACTAGTGAAAGCCGTGTTTTATCTCAATTTTAACAACAAGTTTAACTTTGTACATTATTATATAAACTGAATAAAGTTGATTCGTAAGTACTCTTTCATAAAATATATAAATACTAATTTTACAAAATAAAGCAATAAGTGTTGCTACAAATGCTTAATTTCCATTTTGTATTGGCCTAGTGGTTAGAGCGCTTGGCTACTGATCTACGGGACCTGGGTTCGAGCCCCGGGTAAGGCATGGATGTTCGTGTTGTTTTCTGCTGAGGCCCTGCCATCCTCTCAGATCTTCTACTGTGGCATATAAACTGACAGGCTCCTGTCAGACCTCTGTGGCAAGCAGCTGCTTGAGGGGGTATTTATTTTATTTTATTTATTCAGTTCATAAATATTTTTCTTTTAAATTTCGTCTTCAAATTCGATAGTGTACATTTACAGTAACGACGAGTTTATTTTTCACTTCCGAAAAGCTTAATTTCTCATACATTTCTTATCTCTATAATTTTTCATACATTTTCTTTCTCATACATTTCTTATCTGAATTATTGCAAATAAAGTACAAAATAATGTTATATTAATGCTTATCTGCTGAGTTGAAATTTGTGATAAATATGTATAAATAAAATTTTTAAGGTTCGTTTTATTCATAACGTAATTCGTTTTTTTTTTCGAAACCTTCCCCCCTTTTTTCTCCCCCATAAGTTGTTGGTTTCGAATTACAGTGATTTTCTGGAGCCTATCGACTGTGTAGTGTAAATCGAGGGATGTATACATATTTAGGTATTACATATATCTAAAAACTTCACAACCCTAGTTCCATCATATTTTGTGTGCGGGGTTAAAATATTTGTAAACTTTTGCATAAATGATTTACTTTTCGGAGGCATTTTCAAAGATCGACTTTTAAATACTTCATCACATTCTCCCCTGAAACGTATGTCACAGTAATGGAAACCGAAAAAGTAGTAAACGAATTGCCAATCAGGTAGGGAGTGAGATTTCATGAGAGTAGCAAACTCTCGTCTTCATTAAATTATTGACAGTTTAAATTTCGAAATCATGAAATTGCTACCCATTACTTTGTGAGCGTCACCAGAAGGTGAAATGGAATTATCAAAATCTACAGATTTGTTCATGGTTTTTTGGAGCTTTACGTAACATTTTCTGATAGACACTAGTACATGCTTTTGTCGGTAAATGCGATCAAAATTAGCCAGTTTGCGGCGAATCCGCCAAAACGGAAATACTGCTGACAAACTAATTAATGACGAACCAGAAGCAATAAGAAAGGTTAAATCAGTAGTTATGCATATTAAAAATTACTGAAGATCAAAATTAACTATGAGAGTAAAGCATTATTTCAACGGTATTTGGTAACAACGAAAGAAACTTAAGAGGAGAATATATGATAATGCTATTATTGGAGTAGAGAATTTCAAAATCAGTTATTTTTATTTTTTGAATAGTTGTTTTTCATTACTTTTGGGGATTTCTTATGCCGAATTTTTACAGGCTATTTGTAGAAATGGATATTTGATTTATGATAACTTTGAAGGATTCTGTCGAAAGCTGGACTTATATTCCAGGTTTAAAACTCGACTTGCAATGAGTAAAATTCTCCGAAATCGGAAGGGTTGCAACTCTACTCGCGAGCAGATTTGGAGACCGCTCATCATCAAAAGCCGTACCCTGGAACAGCTTTTGTCAGTAGTAAGCTGCAAACATATCCAATAAAAATAAATTAAAAATTAAAAAAAAACTTATCTTCCCATATGCGCCGTAAAAAGTAGAAAATAAAATTAAAGCATATCGATGGTACATCAATCATTGAATTCGTATTCACTTCAAAGGAAGATAGGGCGCCGCTTTACCTACTCAACAAGATTACTGGCGCCCTATCTTCCTTTAAAGTGAATACTAATTCAGTGACTGGAAGGAAGATATAGCGGAATAATGGGAAGAAAGCATAGGGGGGGGGGTCAATTTTTTATAGCCTTTGACACTCCTCGCGTCACAAGCTTTCATTTGATTTATTGTAGCTTGTTACTTTCAGCACTCACGCTCTGGAGATATAAAGTAATAATCCTTTTCATATTTGCCCTTTTATAGGGGAATAAAGCATGGGGAGGTTAATATTTTACAGCCTATGACACCCCCGCGTCATAATCTTTCATTTGACGCATAAATCGTTATGTTTCACAGCCGCTTTCAAAAAATGATGGAACAGCTGTTTTAACAAACACAGAAACCGACAAATGATGAGCGAAAAGCAACAGGAAGATAGGTGGTAATTAAAAAAATTAAGTTAACACGCGGTAAATATATAAGGATTAAAGAATAAAAGAGGAAAAATCCAATTTGATTCTCGAATTCTAATGTGAAAGCAAGAACAAATCTCAGAGTCGACCTATCCAGGGACATCTTTTAACCCTGCCAAGATAAAAGGCAGGAGAAAAAGACGCAAAACTCAAGGGGAAGGAATCGAGATCGGACCTAATATCCTTGGAATAATTAGAAAAGAATCTTTATGATGGAATAATTTCCTTGGAATAATTAGAATTCTTGGAATAATTAGAAAAGAATCTTTATGATGAAAAGAATCTTTATTTGTTACATGAAGGGTCAAATGATCCATCAGTATAGAGTAAGATGATGAATTTAGGAAATTTGTGGCTTATGAAATGTTTCATCTTACATTGTCAGAATGTTGGTTTAACATTTCATAAGCCACAAATTTCCTAAATTCATCATCTTACTCTATACTGATGGATCATTTGACCCTTCATGTAACAAATCATCAGGTGCTTTTTTTTTCTCCTAATGATAATTATTTTGAAAAGTTCAAATTCCTTCATTTTACTAATATTTTAACAGCAGAACTCTATTAGTACTGCTTTGGCCTTTGAAATTTGAGGATAAAGACATGTCCTTCTTTCTGATTGTGCACTGTTTTCAATTAAAGCAAAATTCTGAAGACTCACATATGTATTGCTTATTCAAGAAATCTGGGAAACCTACTCGAAACATCTAAAGAGAGGAAACAATGTCATCATACAGTGGGTTCCAAGTCATTTTGGCTTCGAGTCCAATGAATTTGTTGATACCAGAGCTAAGGAAGCTCTCAAAAAGGAACGAATTACAAATATAGTGAAATGGAAAATTAAAGTTTACCGAAAAGAAAAGCTACAAAGATATTTTGACATCCTTAAAATTCAACCATAGATTTTTTTGTGAATCGTAAAATTACCAATTTCAGTCATTTTCACCTTCCTAAAGTGGACATTATTAAAATAAACAGAATAAGAACTGGAGATTGTAATTTAAAGGGCAAACTTTTTAAAATGAAGAAAGTCGATAACAATTTGTGTGATCACTGTAATTCAAAAGAAAGCATAAACCATATTTTATTGAACTATGCAAAATTCGAGACAGAAAGACGAGTTTTTTGATACTTTGAGAAATGTTGTAATATAGGAATTCCGTTTGAACTCAATTTTGATAAATGAAAATGAAATGACTAAATAAATAATAATAATAAATACCCCCTCAAGCAGCTGCTTGCCACAGAGGTCTGACAGGAGCCTGTCAGTTTATATGCCAGAGTAGAAGGTCTGAGAGGATGGCAGGACCTCAGCAGAAAAACGACACAACAGCCATGCCTTATCCGGGGCTCGAACCCAGGTCCCTTAGATCAGTAGCCAAGCGCGCTAACCACTCGGCCATGGGACGGCTGAAATAACTAAAAAGAAATGTTATAGATTACTGTTAATTTTTTTTAAAGCAATGTGATTTATATAATAGAATTTGACGATTGTTAATTTTTATACCTAAATTTCCTTCATGAGATAGAGGGATTTAGTTTTATTTCCCGCTTTTCTCAAGTGGATGATTTGTATTGTAAATCGGCCCAGGGAGAGCTCTACAGATCTATACACATGAAACCTTTTTCTTTACACGAAACAATGATTTTTCTCAGCTGTTTCTTATACCATTTTAGGTACGTGTATTATGATTTCCTTTGGTCCTTCGACAGATTTATTATTCTGGAAACGTTCAAAAAATTGCTGTTGAAATTCATTTCTAATATCTCCAGTTGGCTTGAACATCTTTGAATTCGGTGAAGCGTTGTGAACACGTTGAAACTGTTCCCCTTTAGTAAAACTATTAACTCTGTTTGGTGCTCTCATAAACATAATTTTTTCTGGATCTCGTCATTCCATCGTTCATAATCAATTTATAATTCCGATTCTGACGCATCTGAGGTTTCCGAGTCTGATTTCTGCTTTTCAGTTTCTTTTTGTATATTTGGGGTCGAGGCTCTATTGGTTTCCAACGCTTCCATCCGGAGTTCTTCTGTTGTTCTGAAGTCAGTTTCGGATGAGTTTAAAAAAATTTTCACTTTTCCTGTTTCGATTTCGGAGTTATGTACGGAAGTATCTTGAATTGTGGTTGGATTTCTCTTTGAATTTCTGATTCAAAAATTTCTGCGTGCGTCAGCTTTTTTTCTCCTTTTGTCTGGTGTCAAAGTGATCCTAGGCACGACAACGTTTACGAAGTCAGTTTTGGTAAGTTTTGCTGATTGCCGGTCGGGTCGTAAAACCGAATAATGTATGTTCGATTTTTGGCGAAATCCTCATCAAAAAATGAATTACCAGTCAGAATGAAACCAGCTCTCAGTTGAAAGCAAATACTATATTTCAGTAATAGGCAAGTGGAAAATAAAGCATGCTATTGTTTTTCGGAAAGGTGTCGGTTTTTCCTACACTTGCCTTGTTTTTTGCAAAATTCACCATAAGAAATTACAAAATAATTAGAACTATTCAAAAGAAAAATAGGAACACTGATATTAGATAAAAATAAACAATTTTCAGCTCTTAGACCCTTTTTTTTATAGAAACTTTGCTGTTTATCAAATTTGTAATATCTAAATCTAACAGCCTTCTTAAAGTATGACATTAGGTAATTTTTTTTGATTTGCGACATATAGGACAGAGAAGAATCCTAGAAGCTACTCCTAGCTTTTACAGGCTTTCTCATACAAGGACATGCCCTACTAACGACACTGCTGACCATTGCCTCAGTTAGAGCTAACACAACACACAAAGTTTGCCTTGCTGGAACAGTCGCTAACTGCCTAACCACTATGCCAGTTAAGGCTTTTTAATTTTTTATGTAATTTCCTATAAATAAAATAAATATCCCCTCAAGCAGCTGCTTGCTACAGAGGTCTGACAGGAGCTTGTCTTAGGCACATTTCTTATATATAATATTTGTGCGGTCAGTGATTAAGAAAAACACATTGTTAAACATCTAGTCGGTGGTGAAGAAAAAGATGGCAATGTCCGCTCGGTCGCAGAGAAAAAGGGTTGCAACACTAATCGGTAGTAAGATGATCTGGATGTCATGACGTGGCCTTCGGGAATGTACTCCAGCACGTGGTGTCTGTAGAGAAGTGGGTGGTGGCCGCCATTCAGTTGGCAAAACGCCCGTTTCACACATTGTAGCCGAAGCCGGGTAAACGGTAGTCGAAAAAATATGCCACCTGCTAACAAAGCTCTTTTAGTAGTAACGCATCTGTGTTAATGAAAAATTAGGATAAATATTTGTAAAATAAAGTTAAACTTTTGTTTTCTTCTATTCCAACACTAACAATTGCACCTACACCCAAGTGCATAGATACATATAGTAAAATTAGGTCTCCATTAAACCATCAGATGGAATTATTTTAAAAAAAGGGGTTTAAACTCTGTATCCTTATTAAAGGAAAAATCAAAAATTTAAAAATCATTGTAGGTCTTTGTGTTCTATGTTTAAAGATTTACTAGTGTTTTTTTTTACCTATTTAGTCATCCCAGTGACCTAGCGGTTAGCGTGCTTGGTTAGCATTGCAGGAAAAAATCTTTTATTCATACACTAAGAAATTACAATGACGACCCATCAGATATAGAACAGAAATTAGTAACACTATTAACATTTATTTAGTACATATTCAGAGGCGCGCACCAGTTCGTCGTACACTTCGTTTAGTAATATAGGAAAGTGTAACATGTAGGAATCTTCAACTCCTGCCTCTTCCACAAAAATTTAGCGATATCATTTAAATGAATGTTTCTCACTGCTTCTGCGAAATGGGCATCAACTGATTCATCGGATATGGCAACACACGAATGGCGAAGCTGACTTGGATGATTTACTTCACACCCAATACAGTTTGTACGTAGAATCCGAAAAATTTCTTTTCTGACGAGTGTATTTAATGTTTTTCTGAAACTTAGCTTTGCTCTCTGATCATGCAGTTCAACATTAGACAGTCTCGGAGTATGGTCTGTAGATAATTCGACATCCCTTACGGCATTAGAAAATTTATTGAACTTCAGAGCCAACAAGTTGCAGGTGATGGAGCTGAGCGAATCTTTTAACCACGTCCATTGTTTGATGGTGAGATGTACCGAAGAAATCATTGAAGTACCGTCGTCACACAACACCTTTTTCAATTATCACCCCTTTTTTACCTGTGAATACCACCATGCCGTTCAGTTCATACTCGAAGGAAAACGTATAAGCGAGTGTAGAAGTCAGTCCATACCACTGTTCGTCGGATAATATAACCGAAGCCGAAGGTCTAAACGGAATGTCACTACACTTCTGAAACAAACATATGTGGACTTCGGGAACGTTCTTGCAAATCTTCACCAACAAGTCGGATCCTAGCTGGTAAAATCTGTTGAGGTAGTCTCCATTAACAAACTGCTCCATGGAGAGATCACTTTCGGGGTGAACACAGGCCATCGTTAACACTTCAGTACTGCAAAACTATGACACATCAATCATCTTATACCTAAAACCTTTGATGCCATCTGACAATAGCCTACCATTGGTCAAGATCTAATTCGTAGTGATATTAAAAACACAATTGTAGAAGAGTAATTTCTGTTCTATATCTGATTGGTCGTCATTGTAATTTCTTAGTGTATGAATAAAAGATTTTTCCTGCAATGCTGTTTCATTGTTCTAGTTAACAGAATCGAGAAAGGTAAAAGAATCTGAAAAACTGTATACAAGCGTACATCTTTAGTAAACTTATCTGTTTAGTGACCTTTCGATGAGATTTCCTAATAGAGCTATAATGCCAATCTGTTGAGGTTTGTAAATTATTAGCTTCTTCTGTAGCAAGCAAGTGATAACATGTTTGAACACACGATTCATAGAAACACCCACACACTCACACACACATCTGATTCACAGTAACAAACACAGAAACAAACATGAAGACATATGCATGCACGCACATGCAATTAACACATATACAGAGACGAAAGCAAGTATATGACACAATATGAAGAAAACTTAGTCCATCGCATTCATGTATGCATAGAGACTTACACTTTGAAAGACATCTTTTGAATATGTATAGTGCCATACCTCTCTTGATTTTGAATACTCATATTTCAGTAAGTATTTTTCAACACGTTTGAATATTGAGCACGCGTGTCTTACGTTTTCTGTCAGATGCCTCATAACAAGAAAATGAAATACATGAATATAAATGTTATGGACAGTGATTTTTCTAGTACTGCTCATATATTTCCCCCATTACTAGTAAAGACGTATTAGTTTTGAGGATTCTTGTACCCGATAGATGGCGCGGGTTAAATGTCCAAAACACAGAAAATCGTTTTTTAAACTGATACATCTTTCATCTTCCTTCGAAAGTTCTATCTTTTGTGCTCGTAAGAATAGTATATGGATATTAAGAAGGAGACACAAGAAGGAGACATGTTTTATGTATCAATGAGTTCACACTGATGTTTTTAAATACTCTTAAATATTCTGAACCGAATGTTTGTTTCACATACAGCTGAAATGTAATATTCACATGCTTACACAAATAGTGAATGTTGCTGAAATGTAATATTCACATGCGTACACGAAAAGTGAATGTTCCATCTTCACTAGAAATGAACATTGTTGTAAGAAATTGTGACATTAATGCTCTAATACTTAAAAAATGAATGGTTAAACCGTTGTTACCAACCTTCTTGCTACCTTTCAAGCCGGCACAGGGCGCCCTCTGTTGACCAGATCTGTCTGTTTCGAATGCTTACGTTTTCTTTTAATGTGAGAATGCTGGTAGTGGGCTTTTCTTTTGCTTCTCTATCACTTTTCCTTTCATTTTCAATCTTCTCTTTCTGAAATGTGATGATTGAGTTTGAGGTGTGAAAGACTTTATGCGTTAGGTCCTGTAAACGCAAAGTATTGTCTATCAGTTATGGATGCCCTCAGAAACCAGAAGTAATTAGTACTAGCTTATAGGGGTAATGCTCCATAGACAGTGTTATTTCCAAACAAGATACATAACATTATCAAAAAACGTGTGCTTGCCAGAACCACTTTCACACGAACATAGTACCACTTGTTCTAAGAATTCCACACTAGTGTAGAAATATGCAGGAAAAATAACTAAACAGATATGAAATTCCCGTGTTAGATTGTAGTGAAACACCCTATCTTTGTCGAAAAACTTGTGTTTGCAGCTAACCACCTTCACACACTTATGCGCTTATTCAAACGTACTAAGGGACCAGGAACTCTGAAAAGAGCGTGAGAGAGTGCTTGGAATAGCCGTCGAGAGAGCTTACGTTTCTTACGTTACGCTTTATCGGCGGTTGAAGTCAGAGAATGCAGAGTTAGGTCTCGCGTATCAATTCTGGGACCCAACTTTTCATGGAAATACTGAAAATATTGTTGTTGTCTCCAAAAAATTTGTTAGGAGATCATTTGACAGTCAAAGTAAACACAAGACGGCCATGTGTCCTATGTGTAAAGAAGAGAGAAAAAACTAACAAGAATTGTGTGTACTAAATGTAACTCTTTGAAAATTTTGTTTTTGCACTGTTTCACCAATATTCATGTTACTGCATTCATTCCAATAAATAATTCAGCGAAACATTAATATATACATCAACTCTTGATTTTTCTTGGCTGATCAACTGGTTTTCCCTGGTACAAAATAATAATAGACCGTAGATTTGTAACTTTTTGAGGGCACTGAAGGTGTAAAATGAAAACATTCATTCTCTTTGGAAACGAACCTCCCATATTCCAACGATATCTTATTTTTCTCAGTCTGCTAATCTCCTATTTCCCACCTTCCTAGCGGCTACCAAAGGAACTCATTGAACTCTGCAGAATCACACCCTGCTTGTCACTTTGAATGAATTTGCATACCTTGACCTTAGTTCTCGTACTTTTTTACAGTTTTCATCCTTACGAAATCTTTTGAATAATGTCGCGTGTTTCTTTTCATCAGTTCTGGAAGACTAGTGAGCGAATAATTCTTGTTCACCATTTGACTCTCCTCGCCTCCATTCTCTAAACTCGGCTCTTTTTTTTTTCGCATTTTTCCACTTCCTTTCGAAGTTTCCTTCTTTCTTGCTTTCCTGACACTGCGCCATAATAATATATTCTTATGGTGATTGAATGATTCCATCTGTCAAGTCATTGGTTCACATAAATTTTTAACATTAGTTTTTCAAGTAAGCTGAAATCTGGTGTGAAAGAAGATGTTTTAGCACGAAATCAGTTTGTGTTCTTAATGAATGCAGTGGAATTATTTACCAAGTTTCTATTTTTAATGAAGGAAATCGTTTATCAGTAGCAGATGCAAATATTGCGGTGCCGATAGCAGCAGTTGTATTGTACATAACCCGCTTGTTGCGAAATGCACATCACGCGAGTTGATGAAAGTCCGATTGCACCCATCGATAAGCGACCCTGTCGTATGATTTGAAGGAAGGTCAATTCGTACTGCGCAATTGTTGACACAGATGAAAGATTAGAGACTTCAAAAAATTTTTCACTGCTGAGAGTGATCTGTCAATAAAACGTGTCCGGGGTGAGGTACCGAGCGTCTGTTGCGTGTTCTAAAGCGGGTCTTATATGTCACCCCTACAGACCATATTACACCTCAATATCATTTCATAATGACGAGTAATTTATTTCTAAATCAGATTTTACTCCTTTTATTAATTTTTTTTTACACTATGGTATTTTCTGTGGGAGAGTCTTTTAAAACAGTTACTGCGGGATAGTCCTTCTAGTGAAGGTCGAACTCGCAAAATACGGGGACCTTGTTCAAGGATTGCATCAACCATCCAGCGAGAGGTTGCCACCCAAAGTTTAGCGGGACTTGGCAAATTTCAGATGAACGTGGACACCAAAGGAGTTTGGTGAAGTTTTAATAGAGTGAACTTTTGATAAGGGGGTTTAATAAAGGGGAGGGGTGTTTTAATGAGTGTTTAATTAATAAGGAATAAAAATGGGTAATACAACTTTGGGAGTTGATTTTCTAAGTTTAGTGGACTTGTAAAAAGGATGGGAGTTTGCGATCAGTGAAGTTTTAATAGAGTGAACTTTTGATAAGGGGGGTTTAATAAAGGGGAGGGGGTTTTAATGAGTGTTTCATTAATAAGGAATAAAAATGGGTAATACAACTTTGGGAGTTGATTTTCTGTGAGTGAAAACTTTCGAAAGTTTTGCAATTATTTAGAGACTTGCATCATCCCTTTTTGCATGAGGTTGCCACCCATGCAATTATTCTGAGGCTTGCATTATCCGATCGTTGCCACCCGAAGTTTAGTTGGTAAGGGACTTATTCGGAGATTAAGGGGGGCTTAAAATATAGGGGGTCAACCAGGGGGGGTCTGAAATAAAGAAAACTCGGGACTATTCGAGAAGGAGGGCTTAAAATATAGGTGGGTCAACCAGGGGTCTTTAATGACGGGTTGGCTGAAAAATTGGGAAATTAGAGTTAAAATAGAGGTTTTTCCGAAAATAGTACTCCTCATAGTCACGAGATGGCGCCAGGGGTTAAAAAAAAGGGGGGTAGGAAGGTTTTTTTTTTTAATTTAATTATGAATAGTAATAAGGGGGTGTCGTCAGTGACGTCATAGGGGGAAAGCACTGGTGGGGATCCGTGGAGTGGGACTATACTACTCTCGGCCTTCCAATATATACCCAGAAAAGGTAAAATATAAAAGCGAAATATATTGTCAATAATAAACTCTTCTTCAATACATGTTATTTAAAAAAAAATAAGGTACCAAATGTGTTTTACTCTGACAAAAAATTGTTGGCACCCTCACTTTGAAATTAATATGAATTGAAATTTCATCATTGGCAGCAATCTTCATCCTTGTTAGGGCTCTGTTCTGTGAGTTGCTTACAGGGTACTAAGCGACTGAAGCAGAATGTTTTGAATTATAAAAGATTTTGTAGCAATTCATTTTTTTACCAGCTAAAAGTAGAAAGTGCAGTGCAGAAGCACAATTAGAAAGAAGGACAATGTCTTTATCTTCAAATTTTAAAGGCCATAGAAGACCTGTACTACTAGGATTCTGCTGTTAAGATATTAGTAAAATGAATAAATTTGAACCTTTCAAAATCATTATCATTAGGAGAGACGAAAAAAACTCCTGATGAATCATTAGATGAAGGGTCAAATGATCCATCAGTATAGAGTAAGATGATGAATTTAGGAAATTTGTGTCCTATGAAATGTTAAACCAACATTCTGACAATGTTTTCATCATAAAGGTTCTTTTTTAATTACTCCAGGGATATTGCCTAGGTCCTTTTGAGCTTTGCGTCCTTTTCTCCTGCCTTTCATTTTGGCAAGGTTAAAAGCTGCTCCTGGATGAGTCGACTCTGAGATTTGTTCTTGCTTTCATATTAGAATTCGAGAATCAATTTACATCAGAAATGAAAGACCACTGAAATATATGCCCAGGTATTTTTGCTATCAAATAAAACTTCTTTACCACCATAAATCGACAATTCTTTTATCGCTTCTGCTCACACACCAAGGGAAAACCCTTCCTTTACACACTATGTTCTTCTCTATTCTTCTGCTTTGAAATCAATCGTGTTCCAATACATTTATGACATAATTTACATTATGTGCGCTCTCTCGTGCGTCTCGTAGTAAGTGATCACGCTTTCATTATTGCACGTTCGTAGTCCGCTTCAATGTAGAAAAATTAATTTCGTTAATCCTAAATTTATTACCTTGCTAGGATTTAGTCTCTCCCCCCGTATATGTGCATGTTGTTGACCAGGTGCTGACTTGCAATTTTTTTCCAAGGACAGCTGTAGCAGAGGGCCCCGAGTTGCGATAAAATTCTGTTTCTTTTTAAATATTTCAATATTTGTTCTTTTGAGAGTTCGTACATGAAGCTTAAAATAGGTTTTCGCAATTTTCTGGACTTTCTGTAAAATAACAACTATTATTTTTTAAACTGCTCATATGAGGCACCAGGGGCCTACGACACTAAAGGTCCGGAGCGCTACAGCGTCTCCTCCCAGTCCGCGCCTGTTGTCGACCTTTTTTTGATTTTTTTTCAACTATTCTTCGTATTCCTTTCATAAGCTTGGAAATAAAAATTACAGATAGTTTACTACATAGAGTATGCATTGAACTGCGCAGAAAATAGCTCTTTATTACGAAAAGGAACATGGTTTTAAAAAGTGACAGGTTACATGCGATTGAAATCTCTGACCATGATCACTAAAGTCGAAGAAACATAAGTCCAGAAACAAAGGAAATAATTTTAGTACTGTGATACGCGTGCCTATCCGGATTGCCGGAGGGGGCGCTGCCTGCCATCTGTTAGTTGGAGCAGCTGTCTGTGTCGAACGGCGCTTCCTGTACTGGCTAAGTCACGTGGCCATGCACACACCTGCGGTGCACTCCGCACTTGCAACGGTCTGAGAATAAAGACGTGCTTTGCTCATATGAGACATTAAGTTTAGCTGAAAGGCCTCAGGGGTGTTTTATAGTTTTCCTGTGGCCACTTTGCAGACACCATTTGCTCCTTTTTATACCACGATAGAAATATAAATCTTCCCAAATAGTTGAATATTTTCACTTTTATTGTAATGTTTTTAATTGCCTCATACAAATTTGTTGTCATTGTATGAACATGTTTTTGTAGTTTTAATTCATAATTTTTTATTTTCTCTAATTCGTAGGTACTGCTGGAGAGATTCACAAACTAGCGCCATATTAAGCGATTTAGAAACTACAAATTCCAACTTTGCTTTGAACCCTGTAAAAGTTTGCAATTGCTATTATGTAAATGTTCATATGTGACTCTTAGGCTTTTAGGGACTATCTATCCTATAGGATTCTTGTCTTGTAGTTTCAGAGATAGATTAAGCTTCTAAAGCTTTTCTCTTGGTTTCGTTTTGAAAGTAGTTATTTGGCTATGGATAGCATTACTTGTTAAAAAACGTTTGCACAGCCATCAGTTTACTACTGCGCAGCAGCTAGATAGCACTATTCGTAGAAGCGTAAATTTTATAACCTAGCATCAGTTACAATTGTATTTACACATTCAGTATTAAAGTACTTCGAGTTCATTATAAAATGCTGTTGCATCTGTATTAAATGACGACAATTTTCAGCATCATCTACTTTGTGCGGATTCTCTTGTGTGGTTGACTTGACTAAGGGAATTATGCCTTTAGTGAACTGTTTGTACAGCATTGTCTCATCATAGAGACCAAGATAGTTATAATCAGATTACATTTTGATTATGTTTGGACATGAAACTGAAGCTCACGTATATAAGAACATCTGTCGATAAAAATTTTTAGAAGATACAAATAAATTGCAGTGAAAAAGTTCAAAGTAAATTTTAATACCTAAAATTAAATATATGTACCTGGTGCATTTTAAGTGGTTTACCAAAAATATCAATTACTTCTGAAACCAGCATGTATTTGTTGAAGTTTATCTGCCATCTTCACAGACCTACTATGGCGTATAAATTGGCAAGTTTCTATCAGACCTCTATGGCAAGCAGCTGTTTGGGGAGGGAATTTTTTTTTAATCGATTTTTTGATCCACATGAAAATGAATATGAATTGTTGAGTGAACAATCACAGAATAAAGGGTTCAGTGAATATATTATTAATGAAGTTGGCTGACATCTGTATAATCTACTGCAGAGTAAAATTTATCAAACAACTGTATCAAGGACTAAATGTGTAACTGAGTAAATTATGTAATTTTATCTGGAATGTTTATATATAAGGTCGTATATAAGTTCAGTTTACCTTGAATTTTTGGTTGTGTTTAAAAAAAATTGTAGATAATGTTTCATAGTCTAGTTTGTCTAATATATTGGTCCTTATAGGCTGCCATCCTTCAACACACAGCAGAATATATTTATCAGTTAGAACAAGAAAAAACCCGGCTCCTTGCTCAAAATTGTCAGTTGAAACGACTTATCAGCTCTCAAATGAACCATGACAGTGATGGTAGCTGTTCAGATTCTCCTCTTCCCAAAAGAAAGAAAACTGAAACAGGTATTGCATTTACAATTTATTCACTCTAATATTTAAACTGTTTAATTAATTTGGATTTCAAAGCTAAAAATACCAAGAAATGTTAATTTCATCCAACTGTATAACATATGCAGAAATGACTGTTAGAAGTAGATATTTAATTGCAGTCAAAGAAGGGAAGCATAGTACAGTATGTAAGTGATAATATTTTAGTGGCATTATGGCATTTTGCTTCCAGATAAATAATGTTAAGTTATTTCAGTGGTCTCGTACAGCACTCAATACATGGGAATGTTCTTCAGTCACTTAGAGTAGGAGTTCTCAACGTGAGGTATGTGGTAAAAATTTTTTGGGTATGCTGTGAGAGCTCAAAAGTCGCTAGATATATGTTATATATATATGTGTTTTATTTTATTCCCATTGTTGTACTGTAACTATAGTTTTATCTATCTATACAAGGGGTACACCAGTTACATTTACATTTGCAAGGGGTACATGAAGCATAAAAGCAGAAAGATAACATCAAAAAAGAAACAACCATGCCTTATCCAAAACTCGAATTTAGGCTACTATACTTAGTTAAGTATGTTAAGCTCTCAGCCACTGGTGTTGCTAATTCTCTTACACAGGGTATTCAAAAAGTTCTTGACATATGCTGTAGATTTGCACTTGTTCCTCCAAAGTTAACAAGCTGTGACTTGTTTGAATTTTGTTGTTGCCATATTATCATCATTTCTCTCTTTGCTGGTGGCATATAAAGTTCAGCTGAGAAATCTGTGCATTGTTGCTATGGAGTGTACTGAAGACAAAGATTTTACATTTTCACAAGGATGCAACTTGGGGATGACACAGAAAAATCACACCGATTTATCACAAGTATATGGGGTTCGTGCCTGTTCATATGGCACTGTTATGGGATGGATGTGCAAAATCAGAGATGGGTGGCAGAGCTTTAAAAAACCTTCCTCATACAGGAAGACAAGGAGGCTGTGAACGAGAGAACCATCATGAACTCGTTAAGGAAAACCCACACATCACATTATCAAAATTAATTTGGTGTTTAGTTTAGATGTCAGTGTATCAATTGGCTGTGTGGAAACAATTTTCCATCAACATTTAAAGTTCAAAAGATCTGTGCCAAATGGGTACCCCACAAACTGACAGAACAACAAAAAATGGCATGCAAGGAGATGCTGGCAATGTTTGAACCTAGGCATTGTCACAGGTGATGAGACATGGTTTTATTACTATACAACTCCCAGAAAGATTGACAGCTATGCTTGGGTTGTGAAAGTAAACCTCCTACCTAAATCCTCCAACAAAACTTTTGCTCAAGGAAGATAATGATCACAATTTTTTTTTTTCAATTCCCAAGGAGTGGTAGCCATGGAAACTTACCTGAAAAAATGACTATAAATGGCCAATACTACACCACCATTGTTTTCCCCAAAATGGTTAAGGAGATGAAGAAGCAGCATCCAACAAACAGGCATATCAAGGGTTCTCCTTCATATGTGTATTACCAGTGCTCAGAAAATCCTGCAAGTTACAGTTTATCTGGAGCATGAAAGAATCAAACAGCTATTCCATCCTGCATATTTTCTCGATCTTGCACCATGCCATTTTAGGTTGTTTCCAAAAATTAAAAAAAATTTGCTGAGTAACCTTTTTTATAGGTGCAAGACCTTGCAAAATGCATTCATTCAGAGTTGTGGAGTATTCCCCAACAGGAATACCACCAAGCATTCCAGAATTGGCATAGACATCCGCAACTTCACATAAATGCTGGAGGAGAGTACTCTGATGACAGTGAAAGCAGTAAAAGTTTCATTAAGCTAAGTGCAATGGATTTTGTTCGACAGATGTAAGTTAAGAACTTTTGAATGCCCCCTCATATAATTCCCCACCCTTCCCACAGTCAGTAGGGGATACCAATGGGCTTGGAAAGGCTGCTGTCCATCAAATGGGACAGCAGCCTTTCCAAGCCCATTTCCAAGCCGTGACCCCATGTGTGGACGAGCCATACCCTGTGCACGTTAAAGAACCTGCTGGATGGCCTTGACCAGAGGCTACCATCTGTCTCCCAACAGCTGTTCCAGTGGGTCCCCTCCCCCATCCTTCTCTGAGCCTTTGGGGTCCATGTGACCTGGCCATTTAGCCCATGGTGTGCAAAAAAGTGCCGTTCAGAGGTAAAACAAACGAACTGTGATGCTCCCTCATTCACTTTTACTTTACCTTAACCAGTTTTATTTAATTTACGTTATATTTATCATTTTGGGGATTTTTAATTTCATTTTTGGCATCATAGTGCTCATTTCCAAGAGCATAGGAGTTGCGCATGCACAACTCCGAACTTTCGATTGTCACCCACTAAAACGCACGTGTACAAGGACACGCCCCCTCTTGCATCATAGCTTGTGTGCTCGTCATTTTATGTAAATGTCTTGACCGGTGCAACAGCCACGTGTTGCCGAGCCTGTACACTTGTTAAAACCGTGACATGTTAGTCACAGAAGTGTGGTAGTAAGTCAGTTGGAAGTAGTCACAGGAGTTGGTGTTTGTTGGTTGTCAGTTAGTAGTCTCACAGAAGTTGGTGTTAGACACAATAGTGATGATGTAGACGACATTTTCATTTACGTTGGTGAGTGTTTAAAAATAATTTTTTGGAAATAAACTTGTTTGTTATAGAAACTTTTTTAGTTAGTTGATAAGTTTTGATTAGAATTTACATTGGTTTGACAATCATTTAATTTTTGAATTCTTACTCGCTAAGTACCACCCACTGGTATTCGAACCCTAATTGAACTTTATTTGGCAATTTGTTAATTATTGCCTGGCGCCCGACTTTATAGCTATCCGGAGCTTGAATAAATATTGGATCAGACAAAGGGTACAAAACTTTAAAAATATTTAAATCTTTGGATCGTTACAGAACCCAAAGCCCCTCACATTTAAAATAATAATCTCAATCAAAGTTCTCTAAATCACAATTTTCAACATTATTTGTGTAATATTAAAAAAGTTATGGAAATCTGACTATTTACTCACAATAATGTGTCAAGAATTTACCTCAGAGGTCAATTAAAACTTAAAAATAAGTAATACAGTAAACCATTAAAATCTGGCACATTTTAGGAAAAGAAAATCGTTTTACAACCAGGAAATATTAAGAAAGCAATCCAGCAGTCTCATCTACAACCATATTTGCTTTCAAAAAAAATTCCACTCTAACTACTACTGAATTGGTAGTGTTGGATGTAAACAATTGTCAACCATTATCTGTGTATTCATTTTATTTGTGCTATTTTGTAGCAAAATTTCCCCATCCTTCAACTATGGTAAGTAAAAACCAAGATGAAAAGAAAGAAGATAAATCACGATACACATAAAAATAAAATATAAATAAATTATCTCTCAAGTAGCTGCACACCACAGAGGTCTGACAGGCGTCTCTAAGTTTAAGATGCCATAGAGGAGATCTGTGAAGAAGGCAAGACCCAGCAGAAAGCCAACACAGAAACTTCCATATCTTATCTGGGACTCAAACCAAGGTCTCTTTGATCAGTAGCCAAGTGTGCTAACCACTCAGCCACTGGGTTATTAGTCAGCTAAAAAATGGGAAATTATAAAAAGGCTAGAAAGCTGAGAAGGAAGGAGCAAGCTTATACAGCAGTGTCTCGCAAACTTTTTTACTCTGCGGCAAACTGAATGTAATTTTTTTCCCACGGCACACTGAATATAATTTTTTTTTCCGTGGCACACTGAATCTGTTTTTTTTTTTCCGCGGCACACCTAAAAAAGAATAAAACAAACTCTATATAATCGACATTATATTTGCGCTTTGTTGAGTCATCAGCCTGGTTTTACTTGAAGATTTGCTCTCGTTCTTTAATTCATAACTCGGTGTATGTTTTAAATATTTGTCCATTCTATGGCTTGAAATAATCAAAAATTAATACCAAACTTTGGAAAAAGCTTGATAAATACTTACAAGATCCCAGTTGATAAAATCTGAAAGATTTTTATTAAAGCACGTCGATATTAAAGCACGTTGATAACACAAGTCAAGTCATAATGAAATCTTTGGAATATCTAGTGTCAATTTGAAAATCTCTTGCGGCACACTTGGAATCTCTCGCGGCACACTACTGTGCCGCGGCACACAGTTTGCGAGACACTGTTATACAGGAATGCAATATCAGATCATCATTGTTATATGACATAAAGAAGTAGAAAGAAGAGTTACTTAATATATTATTATGTTCAACTGCTCTTTAAATTGCCCTCCTACTTACAATCAACTGTGTGAAAACCAGTAATTGAATGCAGCTTAGTGAGTACTAGGCATGCTTTTGAAATTGATATTACACTACGTAACATTTGCTGTGACTGTTTATTGTCATGTTTCCATTTATGAAAAAATTGAATTGTTATTTACATTTGTAACCACTAGCACTATCTTACAATCATTATAAATATTTACAGATGTAAACAAGTTCAATTGTTAATGCTTAATATTTATTGAAATGTGCTCTTCCAAAACTGCTCATGTACTAAGTAATACCTCTCTAAAATCTGAAAAATTTTAAAAATCTGGCATCTCTTAATCCCTAAGAAGCCCCCTAATCGCAGACATGGGGCAAAGACCTGTTCCCCCACCACTAAAGGCTGAAGCCATCTACACTGGAAGACTTCCTCCAATGTAGAATTTGACGATGCCAATAGAAGCAAACAGTTCAGGTGCCTGCGATGACCTCTGCTCAGGATTATCCACCAGCTGATAAACATATCCTGTGAATCTATTTGCTTGGGGCTGTCAACCCACAAACAAACAGAAAACACAGCGGAAGATTTTCCCTCCACAGAAGCCCACCAGTTACTCAAATTCAGGATCCATAATCAAGCTCAGATGCATAATTCAGTCCAGTCCAGTGGGTTTATATGGTCAGCACCAGGACCCTGTGTGGTTGACCACTCTTCAGCAGGGTAGAAAAAAAGAAAAGTAGCCATAGTTGTCCAGATCAGTAGGCCACACTAATCTGGCAGCCCTCCACTTCCGTTCACTTCCACAAGAGAGTATCTCTTTTGAAAGGTACTAACGGTCTGCACCACAAGAAGGCGGGGTTGGACATTATGTGTTAGGCCTGGCCGGTTCTATGCATCATCACAGGGGATTGGTGCATAGCTGTCCTTCCAGCGACTACCTAGCTACCATTTACAGACCAGATTTGAAATACTTTACAGTTTATTTTAAATGCACAACACTAGTGATTAATATTTGGCAAGAAGCAAGTCATTAATGCTCCAGTACATGAACATACATCACCAAGATGTAGGTTAAGTAGTTTTAACAGTAATTCCAAAAATTATGGGGCGGAGGTGGCTCAGTCGGTAGCGCGCCAGGCTCGTAATCTGTAGTTCCCAGGTTCGAGTCCCAGCTGGGTCAGCGTTGAGATTTATCTCCGCAAAATTCCCCACCCTGCCCACGGTCAGTAGGGGACACCGATGGGCTTGGAAAGGCCGCTGTCCGTCGGATGGGACTTTAAGCCGTGGCCCCGTGTGCGGGAGAGCCATACCCTGTGCACATAAAAGAACACGCTGGATGGCCTTGACGGGAGGCTACCATCTGTCTCCCAACAGCTGTTCCAGTGGGTCCCCTCCCCCAACCTTCTCTGAGCCTTCGGGGTCAATGTGACCTGGCCATTTAGCCCATTGTGTGCAAAAAAGTGCCGCTCAGAGGTAAAACAACCCAACCCAAAAATTATGTACATACAAAATCATAATGTGGAGAAGCCCTATCTTTTTATATGTAGAAGTTAAAATGGACTATGAACAACTAAGTGAAAATAGGCTTATTTCTTGGCAGTTGAAGGGTCAGACAGAATTACTAGAAATTTAAATATCATTTTAGAGAGGGCGAAACAGAAATTTTTGCAATCATCCTGCAGGAAGTCAAAAACATCCATGCGATTTCTGACATTGTGATTTATGACAATACTGCAGCAGATTGTTTTAATCATTCAATCATCAGAAAGATGGATTTGAACATTTGGTTTATGTTTAGAAGAAATTTTTGCCTTAGCATGTAGAGAAACTGCCAGGAAGTTTTTTCTTTATCTTCAATGAATTGATATTATTTTTTTTCTCTCTCTGTATATGTGTGCTTTTTAGTAATGGAGATGTTCTTGGTATTACAGTCGAATCATCTGATGAAGGAATTGGCAGCATGAGTCCCTCAGAAAGTGAACCTGGTATAGATGACTTGAGGCGAGAAATGATTGAACTCAGAGTTCAGTTAGATAGAGAAAGGAGACTGCGTATGGTTTTAGAGGAACAAACTCGTAATCTAGAAGCTCAACTGTATCCTGAACGCATTAGAGAGATTGCTCACCAAGTACAGTTGCAGTATCAACATAGAACTGGAGATGTAAGTTTGAAATATTATATTCTGCTTCATATTTTAATTAGTTCAAAACATTAATACTGCATACAGGTAAGAATAAAGATGTTAAAATATGAATGAAATAAAAAAATGCGAAGTTGTGCTACTTTTGGAAATTGATTTTGAAACAAAATATATTATACCCTTTCATTGTTATACACTTAGATTGTCATTTCATGCTTTGTCATTAAACCTGGCTTTTAGGAAGCCGATTAAAATTTCCTTGAAATCAGGCCTGCCTAAAAGCACAGACTTGTTGATAATGAAACATAAAGAGCTCCTTGTAATATTCGAGAAAAATATTGAATGAAATAACAAAATTTTTAGACGAAGATTCAGAAACATATTTTGCAAAATTCAAGATAGTGAATAAAAGTAGTTAATAAATTAGATATTTGGTGTTATGTCACCTCTCTCTATTTCAACTACAGTTAAACTCAATCCATCATTTCCTTATTCAGCATTTTTCTTTATTCATTATTCATATTGTAAAGTCACATGTAAACAATGGCAATTTTTCTTGCATTCACTGTTCTGTGAAGTATCACGTTCACATATTAATCACTTATAATTCTTGTTCCTGTACTAGAACTATTCTTGATATATAATTTTTTTATACCTAATCATTTTACCAAATGTGAAAAACACACACATTATTTACCACAAGTGAACCATTTTACCAAATGGTTAGGGTACAAAATAGAAGCAGAAAACAATAGTTATGAGCTTTCATATTTTTAGCAGATTACCAATTTTATTGACAAATTTCACGAATTTAATTGCATGCCAATATAATATTTTCTGTTGACCAAGTGTGATGCATATGCACTCTGAGCACTTTGCAACAGAATTTCCTAGAAATAAGTGAACTGATTTTAATACAGAGTGTCCCACAAAGGGGTTTACACTGTTTAAACTTTAATAACTTGAACAAAAATAACAAAAATGTGATTTTTTTTTTTTAAGTCACAAAGATGTTCAAAACATTACTGATGATGTTCTAATGTTGAAGATGTTCAAAACATTACTGATGATGTTCTAATGTTGAAGATGTTCAAAATGTCCTCCATTGGCAGAAATACATCATCTGGAACGCTGTGGAACAGATCGACAAACATGTGATATGGTTACCATAGGAATGGATTTACAGGCAGTCACAATCGCCTCTCTCATAGCATCCAGTGTATATGGTTTTGTGGTGTAGACAGTGTTCTTCAGAGTTCCTCACAGAAAGAAGTCTAACAGCGTTAGATCGGGAGATCTGGGTGGATTCTCGACACTTCCTCATCAGCCTATCCACCTCTCAACAAATGTTTCATCCAGGAATTGCCAAACGTCTCGATGGTAATGTGACGGTGCGCTGTCTTGTTGAAAAAAACAATCTTCACCTGGGTAGAGTTGGTGAACAGCTGGCACAATTGCTTCCTGCAACATGTTAAGGTACACAGCACCTGTCACTGTTTCTTCAAAAAAGAATGGCCCTACAAGTCCTCTGACAGACATACCACACCACACTGATAACCCAGGAAGATTAACAGCTCATTCTTCCATAACATTGGGATTTTCTCTTGCCCAGTACACACAGTTGTGGCGATTGATGGTTCCATTCAATTTAAAAGTCGCCTCATCAGACCAAACAATCAAATCAGTCAACTGTTCATTAACGTAATTCCATTCACAAAATTGGAGGCGCCTATCTGGATCGTCCTCATTTATCGCGTGAAGCAACCTGGGAATGTAGGGTTTCCACTTTGCCTGCTTTAAAATGCGGTGGACACTTGATTTGCTTACACCTGACTCACGCGAAGCTTGCCGTATGGACTTCTTGGGGGATCTTGTGAAAGTTTGTACCACTGCTTCCATTCCTCTTTCGTCCAATACTGATTTCTTCCTGCCACACCGTCCCTTCTTCAGATCACACATAGTTCTATCCCTCTCAAACTTGTCGTGTAATTTCGTAATTGTTACACGTGACGGTGGCACAGTATCAAATTCTGCCCGCCATCGTCTCTGCACTTCTTTCATGTTCTCACATTTCCAAAAACACTTTAAAATCCACTTCCGTTGCTCAAAGGAAAGGTTCCCAGCCATCTTGTCAATTACTTGTCACTATTGGCAACTGAACTGAAAATAAAAGAAAAACAAATGAATGGCAACAAGCACTAATCATGACAGATCCAGATACAAAAAGTTCCATCAGGTTATCTATAATACTTTCTCTGTTATTAACATTCAAACAGTGTAAACCCCTTTGTGGGACACTCTGTAGTACCAAGGTTTAAGCTTTCAGTGTTTGATGTGAAATCTGTTCCACTTTTTTATCAAGGCATAGACTGCTTTCAAACAGTTAAAACATTTATTTATGCACATACTATTGGAAATTTAGAAGAAACAGCCTGCTTCTTGACTGTCTTCCCCATAGTGGGGAAATACTACTGTTCTACTCAGTTACAGATATCCTGCGGCTTTGTCCAAAGGAAATTTACCCCTAAAATGTTCAATGAAGTGAAATAAAATATTTTAATATAGAATAATTAACATTCCTACTGAAACATATGCTGCCAAGTAGCAGTTAACAGTCACAAATCTTTTTATGAAAAGTAACATTTTGTTTTATCTGCAAAATATGAATTGATTTTATGGAGAAAAGTATTCCTTAGAAATATATTTTCATTCAGTCTTTTGTTATTTTGCATGTTCTTTTTTTTGTGCTTTTAAGATTTTTTTTCACAGTGTTCCCACATTTTTTTGTTTCATGATTTCCTGTATTCTTTGTTTTCCTCATTTTTTTATGATCCCTTTAAAAATGATAGCTCCTTGCTATTGTGCATCATTAAAATGTTGATTATGATATTTGACAAGAATTAAATATAATTATACATATTATAATACATAATATACATATAATACTGCTATATTTTTAATTATATTGCATAAATATATATATAGCAGTTTTATACCCAGTTCAAACATTATGACACAAAATGCACAATTGGACCTTGTTGGGTATTTTAGAACCTCAAATTCTAACCTTATGTTTATTAACCATCCCTTAAAAGTGTAAAATTGCCTCATCCAATAATCCATATTTCATTACCTAAATGGGGTGGGAGTGGCTCAGTCAGTAGCACACCAGGCTCGTAATCTGCAGTTCCCAGGTTCCAGTTCCAGCTTGGTTAGCATTGAGATTTATATCCACAAAGCACCCCACCCTGCCCACAGACAGTACAGGACACCAATTGGCTGTCATCCGTTGGATGGGATGTTAAGCCCTGGCCCCTTATGCTGGAGAGCTGTACCCTATGCATGTTAAAAGAACACACTTGATGGCCTTGACAGGAGGCTACTATCGGTCTCCCAACAGCTGTTCCAGTGGATCTCCTCCCCAACCTTCTCTGAGCCTTTGCGTTCTTGTGACCTGGCCATTTAGCCCATTGTGTGAAAACAAGTGCTGCTAAAGAGGTGAAACAACCCAACAACTTCATTACCTAAATAGTCCAGAATACCTGCTGCAAATATCGTGCCTAAGTAGTGTTTTGGCTTAAGTGTTTGTGACTGTATGCATACAGAGAACAATCATTTCTATCATACTTCAAGTATTCTATAGGCAGTACACTCACTGGTAGTATGAAATGACTTAAGAGAACTATGCTCAAATATCTACCTTATTTGCACAAGATCCTTGTTTAGAGCTGTCTGGAGGTCCATCTAATGATCAGAATGAAACAAAATTTGGTGCCCATGGAGTCCACAACATGTGCAAGAGGACGGAAATAAAAATTTTATTCACATTTTTGCCACCAGGGGTAGAGTGGATGTGGAATGGATATTCAGTATGTGGGTGACTATGAGGCTTATGGAGCACATGACACATTTTCAGAAAAAATGAGCTAATGTTTTCACTTTTGTCATCTGTCTGTCAGTCCATCTGTAGATGTTCCATTTCTTTGATTTTGGAGATAAATTAAAAAATTATTTACACTAATAAATCGGCATTTTGACGTCGATTCTAATTTTAGAGGAAAAATTGCCTTGAGCCGGGTGGGATATGAACCCATGACCTCCTGATAACATGTCAGGTGCTCTGTACCACTGAGCTACCGGCCACCGATCAAGATCTCCTCTAATTAATGCTATGAACATTCCTTTTATGTCACATGTAGGTGCTATTCAGGCAATTTTAGCCACAAGCGGCTTTCTATTTGCCATATAGATGGAAAGCATGTCTTACAAGTATGCTAATGATGATAAATAATGAGATAAACTCGACTGTTCAACATCCACTAATAAATCAGCACTTTGACGTCGATTCTAATTTTAGAGGAAAAATTATCTTGAGCCGGGTGGGATACGAACCCACGACCTCCTGATAACATGTCGGGTGCTCTGACATGTTATCAGGAGATCGTGGTTTCGGGACATTTTTGATAGCTCAACTTTTGATGACATTTTTGTAGCTCAACATACTAATTCAACATTGAATTAAAAACTCATCATCATTAATAACTCGAGCAATAATTTTTCCACCAGCTTAAATTTTCTGTTTCTGAATGAACAGCAATTTTTTGCAGACTACTTGAATGAAAGTTGGCATCTGCAGTAGAGAACCTGCTCCAGTATGAATGGGTTGATCCCCTGATAGTCTATATAAGAGGTAGTCAACCTGTTGAATGCACAGCTCTTGTCAATGGCATGCTTCCCAGTTTTGTTTTTCCAAGTTCAGTTTGCCCAAAGTGCCTGACATATATAAACTTCCTTCTCTAGGTCACCGCCAAGTGAACTACCTTGCGTAGGAGTATAAATTGGTACGTTATTTACCTCTTGTCAGGATGAGGAATACTACTAGTGGCATAAATGTGACACTACATTTATGTAATTAATATATACATTTTTTAATATATGTACAAAGGACATACACATCAAGGCTAAAACTCAGCCTGAGGTGCCTGCCTTACCTCCAAGACACCTTTTGTCTCCAATGGCCGATAAGAGAATCCCGTCACATGACATGGGTTAGGGCATCAAGGTCTCCAATATCCAGTGTCCCCTCAGCTGGCCAGCCAAGACCAGAACTTGCTTTCTACAAAACAGAAATATTTCACTTGGCTGTCATTGTCGCAGTGGCTGCCCTGTTGTCGTTTGGAGAGGGGAATCCAAGGGATGGAGCAATGGCCATGTCAACCAGCTCTCCCACACCTTGCTGCTAGTGAGACTCTTACAACATATTTCCAACATAATATGTGGCATGTTACAGAGAAGGGTTGGCAACCCCTGGTCAGTGGTGGCTCATGGAGAATACATGGAAAACACGAAACAAGAAGCATTAATTCTTACAAAAGAAATATGAAAAATAAGCACGAGTGTAAAATATGAAACATGTTAGAAACCATATACACGATTCCATTTTATATCTGTGGCTGATATTTTTTCTTACCCTAAAAAAATCTCTGGTCTACAAAATGACTCAAAATTAAAATATTGTGCATGCATGAAAATGTGATTGAGTAACCATGGTTGATATAACCCTACATCAGTTAAGTAGGTCTTCATTTCTTTCAACAAGTGTATATATTTTGAGGTAGGTGTACTAAATTTGTACTTTCTGAACAAGATAAAAGAAATCTAATCTGATTTAGAGGTCCTTAAGGAAGAGGTGAATGAGGTTAATAATAATAATAGCATCACTTGAAATGTTGGTAACAAAAAACCTTTGCCAGTCAGGTTTGTTTTATCTCAGGCAGCCACTTGCCACTCAAATCAGATGAGAACCTTCATTGCAATTCACCATAGAAGTCTAGGAGGAAGGCGATCTGAGCAGAAAGGCAATACATACTTTACCCAAATTTGAATTTGGGTCCCACTATTATGCAGCCAAAGACAAAGAAAACTAAATATATATCTCAAAAAATTGTTTTAAAAATCTTAACCAATGAATGTCAAAAACAATGACATTTAGCAGCAGAAATTATGTCACTGATTCAATGTATTGTAATTGATTTAAATCTGCTTCAAATACTTGATTAGCTTTGATTGGAATTGTAATTATGATTCTGCCATTCATTATATTTAAGTTTCAGTTTTGTTGGTTTTGGATTAATTGTACATCAGTAATCGAAAAAAAATACTTAAATTGACTAAGATGAGTAGTTCCTTTTTTACCCTATTCTAATTAAAATTTTTTTTATGTAAATTGGAATTACAAAAAAATGCTTAATGTTTTGAAAACAAATTCTTCGTACAAAGTGATTAAAATAGGAGTCAGAAAGTGATTAAATTTTAACTTTTTCCTTTTATCCTTCCCCATTTGTTATACATATAATGAATAGCAGTGTGAATATAATGAATAGCAATGAATAGCAGATTGCCAAAACTGTTTATTTTTATCTATCATGTTTTTGTATACTGATGTGAAAAATATGTTTTGACAATTCAATCTCATTTTTAAATCAGGAAGCCCTTCAGCCTCTACCTCCTTCAGTCAGCATGGTTCTGGAAGCTAACTTAGCCAGTCCACAGTCTCAATTATCTAGTGAAGAAGTCGAAAGCTCTCAAGAAATGCCAGTTATCAAGCAAAGTCCAGAACATACTGTTGAAGTTCCTCAGGATTTGTCAGGAAAGAGTTGCAACATCTTACTGCCAGCTGAAGATATCACAGACATCACTACGCCTCTCAACACTCTTCCAGCAGTTACAGAAGTAGTAGTTGCACTTGCACCACCCCAATCACCAACAGTTGCATCACCGCCATCACCAGTTCCAACACCTGAGCCAGTTGTCCCTTCACAGCCTCTCACTTATCCTGCAAGTACGTCCCGTCAGAATTTGGAGACAATAGTGGAAGCTATTAGGCATTTAGAAGGTGACCATTTATTCCGGGATGATCCTGAGCCAGCAAATCAGGAGTCCACACAGTCATCTTCACAGGACAGTAGTTTAGTTAAGGTTGAACAGACAACAGAACAGAGATCATCTCACCCGTGCATTAGTGGAGAGTTCGCCATTCGACACCAGGTTATCCAAAGTGCACCAGTCAGTCAGTCACGACCAGGAGTGATTGTAACCAATCATTCTTAATCGTATACCAGTGCAAAGTGCATTCCCTGTTTCAGTGGGTTGTCATTCCACCATTCACAAGTTTCATTTGACACATTTCCCCACTGGCTGTAAAATACCCATTTACCATTTTTCATTGGAGGTAAATTTAGTTCCTGGGTGCCCTTGCACTGTCTTTTTGTCATTTCACTCCTGTAGCATACAACATTGGCTTCACCCATTATACTTTTCAGCAGTCTGCTTGCAGAAGCAATAGTTTCATTGGGTGGTTGGCTAGGTCAACCTAATAATTTATCACTTAGATTTTCATTTTATGCTTTGTCATTAAATATGTTTGTTTTTAACTGGCTTTTAAGAAGCCATTTAAAATTTGCTTGAGATCAGAGCCTGCCTAAAAGCACAGACATGTTGATACTAAAACATAAAGAGCTCAATGTACTTACCAAAATCATAAGTACTAAAACATCAATATTTAGTGCAGTTTTTTCTAATAGAGCTTTCCTTGTATAAACTTAAATAATTTCATTTTTATACAGTATTTTCTGCTGTATTTTCATAATTCTACTAAAAAAAAATGCTGTTCATATAAGAGTTTTCTGTCATTTCCTACCTGAAATATCCCATCAAATTCTAAAATTGCAAGTTTGTTTCTTCTTGTTTCTGGAATAGTATGTGTTGAAAACATTTCTCAAAGGAGTTGTGTGCCTTAAGTGTTTTGCATGCAAACAGCATCTGCAGTAGATATAGGCTGGTAATGATCTCGGGTAAAAAAGAAACTGAGAATAGCATCCATATTTTTAGCTGAAAGGATACAACTATACTGCCAATATTGAAAGACGTGCAGAGAGAGCCACCCATTGTTGCACTGTAAATATCATGTTCGTGTAGGCTTAGGTTTAAGGCATAGAGGAGAGCACCATCACCAAGGCATGTGCAGTGACAGTTAGGGCGCTCTGAGGGGAGTAAAACTAGCTCAGACAGAAAACTTTGTGAGACATATTTATTTTGCAGCTCTTCCTCTGTGTTAAGTTTTGTAAACTCAGTGCTAATGGTGAAAATATATATATGTGACTCATTGTGAGCTGTTGCAGGCAAATTGCCCCTCAGAAAAACAGGGTACATAATTTTTCCTCAGTCATTGGATTTTGAGAATAAGGCAGTGTCATTTTTGTCCCAGTGAAATGTGTGACTGCCTCTGAATAGCCATACCAAATTATTTTCATTTGCTTAGAAGTAAATCCACGTGCATTTAATTTTATCGAGGAAATTCATTATATGTTTATGCATGTAATTACTTAAATGGGTGTAACAAAATTCAATGTCTTTGAATGAGACTGCAAACTAATATTGCAGTATAGTGGGTAAAGATTTGAGTTGCATCATTAATTCATAAGGTATGGTTTGAGGCTTATGGTAAAAAGGGGATCAAAAAAGTACCATCCTTTAGTAGTGCTGTGGAAGACAGCTTAACTGGAAAGGATATACTGATACAATAACTGCTGTCTTGTTCTCCATGGTTAATAGATAAAACAGTGCTATTTGAAGTACATTTGTATGCATTTACTCTGTATATTGATGTTTACATGAGACAGGTTTTACAGCTTTAGTAAAGAATCCAGTTTTATTGTGGTCTTCTGTGAGCCATCATGTCTTTATATACCAAGTGAATGAGGTCAATATTTGGTGCTGTGACCCATCATATTTGTATACAAGACAATTTTCATCTTTTGGGTATAATTAGAAACAACAGTGTTACTCTTAGTCTTTGCTATCTTCTGTGTATTTTGGGAAAATATTGTACTGTTCTACAGAATATCTGTAATCACCAGTGGTCTTAGGAAAGACGTCAGTACCCCATACATTGTGCATGGCAAGTGAAGCCAGGCATGCCATGATGTAGATATTTTTACTTCTTGACTGTTTGTAATTATTTCATACCTTCCATGTGATTGGTGCTATGCTTTTCATGTTTTAGTTATTTTCTGCAGTCAAAATCAGCAGAGCAACACTTTTTTTTTTGTAAATTTCTGTGGTCATCTTAATTTTATTAACTCAGGTTCCTCTGTTTAGTGTTTACCTTTCTCGCTGTTATGTATGTTACAAAGCAGGTAGATTTGCAAACCAGCTTGTGGTTGTGCACAGTATTTGCCCTTAGTATAAAATGTATATATTTTTTATAGCCTACTAGTATTCTGCATACACAACAAAAGCTATTTTGACCAGTATCTGTTGTTGTGTGTAAAAGTAAATAATTGTATATAGAGATGAAAGGTTTTATTATACGCTGCAAAATACGTACTTGTGAGACTTGAGTACAGCTCATTATGTAAATTTGTGGTAAAGACAGTTCTGTGATAAATGGATATTAAAATATTTTGTAAATTAGTCCACTTTATTACAGGTTTTAGAGGATGTTTGATACATAGGTTTTTAAGTGGTTTTTGTGTGGCATGCAGAATATGATGTGGGTTAGCTGTCAGCAAAATAATCATGATTGGCAGTTAAATGCTACAAGACTGTTTTTCAACCATAAAATGAAAATAGTAAACTTTTTTTTACTTTTTGATATTTCCAAAGTGATTTTTTTTGTAATATAGCATATTATGCAAAGTAACCTTTGTTATGGCATTCTAAACAGAATTAAGAAAATGCAGACAGCTTAATTTTGAATTGTATCTTTATTTGAGAAAAGCCACAACTTTGTATTTAAGATTTTATCGTTCCAACTTCAGTTTGCTCTGTGCTTGTTTTGCCTGTCTCCTCATTGCCTAAAAATAAACGTAAAATAAAAAAAAGTATTGTTCTTTTTTTTCTAACTTTGAATATGCAGCAATTATTAGCGCTTTGAATTATATAACAATCCTAAGATCATTATCAAACTTAGCTTTCTGTATAAGGACTTACTATGAAATCTCTTTTTAAATGAAATACGATAATAGTGCAAAAGTAATTTAATACTGATGAAATAATATAGAATTTAATAGAAAATAAAATCCCTAGGAAAAGATGTACAGAGTCCCCATAATTAAAAGTTTACCTATTCAGATCTGCTTTAGGCATAAATAAAAGTCATTCACACTTGGTTCTACACACTTGAAAGAATGCATATGAGAATTACACCAAAAAATATGTTCTAAAAGTCACTGACAGCATCAAAAGCTGGTTGTTGCAAATTGCTCCTTGTAATCCTGTAGCTTAAAACAAAAGAGTAAAATGCATCAATTTTGTGCACATTTTTCATTTTTACACATTAAGTGATACTGCTGTTCCAAGACCACAAGGGTGCAAATGTCATCCCTAATGTTATCTTTCAGGTACGGGAATTTTGGGGCATTGAACCGATTTTTTTTTTTGAAAAACTACCAGAAAATATTTAGCCCTGTTCACCTGTGATATACTTAGTTTTGACTGACCATACTAAAAGTTTTTACAATTTTTCTAGGTTATATCATTTATAAGAAATGTACAAGCATGTTTGAATATGCATAAGTGCCAGGTCCCAAGATGGCAAGCAAGGTGACTGCTGTGGAACAATCTGACATTAATGCAAGAGAAGTGTAATCACCAGTGGTCTTAGAAAAGATATGATAACGTCATAGGAATCGTACGACGTTATATTATTGTAGGAAAGATATATGCTAAATGTTTAGTGTTCCACAAGGATAATAGGCTTGCTTCCCTTAGGATTGGCCCTGGTAAGTTCACTTATATGAATAGGATATCTTCAGTAAACCTTATATATATATGGGTGGGGCATATTATTGAAAATAAGTGATAAGCAGATGGGTAAAAAAAGGTGTAAAAAGCTAGATTAATATATCACATTGATTTGTTTGAAACGGCATTTAATGATACTGTAAGAAAACCCTGTTAACTGATAAAAAATTTAAAAAATACCTATCTTCGTATATGCGCCTTAAAAAGTAGGAAATCTGAACCATATCGATGCAATCAGTCACTGAATTCGTATTTACTTCAAAGGAAGATAGGTCGCCGATTTACCTACGCAACAAGAAAACTATCTGCCATTGAAGTGAAAACGATGGTGCAATCAGTCACTGAATTCGTAAGGATTATTTTATTTTCTACTTTTTACGAACATATAGGAAGATAGGTGTTTTTAGTGACAAAGCAAATATATATATTAAAATATATCTGTCTTCAGAAACTTTCATTTGATATACCATTCATGAACATCGACGACATTTTTCCTTCTATGTTTGGAATCGTGTTTGAAGCAGCCCATGATACTGGAGACATCACAAGCTTTAATTTGAGATATAACTTTTTAAGGTCGACTCCGCGAAAAATCCGCCCTTTTGGAGGCATAATTCGAAGTAATCTACGACTGTCCTCATATGAGCTTTCATTTGACACCCAACTCGTAACTGTAGAACGAAAGATATAGTACGAGAATGAATTTCATATTCAAATTTTTTTCTGCATGGAAAAGTTATTGCTAACAACACACCAGATCACAAACTTTCTTTTGACGTATAACTTGTTACATTCGGCCCTCGCATTTGAATAGTCCACATATTTTCCCCCTCTGAATTTTAGTGGGGGTGGGGGTTAAAACCTGTATGACATAAGTCTTATTTTGACTCTTGGTTTGTTACTCTTGCCCCTCCCGTTCCGAAGATATAGTGTCCCCGGATCTTTAAATATGGTCATCCGAAGTTTAAGAGCCCCAAAAATTCTAAAGTTGAAATATTTATCTGACAGAAGAGAACAATAAAAAATAAAGTGGATACTGATGTTAAAATTTTTTTATAATTAGTAATAGAACTTTAGAACGCTACACAGTAACATTTTAAATCTATTTTTCTTGCCCCTCATATCATGAAATCCTAAAAAAAATATCCCCTCAAGCAGCTGCTTGCCACAGAGGTCTGATAGGAGCCTGTCAGTTTTTATGCCAGATTAGGTCTGTGAGGATGGCAGGACCTCATCAGAAAAAATCCTAAGCTGTAGTTTAATTCCTTTATGCGTTAGCCTAGCCCTGAGTTTATCAGGTAATTTACGGCAACAATGATCAAATATAAGAACATTGCAATCTAACAAATGAAAATGCATGAGAATCATCATACCATAATATGTCTTGTGGTCATTTTTAATCTCCATTCGAGCAATCGAACCTTTTTTCCATTAACTAATATAATAGATCTCTTCTATAATTGTAGAGCATTTAATTTCATCTTTCTCTGCATTTGCAATATTTGTTTTTTCGTAAAAACAATAATTTTCTTATTAATTGCGTTTTAAATTTGTTTCAAGAGATATAAAGTTAGCAAGTAGTATGCAACATTGATCGGGCTGGGATTGGCCCAATGAGTAACGCTCCAGGCTCGTAATCTGTAGTTCCTCTAAGCTGCATTGAGAATTATCTTCGCTAATCCCTCACCTTCCTTTGGTCAGGAAGGGGACACCGTCCATTGAATTGGATGCAAGGATTTGATGGAGACTTCCATGTCTCCTAACAAATGTACAGTTCTCCCTAATCTTCTCCTAGCCCTTGCGACTTTGCCATTTTAGCCCAGTGTGTCAATATATACATTTGTGATAATCTCCACTGTTGGTCACTTTTGGAACAAATTTTTGTGTGTAATTTCTTTATGAATGCAATCCAACTGTTAGATCCACAATACTGAATGTGGGAACTTTATATGCATATTGTTCATCATATTTGTTTTTATATCTGCACACAAAATGAGTTAACTCTGATTTATGGGGGAAATAATACGGGGTTTTTCTTTTGTCTAAAATAAGTAAATACCCTCTCAAGCAGCAGCAGCTTGCCACAGAGGTCTGACAGAAGCCTGTCAGTTTATACGCCTTGGTAAAAGGTTGTGAGGATGGCCGGACCTCGGCAGAAAACAACATTCATGCCTTACTCGGGACTCTAACTCAGGTCCCTCTAATCAGTAGCCAACCACTCTAAAAATGGTTAATAATTTAAACTTTTTTTCAAACTATTTTTAGGATTTCCATTCTGGTTTATCACACTTAGGGAACTGAAACGTTAAGAAATATTGATTCATACTGTCTATTATTACAGTGGGTAGGTGTTCTGATTAATATAGATTTCAATGAAACATGGTTAGATTGCTGTTTTGTACGTTCATTTCGAAGAAGAGTAACCAAATTTATATCCTAAGTCATTATCAGAAATGATGGACTAGTATATTTTCAGTTTGGCATATTTTTTTTTAAGTCAAACCAACTTATTAGAATGATACATAAATCTGTGCTCTTTATCATCTACTTGAGAAATGATTATTACTATATAAATACCACGGGTGATATTCAAAATATTTTACAACCGGTAAGGTGATATAAATTATCGTACGGGATGTCGTGATGACCTACAATTAGATTGAATATTAATTTTATCGCTTAGTTATTATTATTCTATTTAACAACCGGTACGGAGATATTTGAACAACCTGTACTGCTGCCAGCCGAATATCAACCCTGTAAATAACGAAATTTACTCAGTGATATATAAACCATCATTTTCAATAATTCACAGCCATCTGGCGACAAGTTTGTCGATTCCTCTTCGATACCATGTTTGGATGTTGGAGGAGAAAAACTTCCGACATCCTTTTTCAACTTCCATATTGCGTGCCTGGAAGAAAATGAACAATAGAGCGAAAGAGAGTAGTCGGAAGGAACTAGGTCCAGACTATGTACTAAGTGAGGAAGCAGCTAAGATCCGAGTTCTCAAAGTTTTCCTTTGTTTTGCATTGTCTTGGAGTGCCTGATGTCTGTTTATCAATCCTAGATCATTGTTTAAGCATCACAGGGTGCATACACTCTAGTTGTACTGAAAAGAGATCAGCATTGAGGCACTTCCATCGGGAACCAGTTCCAAGAGCACTTACACCATCAAATTCAGCTCGGAACTAGAAAACAAAATCGAGGAGGGATAAGACACTTGATTACCAATGCAGTATAACAATTTCCCCTCCGTTCTACGGGTTTTTAAAAGATTTCTCAGAAAAATGCATGAAATATATTAGGTTTAATAATTTTATGCCTCTTTTACACTTACTCGCAATTTGGGGAGAGGGGGTCATGCCCCCTAGATCTGGCCCTGATTTGTAACATGCAACATTGCTTCATTTGGAATCATCCCCTCTTTGAGAAAACACTTGGGCTGGCATGAGTCAAGCCACTGCTTTTGGATGTTCAGATTGTTCAAAAACGTTCATTTTTCATCGCACATAATTTGCTCGATGAAATGGTCGCGTGGATTAGCGAGGAGTTTCGTGCAGATTTCAATACGATGGTCCATTTGTTCAGTATTCTGTTCATGTAAACACTTCGGCAACTCCTGCCTACCTACTGAGCAACGCATCGGTAATATTTTGGCGCTTGAGGCAAGGTAAAAAAATGACACCTTATTTCAATACAAAATACTTCATTAAGCAATTCATTTTGGAGTGAAATATGAAAAACTAGTTTTTTAATCGCAAATTATCAGGTACAATCTCAAAAAGAATAAAAAATAGCTTATTTGTGCTAAAATGTTTCAATTCATCTGTTTTTTTTTTCAAAAGTAAATCAGGCAAAAAGTGCTTAGTTTCATACGAACAAACGTTCTTGACATGCACTTTAGAAAAAAAAATTGCACTCACTTGAACAAAACTTTTACTGTCCTTCAAAGTACTCCCAGCATCTATACAAAGTTGCAGACATCTACGCCAATTCTAAAACGCATAGTGGTACTCCAGGTGGGGAATACTCCACAACTCTGAATAAATGCGTTTTGCAAGGTCTTGCACTCTTGAAAAAGGCTTCCCAGCAAATTCCTGTTTAATTTTTGGAAACAACCAAAAATCGCATGGTGCAAGATCCAGTGAATGTACAGGATGGTACGGGTATTTGATTTTTTATCCTGCTCCAAATACGCCGTAACTTGCCGCTTTTGTGAACACTGGCATTGTCATGAAAAAGGAGAACCCTTGGCACACCTGTTGTTGGATATTGCTCTTGTGAAAATGCGAAATCTTTTTTTCCCGTCTTTAGTAGGCTCTAGAGCAGCAACTTGCAGATTTTGAAGACAGAACATTACCCGCCACCAACGAAGAGAGAAATGATACAGCCTTTGTTTCTAACACTTAATGACAACCTTTCAAACAATTCGTAATTGATTAAGTTCGGAGGAACAAGTGGAGATCTACCGACGTGTCAAGTATTTTTTATACGCCCTCCATAGAAATAAATTTTCCTTCAAACAGCTGCCTGCCGCAGAAATCTGACAAGAGCAGTGAGAATAAGATTTGGGTTGGGTTGTTTTACCTCTGAGCGGCACTTTTTTGCACACCATGGGCTAAATGGCCAGGTCACATGAACCCTGAAGGCTCAGAGAAGGTTGGGGGAGGGGACCCACTGGAACAGCTGTTGGGAGACAGATGGTAGCCTCCCGTCAAGGCCATCCAGCGTGTTCTTTAACATGCACAGGGTATGGCTCTCCCGCACACGGGGCCACGGCTTAACATCCCATCCGACGGACGGCGGACTTTCCAAGCCCATCGGTGTCCCCTACTGACCGTGGGCAGGGCGGGGAATTTTGCGGAGATAAATCTCGACGCTGACCCAGCTGCGACTCGAACCTGGGAACTACAGATTACGAGCCTGGCGCGCTATCGACTGAGCCCGCCCCAGTGAGAATAAGACCTCAGCGGAAAAAAAAACGCCTGTGCCTTACAAAAAAAAAAAACATTAAGGCATATAATAGTTAATCTACATTTTTAAAGACATTCGGCAGGCTTTTAAATGAGCAAATGTAGAGATCAGGCTTAGTCCGAGCCCAGGCTGAAAATGGTGTAGACGACTTTGGCTTTGGCTCAGAATAAATTTCAAATATTTAAGTTTGAAGAAAAAGTAAAAAAAAGATGATTTCAAGCTTTAAATCAGTCTGATAATTAAAAATAAGCGCTATGCGTCTCTTTTAATGTATTCTCTATCTTTAATAAATGAATGGCTGTTTGCTTTATAATAATGTTACAATAGACTTTCAGTTTCCACTAATATAATTTCCTTTCCAAATAGCATTAACATTTTAATTTTACCATGAATGATTATAATTAATAATATAAGAATGTAATAAATTATTTTCGACGTGCATTTCTGAATATATGTATCATGATACATCAGAGGAATTTTTTCACAATTCGCGCTTGGGTGGACTTGGACTCAATAACTTCGAGCATGAAATCATCTCTTAGCGACAGCATTAAAATAATCTAAGGAATTTCAGACATTATTTTCAATTGCTAAATACACTGGCGGAAATTGAAAAAAGCACACCCAGAAGGAATTGCTTTAAGAATGTTATATGTTAATAGTTAAGGGCAGCAGTAACCGTGATCCAAGATTGAAAGTCATTGGATGAAATAATGACGTCACTGAGGACGACAACATGCAAATGTACGCAAAGCGTATTTAAGGATGAGCATGAAGAACGAAGTTATTCGTCTTGTGTCGTGTTGTTCAGTGCTCTTTGAAGCTACCTTGCCTGGACGACACAGGTGTACAACATTTCATTTAGCGGAGTTTGAGCGAGGTCGGAAAGCAGGTTGGTCTTTTCATGTAATTGCACACCGCGTTGGACGAGAGGTATCGACAGTGGTACGATGGTAGGTGGCATCGTGGTCAGAAGATCATTTGCACATTCGCAGACATATTTCCTGACAACACCGAGTTAAAGATGCATGAGAGGATTGGCATATGTGGAGAACTGGTGGCAGAGCGGATGGCTATGGCGTCACAAATTCGATCCACTGTTGTACCAAGAGTACAAGAACGATACTCAGTTGTCTTTTGGAAGCAGGACTATGGATACATGTGCCGTTGGCACCGTTACTATTGTCGAGCACTTTTGCAGTTGTGTCAAGAACAAGTTCATTGGAGGGAAGAATGGCAATTTGTGGTCTTCAGTGAGGAAAGCCAATTCTACTTAGGAGCGTCTGATGGTCGTTTATGCATCTGAAGGCGACAAGGTAAGCAGCTTCTTCCATCGGGTATCTGCCAGCAACACACAGGACCCATGCCAAGCATCATGGTGTGGGGAGCGATTAGCTATCATTCTTGCACTTGTCTAGTGGTTTGTACAGGGTACACTGAATAGCAATATGTTCGTTAGTGACATCGTACTGGTCATCCTGCCATATTTGAGTGGAATCAAAAATGCGATATTCCAGCAGGATAATGCCTGCCCACGCTACACCCGAGAAACATGCTCTTCACGCAGTGCACCAACTCCCTTGGCCAGCACGCTCACCGGACTTTTCTCCAATTGAGCACGTCTGGGACTGGTTCGGACAGACTTCCACTGGCCACGGCAGGCAACAACCGTTGCTGAATTACGCGTCCAAGTTGAAAGTGCATGGAAATGTATCCCCCAGCGTGATATTCAGCATTTGTATGACCGATTGCATGCCAGATTTCGAAGCTTGTATTGCTGCTCAAGGAGGTTCAACATCTTAAAATGTGCCTTCCATAAAATGTAATACTCATTAAAATGTAAAATAAACATTGAATCACTTCACACGTGTGATCACTGTCCTTTCTCAACAAGTTGTTTCTACTAAATAAATCTCATTTATTACGCTTCAATTGTTAATGGTGTTCTTTTTTCAATTTCTGCCAGTGTATATTAGCCTCTGGCCAATAACAAAGTTTCGAACACTACTATAAATTGACTTGGATGTAGAGTAAAAATTGACTTCAGCAGGGTGGGATCCGAACCCACGATCTCGTGATGACATGTCAGGCGCTACTGACCACTTATCGGTTATTCTCAATGCTTAATGATGATCTCCCCGTCATTGTAGAATCGTCCGCTAGTGGCTGTCCCATAACGGCAAGTTAAGGATATTTTATTGCAGCTCTTCTCAGCATGGGCTTACGACTATCCATTTGACAGAAAATTTTTTCAACGATCTTAGTTTTCATGTACAGTTCACGCATATTTTTAGTATGTATATATCATCAGTTAATATCAATAACATTTTACTAATTGTGGATTACTCGTAAAAAAAAGTGCCAGCCAAATGGTTGGAGAGAACTGCAATAAAAAGATTCTTGCATTTATAAGATGGCCACTAAGGGCTGATTATACGATGATGGGAATATAAACGTCAACAACAGAAAAGAACTCGTCAGTGGCCGGCATCTCATTTGTCAGAGAAATTTACATGTCGTCAGGAAGTCGTGGGTTCAGACAATACCACCTAAAGCTGAAAGCCAACCACCTTTGGAATACGTCACAACAATGGCTGTCTTAGTAGGCCACGTCGAAAAGCATCTCTAGAGCAAACACGTCACAGATAACCATGTTTTGTTGGCGTAAAGGTTGAGTGTGTACCAGAACCACGCGTTATTATTACTAGGATACGCTCTATTATAAAAGAAGATGAATTATTCATGCATTGTCAAGCTGTGCCGAAGATGCCATCAGGATGGCCATTTTGCAGACAACTGCCCCAATTATGGCCACAAAGTACAATCCTTTACAGCTGTAGTGGAACACTGCAAAATAAATCACTTAAAGAAAATAGAGAATTTACAGCAGACAAACAATTGATAGAAGAAGGGGGAAAAGCTACATGTGATGTTTTGGCAGCAAATGTTAGTCCCCCCTCTCACCAATTTCTAGAAATGGAAACTGATAAAAAATTCTCTCGCATTAGGTAAATTAATTATAGTGAAGATACCATGACAGAAATCAACAGCAACCAGACTCCAATGCCTAAAAAATTTTGGAAAAGTACCGAAACCTGGTAAAACAGAAAATGGAAAGTACACTCGTACATCAAATGGCTGTATAAGAAAAGCAGTAAGCACGGAAATCAGAAAAATTTTCAAACATCTCGCTACTGGACATCCAAACGAATCAAACCTGGCTACCACTAGCGCTAACAAGGAGTTCATTAAAACAGTTGACCCAAATGGGGATGCGAAAATTTTTTACCACGAGTTTGTGTAAGAAATTACCAGCAAATTCCACATACTGGGGCCTGATTTTGTACTTGGATCAATGCTAACCTTTTTAGGACCATTTGAAGAGCACGGAATTGACATTGTGAAATGCTCTCAGACTCTCATCAGAAAGTTTTCATAAGAATTGAGACGGTGTAAAGTTTTCTTTCTCTTTTGTGCTTTCTTACATTCGCCCTTCTTGTGTTCTTTTCCCCATTTTCTTTTTTTTTCTCCCCTTTTTCTGCTGAGGACCTGCCATCCTCTCAGACCTTCTATTATGGCATATAAACTGGCAGGCTCCTGTCAGACCTCTGTGGCAAGCAGCTGCTTGAGGGAGTATTTATTTATTATTTTTTATCGTTAACTTACCAAGACGTCCGCTCTTTTGGTATAAGCAGTCAGTTTTAGCCCTTTGGGCTACGACTTCGCCGGTTTAATTTTTTTATTTTCATCATTCCTTTATGGATAATTTTTTCGTTGTAGGAGGTATGGGCTCCTGGTCCGGTACTTCTTCGTCATTTCCGATCTTTGATCAGTAATTTTACACAGAGTTTTCGTATGATTTGTAGAAATAAACATATAATTTGTCCTATAAAGTTTGAAACTAAGGCTAAAGTAGCTTTTGACATGAAGCAAAAGAACTTGCATAGCTAAATGCCATTAAGATAAATCAGTGTCCATTAGGTGTATTTCTAATGTAAACAATGAACAATACATGCAGATATAAGAAATATGTAAATAGGTTTCTGAAGATAAGTTCCTAAAAAATCAATTTTATAAAATATTGCTCCATAAAGTTCTGATCAAACTAAATAAGTTTTAACTACTTACGTTTTTCAATCATATTACATATAAATTTTTTCTTGGCATATTGCAAATAATAGCATAATAATTATTTTTCATTACTTTCACTCCAATATAAATAAATTAGGTTAAATGGTGAAAGTGGCTTTATTTGAATATTTTTTTATATTGATTGTGAATTTGAAATTATCGATTTATTCCGTCTTTGATAGAAAAATTTAGACAAAGATTCTTTGGCTCTTATACTCTCTTTTTTCAGAGTAAGCTGATATTTGATGTTTCTCTGTTATTACCTATTCTATTCAATTTATCTGACTCATTGGACTAAACTTTTGCTTATTAACTTACCTAGAGGTCTATGTGCATGTGTGTCATTACTTCGTTTAGTATTTACAATATATCTCAACTATTCTATTCTTCGTTGTTTATTTCTTCCATTTACTGTATATTGGGTATGCTATCACTTCATTTGATGATGCATAGAACCGGCCAGGCCTAGCACCTAATGTCCAACCCCGCCTTCTCGTATTGCAGACCGTTAGTACCATCTTGTGAAAGGGAACGGAAGAGGAGGACTGCTAGATCAGTGTGGCCTACTGATCTGGACAACTATGGCTACTTTTCGTTTTTTTCTTCCTTGCTGACACCACACAGGGTCCTGGTGTTGACCATATATACCAACCTGAATGGAATTATTGCCCAGAGCTTGATTGTGGATCCTGAATTTGCTGCACTGGTGGATTTCTCTGGAGGGAGAATCTTCCGCTGTGTTCTCTGTTTGCTTGTGGGTTGACATCCCCAAGTGAATAGATAAACAGGATATGTTTTATCAGCTGGTGGGTAATCCTGAGCAGAGTCACGCAGACACCTGAACTTTTCCTTCTACTGGCATTGTCAAATTCTACATTGGAGGAAGTCTTCCAGTGTAAATGGCTTCAGTTCTTTGAGGTAAAGGAACGGGTCTTTGCCCCATGCCTGCGATTAGTGGGTTGTTTGATATTGTCGGCATTCCCCCTCTCAATAAACATAGTTTCTTTAAATATCCCACTAACCATTTTTTCTCCATAGGTAGTTGGAATGTGAGGACTCTGCACAGAGCTTTTTCTTTTGATGTCCTCACACAAGAATTCCACAGTTATAATTTAGATATTCTCGGCTTGCAAGAGACCAGATGGACAAATAAAGGTCAGATTCTTAAAAATAATCAAATTTCTCTTTTCAGGGAGAGATGACAATAAGCATCACCAAGGTGCGGGTCTGCTTCTCAGCAGACACGCCAGTGATGCTCCTCTAGGATAAAATAAAAAAAATAAATACCCCCTCAAGCAGCTGCTTGCGACAGAGGTCTTACAGGAGCCTGTCAGTTTATATGCCACAGTAGGAGATCTGAGAGGATGGCAGGACCTCAGCAGAAAAACGACACACACATCCATGCCTAATCCGGGGCTCGAACCCAGGTCCCTTAGATCAGTAGCCAAGCGTGCTAACCACTCGGCCACGGGACGGCTCTTCTAGGATATGAATGTATTAATGAAAGGTTTCTTACAGCAAAATTTCAGACAAGCATTAAAGACTTGAATGTTATCTGCTGTTATGCCCCCATTGAGGATGCTGATGAGGATGAAAAGGATAGGTTTTATGAACAACTTCAGGATATTTTAAATTCTGTCAAGAAAGGAGATATTACCCTTGTTCTTGGTGACTTCAATGCCAAAGATGGTACTGACTCTGACCTTTGGGCAGGAGTAATAGGCCCTTTTGGTATTGGTAGCTGCAATGGCAATGGGCAGCGTCTCCTGCAGGTAAGTAAACTCAATGGATTTAGAATAACTAACACCGCAACATACATAAGTACACATGGGTTTCACCCGATGGGCTGCATAAGAATATGATTGATTATATATTAATTAACAGCTAATGGGCTAGTTCTGTTAGGAATACCAGGTCATATAGGGGAGCTGAAATTGGATCTGACCATATTACGATCAACTGAAATAATGGGAATAATTACCCTTGGACTTGACGACAGTTGCGAGACGGTGTTGCATGGACACAATTAGGCCCTGGAAGGTTGCCAGAGGCACACGTGCCTATTCGAACTTCAACAGGGCACGGAGGTTCCGGAGATGACGTGGTTGTGGGTCTGCACGCTGAACCTGTCGATCCAAATGGTCCGACAAGTGCTCTATGGGAATGAGGTTGGCAATTTTGCTGGACAAAGGAGAACAGAGACATCACTGTTGTGTTCCTGGAATCAGTCACACACCACCTTAGCGACATGGCAGGGTGCATTGTCCTGTTGGTAGACAACATCACCACGAGGGTAAATGTCCAACATGAAGGGATGCATGTGGTCAGCAAGGATGGACATTGGCGTTCAGATACCCATCCAGTGGTACCAGCTTTCCCAGGTCATGCCAGGAAAACATCCCCCAGACATGCACACTGGTACCACCGGCTTGTACTTGAATGACAAGTATGTCCGGTTGTTGATTCTTATGTGTTTCCCCCCCCCCCCGTCACTTCTGTGGAGTAGAAACCTCGATTCGTCGGAGAAGGAAACCTTTTCCACTGTCCAATGACTAATTCCATGCAATCTGCAGACGTCGTTGCCGATGGACCTTGGTTAACATGGGAACCTTTATCCAGCATCGACTACGGATACCCATGCATAACAGGGTTTGCTCTACTGTTATCAGGGACATGTACCTGGATGCCCCAGTGTTCGTTTGAGTGGTCAATTGCTGCACTGTTGTGCGTCGATTGCCCTTTACCAGTAGACAGAGGCGACGTTCTCTGGCATCGATGGCCTTTGGTCCACAGTTATGACGTCTGGGGGTACTTGGTGTGCTAGCGGTCCATTCTTGATACACCATACTACAGCACCATGCAAACAGCCCACAAAGTCTGCTGTTTCTGAGATGCTTCCACCCTTGGCACGGTATCCGATGATCATTCCTTTTGGAATGTCCGTCAAATCAACACCTCTGCCCATTGTGCTCACATTACGCACTATGGCTCATCTGTCCTGGCCAGCCACTTATACCTTCGTGTTTGATAGCTAGGTAGTCACTGGAAGGAGAGCTATACACCAATCCCCTGTGATGATGCATAGAACCGGCCAGGCCTAGCACATAATGTCCGACCCCACCTTCTTGTGGTGCAGACCATTAGTACCTTTCAGAAGAGATACTCTCTTGTGGAAGTGAACGGAAGTGGAGGGCTGCCAGATTAGTGTACCTACTGATCTGGACAACTCTGACTACTTTTCTTTTTTTTCTACCATGCTGAGGAGTGGTCAACAACACAGTGTCCTGGTACTGATCATATAAACCCACTGAATTGGACTAAACTATGGCTCTGAGCTTGATTATGGATCCTGAATTTGCTGTACTGGTGGGCTTCTGTGGAGGAAAATCTTCCGCTGTGTTTTCTCTTTGTTTGTGGGTTGACAGCCCCAAATGAATAGATTCACAGGATATGCTTATCAGCTGGTGAATAATCCTGAGCAGAGGTCATCGCAGGCACCTGAATTCTTTGCTTCTACTGGCATCATGAAATTCTACATTGGGGGAAGTCTTCCAGTGTAGATGGCTTTAGCCTTTAGTGGTGGGAGAACGGGTCTTTGCCCCATGTTTCCAATTAGGGGGCTGTTTGATATTGTCGGCATTCCCCCTCTCAATAAACATAGTTTCTTTAAACGTCCCACTAACCATTTTCTCTCCATAGGTAGTTGGAATGTGAGGACTCTGCACAGAGCCTTTTCTCTTGATGTCCTCACACAAGAATTCCACCTTTATAATTTAGACATTCTCGGCTTGCAACAGACGGTATCGGTCCAGATGGACCGATAAAGGCCAGATTCTTAAAAATAATCTCAAATTTCTCTTTTCAGAGAGGGAAGATAAAAAGCATCTCCAAGGCTTAGGTTTGCTTCTCAGCAGACACACTAGTGATGCTCTTCTAGGATATGAGTGCATTAATGAAAAGTTTCTTACAGCAAAATTTCAGAGAAGCGTTAAAAACTTGAATGTTATCTGCTGTTATGCCTCCACTGAGGATGAGGATGAGAAGGATAGATTTTATGGACAACTTTAGGATATTTTGAATTCCGTCAAGAAAGGAGATATTACCGTTGTTTTTGGTGACTTCATTGCCAAGGTTGGTACTGACTCTGACCTTTGGGGAGGAGTCATAGGTCCTTTTGGTATTGATAGCTGCAATGGCAATGGGCAACGTCTCCTCAGGTAAGTAAACTCAATGGATTCAGAATAACTAACATTTATTACAAACACCGCGACATACATAATGCGCGTATACATGGGTTTCACCCGATGGGCTGCATAAGAATATGTTGATTATATATGAATTAACAGCATATGGGCTAGTTCTGTTAGGAATACCAGGTCATATAGGGGAGCTGAAATTGGATCTGAACTTTACCTTGTTAAAAGTGTCTTGCAACTTAAACTTAAAATGTGTTGTGCTAGGGTTAAAAATTTTACCTTTAAAACTGAAGCTCTGAAAGACCCAGTTAGAGCTAAAGCTTACCATGATAGGTTACTTAGTCATTATGATAGTCATAGTTTGCTTACTACTGAAGTTGAGGAAGAATTTTTTTTTTTTAAACAGGCTTTTTTGAAAACTAACAGTACTCTTTTAGGGAAAAAGGAGCAGAGGAGACAGAATTGTTTGAGTGATAAGGCACTTGAGCTTATTTCAGAAAGAAAGAACTGCAGGAATGTTCTTAATCAATACACTACTAGTCCTAATAGAAAGCATTACAGAGAGCTTAATAAACGTGTAAAGGATCAGTTAGCTGGTGATAAAAATCTGTGGCTTGATGGCTTGGCTGACAAATCCAAGGAATCAGACAGCACAACAGCAGAGAGCTCAGATAGTTAATATTTTGTGTGGTAGAAAACGGGGATTGAAGGATAAACAAGGTAAAGTTATAGATGGTGAGGATTCTGTCATGGCTAGGTGGGCTGAGCATTACAGTAATGTTCTACACAATGGTTAGTTCTACTCCCATTGTTTGCAATGATGATAGATGCATTGGTGGCTTTAATGTTGGCCCTATAACACAATCTGAAGTTATTTTGGCTATTTCTAAACTTAAATTTAAAAAATCCTCAGGTGTAGATGAAATTACTACGGAAATGCTTAGAGCTGCGAATGTTTCGGTTACCACTTGGATGACTGAAATTCTGAATATGTTTTGTGATAGAGGCATAGTTCCTAAGGATTTTACCAGAGCTATTGTTATCCCTATTTTCGAAAAAGGTGATCGCAGTTCTTGTGATAACTATAGGGGTATCAGCCTACTCTCTGTTCCAGGTAAAGTTCTTTCCACGATTGTGCTTAATAGAATTAAGAATCTGGTTGACAGTCAATTGCGCGATGAGCAATGTGGATTCAGAAGTGGTAGGGGATGTGTGGATCAAATATTTTCACTTAGGCAGATTCTTGAGAAATGTTTAGAGTTTCAGAAACCTTTGGTTGCTAGCTTTGTTGATTTCAAAAAGGCTTTCGACTCTGTTGATCGGCATAATTTTTGGTTGCTGTGAGATCATATGGTATACCAGACAAGTTAGTTGACATAATGAAAGCTCCCTATAATAACACTGAGTCGTGTGTGAGAGTTGATAAGTCTTGTAGCAATTGGTTTAGCATTACTTCTGGTGTTCAGTAAGGGTGCATTTTGTCTCCTTTCCTCTTCAGTTCGTTACTCATTATGTTATGCGAAATTCACTGCAAGGGAAGATTTTGGACTTAAATGGTCTGGAGATATGCAAGTTTCTGATTTAGATGATGCTGATGACTTAGCCCTTTTGGCATATGATGTTTTCATTCGAGCTATTGATGCAACTGGTACTAGAGTAGGTTTGGTTATAAACAGAGTGAAAACTAAAGTGATGAAAATTGGTCAAGCAGGCTGTGATTCAGTCAATCTGAATGGTTTCAATCTTGAACAGGTGTCACAGTTTAATTATCTTGGGAGCTATGTAACAAATACTGGTGATGTGCGGCATGAGATTAACAGACGGATAGGGATTGCTGCCGGGACTTTTAATAATCTATGGAGATTGTGGAGAAATAGGCGTATACACCTAAAGACCAAAATTTGACTGTATAATAGTTTGGTTCTTTCTAGGGTTAGTTATAGTAGTGAAACTTGGACACTTTGTAAACAAGATAACAGGAAACTAGATGCTTTTGATTCTAGATGCTTACGCAGTATCTTGGGCATTAGGTGGTTCAACTTTTTAAGTAATGATGAAGTTAAGCAAAGGACTCGGCAATCTCCTTTAAGCAGCATACTATGCACAGAGAGACTCTGTTGGTTTGGCCATGTTTCTTGTATGTATAATTATAGATTAGCTAATAGTGTTATAAACAGTGTGCCTAAAGGTCTCAGAAAGAGGGGGAAACCTAGGATGCAGTGAGCAATGTCAAACAGGACCTTATTAGAATTGGTGTGCAGTGGCCAGATGCAGCAGATGTAGCTCAGGATACATGCTTGGAGAACTAAATTGCATGGTGTGGTTGGACCTCCGTAGCCCATGGCTACTTGAGGATGATTATGGTCGACCTTATCTTGTGCACTCTGTGACACGCCTGGGCAGGTACACGGTGATTCAGTGGGTGGTCATATTATTCTGATATGACTCTGTATATATTTAGATTTTTAGCAATCAGCCAAAATAAGACTAATTAGTAGTGCCACAAGAAACTTATTTTGCTTTAACAAGATGTGTTAATTAAAACTGAAAGATATATTTAGAAAGAGGAAATAGACTGAAAAAATTAAAAAACATTTCGAAATATTTAGAGTTGAAGTAAAACACTGAAACTGAATCATTTTAAGATCAAACTTCATGACCTGCTATGAAAAGGTTTAATTTTAAAACAACAGCAAAAATTTTCATTAAGTATTGCAATTTCCTAATGTTAATTATGTATTTAATGAAATGCATAAAAAATATTACTGAAATAAGAGGAAAGGGAGTTGGTAGTGAACCAGGCTTGTATTCTGCAATTCCTTGGCTCAAGTCCCATGTGGGCTACTTAACCCCCACCTGCCTCTTGGAAAGGCCAGTGGATGGTATGTTAGGCTGTGGCCCTTTGTGCAGGAGAGCTATACCCTGTACATGTTAAAGAACATGCTGTATAACCTTGACGGGAGGTTTATATCTTTCTCTTAACCCTTCCAGGGTCAAGGACACCTATATCTATTTTTAGTACAAAAAAAATCGATTTAAAAAAAATAAAAATTGCTGTTTTGAAATTTTTTAGATATCTTATAAAATATATATAATTCAGGCTTGTTAAATAATTTCTTTTTTCATTTGATACATGTTTTAGTAAACTATGACAAGTAATTTGTTAAAGCTATCTGATTGCCATTTCTTAGAAGCAATATAAGGTATTGCCAATTTGTTTGTTAAGATTATGCTGAAGCAATAATTGATTTGAACTATTATCAGTAAAATTTTCCTTATAGTTTGTAAAATCTCATGATAATTAATAAAAAACTGCAATTTTAAAAATGGAAGACTTTGGAAATAATTATGAAATATGTACCTAGTTTTTTGGTATACCACTGTAAAAAGTGTTATTAAAATTAATATGTTACTACAATGTTCAAATTTTGTACTTCAGTAAAATTCAGTATTCAATTCTCTTTAATTTGATATATAACATGACCTATTTCTGTTGATTAGTTATTTATTAAAAATATTCTAAATTTGACTTGTTTATTGGACTCTGGGTCTGTTAATGGTAGCTAGGTAGTCACTGGAAGGAGAGCTATGCACCAATCCCCTGTGATGATGCATAGAACCGGCCAGGCCTAGCACCTAATGTCCAACCCCGCCTTCTCGTGGTGCGGACCGTTAGTAACTTTCAAAAGAGATACTCTCTTGTGGAAGTGAACGGAAGGGGAGGGCTGCCAGATTAGTGTGGCCTACTGATCTGGACAACTATGGCTACTTTTCTTTTTTTTCTACCCTGCTGAGGAGTGGTCAACCACACAGGGTCCTGGTGCTGACCATATAAACCTACTGGACTGGACAGATATATGGCTCTGAGCTTGATTATGGATCCTGATTTTGCTGCACTGGTGGGCTTCTGTGGAGGGAAAATCTTCCGCTGTGTTTTCTTTTTGTTTGTGGGTTGACAGCCCCAAGTGAATAGATCCACAGGATATGTTTATCAGCTGGTGGATAATCCTGAGCAGAAGTCATCGCAGGCACCTGAACTCTTTGCTTCTATTGGCATCGTCAAATTCTACATTGGAGGAAGTCTTCCAGTGTAGATGGCTTCAGCCTTTAGTAGTGGGGGAACGGGTCTTTGCCCCATGTCTGCGATTAGGGGGCTGTTTGATATTGTCGGCATTCCCTCTCTCAATAAACATAGTTTCTTTAAACATCCCACTAACCATTTTCTCTCCATAGGTAGTTGGAATGTGAGGACTCTGCACAGAGCTTTTTCTCTTGATGTCCTCACACAAGAATTCCACCGTTATAATTTAGATATTCTCGGCTTGCAAGAGACCAGATGGACAGATAAAGGTCAGATTCTTAAAAATAATCTTAAATTTCTCTTTTCAGGGAGGGACGACAAAAAGCATCACCAAGGCGTGGGTCTGCTTCTCAGCAGACACGCTAGTGATGCTCTTCTAGGATATGAGTGCATTAATGAAAGGTTTCTTACAGCAAAATTTCAGACAAGCGTTAAAGACTTGAATGTTATCTGCTGTTATGCCCCCACTGAGGATGCCGATGAGGATGAGAAGGATAGGTTTTATGAACAACTCCAGGATATTTTGAATTCTGTCAAGAAAGGAGATATTACCCTTGTTCTTGGTGACTTCAATGCCAAAGTTGGTACTGACTCTGACCTTTGGGGAGGAGTAATAGGCCCTTTTGGTATTGGTAGCTGCAATAGCAATGGGCAACGTCTCCTACAGGTAAGTAAACTCAATGGATTCAGAATAACTAACACTTATTACAAACACCGCGACATACATAAGTACACATGGGTTTCACCTGATGGGCTGCATAAGAATATGATTGATTACATATTAATTAACAGCAAATGGACTAGTTCTGTTAGGAATACCAGGGCATATAGGGGAGCTGAATTTGGATCTGACCATTACCTTGTTAAAAGTGTGTTGCAACTTAAACTTAAAAAGTGTTGTGCTAGGGTTAAAAAATTTACTTTTAATACTGAAGCTCTGAAAGATCCAGTTATAGCCAAAGCTTACCATGATAGGTTACTTAGTCATTATGACAGTCATGGTTTGCTTACTACTGAAGTTGAGGAAGAATGGGATCATTTTAAACAGGCTTTTTTGGACACTAACAGTACTCTTTTAGGAAAAAAGGAGCAGAAGAGGCAAAATTATCTGAGTGATAAGGCACTTGAGCTTATTTCGGAAAGAAAGAACTGCAGGAATGCCCTTAATCAATACCCTACTAGTCCTAATAGAAAGCATTACAGAGACCTTAATAAACTTGTAAAGGATCAGTTAGCTGCTGATAAAAATTTTTGGCTTGATGGTTTGGCTGACAAAGCCGAGGAAGCAGTTAGACAGCACAACAGCAGAGAGCTGTACCAGATAGTTAATGTTTTGTGTGGTAGAAAACGGACAGGCATACAAGGATTGAAGGATAAACAAGGTAAGGTTATAGAAGGGGAGGATTCTGTCATGGCTAGGTGGGCTGAGCATTTCAGTGATGTTCTAAACAATGTAGTTAGTTCTACTCCCATTGTTTGCAATGATGATAGATGCATTGGTGGCTTTAATGTTGGCCCTATAACACAATCTGAAGTTAGTTTGGCTGTTTCTAAACTTAAACTTCATAAATCCCCAGGGGTAGATGAAATTACTACGGAAATGCTTAGAGCTGGGAATGTTTCGGTTACCACTTGGATGACTGAAATTCTGAATCTCTTTTATGATAAAGGCATGGTTCCTAAGGATTTTACCAGAGCTATTGTTATCCCTATTTTCAAAAAAGGTGATCGCAGTTCTTGTGATAACTATAGGGGTATCAGCCTACTCTCTGTTCCAGGTAAAGTTCTTTCCATGATTGTGCTTAATAGAATTAAGAATCTGGTTGACAGGCAATTGCGTGATGAGCAATGTGGATTCAGAAGTGGTAGGGGATGTGTAGATCAGATATTTTCACTTAGGCAGATTCTTGAGAAATGTTTAGAGTTTCAGAAACCTTTGGTTGCTAGCTTTGTTGATTTCAAAAAGGCTTTCGACTCTGTTGATCGTCATAATTTGTGGTTGATTGTGAGATCATATGGTATACCAGACAAGTTAGTTAACATTATGAAAGCTCTCTATAATAACACTGAGTCGTGTGTGAGAGTTGGTAAGGCTTGTAGCAATTGGTTTAGCATTACTTCTGGTGTTCGACAAGGGTGCATTTTGTCTCCTTTTCTCTTTAGCTTGGTTATTGATTATGTTATGCGAAATTCACTTGAAGGGAAAGATTTTGGCCTTAAATGGGCTGGAGATAGGAAAATTTCTGATTTAGATTATGCTGATGATTTAGCCCTTCTGGCAAATGATGTTGATGAGATGAACCCTTTCATTCGAGCCGTTGATGAGACTGGTAGTAGAGTAGGTTTGGGTATAAACAGAGAGAAAACTAAAGTGATGAAAATTGGTCAGGCAGGCTGTGATTCAGTTAATCTGAATGGTTGCAGTCTTGAGCAGGTGTCACAGTTTAATTATCTTGGGAGCTATGTAACAGATAATGGTGATGTGCGGCATGAGATTAACAGACGAATAGGGATTGCTGCTGGGACTTTTAAGAATCTATGGAGAGTGTGGAGAAATAGGCGTATACACCTAAAGACTAAAATTAGACTGTATAATAGTTTGGTCCTTTCTAGGGTTAGCTATGGTAGTGAAACTTGGACACTTTGTAAACAAGATAACAGGAAACTAGATGCTTTTGATTCCAGATGCTTACGCAGTATCTTGGGCATTAGGTGGTTCAACTTTGTAACTAATGATGAGATTAGGAAAAGGAGTTTGCAACCTCCTTTAAGCAGCATATTGTGCAGAGAGAGACTCCGTTGGTTTGGCCATGTTGCCCGTATGAATAATTATAGATTGGCGAATAGGGTTATGAACAGTGTGCCTAAAGGCCTCAGAAAGAAGGGGAGACCTAGGATGCGGTGGGCAGACAATGTCAAACAGGACCTTGTTAGAATTGGTGTGCAGTGGCCAGATGCAGTAGATGTAGCTCAGGATAGACTTGCTTGGAGAACTAAATTGCACGGTCTGGTTGGACCTCCGTAGCCCATGGCTGCTTGATGATGATGATGATGATGATGATGATGATGATGATGATGATGATGATGATGATGATGATGATTGGACTCTGTAACAAGCCTGAACTTTTCTGAAAGTATGGTACTGAGAAAAAAATTACAAAATAGAAGAAATGTGTACTTTAAACAAGAAAATTATTTTATTCAGAAATAAATAGCCTTTCTATTCATATGCATTATAATCAGCTCTGTCTATTAGAGTTTTTTTAAATAAATTTTTATTTGTGTTGCTAGATGCATTTTTTACTACATGACTCTAAAAATGTCCTATTAAAATAAAACGTTGTCTTTTTTGTTAAATATTTTATGTTCAGAAAAATCCAGAATTAAATGCTGATTAATTTGGCATATAACATGCCATTTTTGCTTTCTTTAGTTATTTGGCAAAAAAAAATTTTAAAGTTAAAATTGGCCTCTGAATGTAAAATTTTCAGGCTGGACCTTGGAAGGGTTAACAGTTGTCCAGTGGATCCCCCTTCCTCAACCATCTCTGGGTCTTTGTACATTCTCAATTGGATTTGTGTCCAGGAATCAGGCAGACCATTAAATCCAATGAATTTCATTATTTTCAAGTAAATTGTCTACCTCATAAACCCCATAGTTAATGGCATCCATAATAATGGAATCCATAAAGATGAAATTATGGCCAAGAGTGGATATCTCCATAACCGTAAAATGCACCACATGGAGCACAAGAATCTCATCTCTGTATCACTGAGCAGTTGGAGCAAAGAAGGTTGGAGTGTCTCCCTGAAGATGTGAAACTCTGTGCAGTCAGTCAATAATGCCAGCTCAAATAATGGTACCATTCTCTAATTGCAGCAGTTGTAATGAGCCCCTTGTTTCCTTCAAGGTAAACACAGTCAAGAATCGATGTTCAAATTGAATCAGGACTCGTCTATGAAAAGCACATTTGCCCACTGGCTTATGCTTAACTATTATAGTTGGTTAACATGATGTCTGCACCATGTTAAACCAACTTATCTTTTGAAGGGTTGAGAGGGACACAAATCATTGGTCTTGATGCATGCAGACTTCATTAATGCCTATCCTATATGGAGTATGTCTTGAAATGTCGTTTCTGTGGTCACTAACAGTTCATAAAAAGCAGTTGCTAGCTGTCATCACTAATCTGTTTCATCTTGCTGTGATCATTGTGAACAATTGTAGTTCTGAGATGATCTTGTCCTGATCTACAATTAACCTCTCCTGTTTCTTGAAATTGTCTCCAAAGTCTAAGTTCCCTCCCACCTGTCACCCTCAATCCTCCACAGTTATTCACATGTTGTCTTTGTGATGTTGTAAAATTAAAAATGGGACTGGATCACTTCCATCCTACTTATCACTTTCTGTTGTATAGTCATCTATGTATATTATCTTTGTAACTTGATGAAATTAAAAAACAGAAATGAATGGTAGCCTCAGCGACACACTTTTTTTTATATCAATCTGAATTTGCATGCTCATAGTCCTGTTAGTTAAATGTGCATGCATTTTCTTCTGCATTGCAAAATTTACATGTACATCGTAATTCATGTAATTCCCTTATATACTTTTTGATATACAGCATTATCCTTTAAACATGAGCACCAATGTATATACTGATGGTAAGGCTTTATTTTTTAGTACAAAAATCACAAATATTGAAATCAATATTAATCTTTTCCAATAAATTTGATAAATCTTTGTACTCTATGCCAAGGATAGGCAACTTCTTATGGCTGATGATCTACTTCACAAGCTTTGATCAACTTCACAGGCCACACAATTAATTATAGATGCAAATGTTTAATGATGTTCAAAATAATGTCATGCCCTTGTGCATTCAGGAAATAAAGAAGATTTAATTGGCATATTTGGTATAAAATTTTATTTAAATGAGAATTTTATTTTGTACATGCATTTATACATTGAAATATTTTCTTAGATTGAATAGGCTTTAATATTTCCTATTGCAAGGCATAATGGTGGACCAGATAGAGGCTTTGACATGGCTGCAAGCCATAGTTACCTGCCATTTTGTATTGTCTAAAAGGGTACTAAAAGGTACAATGTCAGTTTTTTTAAAATATTTCTGTAAGTTTATTAAATTATAATATATATTTAATATTTCTTATATTATAGAGGATGTCAGATTGTTGCAAGAAAGATTGCATTTTCTAAATATTTCGCATACTGAAAGAATTGATCTACTGCCAGCAAAGTAAGTTTTGACTAAAATATTCCAAATGTTTAAAGCGATATTTAATGTGTGATTAAGTTGACTATGTACTGTATTTTGAAATCATTCATAAAAATTAACTGATATTCCAAGTGAATAATAAATGTAAAAAAATAACTTATACTGTCTTCTGGTCTTGAACTTTTGATGATTAGTAAATTATTTAAAGTTATAAAACACATCAACAATTAGTGAATGGAAACAGATGATTTTGAAGTCTAGTAAATGCCAACAGCCCTACTAGTTGAGTTAAACAAGTATTTTACCAGAATATGTTAAATTCAAATACATTGGATGTTAGAGGTCTAAAAATATAATAAAATCTTATTTTATGAGTATATTGTTTGCTAAAGCTTATAAACATCACACTGTTTCACTGAGTCCTTGTCATCTTAATATGCTTTGAGTGTACAAATGCTATCTTGCCATTTATGCATTTAAGGAAATTAGATCACTGCAGTCAGTATGCTGTATTGTTTGATCTGCTGTACTTTTTATGTTGTAGTTCATCAGTATCTAGTGTTTTATTGTCATGTTGTATATGTACATCTTTATTAAGGAAATTATGGTCCATGACTATTGATATTTCTGAATCTGACTTGCATTCTGAAAAGTTTGCCTACTCCTGCCATAGAACAATGTTAATTTATATATATAATAACTGGTGATTTGTGTGAGGTGAAAATTAAAACTTAACAGCAAAAATTGTAAAAGCTTCAGGTGCTGTAAAATATATATGCTGAATAAGATGAACTTAAAATTGATATCATTTGACTTATCACATATTAACTCTTCAAGTAATCCACAATGGTAGAGATACAAAGATATAAATAAGGACTTAGCAAAATATTGTTCAGGTTACAAGTTTTCAAGACTAATTTGTGTTGAGATTTCAAAATTTACCATGAAATCATATTAAGCCAGGTTATTGCTATCATTCGAATTGACCTTGATGTTAAAGTTAAAAGTTTAGCTTCCATCTCGTGAACCGCCTATGATCCAAAAAACCATTAACCTTGTTCTCAGGCTATAATATGTGTGCATCTTTATTAAAGAAATTATGGTCCATGGTTATTTAATATTTCTGAATCTGACTTGCATTTAAAAAATTTACTAAAAAAATAGATATTTCTGAATATAACGTGACATTAAAAAAATTGCACTGAAAAGATTACTTACTTATGTAAGCAATCTTTTCAGAATATGAGCCATATTCAGAATAATCAAATCTAGTCACGAGCCATAATTTATAAGTTAGTGGAGGGGGGACTGGAGAAAGGTTGAATTATAAAATGTTAGGGTTTTTCTTTTCACAAACCATTGGAATTGATTATGTCTGCATTGCTGAAGTTTTTTAATTTATATATCAAGTATCTCCCTGTATTTGATAGTTTGTTAGTGAATATAAGCTACTCTGCAATAATCAAGTGTGTTATCATAAGTACTTCAAGTACTATAGAAGCTATTATTATTATTCACTGATTCTTATGTTTGAATCTTGATTCTACTTAAGATTTGTTGATGAACCAGTAAAAAATATATTATTTAATAATTTTGGTGGACATCACTAAAGTAGCACAATATATATTGGACAAGAATTTTTGCTACTCACTCTATAAAGACTATAACATGGAAAATATATGTTTATTTTAAGCTATTAAAATAGCTAAAAAACGTTTTTTGTATACAATACAATTCTATGTTGATTAAATACAAGCTTTAAACAAAAAAATACTGCATTCATGCATTTTGATAGTTTGCCTTGGATCTCTTAGCTTATAGCAAATGACCAACGATTTTGACCATGCTATTCCTGTTGTATATATAGTGTTTGCTCATTCTTACTAGCATTGTATTTATTACTGCTGGGAGACATTCTGTATAATAGAATGAAAGCAGCAGCACCATTTCAAATTTTAACATATTTCCATTTACCATAATGCTGCAAGAAGTAGGTTTTTGATATCTAGGTCTTTATTATATTAAGATGTTGTCTATTCTATATCTTACTGCAGATTATTATGTTATTTATTATTAAATATGAGCATTATTGTTAACCAGGCCATCTGTAGTTACATTTGATGATCCACGATTTTGTTTAGTGGACCCAGACTTTGGTTGTATGGAACCTCTGCTTATATCACCATCTTTCCCATCTTATAATATATATTATGGTAGCATCTCCTCATAGTTCAGAAGTTATGGTAGCTTATAATATATATTATGGTAGCATATATAGAATATTTTAAGGTAGCATTTCCTCCTAGTTCAGAAGAATTAATTATAAGCCCTGATTCTTTGGAAGAAAAACGTATTGAAGATGAACAGGGTAAGAAGTTTCCTTTTGTGTGAAAAGAATTATAACTAACAAGGATGTGATAAATTAAGAGATTAAGATGTGACAAATAGGTAGAGATTTTACTTTTCTAAACCTTAATGCACTATCATGCAGCTGATAATTTGAAATTATTTGTGACATTTGTAAAACACCAAGTTGCACTTACATTAAGTGCATGACTTAAAATTGCATTAAACTGAAATTTTCACCTGATTGCAAATTAAGAGTATCTCTAAAATACATTAGTTTCTCCAACAAATACACTTGTGATGTCTCTAATGCATTATTAAAAATATTTTAAAATGCCTATCTTCCTATGCACCCTAAAAAGTTGAAAATAAACCTAAAAACATATCAATGGTGCAATCAGTCACTGAATTCCTATTCACTCAAAGGGAAGATTGGGTGGCAGTGCTCCTGTTAAGTTGGTCAATCTGCACCTATCTTCCTTTGAAGTGAATATGAATTCAGTAACTGCTTACACCATCAGTATATTTTAGGTTTAATTTCTTCATTTTAGGGCACATATATTTAGAAAGATAGGTGTTTTTTTAATTTATTTATACTTTTTGTCTTTGTCATTAAAAACTCCTGCCTTCCAAAACTTTTAACTGATATATAACTTATAAACATCAACATTTTTGTTGGGCTTATCACTAAAGTAATGCAATTTATATTGGACAAGATTCTTTGCTACTTCCTCTTTTTTTTAGTTGTGTTTGAGGTAGCTCATGACATTGGAGACATCACAAGCTTTAATTTCAGATATAACTTATTAAAATCTAAAGTCGACCACACTCCCTAAATTCCTTCCCCTTTCCAGAAGAGGGGAAAATTGTTAGCAGCATACTTCAAAGTAGTCTACAGTGGTCCTCATATGAGCTTTCATTTGACACATAACTCGTAACTTTAAGCCCTCAGATTTGGAAGATATAGTAGAACAAATTTCACATTTCCTCTCTTTTATGAGGGAATAAATCAAAGGGATATACTTTTATTGTCTGCAACATTCCCTGCGTCATAAACTTTCATTTGACACACAACTTTTTGCATTTGGCCTCGCATTTTGAAAATATAGGAGAACAATGGTTTTCATATTTTCCCCTTTTTAAAGGAGGTAGGGAATAAGGAAAGAGGAAAATTTTTAGAACCTGTGACACTTGGCATGTCACAAACTTTCATTTTTGCCCTTGTTTCCCGAAGATATAGCAGAACAACCATTTTCATATTTCCCCTTTTTTAAAGTGGAAGAAACATAGAGGAGTCAATATTTTTTAGCCTATGACATGCCCCATGTCACATGTTTTCATTTGTTACATAAATCATTAAGTTTGGCTGTCATGTTCGAAATCTCTGGTGGAACAACTGTTTTGACAAATCCACAATCTAACAAAGGATGAGCGAAAGCAATAGAAAGATAAGTAAAAACTAAAAAATTAAGAAATATGTATCTATTATAGTTATTAAACCAAAAAATTGAAACTCCAATGCACTAACAGCTGTAAAAATCATTAGTTTAGCTATATAAAAATCTATAAAACATTACAGTATATCACACCCATTGATTTTCAGTGGAATATGCATATCTCTGAACTGTGCAAAAGTCTCAGATTATATGCTATAAATGTATTTTATTTTGCAAATTGGTATGTGAATCATATAACTTGCATCATAACTGCTGAAGGAAATTGAAAAGGCTTTAATAACCAAAATAATAATACCAATGCAACCAAACATTATTTAACTGTAATAGACAGATAACATTACTTGAATATTTTGTTGTACAGAAACTTATATTTCTAAAGAAAAGTTTGAAAACACATTTAATAAGAAAATGCAATGCAGTGTAATACAAGATTACAAGCTAGAAGTCACTGCCACATACTTAAAATCAAAATACAACTATGGAAAATGTACAAGTAAATATAAACAAACCATTCACATTTAATTCAAAATGAAATTAGAAATGTAGATAACATAGGTTAAAAGTCAAAAAAATAGTTTGGCTGAACATCGTGTGATATGTGAATGTTCTATTTGTTTTCCTACACATAAGCTAATTAACTTTGGTCGGATCTAGAAAAAAAATTACGTGACTCAAATAAGGTGGAAAAAGTAAAATGACCCCCATTTTACTTTTAACTAATTTCATTGTAGCATAATATTGTGTTTAAAAAAATTATCGAAAAATGCATGAATCGTATATAAGTTTAGTAATTTTTTTTGCCTTTATTACCCTTAACATTCTCAAAGGGTGACCAAGACATTAATTAAGAAAAAGTTTCCAGGTTTATATAAATATCTATGAACTATTTATATATGACTACAAGAGATCTGAGATCCAATTACTGTAGTCACATATAATAATAACCTTCATTTTATTTAGCCATTGAATTAAAAATGTACAATAACTAATTTTATATTCAATGTTTTATACATAAATAAAATTAAGCAAATTTGAGCATGAAACAGAACAGTAAATCTATTATTAATATTACAAGAATAATAATGAGTTAACTCACAAATGGAAATATTGCAAAGTAAAAAAAAATTTAGTTAATTCTATTTGACCTGAAGCTCATATACCTAGAAAATATTTGTTAATTCATTTGTATTATGCATCTTACATTTTATGATTAAATTTGCCAAGTTATTAGAATAATCATCTGCCCTCCCACAATGTCAAAACTTAGTTCATGCAACATTTGGTTGAAAGGTATATCCATGACAAACTGTCAGTAACAGTAGTAGCTAAAGGAATCAATACTGTAATGCTTTCAAGCAGAAAGATACTTGCAGAAAAAAATTGATTTCCATATGTTCATAATAATGTCACAACAATCAACATATGTCATTAATACTCTTCAAGTGCCACCAAACATTTTTTTTTTCATTTCAAAAATCTTTGCAGATGTGTCTGCAACATTTATTTACTTTTTTTTTTCTTTTGTATTTTTCTTTTGTTCAGGATCAAATGCTCTTTCTTTTGTTATGTAACATGGTCTATTTCTGTTCATTAGTTATTTTACAATAAGGTTTGGAAGTTGAGTTGCTTTTTTTTTTAAGAAAAGAAATTGTGCTTTAAAGGTTAATGGTAGAAACTTATGGGAATTGATCTTGCAAAAAGCAGTTTACAACTGAGAAAATCTCTCCTAGGTAAAGGTATTGTGGCAGTTGTGAGACAATTAAATCTATGAAAAACAAACATAACTTAAACTTAACAATTTTTTAGATGCAATTATTCAAAAAGTCTGTATGAATTTTAAATAAAATTTATATATGTAGTTTTGGTGTTCTTACAATTCTGCATAAGAATAGAGATTGTAAGTTGTATAATTAATTATCATGTTTTATACAAAGGGACAAAAGAAAGTGAATAAAAGCACATTAATAAAAGGTTTGACCACCCCTGATAAGCAATGTAGGATTCACAACACCTAATACAACAACTGTCAACAATGTTTCCATCAGTTATGAAGGCAGCAAAGTCCACTGGTGCAAAAGGATTATCTTAAAATCATGAAGGCTTCTTGGAGGAAGACTGGCTATCTGTTTCCCCAAGACATCCCAGATATGCTCAATAGCATTGAGGTTGGGGGATCTTGCAGACCACTCCATAAGTTCAATACCTTCACATCCAAGATATTGGTTCACCAGGTGAGCAGACATTATTGTTGATTAAAATGAAGCATGATCACACTGCACCTGCAAATGAGCAAAAGAAAGATTTGATGATCTCATTCTGATATCTCTGGGTAGTTAAGGATTCCTATCAACCATGGAGGTTGGTGTGACATTGATGTTGGCTGGGATCATCAAACCACTTATCCATATGGCCCCATTTCCCTAATTGAGAGGGATGATACCATGTCCCACATTCTCTTCAGATGAATGTTTATCAAGAATCAGTCTGTAAGTTTAATCTTAACTCATCTGAGAAAAGAATAGTCACCTATTGTTCCTGAGTATCATGCACATGTTGCTGAGGCCAATTCAAACAGAATCTTCTGTTGGAGGAAGGAGACACATATCACTGGTCATTATGCATACAATCCCCTCTCCTGAAACCTTATGAAAACCTTCCACCTTGAAATTCTCCTTGCTATGGACAAAGCATCCTCTGAAGAAAATCTGGGAGCTGCCAGTGCCCTATGACACTTGACAGTTAAAGCAAGATACCAGTCATCTCAAGATGTGACCCTTGGGTGATCTTGTACTGGTCTTCTAGTGACATCAACTATATAATGAAATTGTAGAGCCAAAGACTACCATTTTGAGACACATTTAGCCATCTGTCTACATTGGCTTGTGACTCCAACTGTCTTCTCAAACTATCTGAAGTGGTGGTGGACTATAAGTTTTTACAGATGTGTCAGAGACTGATATAGGGTTGCCAACTTGGAAGGGGTGGTATTTAAAAACTTTTGGATTGAAAAATTATATATTAAAAATATTAAAACAAAATATTACATTCAGTTAAGAAAAAGAAGCAAAAAAGCTTTGGCATATCAATGTTTTGCTTCTGAAGACATATATTTCTTTCCTGGCAGCTAAATGTCTTCATTTTCAAGGAAATCATCCACTAAAGCAGTCCTAATGTGGACATTTGTCATCATCCATAAACAGGAATTGTGGGCCAACAGCACCCCAAAAAAGCTTTACATAGGGTTTGAGGGTTTCATCTTTATTTCTGAGACATGTCAAAGTTCCTCCAGAAAAGACATGGAGTGGTGTGTAACCATGTGACATAATGCCACCCCTGACCAGTAAGCCACCTCCTTTGTAATGAAAATTCCCCGCCCTGCGCACAGTCAGTAGGGGACACCGATGGGCTTGGAAAGGCCGTCGTCCGTCGGATAGGACGTTAAGCCGTGGCCCTGTGTGCGGGAGAGCCATACCCTGTGCACGTTAAAGAACACACTGGATGGCCTTGACGGGAGGCTACCATCTGTCTCCCAACAGCTGTTCCAGTGGGTCCCCTCCCCCAACCTTCTCTGAGCCTTCGGGGTCCATGTGACCTGGTGTGCAAAAAAGTGCCGCTCAGAGGTAAAACAACCCAACCCTTTGTAATGAGCATTTCTCTTATGTTTGAGGGGTGATAACAGATGACTATCACTCTGTAAACTGAATCTGGATTCGTCACAGAAGATAACATTGATAACTTTGGTCTGCACCACAACAACTTACCCCTTCTCCCTGATGGAGTGAGTGGAATGTAAACTGTAGGTTGTCTCACATAAAGTCCTCATTCATGAATCCTTCTTATATTGTTTGCCTCAAAATTGTTAGTCCAGGAGCCACAGACAGCTCTAAAGTGAGTTCTCTCTGACCTTTGTATTACATCTCACTGTTAGGGCCACATAGCAGTCATCCTGAGCTGTTGTAAGTCATGGTTGACCCTGCACATGTGGACAACTAACATTTCCTGTCTCTTGGTACCTTCACCACAGCCTTAACCACGTATTGGCACACAGCTATTGCCCTGGAGACATCACTCTGTGTTCAGCCTGATTCCAACATCCCAGTAGTCTGACCATATGAAAGGACATCCATTGCTATGAGACTTATTTTTACAGCAACAAATTAGTTTGAACACAAACAGAATGTGCTGGTACAAGAAATTAGGTTTTTCACATCTATCCTTTTTATATATCATTGCAAGTTTGTAGTTCTTGTCATTTATACAAGTTATATGTGGTCCCATGCTGTTGCATCATTACTCCCACATTTGCATGTGCCCTCAGTTATCTGCATGTACCTTTCGTTGCTGTTTTTGCCGATTGTTCAATATAACCTATTTTGTCAACTATGCTTAACTTTTGGATACCAGTGTTTTATATATATATATTCATGATGTTTGTAGTATGAAATTGTGTTTATCAATATATCTTAAAAATTGTAATGATTGTGTTAAAAGTAATAAATCTGTAAACTACAAATAATTTTTCTACTTTGATTTTAGCTTGTACAGTTCATTCTAGCCACATTACCTTATTGGAACCTGTCATAACACCCAAGCTGGAAACAGTAGCAGAAGAAATGGTATATTAAAAGAAATTCTGTTAATTAAAAGTTAAATATTCTTTAGTGGTTATTTATATATATATGTAGATTTTTTTTTCTCAGGTCATTTATTTTTTATGCTTTTTTACTTTTTCTATTGCTTTTCGATTATCATTTGTTAGTTTAATGATTTATAAAAACAATTGTTCCACCACTTCTTAGCAACTGGGATATTCCATAAATGCAATTATATGAATAAGTTTTTGATAAATATACAATATATGAAATTTTTGAGAAGCGTGATGTTTTGCTTCATGCATTGGTAGATTCAGAATCACTTGCAATTCAGGTTAAAATATCACTACAGAAAAAATTCCATGAAAATTATGATTGTTTCCATGTGTACTTCTAAATAAGATTGAAAAGTAATTAAATATGACTAATCATGTCTGAAATTGTATCCAAAAGTTCTGAAATTCATTCAAAATGTGAAATTCCCACTGGTTTTAATGGAAATATTATGAAATGTTACAGCTGGGTTCAAATATGTTTAACATTTGAGAAAAATATCATTTGATATTGAATTATTAAATTAATAAACAGTAAAAATTATTCCAGAAAAAAATGAAAAAAGTTTTGAAATCTAAAAGTAGTTTAAAGTGTAGAGAGAAGATTGAATATTTTGTAATTTATTAAATTTCCATCAATCATAAAAAGCATTTGTTTCATTTTGTGTAAGAAAATTTTTAGATAAAAGTAAATGAAAAACAACTCATGTAAAATTCGTAACAGTTAACGTTTGAAAATCTCAGGTGAGGAACATGACAGGCAATAATAGTTGCAACCTTAACAGTTGCAAGTGCTCCATGAATTATATCCCAATTGTAGTGCAGCCAAGATTGGAATTATATTTTAGATTAAGGACTTTTTGAGAATCAATTTTTTTCTGGGGGGAGTTAAGTCCCCACCCCCTTCTTTCCTTGGTTATGCCATTGCCAGTTAGTAACACATAATTTTCTATAATTTAAAAGGTAAATATATATTAACTTTATGTCCTACTTTTTTGAATATATTGAAAAAAATTTACAATCTGGCATTTCTGTATTTTTATTTAAAGTCTTGCATTGTGAGGTTAAAATGCTGATAATAAAATAAATGATAGTATATTTTGCACTAGCAGTATTTTTTAAGTCTTCTGCATCATCCATTTTTTTTTTGTGTGTGTGAGAGTTTTTACATTCAATAAACTGCTGCAATATATTTTTACATTGTACCTTTAGCTTCTCCTTTAAGTGTATTGTGATGTACTCTTATAGCATCTTGTAATGCATTCAAAACTACACATCATTACAAGTGTAAAAAAAAAAAAGTTACATCATGACTTCAAGAAGTTGGCAAGGATGAAAAAAAACTAACAAATTTTCTCTCAGAGCCAATCTTATGCTTTTACTCTACTCATTACTCAAAATTACTCTAAATAGCATATGTGTTTTTCACATCTTAACACTTAAAATTATATGTTTTAAGTTTTACATTTTCCACAGTTTAACTGGTGAAGGACTGAATTTATAATAACCTTCACCTGGGTTTTAGCCCAGGGTAAGGCATGGATGCTTGTGGTGTTTTTCTGCTGAGGTCCTGCCATCCTCACAGACCTTTTACTATGGCATATAAACTGACAGGCTCCTGTCAGACCTCTGTGGCCAGCAGCTGCTTGAGGGGGTATTTTTTTTTTACTCTGCATGTTAAGGCTATATTAACCCATTGTCAGTGACATATTATGACCCTAGTTGGTCATTGTAAATTAATTCCTATATTGGTGTGTCGTTTTGAAATATGCAAAGCTTAGTAAATATGCAGCAGTGATTATTAGGATGATCACTGACTCCAGTCAAGTAAAATTTTATTTTAAATGAACTATACCATGACTGATACTTAGATTGACAAGATGGAACATTTCTAAATAAACATTTTTTTCTGTATCATCTCATATAAGAAAATGTTGTGTTTTGTTATTAGACTTATGTACTGGAATAAATAAAATAAAGTTTTACTACTGTCTATTTGTATATCATTAGTGAGTATATAATCCCTGTGGTCATTTCTATTTGGTAAAATTACTGATGTCTTATTGCTTTATATTAACTTATTTTTTATCACATATTTATATATGCTATATATGTGTCTGTATTAATAGATTCTGAAAAAAATTCATTGCTGACACGGTGGGAATCGAACCAACTGAAAAAGTTGCATCTCCTTGAATATAGATGGTGCTGTCTCAGCCACGTCTCAGTGAAGAAGATTTATAAGGTCTAAAGCAGCCGTCCCATGGCCAAGTGGTTAGCGCACTTGACTACTGATCTAAGGGACCTGGGTTCGAGCCCCAGGTAAGGCATGGATGTGTGTGTCGTTTTTCTGCTGAGGTCTTGCCATCCTCTCAGACCTTCTGCTTTGGCATATAAACTGACCGGCTCCTGTCAGACCTCTGTGGCAAGCAGCTGCTTGAGGGGGTATTTATTATTTATTTATTATTTATTCTAAAAAATTTTGTTGTTCGACGCATGGTACAATGGTAGCGCACTCTGGCATGAATCTGGAGAGATGCGGGTTCGATTCCCGACGTATCGGCGATGAATTTTTTTCAGAATCTATTAATTAATGTTTGATGTCTATCTTAACAGGGAATACTGTGCATTCACTTTGGATTGATTTTTTTGTGTCTGTATGTAATTTTTATTTATACTTTAAATTTTTCTTAAACCTTAGATTTCTGAAAGTCCAGATTTCCCTTCTTTGGATTTGGATGATATTGAAATCTCAATGCCTTCCCTTTTTCCTTCTCCACCACCTCTTACCATTCCTTTTGTACATCCTATTGCTTTACCAAGGTGGGTTTTCTCCACTTTTTCTTTGTTGCATCTTTCCACTAAGACATGCAAATCATTACCTGTAGCTCTGTTTCCTATTACCTCCAGGAAGCAGTTTTGCTATAAGGTTTTTGGTTTTTTAATTAATTTTATCTTTTCTGTTATCATCAATATAATTAGCCAAGTGTAAAATATTTGTAATATCTTCAGTGAGGAAAAACTGGTTAGCATGCCAAGTTTATAATTATGCCAACTCTTCTATATCTACTCTCTCTCTTAGTGCAGCACTCAAGTGCTCCCATATATCTGACTTTAGCCTTCTAATCAGAAAAGTTTGCATGGCCCTGCATAGTAAATGTGTAAATGTTGTCATTAGTGTTATAATTTTTTCTTAAATTCTTTAAAGTTGTATAATTTATATTTACCTTCATTCTTGATATCCATAAATACATAAATGAGTGGGTTGTTTTACCTCTGAGTTGCACTTTTTTGCACATAATGGGCTAAATGGCCAGGTCACAAGGACCCTGAGAGCTCAGAAAAGGTTGAGAGGAGGGAACCACTGGATTGCTATTGGGAGACAGAGGATAACCTCCCATCAAGGCCATCCAGTGTGTTCTTTAATGTGTATAGGGTATGGCTCTCTCACACATAAGGCCACTGCTTAATGTTCCATCCAATGGATGGTGACCTTTCCAAGCCCATCAGTGTCCCTTACTGACCAAGGGTAGAGCAAGGAGTTTTGTGTAAATAAATCTCAACATTGGCCAAAATAGGACTCAAATATGGGAACTACAGATTACGAGCCTGACATGCTACCGAAACTAAAATTATATGTTTTAAGTTTTACAACATTTTCCCCAGTTTAACTGGTGAAGGACTGAATTTATAATAACCTTCACCTGGGTTTGAGCCCTGGGTAAGGCATGGATGTTTGTAGTGTTTTTCTGCTGAGGTTCTGCCATCCTCACAGACCTTCTACTATGGCATGAGCCATACCATAAATGAATATTTAAGTAAATAAGGTAATGTAATATCAGATAGCTATTTTTAAATACTTAATCATGTTAATGACATTAATCATAAGGGACCAAATAAGAACATGTCACATCTGGAATACCAGATTATCTGACTTATGATTATTTCATTAATATAGATGAAAGAAGCTTAATGAATTAAGAAATGTGAAAATTTAATCCTTGCTATCACCAAAACCTAGAAACTATTGCTATCACTGAATCCATTATGATCAATCATACTAATATTTTTAATTTGTTATTGTTATTATTATTTTTTTTCCATGCTGCAGAAATTTTTTTGTATATTTTCATCATAAGAATATTGTACTGCTTTTAAATTTTAGCTCTTTAAAATTTTTTATAGCTGGCTGCACATTTAGAACAGTATTCATGAATGTGAAAAAGTATTGGAAAAAATATCCTTCCACATCATTATCTGATCATACATTTAAAAAATTAATTACAGCTTCCAGAAATGCATTCCTTAGTACAACCTCGTGCTTAAAATTGTAATAGCCTTTCAAAAATTGCATGAAATTTTCACATATTAATTCTTTTACACTTCTCACATAGCAAAGTACATTGAACTCTCAGTGCTAATTTGCATCACCTGCACCAGTGCACATTGAAAACTACTACTCTCCTTGTTAAAATATATAGGTATCAATACTTCAACTTATATAATTAAAAGTCACCTGTTCAAGCAGCTGGTCAACCTATAAAAGCAATAATGACTTGAATATTTTCAACATTCACTGAAATGGGGCGGGGGTGGCTCAGTCAGTAACGTGCCAGGCTCGTAATCTGTAGTTCCCAGGTTCTAGTCCCAGCTGGGTCAGCATTGAGATTTATCTCCACAAAATTTGCCACCCTGCCCCCGGTCAGTAAGAGGCACCGATGGGCTTGGAAAGGCCGCCGTCCGTTGGATGGGACGTTAAGCCGTGGCCCCGTGTGCGGGAGAGCCATACCCTGTGCACGTTAAAGAACACCTAGATGGCCTTGACGGAAGGCTTCCATCTGTCTCTCAACAGCTGTTCCAGTGGGTCCCCTCCCCCAACCTTCTCTGAGCCTTCGGCGTCCTTGTAACCTGGCCATTTAGCCCATGGTGTGCAAAAAAGTGCCGCTCAGAGGTAAAACAACCCAACTCAAAATTCACTGAAATAGCTGGGAATGCATATTTTAATTTGCAGTTTTTTTATATTTGATATAGAGTTTTTTAAGTGTTCATACAATGTAAAATACTGCCACTCTCACTGTCAAAAACAGTGCGCAAAATTTTTTTACTGTTCTCCGATAATGAATGAAAAGGCCACTTCTAAAACCTTTGAAAACATTTAGAATTGTGTTAATGATTCAGCATGCATATCTCCATTGCTAATAGCTTTATGTGAGCTCTAAAAAAAGATTCAATATAATTAATTTCTGATAGTGTGCTATATTAAATTTTTGATTAATTTTCTAAAGTATTTTTTTCTTTCATTAACTTTTGAATCATACATTATAACTGTATATTATTTACAATAATATTACTGAATTAATTAGCAAGTTGGAAAAGTTACCAGCCTATTTTAGTTATCAGTTGGAAAAATTACCAGATATATTTTGAAATTTTCACATGATCTAAAAACATTTGCAAATGATACCATCAATGTTCAGTGTAGTATTGATTGATTATATTATAAATTACTAGTGGATCAAGCATAAAAAAATACTTTTTATGTTTTGCTTTTCATTTTAAATGGCTCACATTTTGAAAATTCCTTAACTTTTTTTTTTGTGAGTGTGTTAACATTTTGGCATTTTTTATCCCCAAACTAGCTGCTATGTTGATGGCTATTCCTTATTCTGAGTTTTTTGTTATTACTATTATTTATGAAATGTAATACTATGCTGTTGTTACTCTATCATTTATAGTGTTCACAATTCATCTGTAGATATATATATATGACCTTTCATTGTAATTTCCATATATTCTCTGATTTTCCTTTTATCAGTTTGTATTATTGGATTTTTGCAGTTTCTGTTATTTTGATTTTTTTTTTGCTTTATGATCTGATTGATCTTCTTGAAGCTGCAGAACTTTTTGGCTCATTTCTATGCATGCAGAACACTTTCTGATTGGTTTTTGAATTGCAGAACCCTAGTGTAAAATACATTTGTTAAATTCTGTAAATAACTATCAAGTTTTGCATTGTTTGCAAAAAATATACAATTTTATGTATTTATTGCTTTAATAAACATAGATAAATTTAAACTAGAAAGACTCATGTTGCCTCTTGGCACATATGAGAATCTCATTTTCAAAGTGAAAAAGTTTATCCTTTACCTACTGTTTCGTTTCATTCCTTAAAAGTTTTAATTTGAGCAAGTGGATGATGGGGAAGATGCAAATAGTATTTCATTAGCAATTATACAACATAAAAGTATTCTTCTTTTAATTTTTAAATCTAAAAACTTTGCATTTCCCACACCTCTCAGAAAAGTTGGTACATTATTGCTGTCAGTGAAATATCTCTTAAAAACTACCACTAATTTTTCAAATTTCTGTACATATTATTTGCAAAACTCAATAACAGTTCTGCTGTTTCATCATTTCAGTGATCTGCAAAGATATATATATATATTAAAACCACTAATTATTTGGAAAATGCAATTCTTTATTCTGTTTTATTTTAATTTGTATTTAAATGCAAATTATAATATTTCATTAGTACCAATCAAATTAAAAAGAATTTTCTAATTATCATTTTCATTGTTTGCAATGGAAACTTTATGATGTTTGCATTCCACCACCAAAATTTCATATTTCTGTCATTAATACATCATTGCAATATTCGTTTGAAATTTTGGAATTTTAAATTTTTTTCACCATTAGAGGGCGCAGTTATAGTGTTCAAAAGATTCTGTAAGTGCGAATCATAGTATTTCATCAATTCCTATCTAACCGTAAAGAGATTTTTTCATTTATCCCTAAATACAAACAATTATCTGTTAAAACAAAAAATTCTCCCCCCCCCCCTCCCTGGTCTCAAAGGTCAATTCATTGTTACAAATAGAAACATCGTGGTGGTCACATTCCACCACCAAAATTTAAAATTTCTAGCTTAAATGTGTTGTTTGCAATATTTGTTTGATATTTTGGATTTTGAAAATTTTTCTACAGTTATAGGGTGCAATTGTAGTTTTTGGAAGATTTAAAAAATGTGAATCATGATATTTTATCAATTCCTATCTAACCCAAAAAGAATTTTTCATTTATCTCTAAAAATGAAAAAAATCTGCTAAAATTAAAAAGGTGATTTTCCCACCCGCTCTGGGCCTAAGGGATCAACCCATTGTTGGCAAAGGAAACTTCACATTCCACCACCAAAATTTCTAATATCTAGCAATACATAATATATATATAAATACATTGTATATACATATAAATACATTGTTTGAAATTTTGGAATTTTCAACTTTTTCCACTGCTAGAGGACATAATTATAGCTTTAGAGAGATTCATAAAGATGCATATTGTAATATTTCATCAATACCTATCCAATACAAAAAGAATTTTTAATTTATCTCTGTATACAAAAAAGTTCGATGTCTACAGACAGATGACAAAGTGAAACTATGTCTTGTTTTCTTTGAAACTGAGAAAACCAGTTTAGCAAAAGTTTATTAAAAAGTGTCACATTATTTAATTTTTGGCATGAAATTCCATTCTATGGAATATGAGTTGAGAAATATTGTTTGGATAAAATATAGCATTAGCAAATGGTTGGGTAGATCTTTGAAATATGCAATGAAGATACAAGTTTTATTGTTTTTCCTCTCTTGTGTACTGGAATCATTATTAAAATATGGTATTTTAGTTAGCTGCTGTGGAATGTGAGAAGTTTGTCTGATATTGTGCCAAACTCATTGTCTGAGGTTTGCATGTTTGAATTGTTCTACACCATTCTCTGTGGGAGAAACACCAAAGAGCTTGAAAAGCTCAATTATTTGTCAGATGTTGTATAAATATTACCTACTAAATATATGGTTGCATATGCAAGATAGTCATGCTCTGCATATTCAAGAACATTATGGATGGCTTTGATTAGAGACTTCTATCTTATCTGTAACAGCTCTCTAATGGGTTCATATAAAAATCATATTATCAGAACCTTCTGACTTGGCCATATATCCCATTCAGAGATTGACACTTAAAATTCTTATTATCTTTGAAATTTGTTTTTTCCTGTTGCTTCAGGAACTGCTTCTTGTTTTAACAGGCTCACTTTTCAGGTGCTTTTGAAAGTAGATTCTTTTTTACAGTTGAAAAAATATACTTTCTATAAATGGTGTTTAACCTTTTTGCTATCATAACAGCCAAATTGGCTTAAGTGGGAGGTAGTAAATATTTAAAAGAAAGGAATGTTTTTGTTTGGATGAACCCATTTGAAATCTTGACCCAGTATGGGCCATTATGCTAATGAAAAGGTTAAAGGAGTTAATCATAAAACCAATGTGGAGTTATATTCACTCTTTGACTTAAATATTAGAAATTCTACCTTAATATTTTATTTACTACCATGTAATTTGATAATAGCTTGAATAACTATGAAAAATATTCTGCAGATTTTAATTTTATGTAATGCACTGAGAGTTTCAGTGTCAAAAATCAGTGGGATGCACTAGAAAATGACACTGATATGTTTGATATGCTTATCAAAACCTTGGGCATGAAATGGTTAAAGAAATTCAGTGCAGTATTTTAGATTAGGTTATTTATGTTTGTAATTTTTATTTTTTGATCCCTTTGTTATGTTCTTATAATGTTGAGAGTAAATGCATTTCATTAATATGTGTAAGCAAAAAAATCAAAATTCTTCTTAGTAGAAACATGTTTTACTTTAATTAGTATATAAGTTCCACTCTCTTGATAGTGGAACTCATAAAAGTAATATAGGAATAGTTGTAATATTAATAATAATTGTTATATGTATATTTTTTTTCTTTAGGGAAGAACCAGAAACTCATGTTCCAACAGATCTAAAAACTACAGAAACTGTGGAAAAAACATCAGTAACATCTGCTTTGCCTATAGAACATAAACGTCCAGAAAAAGCTTTGCCTTCTGTGTCTGATATAACACCAGCTCCTGTAGTTCCAATGGCTAGTGTAACTGAAGATCAAAGACATCGCAGAGGACAAAAGGTTATTTCTTTGAATATTTTGTTCCAAGTTCTGTTGTGTAAAAATGCTAAATACAGTCATTGTTAAAAGGCTTACATAAGTTATCAATGCATTAAATGAATTTAGTCTCTTAGTTGTTATATGATATTTCATTCATGGAAAGGATATGATTAGAAAGGATTAATTATTGCTAACTACTTTACTCTTAGGGTTTACTTTTTTAAACTCGGAAACGCCTTCATATTTCACTACATCTCCACATACTTTGCATATCTAAAGTGTTCAACTAGGACCATTTCCTCTAGTAACCAGGAAGAGAAGAAAAAGGAAGTTTTTAGGTACAGGTAACCCTGCACCTAAAAATGTTTCCCAAAAAAACCAAGCATTAAACAAAATGAATTCTGCCAGAAGAATTAATGTAAATTTAATTTACTAATGCAATTTCTTACAATTACTTATTTGGTCATCTAAACATATGCAAACACACACAGATGAAGACAAGCAAAACTCAATGTTGGGGTTACCTACCACGTTTTTTATTTTCGTTTATATTTTTTCAGTATGGTCCTAATGTTTGGCTCAACCAAATTCATTATGTTATATTCCTCATTCTCACATTAACCTGCTTCAGTTCACTTCAGGATAGCCAACATTCAGCTTTTGTGCTGTTTTTTCACAGAAGTTGGTTACGTGTTTCTGACGTGTAATTATTGAGGGGTAGGATCTAGCTTGGTTGGTAGTACACCTAGTTCATAATCTGGAGTTCCAAAGTTTGAGTCCGCCTGAGCCAGCATTAAGATTTGCTTATGCAAAACTCCCTGCCCTGCTCTCAGTCAGTAGGGAACATTGATAGGCTTGGAAAGGTCACTGTCCATTGGATGGGACATTAAGCCATGGCCTTGTGTGTGGAAGAGCCATACCCACTGCACTTTAAAGAACATGCTGGATGTCCTTGATGGGAGACTACCATGTCTCCCAACAGCTGTCCAATGGGTCTTCTCCTCCCAACCTTCTTGGGGGTTCTTGGGACTTGGCCATTTAGCCCATTGTGTACAAAACAGTGCTGCTCAGAGGTAAAACAAACCCAACTGTACTAGCATTAAGATTTATTTTCACTAACCTCTGTTCTGCCTTCAGTAATAAAAGGGATACTAGTGGACTTGAAAAGGTCACTATCCACTAGATGGGATATTAAGCAGTGGCCCTGTGTGCAGGAGAGCCATGTCATCGGAATGTTACAGGAAATGTTGGATAGCCTTGATGAAAGCTTCTCCCTGTCTCTCAACAGCTATTCATAGAGTTCCCTGAACCCTTGGGAATCATGTGATCTGTCCATTTAGCTCATTGTGTCCAAAAAACATGCTGCTCAGAGGTAACACAATCCATCCCATGATGATTCATAACGATTTAAAGATTCAAAATTAATCACAAATACACAGCACAAAAGTTTTGAACAGATCAAGATGACAACATAAATTGTCACTAAATTATACAACAACATAGCTAGCAGTTGCATTATAATGAATTGCTACATCATGGTCTTAGCTGTTCTGTGCCATAAAACCCCAAACACCCAACAAACATTATAATGAAAGACATTAAATTAAGTTAGGTTTTCTTCTATCAGTATATAAGTAACTCGATTTTCATTGAAGAGCTTTGCCTTTCTGCTAAGGTCTCATCTTCCTCACAGAGCAGCTATCTCTTGTCAGACCATTGCAGGAAGCAGCTGCTTGAAGGAATTTGTATTTATTTATATATATGCATTCATTAGGTGACTATATTTTATTGTAGCTTCTGTTGCAATGATGAATATATTGTTATAGACTAGATGATGTAAAGAACTAGTGGCATGTGTAAATTTGAAGCAGTGTATAATTAAAAGAATGGAACCATCTGTACTGAGACTTTGGTCACATTAAAAGTTGGATGAGAGACAGTTTTTTTATACAATACATTTCAATGCTATATTTGGAAAGGAAACCATATCAAATGTTATTAAGTATTATTTACTGGCACATGAGTAAATAAAGCTGTAGTAAACATAATACTTTTTCCTTAGAGGAGAATTGAAAGCCATAGTGGTTTCCAGTTAGAAGAAATTGAAAGTATGTCAAGACCAAAGAGATTCAGACAGCAGCTTCATTTATTTGATGAAGAAATATCATTATCTTGTGAAGATCTCAGGACTATGATATCTACAGCAAACCAAAGACTTACTGTACCTTTTGTAAGTTGTGTTCAAAATAGTTGGTAACTTGCAAGGTGCTCCCATAAGTTTCACATTTAACTAAAATGATATATTTCCATAACTGAATGGAATATTTGAATAAGTTCCCCAATTTCTGCTTTCTAAAACTATGTTTTTGATTAAAAACATGCACATTTGAATTTTACCTGAGATCAGTGTTACTGAACTATATTCCAAGAGATATTAGAGTTTTCCATGAAAAAAAAATTCATTCTAAAAAGTTAGAAGAAATTCAGTTAGGAGAAATGAAGTTTTGATCATTTTATGCATCAATTTGCCAGTATAAAATTATTTAATTGTTTGTGTTCTGTCAATGTATTCCAAGTAAAAAAAAATGCTCCATGGTTAAATAAATTTCTGGTCCTCTGATTAGATCAAGTAAGAACATTAATTTGATATATGTGATTTTTTTTATGTGTGTGTATGTGTGGAATTTGAATCAAAATTACCTTGAACCAAGTAGAATAAGAACCCACAATCTCCTGATAACAGGTGGTTGGATAATTGGTGGCCAGATACTCTGATCATTGAATGATCAAGCACCAGTCAAAATTTCCTCTACTAATCATATGAATTGTACATAATCACATAGTGTATTACATGAAGACAGCTCCATGCTCATCACAGATGAGTTGAAATTTGCCTTCCACAAAAGATTCACAGCAATGTAATGCTGGAATGGATGTGGAGGGAACCAAGAACATACTATCATGTCACAAATGTCAATGAATAGACACTATAGTGGTGGTAATGCTGTGGTTTGGGGAGGGATATCTTTGCTACAGCATGGCTTATCAAACCTACATCATTGATTGCAGGTGCAGGGATGAAATCTTGAACCATTTCGTGTAACCATAAGCAGATGTAATAGATACCTTCCTCCTACAGGATGGTAATGTCTGCCTACACCATTGTCACCTTGTTGATTGTTATCTGGTAAATAACACTATTTACTATGAAGTGGCCTGCCTGGCCTCCCAACTTAAATCTAATAGAACATGCATGGGATGTTCTTAGGAGACAGATTTGCTTCCCTGAATCCCACTCCTTCAAGCCTCCAAGAGCTTCATTGCACTTTGGTGAAGTAATGGAGATTACTGTCCTCAGTGCTGCTGGACAATCTTATCTACAATATAAGACTTCTACGAGAGCTGCTTAGCAGTAAGAGATTACCAGACTCCATATTGAACCATTTGGGCTATCTCAATTGACCTTCACCTTTTTATCCCTTTTCTGCATTCATGTATAATTTTGGGAATTTGTTGTTCCTTTTTTTTAACTGTTATTTTTATGCACAATGTTTATATACACCTATCTTCCAATTAACATGCAATAGATCCAATAAGTTTTCAGGTTGTTCCTTAATTTATGGAAACCGGTGTATTTCTTTCTTGTTTTCTATTCACTTTTCACAGAATATGATACTGAAAAGTAGCATTGCATTACTACCATTTTGAAACTGCAAAACAAAGAACATGCCTATTGACACACAATGATATTTAGTCTTTGTTCCTATCCCACAAATTTGGTGTTTTATTGTTTGCAGCATAATGTCTATTGATCATACTATTAAGGAATACATCTTAATGGTAACAAGGATTGGAAGAGGGGGGGGGGAAGTTTTTGGATTGTATACAAAGGAGACAATATTGCAAATTAATAAAACAATGAAATAATTGTAAAAAATATAATCCAGAAACAGGTTTATTCACACTTCTAGTGTTTTTGCTGCAATTAACCAACCTTCTAGGAGGACATATGAAAATCTGAGGCACACATAATTTTATGTGATCACCCTACACTAACTGCCAAATTGAGAGGGGTTAAATTATAACTTTGTATCTCTTATATTTGCTTAATGCCAATAATTCATGACTGAAACTTGATTTTTTTTTTTAAATTAATATTATACAGAGTCATCAGATGCAGTTTGAAATATCTAATTTATTGATGTATTTCGCTGCACTCTATATTACAGCATTGGTTCTAATGCCACAACACCATAAAGCATGGTTGATTTTTGTCACATATAGACCTTTTTAGTATATGACCCCTCTTACATCCAATATCATTTGCAGACATCTAATGAAATTTACCATAATGGCAGCCAGTATTTGTTTAGTGATGCCTTTCAAAGCAGTTTCAAGCACCTTCAGTTCTTAAGCATATGCAGATATTTCCTAAAGACAGAAGGCTGTAAGGACAGAAGGCTTCATATGCTTGAACAACATAAAGGCTTTTTTTTTACATTGCATTTTCTTATATAGATTCCTAAAGATAAGTCTTTAGGAATTATATAAGAAATAACCATAGAGATTCAAATCAAAAGTGTAGTAGCCAAGACCATCATATTCCATATTGATCAGGTTGTTAATGTATGTTGTCTGCACTTCATCTTGTTGGAAAATGTTTTTTCCATATTCACTCCCATTCTTTGAAAGGTTAAAACAGATGGTTTATGAAGGTGTTTCAGGAACATTCAGCTCTCATTGTGCTGTCCAGGAGAATTAGTTCAATAATTTCAGCAGATGAAATAGTGCCCCATACTGCATTTTTCTAGATGCAAAGGCATGTTCCTGGCAATTTTCAGAACCTCTTAGATGCATTTTATGTTCATTGACATACTTGTTGAAGTGGAAATGCACTTCATCAGTGAGCCAAATGTAATGATTACAAAAATCAACTCATCTACCTTTGTCCACATCATTTGGAGATCGTTATATCTAAATTTTGTGGTTAAATTTTTTTAAGACTTTTCAAACATTATTAAAATGGATCATTTAAATGACTGGCTTTTTCTGATGCCCATGAATTTTCAGTCATTGTTTTTTTCATATGTGTTAAAGATTAAAGCTAAAGAACATTTACCATCACTTTATTTTGCTTAGGAATTACCATCACTTAGGATATCTGTCAATAAATTGTTCTCTCAACCTGGATCACGTAAGTTTCTTAAGCTATCTTTATAATAATAGGTGAAACCAGTTTTGTCTTTTTTTTAAGCTTGAGCAATTACATTTAAAACTATGAATTCATTTGAAGTCTTTAAAACTTCCTAATTTTTAGGTTAAGCTTTTAAGAGCTTTTTTAACCTTTACAGTGCCAACCCTTAAAAGCTAAATGTACCTAGTGGTAGATTTTTTTTTCAACTGTGTTCAGTCAAAAAAAAAAAGTAAATTTAAAAACTTTTTATGCCAAATAATTAATGAATGAAATAGAGTATGTTACATACTAAATTAAACAGCATTTAATTCTGAGTTTATTAAAATAAAATATTTAACAAAAATGAGATATTAATAAGACTTTTTAGAACGATTAATGAAAAAAAAACTGGCTGAGCAGATAATAAAAAAAAAGTTAATGGACCAATATTATTATAATACATATGAATAGAATTTTTTTTCGTTAATTTTCTCTTCAGTGATATACTTTGAGAAAAGTCCGATCTTTTTGTTTTCTGTGCTCAGTCAAATAAAAAACTGAACTTTTAGATCAATCGATAGTAAAGACACAGGTTACCTGTTGACATAGAGTTCATGATATGATTTTGCTAAAATATTTGATTTTGTGAGTGGAACTCAAACCCACATCCTCAGGTGTTCAGATCACTGAACTGTCAATGACTAGTTCAGTGATCTTATAATGAATCTCTTTTGTTGCGATCTTATGCAACCACGGCAATTCCCGGTTCCGCTTGTACAGCACTACCTGGTACAGCACTACCTGAAAAGCCGTGCTTATCTAGAGCTGGGGGCAAGGAATACGCCCTATAGGCGCACCTCAACCCCAGCCTCACATGGCAGCAGTCCTATAGAAGGAAAGCTGACCACCGGAAGAAACCTTACTTTAATCTATTCCCCGGTTAGCCATGAACGAGGATATATAGATCCAAGTTCGATCGGCGTCCGGGGTGGAGACTCTTAGTAAGACCCAGACTTTTTGGACAGCTCGTGCCTACAGGCGGGTTCAGACCTTTCGGCAGAGCCGTCGAACAGACCACACAGGTCTCCTGAGAGGTGAGGTCTCCGACGCCGTCACCATCTGACCGGCAATCAAGCCGGCCAGCAGCATCTTCAACCTCGGTTGGCTTCAGCAATGCTCCAGCCGGGGACTACCCCAACCTGCAAAACCTTGGCAATGCTCCAGCTGTTGCCCACTACAGCTGGCAAAGCCTTTGGCATGCTCCAGCTGGGGATCATCCCGACCGGCAAAGCCTCAGCCGGGTTGCTGGGCCCTAGGCCGGCCCACCACGACAAGGTGGTCCCCTATCGGGGGGGGGGGAGTGATCTTATAATATAAATCTTCCCAGTTTTGTCATTTATGATCTATGATTGGGAATAGCATCTATAATTGGGTTGCCATTCCTGATCATAGATGTTGCCAAGAAGGACAAAATCAGGAAGCTTTATAGTCACAATTAGCTGAGAAATGAATTAGCCATTTAGTTTAGTGGTCAGAACACCTGGCATGTATCTGGGAGATATGGGTTCAAATCACACTAGCAGCAAAATTATATTTTGAACTTTTTTCCCAAAAAAACAATTAACAGAAACTAGTCATTATATATATCTATAAATACATTTAATTGTAATTAATCAAATGGCAAAAATTCTTAGAAAAAGGTAAGGGGGCATATTTCTGATAACCGACAACTTTGTTATCAACAGGAAAGATCATAATAATATGCATTTTTGGGATGGCCATTCCTATCACTCTCGGAACTGGCCTTCCCAAGAAGTGGTAAGTCCAGCAGTGGATAAAGTTGACTGGTGCCAAACTGGACAGTCATGGTGGCAGTGATTGTGAGTTCACCTCACCTGTTAAATGAGTTCTGACTGTCATCACAAAGTTTTTAACAAAAGACATGCCTTTTTATCACACACATGTCATCTCAGATCCCTTTGCATGCAAGCATTGAACATGCTGAAGGTCCTCTCCCTCTTGAGGGAAGCAGACCGATGTTCTTTGCTCTGACTCTACCATGCACTTCTCTGGTTGAAACTGAACTACAGATCCCAGTTGTATTTGCACAGAAGCCTTCCACACCTCACCAGTCCAGAGCTTTTTTGAGACCATCTTTATCTAATCACCATCAGCAGTTGTCCCTATGGTATGCATCAAAATTGTGATCCCTGCTTTGCCATCTCACTTGGGACTGAATTTTCAATCCTAAGTGGGAAATGCTTTACACTAATCACCCAACCACCATACACAAGTCTCGATATCATTGCCCAGTCAACAGCAAACCACTTCCAACTGTTTCAAATAACTATCACCAAATCTTAATTCTAAAGCAGATGCGAAATTGTGATAATCAAATTGTTTCTCTTCTGGGAGTTGTTTCTCTTCTGTAATGCTCCAAATGTATGTTAAACTTCGTTACTTTGGACCTTTTGACTGATCCAAATTAAATTAATTTTCTGGATAGCATTTTGTTGAAAAAAAAAACTCGGGTCCTGGAGTACCCCAGGACCCGAGTTTTTTTTCAACAAAATGCAATTTTGATGTATGAGCAATATTAATGAATATATGCATCTATGTGGTTGAATAAATATATAAATATCCATTTAACTTCCTAAAAGTCTCGCGTAATGCGGAAAGTGCGAAGACCTCACATAGTCACGTTCTGGCCTCATATGAGGAACGTTGCCCTCAACAAGTTAATATGAAATGAATTCGAAAGATTGTCAAATTATTAAAGTTTAAATCTAATTAAAATCAATTATCCTTCTCAAGAGAAAAAAAATAGAAAATTCAAAATATATCATAAAACACCATATATCGTTGACAAGATATGCTTAGCAAAACTGTTAAACAAATGCTTTTCATCGGTATAGGCTATTAGCAAGTGACAGTTTGTTCTAATCCCTGAACAATTTTATTTCTGATAGGAAGTTTTGGAATGACAACGAGGGGAAATTTCCAAAAAATCGAGACTCACCAAATTAACGTTCAACAAAATAGTCTGAGCAACTAAAAGCTCACATCCTGTCAACTATTAGCTCTCTCTTATCTTCATCTCAACTCACAACTACTAACTGCATCTCAACTAGCTCGGTAACGTCACTTACAATCAGTGGTGAAAGTAGATTTTATTTTTTAACGGTACGCTTCAAAGCATAGCTATGTGTGGAAAATCATACACAGGCGATCACTCCAATGAAGTCGTCTTACAGGGGTTAATAAATTGAAGTGTGTGGCGACGAAAGTACAGTGCTCTTAGATTTTCTCACTTTCCATATGTTTTCCACAAATAGTGAATGATTTAGGGTTTTTTAATGTGAAATAAATATTAATATATTTAAATACTTGCTGATTCCGTTGTATTCTTGGATTTCAGTCTTATTGAAAAAAATAATTATATGATTTAGATGTTTTTAAAATTTTCTTCTTACTTACAGAAATTTTTTTTAGTAAGGAAAATTAACGTTTCACTCGTATTGTAATTTTTGAATACTCAACTTCCACGTTTTAAATTCAGAAGCCAAATACAGAATTTTTTTTTTAGAATATCATTTATCGGAGATTAGGAATAGCCGTTAAAATTTAAAAAGCTTAATCAATGATAACATGACATACGGAAATTTCGCCTCTAGCTTATCCCTGATAATAGATACGAAATTGCAGAGTTTTCGCATCCATAATGAGGTAGGAAAAGAGTGATTTTTGTAAAAAAAAAGTTGCGAGATGATTTTGTTGAGCGCTCTTGTGTGCCAAGCAAAATCATCTAGCTTTCCTCTCTTGCAAGGGTACTATAAGTTGGCCATACCTGCAGTAGAAAAATTAGCCATTTCACTTTTACACGTGATATACGTATTTGTTGGCACGCTTAACTTTACATATGATTTGACCTCAATATAGACCTTGTCTTCACCTTAATGAGAAATGTTTAGCGATTCAGCAACGCTAATATCACAGAGTGAAAATGGCAACTATTAGGTTGGCCGTGCGTGTATGCCTTTACCGTTTGCATACCATCGCAGCCCAAACTCTCTTCATATCTCATGATTGCTTCCTTTCCCCCTTAAGAGGTAGCCGCTAAATGATTAACTACAACACCACTCTTCTAGTGGACCTGGCAGAATTCTTTCTGTTCTCTCTACTAACCTTAATCCATTCTAATGAACGGTTCCAAGAAAAGTAGCCTCGCTTTTGTATAATGCAAAACTGCTGGGCTTTTTCTTTCAGTTCCATAGCATTGTCCGTTAAAACAGAACCCAAATCATGCTATGGCATTACTTTTATATCATATTTATAGTTTGGTGTAATTAAAAAGTTGATAATAATTTTATCAGTGTTTCTAAGGAAAAACATCTTTATCATAAATTGATAATCATAATTTCTTTTTATTATAACGATTCTGATATTTGGGAATTTGAAACGGCTCGATATAATAATAAAAAAAATACCCCCTCAAGCAGCTGCTTGCCACAGAAGTCTGACAGGAGCCTGTCAGTAGAAGGTCTGAGAGGATGGCAGAAATTCAGCAGAAAAACAAAACAAACAACACAAACATCCGTGCCTTACGCGGAGCTCGAACCCAGGTCCCGTAGATCAGTAGCCAAGCGCGCTATGGGGGTGCCACAGGCTGCGTTCTGAGTGTTACGCTTTTCGCTGTCAAGATTAATTCTATAACTAGACAACTTCCTCCATCAGTAGGCAATGCCCTCTATGTTGATGACTTTAGCATCTTTTGCTCTTTGTCCAGCATGAGGGTCATTGAAAGACAACTGCAAATTGCCCTGAACAATCTTTCAGTTTGGACGCCGGCAAACGGGTTTCGGTTCTCCCCACAGAAGACCGCTTGTGTGCACTTTTGCCACAAGCGTAATCTTCATCTGGATCCCGAGCTGCGGCTCGGGGGTAACATCATTCCAGTTGTGGCGGAGACCAAGTTTCTCGGTCTCATATTCGATCGGAAAATGACCTTTTTACCACACATACGTCATCTCAGGTCCAAGTGCATGCGGGCATTGAACATCGTCAAGGTCCTCTCTTCCCTTTCTTGGGGAGCGGACCGATGTTCTTTGCTCCGCCTGTACCGTGCACTTGTCCGATCGAAACTGGACTACGGATCCCAGGTGTACGACTCGGCCCGGGATTCGGTGGTGAAGGTGCTGGACCCCCTCCATCATCAGGCCCTCCGTGTTTGCACGGGAGCCTTCCGCACCTCACCGGTCCAGAGTCTTTACCTTGAGACCGACGAACCTTTATCTCTTCGCCGTCAGCAGTTGTCCCTACAATATGCTTCTAAATTGCGATCCCTGCCTGGCCATCCCACTTGGGACTGCGTTTTCAGTCCGAAGTGGGAAATGCTTTACACTAATCGGCCGACTGCCATTCGTCCTTTTGGTTTGCGTGTCCGAGGCTACCTCAGAGACATCAACACCAGTCTCGATAGCGTTGCACAGTCGACAGCTGAGCCACTTCCACCTTGGCTCGCTGTTTCCCCTTCCTGCGATTTTTCCCTGTGCAGGACGGGGAAGGCCTTTACACCTGACTATGTGTACCGGCAACTCTTTGCCAGCCATCGTGCTGAGCACCCGGACTTCTTGCCTGTCTTTACAGATGGCTCGAAGTCCGGCACTTCGGTGGGATCAGCCATGGTGTGCTGTGATGTAATCATTGCAGACCAGATCCCACTGCAGTGTTCCATCTTCACCGCAGAGTTGCACGCTATCAGCCTCGCCTTGGACCACGTGGCGACTAAGCATCATCGTCGGTGTGTGCTTTACACCGACTCGCTTAGCTCGCTACAGGCTTTGATCTCGGTGAGGCATCGACCTCACCCTGTTCTTACTAAGATCCGCCAGCAGCTACATCGTCTGGCAGCCACAACTACAATCCATTTCTGTTGGGTGCCCGGTCACGTCGGGATTAGGGGCAATGACTTGGCAGATGCTGCTGCCAAGTCAGCCACGCCCCTGTCCGACTCTCCGTTGCCGGTTCCCTATCTGGATTTCTGGCAGCGTTTTACCACCGAGACCCGGGCACAGTGGCAGAGATCTTGGTCGGAACAGCTTACGAACAAGCTCTTTGAGATCAAACCTATCGTCAAACCATGGCAGTCTTGTTACTGCAGGAATCGCAAGGAGGAAGTTGTACTTGCTTGGCTCCGCTTAGGTCACTCGTTTATTACTCATTCGTTTCTTTTACGGGCGGACGATGTACCTAAGTGCGAGTTTTGTGACACCATTTTAACTATTAAACATATTTTAGTCGAATGTCAGTGTTTTAATTTTGAACGTCAATGTTATTTTAGCTTTCATAATTTTATGTCCGAGTCTCTTACACTCGGACATCTTTTATCTGATCATTGCATTTTATCTCCAGTTTTTACCTTTTTGAAATATTGTGGATATTTTAACCGAATTTGATTTTACCTTAATTTTTGCATTATTTACCCCAGGTCTCTTACACCTGGGATTATTTTATTTAATATTTCTACACTTGTTTTCTGTTGTTTACTGTTGTCACTTTACAATGTTTAAAATGTATTTAAAATTTTGGTTACGGGGTTCTATGTCTTTTATCTTTTATATTGTCTTTTGTTTGGCGCATTATGGCCTTGTTGCCGATGCGCCATTAAACCTCAAACAACCAACCAACCAACCAACCAAGCGCGCTAACCACTGGGCACGGGATGGTTTAGTATGTGTACAAATGCTATAAATTTTGATACTGAAGGTTAAATTCCAAGGGATGCAAATAATGAAAAAAGCATTCGAGAATTAAATTCTTAGTTGATAATTTTTTTTACATTTCTCAAACAGCTGTTTATCACTGGTCTGATAAGAGCCTGTCAATTTAACGTCAGATGACCTATTATGAAGGCGAGGTCTCAGCAGAAAGAAAATAGCCATACCTATAGGGTCTCGAATCCAGGTCCCATAAACATGAAGCGAAGCGTGTAAACCACTTGATCACAAGGACGATGCCAAATAATAAATTTAACAAATGGCAGTTATCAACGACGCAATTTTTGCTGATCATTTTGAATCTTCTGTGGGCCTTATTCTTGAACTATCTTCGTTATCATTAGCTATCCATTATTTTAAACTTCTTTTTTTACAGACGACAATTTGACATGCTGCGGGTCAATACTAACAAATATGCTGAATTCAGTGAAAATGATAGTGGTTATAAAAGTCGAAACTGGTAGTTCAGTATAAACTACTGATAAAATATGAGGAGGATTCATCATTGCAACTGCCTTGAGTATGGGTCTTTTTTGGATGTCGAAAATCTCAGACTACAGGCACGTAATAAGAATCAGAGACTTTTCAAAAGCATTCATTATCAATCCGAAGTTTTCTCTTCAAACTCTATAAACAAATTAACTGCACCGAAATAAAAATCGTTTTCCCACAGTAGCATATTGGCGACAAGATTCAGGTGGAAAGTACTTTTTGAAGGGCTTAAAGCTAACCTTATGAGGAGCGACGAGGGAGAAAGTAAAAATTCGATGGAGGTATAATACCTTTTATTTAATATTCAAATAAACTTATCTAGAGTAAATAAATATATTTACTTTCTTTTGTTAAGGTTTATAATTAGATACAAATAAAAAAATTTAAATTAATATACGCCAAAATTCTTTTTTTAAATCTTCCAAATAATTTCAGTCGTAGAATTTAGGAGTGTGCATATTCTCTTACTGTGTATGTGTATATACTCTGAATACATGTCTGTTTAGAACTCGCAGATGTTTAGATGACGAAACAGACCACCAGTTTTTGAAATGGCTAGGAAGGACAACTTAATATTTAAAATTCATAGCAAATATTTCCTGCTTTAAAATTAGGGGAGGTGTGCTAAGCGAAAATTATGTTTAAAAAAATGATGTGCCAACTTTTGTGGACAATAAAATTAAAAGAACGTGTATTAGTTTTTCTATTATGGTTACTCCAGCAGCGTAATGTAAGGTGATTAATCGATAAAATTAATTTTTAAAAAATCTGTTTTTCCATGATTTTACATTAAAAATCCCCCCCCCCCCTCAAACTCATTACTTAAATTTGGAAGCATGTGCCCCATCGCCCCCATTAAATTGCCTTCCGTTATTTCCAGAAACGTTTAGAATTTTCAATTCAGAAGAATATAAAAAAAATATATTTTGAAAACGAAAATCACAAGTACACGCTGCTTTGCAATGGATTTCAACGTTTAAGTGAGTTCATATCCTTTCTTTTTTTTGCCACCCCGTTTTCCCAGTTCTGCCTCCGGTAGTGATTAAGACCGAACCCAGATAGCTACGGCGGATGGGAACATGCATTGTCCGTAAACTCTTAACGACTCCCCGAAAGACTGCTTTCGTTGGAGTCGCCTTTGTCTGTCTAGTTCTGCTGTCTATACCCGATTTCCTTGCTAAACGTTCAAAGAGAGAAAGCACTACTTCCAATTTCTAGCACTCCTCCTTGGCACTCCCTGTCGGCAGAAATGGAATCTCAAGTATCCGGTTTCTAAACAGCTTGATATCTAAAGGGTTAAACTGTAGTAATGCAATTAAAAACCGACGAGTTTTTCTTAAAATAGTCCGCTTTAAAAAAAAATTAAATTCTTGGTTGAAAAAGCATTAAAGTGAAAAAGAAATCGTTAACAGAGCCACTACTGAAAAATGTACCGCACGGAGGTCGTACCGGCCTACTTTCACCACTGCTTACAACACATGCCATGTGCAACTGACACGTGTGTTGCACACTGGGAAAAACATTTGCATAATCTTATGATTGCACGCAGAGGCGTAGGAACGTGTTGGCATCGGGGCAGTTGCCAAGGGCGCCGGAATCACAGGGCGGTGCTGGGGCGGCACGAGTCGTTCCACGATATCTGATGTTTATGTGTAAAATAGAATCAATGATTAGCCGCCCATAGTTGAATTTAATACGTATTGTTTATACCGTCGTATCGTCAAAACAGCATAATATAAATTTTCGTTATTTCCTACAAAAATATTTTTTTTCGTTATATCGGCGGACAATTAGCAGTCCCCCCCACTGCACCGCGCATGCTGTAAAACATGTTTGGGGCGCAATTTCCAACTGTTCATATTGCTTTTACAAATCATGCCACTATAAAATAAAATTCTGTTACATAGGTATCTTTTCCTTTGGGCGGGAGTTCATAATTTTTACATTCTATTGAATTATGTTTATAAATCCGGGGATTGTTTAAGATCAACATCAGGACAGGAGCGTACATCATCACTTAGTTTCCTATCAATCGAGCGAGAACTGACTCAAAAAATTTATTTTGATGAGACTGTTAACGATTTTGCCAACGAAAAAGTTGAAAAATTAAATTATTTTAAAAAATAATTATTTGCATAATTAATTGCAGTTTCTTTTGCAATTATTTATGTGGAATTAGTATTTATTCATGTAACTGTATTAAAATAATGACAATAAATATATATAAAATAAATAACGTGTATTTTTTTTTATCAATAACTGAACAAGGACAGACAATTACAAATTTGCCAAGGGCGCCAAAAGCCTGCTACGCCTCTGATTGCACGCTCGCACTAGCTATAAAGCAAAGAGGGGGACGTGTCATGCATGCTTTAGCAGCTGTCAATCAAAAGTCGGAGTTGGGCATTTGCAACTCCTTTAGCGACTTTGGGTGAAGAAAAATGATCCAACTGAAGAATAAAAGCCCTAAAGTAATAAATATAATGTAAATAAAGTGAAACTGGTAAAGGAAAAGTAAGAATGAATGGGTGGACTATCACAGACTCTGCAGCAGCATTTCATAGAGAAAGCTGCAAGGAAACGCCTTATTAAGTTCATTCCACCCATTGACTCTAAAGATAACTTTGAATTGGGTTTGAAACACTGCCCAAGACAATTGACCTTCATATGTGGAAGCTTTAGTTGTACTTCTTGCGATATGTGTAAGCATATTATTATCACTAACATTACTATAATTACAAGAAAAAGATTTCAGTTTTTAGAATTTGAAACTGACATTCACGATCTGTTTTTACTCTATCAATCTGATGCTTATAATCTATCTTAACACTCTCAACCTGTTGTTCATAATATAACTTAATACTATCAAATCCTGTTTTAAAATTACATGATTTCATTAACATAACATATTTTACCATCAGTTTCATTTTTTACACCATCAATTTCATCTTTTAAACTATCGTACTGTCTATTGAGTTCAATATTTATCTCTCCACACTGAGTTGCAATTTTGACTCGTAGCATTATTCTGAGTAACCATTTCAATTCTCAATTCATCATTTTTGAGTACATATATCACTAATGTAACTGCTTTGAGCAGTGATTTTGGCTTTCAAATCATCATTTTGCACCATTAGTTTAACCTTCCTTTTTCAATAGCTCTTTCAACCTTCATATCTATCCTAAGTCTTAAGAATTCTCGCATACTTCTAGTGAAAGGCATTCAAAATAATCTATACTCCTGACAACCAACTGTTACAGATTTCTAGTTGTGTTCGAATATTAGTCAATCAAGCATGAATTCGAAATAAACACTATAAATGAACTGATTTAATAACTAAAGCTAAAATGTTATTTCAAAGAAATTACATTAATCAATAACAAGTTTCTGTTCTATTTTCAATAAACACCAATATGCTTTCTATCAAGTTTAATTATCGTGATTTCTATCTGTTATTACACTTTAAAAACTAAAAATATTCCTAGGATAAGGAAGCAACGGTTGCTAATGTCAACCGTTGCTTCCTTATCCGAGGTATATTGCCTCCATTGCAATATCCCCGATTTACACCTTATGCCTCTTTTCGACTCTAAATCTACTTTACTAACAAGGTGATGAAGTACACAAAAGAGCAAAAAAATTTTATTACCAGTTCTGCGCATATTAGAGGGCTGGCACGGACTCTTGATGCCTTCAGCTGTTAATCCTCTTCTGAGGTTGACATTCTGTTTGGCATCCCTGCATTAGGGTTTACCAGTCCTACGTTATGTTTAGTCTTCAGCTTCATAAAAGAGAAAGAAGATAGAAATCTTTCATAGAAGTCATCAAAGTTCAACCTTTCTGAAGAGCACTATCTATTAAGTGTGTGCACAAATGAATCATCGACACCTAGCAAGTCCACTAAACCATCAGCTGAAGACTAAACAATGTATAAGGACTAGTAAACCCTAATGCCGGGATGCCAAACAGAACGCCAAAACTTCAGAAGAGGATTAACAGCTGAAGGCATCAAAAATCTGTGCCAGCCCTCTACTATGCGCAGAATTGGTAATAACATTTTTTTTCTCTTTTGTGTACTTCATCACCTTGTTAGTAAAAGTAGATTATAGAGTCGAAAAGAGAGGCATAAAGTGTAAATTGGGCAGTGGCGACTCGTAGTTAAAATTAGTGGGGGTGCTGCTCCAGAAAATTTTTAGCCTTTGTTTTAAAATTGTGTAAAAGGAAACAAACATGTATAAAAAGAAAATTTATTCACAAACTTGATAAAATCCTAAAAGAAGAAAATCAAACATTTTTTACTTTAACCTAAATTGTTGCAGTTCAAGCTTAATCTATTCATTTAAAATGAAATCCATTCTTCTTGTTTTAATTTGCGCGAAAAGATCAATAATTTTCTCCTTGATCTCTGGATGACAACTGAGGAAATTTTTCTTCATTGAAAGCACTGCAAGTGCATTTAGTCTTTCCGAATTCATAGTGCTTCTTAGAAAAGTTTTTATTCTTTTCAATGTTGAAAAGCAGCGTTCTGCCTCTGATGTAGTCATGGGAACTGTCAATAGGATTTTTATCAGTTTCGTAATTTCACTAAAAACATCTAGATTATTTTCCAAAATAAATTTCAGCAGCTCAATTAATTTGCAATATTCATGAATATCAGACCTACAATAGAATACTTTTAGTTCAGTTTCAAGCTTTTCTTTGTCAATCATGGGATATGCTTTAGTGGTCAGTACTATCTCTTCTGTGGAATGTTCATTCTTAAAACTAGTGAAGCATTTCTTGAACAATTTAGCAGCTACTAAGTGTTTAGTGGAAGAATATCTGTCCATTTTATCAACACATATACAGTCACACACTTCCTTAGCTTCTGCCATGAGTGTCTTTGAAGGATTCTCACAGTACTTTGAGTTTCTCAATTCTAAAATAGCAGTTTTGAAATTTGTTATATATTCATTAACTTTAAACACACTAATTTCTCGAGATTGCATTTGGTTGTAAATTATTTCATCATGAGGCATAATCTGATGAAAATCTCTAACCAAAACTTGAAATTATCATCATCCAGGTATTTTAAAATTCCTGTTGCTTCTGCAATGGTTTGATCTGCATTTGATGTTGACTGAATTTCAGTAAGGCAGTTTTTTAAAGGGTGCAAATTTTCATGAACTCTGTTTATGGTCCGTATGTTTAAGTTCCACCTTGTAGAAGATGGACGTGGAATGCTGACTTCCATATGCTTCTTGAGAATGGACACACGTTGCGGTGATCTTGAGAAGAATGTTGGAGAAAAATATTCTTGCGTTTCGTGTAATACTTGCTGCATTTCTTATTATTAAATTAAGTTGATGTGCATAACAGTGAACTCCTGCTTTTTTGCCTTTCATGACATTTGCACCATCAAATGTCTAAGCTATCAGTTTTTGTTCATTTCCTTGAAGGATTATGTCCAATTGTTCTAAAATACGTTTTGATATGCCATCTGCAGTTTGATTTTCTGGAATAAAGAATCCCCAAAAACGCTCAAATATTTCTCCATTCAATAGGTACCGTAGAACAAGGGCCATTTGAGTGTGTTCCGAAACATCTGTTGTGTCATCAGCCATGACAGCTACAAAGGAAGCTTTTCTAATTTCCGTCCTTATCTCCTCATGGTATATTTGTAGCAAGCAGTCAAGTATCTCATTCTGAATGGACCTTTGAAGACTGCACTGGTTTCTAAGTGATTCTTTAAATCTGAATCTAATTTAGATGCAAAATTTACTAATCCTCTAAATACCCCTGGATTTATTGAATCGTCTTTTTCATCATGTCCACGTAAGGGAGTTTCAAAGTTTCCACAAAAGAAAATGCAGTCTATTATTTTGGACAAAAGTTCATGGTTCTTTTTAACCTTTATATTATGCTCATTGATTGAAAGTCTGTATGCCTCACTAAGTTTCTCCTTAATACTTACGGTTCCTAAAAGTGCCAGTGAAACTACATTATCAACGTGCTTCTTTGACTTCTCATGCTTTTCAGTTTTTTCTTTCATTTTATTTATATTTCTAAAACCATCTTTTGTCCACGTTACATCACCTCCAAACAGCAAACATGGGAAGCAAAACAGTGCATTTTTTACTTCACAGCCGCAAAGCTAACTTTTCCGTTGGTACCATTCAGAATTAAAGCTACGAATATATTTCTTATTGTTGCTTATGCCTGGCTGAGATATTAGAATATCAGGTGTTGAACGACCTCTTTTCTTAACTGCAACTTTCTCATGGAGAGACAGCTGTGAAAACTTAAGCTGTTGAAGTTCACTTACAGTCACAGAATTTATTTCTTGAGGATGCATGGCCATGGTTAAAGTTTTCTGTTAAATAAAAGAACCGAAAAAAAAAGTGAATCAAATAGAATAGCTGGAAGCAGGATAATAATCTAATTCTACACTTTATCACATTCAAGAATATGGTACACGGTTTTTAAGCACAACACACGCGGAGTGAAAAAAAACTACCTTCAACCAGCACGCCAGGGTCGGGAACGTCAGTGCTCTCTCTCCCTTGCAGCCTCGCGTGTAGCTTCCTATGTGCGCATGCGCACAACAGTCAAACACCTCGCCGCTAGTACTCTGAAGCGCACAGTTCCATACAGAGATTTTTTGTATCTTTTTCATAAACTGGGGGATGGCTACTGACATTAAGCTTAAGGATTATATATTGTACAAGTATAAAGAAAGAATTAAAGTAAAAAGGACTCATTATATTAAATGTATAAACGATAATATCAAGTTGAAATTGGGGGTGCTGCAGTTCCACAGTGCGTATACGCGAGCCGCCACTGAAATCGGGATATTGCACCGGAGGTAATATACCTCAGATAAGGCAGCAATGGTTGATATGGCAATACTTGATAAAGTGTAGCTGTGTTTGTAATTTATTTATCTATAATGCTTTCAGCCGTCCCTGTTGCCGAGGGTTAGCGCGCGTTGGCTACTGATCTACGGGACCTGGGTTCGAGACCCGGGTGTTCGTGTTGTTTTCTGCTGAGGTCCTGCCATACTCTCAGATCTGTGGCATATAAACTGACAGGCTCCTGTCAGACCTCTGTGGCAAGCAGCTGCTTGAGGGGGTATTTATTTTTTATAATGCTTCCTATTTTTACTAATCAGTGTATAATCATAGTCTCACAATCACATTTTAATGTTTAACAATTTTAAATAAATACAGCCAGTGATAGAGACACTTTGCTTTTTACCTTTAGTTTACCTTTTCTTACTAATCCAATATCAAAACCAATTCAATATGCACTTTAACATTTCCGCACGCACTCTAATAAATGCATTTCTTAGATAGACTATTGTGCACAAAGTCAAAGGCAATTCACTTCCTGCTACACACAGATTCTTCTGAATGACAACTGAAATATCCTCTATTTTAAGTCATTGTTTAAACTTGCTAGTGATGTAATTCACATTCTGAGATATATCTCGAGCATGCACAGTACCAGGCCATGCCTTCGTGGTTCCGTGTGTTCCTTCCATCTCAATATATTAGAAATATTATTGGGCCTAAAACAGATCCTTTAACCTTTACAATGTTTCTGAAACTGAACTCACTGTGGTGGCCGGATTTATTTTAAAGTGTTTTCAGAATATAAAATAAACAATTTTAGAACTTCACCAATGTTATATACCAAAAGAAAGAGCATTGAATTCTGTGTAATAAAACGGCAAAAAATCAAAGAAGAAAAATGGTATGTTAAATTTTTAAGCATTTTTTAAAACATTACAAAATTTTACAGTATTTTTTTCTACTTTATATATTTTTGAAATTTTACTAAAGATATATTTTTTCCATTTTTTTCTATATTAATTTATTCTAATATAAACAGTTCATAATATTTCGATTATTGCTAAAATTTTTCGTTTCTTTTGATTTTTTCTAAATTATTTAGTCATTTATGCATATAATGCATATTCTTAGACTTTCGATGATCGGCAAACTCTAAGCCTAAGCAGAGCAGTGCCAAAAAAATTGCTGCACTGGTGGGCTTCTGTGGAGGGAAAATCTTCTGCTGTGTTTTCTCTTTGTTTGTGGGTTGACAACCCCAGGTGAATAGATTCACAGGATATGTTTATCAGCTGGTGGATAATCCTGAGCAGAGGTCATCGCAGGCACCTGAACTCTTTGCTTCTACTGGCATCGTGAAATTCTACATTGGGAAGAGTCTTCCAGTGTAGATGGATTTAGCCTTTAGTGATGGGGGAACGGGTCTTTGCCCCATGTCTGCAATTACGGGGCTGTTTGATATTGTCGGCATTCCCTCTCTCAATAAACATAGTTTCTTTAAACATCCCACTAATCATTTTCTCTCCATAGGTAGTTGGAATGTGAGGACTGTGCACAGAGCTTTTTCTTTTGATGTCCTCACAAAAGAATTCCACATATAATTTAGATATTCTCGGCTTGCAAGAGACCAGATGGACATATAAAGGTCAGATTCTTAAAAATAATCTTAAATTTCTCTTTTTCAGGGAGGGACGACAATAAGCATCACCAAGGCGTGGGTCTGCTTCTCAGCAGACACGCTAGTGATGCTCTTCTAGGATATGAGTGCATTAATGAAAGGTTTCTTACAGCAAAATTTCAGACAAGCGTTAAAGACCTGAATGTTATCTGCTGTTATGCCCCCACTGAGGATGCCGAGGAGGATGAGAAGGATAGGTTTTACGGCAACTTCAGGATATTTTGAATTCTGTCAAGAAAGGAGATATTACCCTTGTTCTTGGTGATTTCAATGCCAAAGTTGGTACTGACTCTAACCTTTGGGGAGGAGTAATAGGGCCTTTTGGTATTGGTAGCTGCAATGGCAATGGGCAACGTCTCCTACAGGTAAGTAAATTCAATGGATTCAGAATAACTAACACTTATTACAAACACCGCGACATACATAAGTACACATGGGTTTCACCCGATGGGCTGCATAAGAATATGATAGATTATATGTTAATTAACAGCAAATGGGCTAATTCTGTTAGGAATACCAGGTCATATAGGGGAGCGAAATTGGATCTCACCATTACCTTGTTAAAAGTGTCTTGCAACTTAAACGTAAAAAGTGTTGTGCTAGGATTAAAAATTTTACCTTTAATACTGAAGCTCTGAAAGACCCAGTTATAGCTAAAGCTTACCATGATAGGTTACTTAGTCATTATGACAGTCATGGTATGCTTACTACTGAAGTTGAGGAAGAATGGGATCATTTTAAACAGGCTTTTTGGACACTAAGAGTATTCTTTTAGGGAAAAAGGAGCAGAGGAAGCAAAATTATTTAAGTAATAAGGCACTTGAGCTTATTTCAGAAAGAAGGAACTTCAGGAATGTCCTTAATCAATACCCTACTAGTCCTAACAGAAAGCATTACAGAGAGCTTAATAAACGTGTAAAGGATTAGTTAGTTGCTGATAAGAATCTTTGGCTTGATGGCTTGGCTGACAAATCCGAGGAAGCAGTTAGACAGCACAACAGCAGAGAGCTGTATCAAATAGTTAATGTTTTGTTGGTAGAAAACGAACAGGTGTACAGGGATTGAAGGATAAACAAGGTAAGGTTATAGAACGTGAGGATTCTGTCATGGCTAGGTGGGCTGAGCATTTCAGTGATGTTTTAAACAATGTGATTAGTTCTACTCTCATTGTTTGCAATGATGATAGATGCATTGATGGCTTTAATGTTGGCCCTATAACACAGTCTGAAGTTATTTTGGCTATTTCTAAACTTAAACTTCACAAATCCCCAGGTGTACATGAAATTACTACGGAAATGCTTAGAGCTGGGAATGTTTCGGTTACCACTTGGATGACTGAAATTTTGAATATCTTTTACGATAAAGGCATGGTTCCTAAGGATGTTACCAGAGCTATTGTTATCCCTATTTTCAAAAAGGAGAACGCAGTTCTTGTGATAACTATAGGGGTATCAGCCTACTCTCTGTTCCAGGGAAAGTTCTTTCCATGATTGTGCTTAATAGAATTAAGAATCTGGTTGACAGTCAATTGCGTGATGAGCAATGTGGATTCAGAAGTGGTAGGGGATGTGTGGATAAGATATTTTCACTTAGGCAGATTCTTGAGAAATGTTTAGTTTCAGAAACATTTGGTTGCTAGCTTTGTTGATTTCAAACAGGCTTTCGACTCTGTTGATCGTCATAATTTGTGGTGGATTGTGAAATCATATGGTATACCAGACAAGTTAGTTAACATAATGAAAGCTCTCTATAATAACACCGAGTTGTGAGAGTTGGTAAGGCTTGTAGTAGTTGGTTTAGCATTACTTCTGGTGTTCGACAAGGGTGCATTTTGTCTCCTTTTCTCTTTAGCTTGGTTATTGATTATGTTATGTGAAATTCATTTCAAGGGAAAGATTTTGGCCTTAAATGGACTGGAGATACGAAAATTTCTGATTTAGATGATGCTGATGATTTTGCGCTCTTGGTAAATGATGTTGATGAGATGAACTCTTTCATTCGAGCTGTTGATGAGACTGGTAGTAGAGTAGGTTTGGTTATAAACAGAGAGAAAACTAAAGTGATGAAAATTGGTCAGGTAGGCTGTGATTCAGTTAATCTGAATGTTTGCATTCTTGAGCAGGTGTCACAGTTTAATTATCTTGGGAACTATGTAACAGATAATGGTGATGTGTGGCATGAGATTAACAGACGAATAGGTATTGCTGCCGGGACTTTTAAGAATCTATGGAGAGTGTGGAGAAATAGGCGTATACACCTAAAGACTAAAATTAGACTGTATAATAGTTTGGTTCTTTCTAGGGTTAGTTATGAGTAGTATCAAGTACATCCATGGATGCCCACTTCCACCCCTCCCCCTTATTAATATTCATAATTAACAATTAATTAAAAATTAATTAATTTCCCCTTTATTAAACACCCCCTCTATTAAAAATCCCTCCCCCTTTATTAAAAATCCCATCCCCTTTCTTTTTAACCTATGGCGCCATCTGGTGACTATGAGGAATACTATTCTTTAAAAAAAAACCAATTTTAGCTATAATTTGTCGTTTTTTGACTCCCCCTCATTAAAAAATCACTTTCCACCCCTGGCGCCATCTAGTGACTATGAGGAGTACTATTCTTAGAAAAACCTCTATTTTAGTCGTAATTATTCCCAGACTCCCTCCTCATTTAATACCCCCATATCAAAAGTTCCACTCCTTTTATTAAAATTCTCTCCCCTTCTCAAAAGTTCCCTTTATTATACTGCGCTGATCACAAACTCCCACGGTATCCACGTTCATTTTCCAAGTCCAACTAAACTTTGGGGTGGCAACGATCGGATGATGCAAATCTCAGAATAATTGCAAAAGCAGCTCCTCACATAAAATCAAATCCGAAACTTGTATATTCTATGTATTTATTCCTTATTAATTAAACGCTTATCAAAGCTGTCTTCCCCCTCATTAAAAAAGTCCCCCCACTGGTTGAACTATATTTTTTAAATCCCCACCGTTTTAAAGACCCTGACCCATCGCGTAGTAAATCAGTTTTTCACTATGTGCATTTAATCGATACCATCCAACGTGTGTTTTAGTACATCTCCTGTGTTTAAAAAAACTCACCACAAACTCCCTTGGTTTCTAACCTTTTACAAGTCAACTAAACTCTTTTTGAATGGTGACACTCAGAATGTCTAATGCAAGTCTCTAAATAATTGCAAAACTTTGGGTGGCCGTTCCTCACCTAAAATCAACTCCCAAAGTTGTATATTCCCTGTATTACCAATTTTTAATTAAACACTTTATCAAAAACTGTGTCCCTCCTCATTAAAAACCCCCTCTATTAAAACTTCACAAACTCCCTTGTTATCCACGTTCATTTTTCCAAGTCCAGCTGAACTTTGGAACGTCAACACTCGGAATGGCTAATGCATTTTTGGAATTCGACCTCCATCGAGTCATGCTTGTAGCAACAAGCAAGCAAGGCAGTATACATGCTCAGGTCTCTTATCAGGAGTGAGGGGTCAAGAGGAATGTCACCACACACTGTCTGCAGCACAGTATTTGCATCTGTTGCTGATAAAATTCGACTTTTAATATCTACAAGCTTTATCCACGCCTGAGTGAGTGACAGTTCTTATCGCTACACCATCAAAGAGTGAATGCCAATGGGGGGCTATCTGTTTACATCTGCTACTGACAAACAAAAATATTTTGGATGACACTTTAGCTCACGTGTTTACCCCGAACATATCTCACGAAAGGGAGGCTTATCGGATGAAGGTTGGCCTTGATGATGTTGAAAGATGTATCAAGGGCACTTATGAGATAACATTTGTCTGTATACAAGCTCGCACCCCCCCCCCCCCCCCCCCGCCTGCCATTAGTTGCTACTGGTCAGAAAGCTATCAGAAGTTTTTGCTCCTAGTTTTTGAAGTCTGTCTTTTTGCGAGATGTCTATGATCCGTGAGTTTGCACAATCTACTAAGATGGACGCGGAGAGAAAGGACGTAGCCCGTTCCTTTGAAGAGTTGCAGTCCCTTGTGAGAAAGTTAGAGGGCAAGCGGTCATCATCACCTGCGGTCCCTGTACCGAAACGTCCCCGCTGCTTGCCTGTGCTCTGCACGCACCATATATCATGTGTCCGCTGCGGCAAGACAGGCAGACAAGCAAGACCTACATCTCGGTGTACCCACTGGACGGGTCAGGTGCAGCGCCTTTGCGTTCTGAGGATGTAGTCCATTCCTTTGACGACTTGCTGGCATCGGTTCGTCTGTTGGAAGATGCTATGACCTCCATAGAAATAGCTAACATCGTTGAAGTGGTGGCATAACAAGAGAGAGAAAAAAAAAAGAAAAGGTTCTTTTCAGAACCGCTTCATTTGTGTCGAAAGGATTACCGATCATACAATTTCTCTTCACAACTCTTACTTCTCTATCTACACGTTTCTTCTATATCTCTACATTCAATTCACTGTCTCCCGGTTAACAGAGTGAATTTTATAGGGTGTTTAACCTTCAGTTAAAATAATAATTTTACACACTATGTTAGGATTAACAACTCTTATAGTGTATAAGTAGTTTTTGTTGCTAGGATCCCTCTCCACTTTTAAAATTTAGATCTTACATATTCTTGCAATCCCGACAGTCTTTTCATATTAATATACATATTTTTATAACCCTCGTATTTTAAGTCTGTTTTAATCAACAATTATTTCTTTTAATCCCTCGACTGTTGGTTGTCACATTTTTACTAGAAGAAGGACTACCCCGCAGTAACTGTTTTAAAAGACTGTCCCTGCAGAAAATAAAAAACGCTATAGGGTAAAAATATTAATAAAAGGAAATAAATATGATTTATTCGTAATTATGAAAAATATTGATGGGGTAATATTGACCTGTATGTGTGACCTGAAAGACCCGTGTTCGGATCCTCACCCCGGACCACGTTTTACTGACGGGTGGTTAAGTTCTACGAAATTAAAAAATTCCAAACGGGGAATCACAAGGGGTTTATTGACGGATGAATCTCGGATCTGTGCTGCTTCCCTTGCTTCCATATCGGGTCTTACAACATGAAAACCCACTTGCAGCCTTGACCTCTGTTTTAGGACTCAAAATTTTATGTTTGTCTCAATTACTCTCTTCCGTTACGCGACATGGTTTAAAAATACTTATTACTGCTGTATCCTCAGTACACGATGCAAATTCTTTTCTAGGAAGTAACGCTACTCCGAAGAAAAATCAGCTATGGGTGTAATCATTAATCTACAAACGCTCTTACAGTTTTTAAAAATCGAACGTATGACTCGTCACGCTGCTGAAATGGCGCCTCACGGTAACAGCCAACCGATGATAAAGGTCACTGTGGCACTAGCGCTGACGTATGGGATAGCCGTGGAAACAGATAAAGGAATTGGATATGGTTGATTTACTTTGAGAAGAGCACTTTGTTTGTGATTTATCTTCCTTAAACCTAATGAGAAAGTAAAATTATGACAGAACTAAATACAGAATAAGGAATTCTTGTACCGATAGATTAGCTTCTCGATAAGAATCTATGAAATTCAAAGTTCCAGTGGAGAATGCTGTGTTCCATATTATTGTGAATGCAATCATACCGATTCCCTGCAGATGGTTGTCCTTTAGGTTATGAAACATAACTGGAATCGGTGAAGCGCTAGGGGGAGCGCTAGGGGAAGAAGACTATGTCTATGCAAACAGGCATTTAAATTGAAAAATTGAGTTTGCTTCACTTCAGATGCATGTTTCTTCATAGAATCGTAATCTCTCAATATCTATGCATTTCCTCAAACATCTCGCAAGATAATTAAAGTTCAATCACTGATTCATCTTCCGTATCTGTATATTTACTTTCTAATAAACCAAAGGTAGGTAAATCGCAAGCATCATCAGATATTTTCCGTATATCTGCTTACGTTGAAAATCTTACAATAGCCTATTCAGTACTTTACATCCGATACAGCTATAAGTTATGATAGCCAACATCTATCCCACAGACAGTAGGTTAGTTACTTCTAATAAAGTCAAGGTTTGAGATCCATAGTAAGACATGAACGTTGCGTACCTGCCAAGATCTCGACAACCTCTCACCCCTTCTACTGGATCGTATGAGAGGATTCTGTAACTGTTACGATAATTAGCTGCGTGAAGTCGTATTTATTTTTAAAGCAAAGACACACTAATTTCGGACTCGCTAGCTAGAGAACTATATATTAACTTGCTAAAGTTTGATTTTAACGATCAGATAGTGTATATATCATCACTTTTTTAGTTCATACTAATAACTTCCAACTCTTAAAGGAAATATTGTCTCATTATAAGCGATTTCCTACAAAGAGATACGCACTCTATGCTTCACATTTAAATCTATAGAGATAACGATCACTACCCATGGAACGCATTTGTGAAAACACACCCTATGATCGGGTTTGAGAAAGATTTTTAGCCCATGGGGGTGCTGCACTGCAGGAAAGCACACCATCTTTGATAGAACCTACATGAAAGTTATACTGTTTGAGAAAGATTCTTTAGTTCACATGGCACCGCATTACAGTAAAGCACACTGTCTTGTTTGTATGTCTGTCTATATGTTTGTTTCTCTCTCTGTGTGTGTGTGTGTGTTAAAGTGTCTGTATGTGTTTCATCTTTATGTGTATGTGTCAATATGTTTTCATATTTCTATGAATCGTGTGTGAACATGCTATCTGTCAGCTGCTCGTTACAAAAGAAGCTAACACTTTACAAACCTCAACAGATTGGCATTATATGTCCAGCTCTCGTTTTCACGTGGCACCGAAACGGGTTTCGTTTTTATGCTGCGGTGATAGGTGTGATTATAACTGTGCAATAACTGGTCTACCACATCAGCATAGCGATTCATGTTTTTATTTGTGAAATATTTCCACATTTTTGTTTTTAACGTACGGTTGAATCGTTCTACTATGCTAGCTTTGGTTTCATTATGAGTGGTGAAAAATTATGAGTGTGCTTTAAGATACTTTTGAAACACTCGGTTAGTGAATTCCATTCCCTTATCTGTTTGTAATTTCAGAGGCTTTCTATATTTTCTGAAAGGCTTTTGTGATCAGCAGCCCCCGATTTCTGTTTTAAAGGAATGGCACATGCATATTTCGAAAGCACGTCTATACATGCCAGTAAATACCAATTTAGTTCTCCAAGCAAGTCTGTTCCTGCGCTCTATCTAGCATCAGATCTCGACCAATGGAAGGCTGTTACAGGGGGACGTCACAGGTTTAAGGTATAAGTATTACCCTTCGATGAGTGATAAGGCATTATTTTTTCAGTATCGAACTGCTAACCATGACCTGTGTTAAGCGTTCCCTGACCGGTGGCAATCTTCCTGCGAAGCGACTTGCTCTTAGAGATGATGATCGGCATATGTTTCAACTAGGCTCTGATTTCTTTGCGAATTTTTTGTGAGTACAAGAACTATCCTAAAGTGCACATACATCTGTTCAAGAGGTTTAGTGATAATTCATTAAAACTGTATCCTACAAAGGATGGTGTGATATTGTCTGAAGAACAGTGATATGGACTGGTTTCTTATGCATCTTCAATCGTCGAAGCATTCGAAGATATCGAATACGGCGAGTATGAACTGGACTCTATGATTTGCTTCGTCGTGCTCAAGGGTAGACACGGTGTGCTCATTAAAAAAAACATCCCCCGTGATGGAGGTCTTGTATTTCCTTCATTGATTCATCTTAGCATCTAGCAGTGGGAGAGGTTAGCAGATTTATGTGACTCAATCACCTACAGTTTGATGGCTCTGAAGTTTGAAAATGGTAAATTTTCGAATGCAGTGTGGAAGGCAGAATTAGCTGCAAATCTTCCTCGAAGAACCCTATTTAATGATCACCCTCATGAACAAGACAACAGTGATTCCGTAAAGCTTATGGACTGTTTAAAGCAGGCTTTGAAAACAATTGCCAGAAAAGAACTTTTTATGATGCTACGTAAGAACTGTTTCAGGTGTGAAGTGGATCATACTAGTCAACTTCGTCATTCGTCAAATTCGTCAAATCTTCCTCGAAGAACCCTATCTAATGATCACCCTCATGAACAAGACAACAGTGATTCCGTAAAGCTTATGGACTGTTTAAAGCAGGCTTTGAAAACAATTGCCAGAAAAGAACTTTTTATGATGCTACGTAAGAACTGTTTCAGGTGTGAAGTGGATCATACTAGTCAACTTCGTCATTCGTGCCTCACCATAAACGATGAATCAATTGATGATTATTTCACACGGGCAGTAAGAAACGTTCATTTAACTGATATTGCTGAACGTTTTGTGGAAGAATCAGGTATTGAATTAAATCGTCTGGCTAATATATCATTTATGTCTGAATTGAACTTTCCAACATTACTAAAAGAGGTGCAGGATGAACTGGTATGTACATCTGAAATACGAACTAACTAAATATTAATGTGGCCTTAATGTTATTTTTTGTAAAAACAAGTGATAATTTGTTATGTTAATATATATGAATGTCTCTCTGATATTTTTGTCAATGTTATTTCTTTGTATAGTTAACATGAATTTCTCTGTATCAAGAGCCCGCACAGCCAGCAAGCTATGTTTGGTCGAATGTTTTATATCGGGCTGTAAAGAAAGAGATGGGAAACTGAAGAAAGCAAAAATAACGGAATGCCTGCGGGGGGGGGGGGAGGAAGCTTACACCATTCACAACTCCGTGAAACAGTGGTTTCTGAAGAATAGAGTGATAGTGGGGGTGTAAAGATGAACTATTTCAGGCAGATCTGGTAGATTTGTCATCTCTTAGTAAACATAATGACGACAACAAATATTTACTGGCATGTATAGACGTGCTTTCGAAATATGCATGTGCCATTCCTTTAAAACAGAAATCGGGGGCTGTTGATCACAAAAGCCTTTCAGAAAATATAGAAAGCCTCTGAAATTACAAACAGATAAGGGAATGGAATTCACTAACCGAGTGTTTTAAAAGTATCTTAAAGTACACTCATAATTTTTCACCACTCATAATGAAACCAAAGCTAGCATAGTAGAACGATTCAACCGTACGTTAAAAACAAAAATGCGGAAATATTTCACAAATAAAAACATGAATCGCTATGCTGATGTGGTAGACCAGTTATTGCACAGTTATAATCACACCTATCACCGCAGCATAAAAACGAAACCCGTTTCGGTGCCACGTGAAAACGAGAGCTGGACATATAATGCCAATCTGTTGAGGTTTGTAAAGTGTTAGCTTCTTTTGTAACGAGCAGCTGACAGATAGCATGCATGTTCACACACGATTCATAGAAATATGAAAACATATTGACACATACACATAAAGATGAAACACATACAGACACTTTAACACACACACACACACAGAGAGAGAAACAAACATATAGACAGACATACAAACAAGACAGTGTGCTTTACTGTAATGCGGTGCCATGTGAACTAAAGAATCTTTCTCAAACAGTATAACTTTCATGTAGGTTCTATCAAAGATGGTGTGCTTTCCTGCAGTGCAGCACCCCCATGGGCTAAAAATCTTTCTCAAACCCGATCATAGGGTGTGTTTTCACAAATGCGTTCCATGGGTAGTGATCGTTATCTCTATAGATTTAAATGTGAAGCATAGAGTGCGTATCTCTTTGTAGGAAATCACTTATAATGAGACAATATTTCCTTTAAGAGTTGGAAGTTATTAGTATGAACTAAAAAAGTGATGATATATACACTATCTGATCGTTAAAATCAAACTTTAACAAGTTAATATATAGTTCTCTAGCTAGCGAGTCCGAAATTAGTGTGTCTTTGCTTTATAAATAAATACGACTTCACGCAGCTAATTATCGTAACAGTTACAGGATCCTCTCATACGATCCAGTAGAAGGGGTGAGAGGTTGTCGAGATCTTGGCAGGTACACAACGTTCATGTCTTACTATGGATCTCAAACCTTGACTGTATTAGAAGTAACTAACCTACTGTCTATGGGATAGATGTTGGCTATCATAACTTATAGCTGTATCGGAGGTAAAGTACTGAATAGGCTATTGTGAGATTTTCAACGTAAGCAGATATACGGAAAATATCTGATGATGCTTGCGATTTACCTACCTTTGGTTTATTAGAAAGTAAATATACAGATAGGGAAGATGAATCAGTGATTGAACTTTAATTATCTTGCTAGATGTTTGAGGAAATGCATAGATATTGAGAGATTACGATTCTATGAAGAAACATGCATCTGAAGTGAAGCAAACTCAATTTTTCAATTTAAATACCTGTTTGCATAGACATAGTCTTCTTCCCCTAGCGCTCCCACTAGCGCTTCACCGATTCCAGTTATGTTTCATAACCTAAAGGACAACCATCTGCAGGGAATCGGTATGATTGCATTCACAATAATATGGAACACAGCATTCTCCCTTGGAACTTTGAATTTCATAGATTCTTATCGAGAAGCTAATCTATCGGCAGAAGAATTCCTTATTCTGTATTTCGTTCTGTCATAATTTTACTTTCTCATTAGGTTTAAGGAAGATAAAACACAAAGCAAGTGCTCTTCTCAAAGTAAGTCAACCATATCCAATTCCTTTTTCTGTTTCCACGGCTGTCCCGTAGGTCAGCGCTAGTGCCACAGTGACCATTATCATCGGTTGGCTGTTGCCGTGAGGCGCTATTTCAGCAGCGTGATGTGTCATACGTTCGTCGGTAAACGGTGGAAGAGACGATTTTTAAAAACTGTAAGAGTGTTTATAGATTAATGATTACACCCATAGCTGATTTTTCTTCAGAGTAGCGTTACTTCCTAGGAAAGAGTTTGCATCGTGTACTGAGGATACAGCAGTAATAAGTATTTTTAAACCATGTCGTGTAACGTCAGAGAGTAATTGAGACAAACATAAAACCACTTTCCAAGACATGTCCTGACGCGGAAGCACAGATATCTGACGGCTTCAACCCGATAGAGACTTAATAAGCTCAACTCTTGGAGGTTTAGGGCGCATAATTTCAAAAGTTTACATGGGGTACATTGAAACATTGACCTATCATAAAGGGTAGAATTGGGAATGTGGAGAACCGTCTCTGGACTTGTAAAAATTTCGAGTCCTAAAACAGAGGTCAAGGCTGCAAGTGGGTTTTCATGTTTTAAGTCCCGATATGGAAGCAAGGGAAGCAGCACAGATCCGAGATTCATCCGTCAATAAAACCCTTGTGATTCCCCGTTTGGAATTTTTTCATTTCGTAGAACTTAACCACCCATCAGTAAAACGTGGTCCAGGATGAGGATCTGAACACAGGTCTTTTAGGTCACACATATAGGTCAATATTACCCCATCAATATTTTTCATAATTACGAATAAATCAGATTTTTTTCCTTTTATTAATTTTTTTACCTTATAGCATTTTTTATTTTCTGCAGGGACAGTCTTTTAAAACAGTTACTGCGGGGTAATCCTTCTTCTAGTAAAAATGTGACAACCAACAGTCGAGGGATTAAAAGAAATAAGTGTTGATTAAAACTGACTTAAAATACGAGGGTTATAAAATACGTATATTAATATGAAAAGACTGTCGGGGTTGCAAGAATATGTAAGATCTAAATTTTAAAAGTGGAGTGGGATCCTAGCAACAAAAACTACTTATACACTATAAGAGTTGTTAATCCTAACATAGTGTGTAAAATTATCATTTTAACTGAAGGTGAAACACCCTATAAAATTCACCTCTGTTTAACGGGAGACAGTGAATTGAATGTAGAGATATAGAAGAAACATGTAGATAGAGAAGTAAGAGTTGTGAAGAGAAATTGTACGATCGGTAATCCTTTCGACACAAATGAAGCGGTTCTGAAAAGAACCTTTTCTTTTTTTTTCTCTCTCTTGTTATGCCACCACTTCAACGATGTTAGCTATTTCAATGGAGGTCATAGCATCTTCCAACAGACGAACCAATGCCAGCAAGTCGTCAAAGGAACGGACTACGTCCTCAGAACGCAAAGGCGCTGCACCTGACCCGTCCAGTGGGTACATCGGGATGTAGGTGTGGTTATCGGCTGCCTGTCTTGCCGCAGCGGACACATGATATATGGTGCGTGCAGAGCACAGGCAAGCAGCGGGGACGTTTCGGTACGGAGACCGCAGGTGATGATGACCGCTTGCCCTCTAACTTTCTCACAAGGGACTGCAACTCTTCAAAGGAACGGGCTATGTCCTCTCTCCCCGCGTCCATCTTAGCAGATTGTGCAAACTCACGGATCGTAGACATCTAGCAAAAAGACAGACTTCAAAAACTAGGAGCAAAAACTTCTGATAGCTTTCTGACCAGTAGAAAGTAATGGCAGGCGGGGGGGGGGGGGGTGCGAGCTTGTATACAGACAAATGTTATCTCATAAGTGCCCTTGATACATCTTTCAACATCATCAAGGCCAACCTTCATCTGATAAGCCTCCCTTTCGTGAGATATGTTCGGGGTAAACACGTGAGCTAAAGTGTCATCCAAAATATTTTTGTTTGTCAGTAGCAGATGTAAACAGATAGCCCCCCATTGGCATTCACTCTTTGACGGTGTAGCGATAAGAACCGTCACTTGCTCAGGCATGGATAAAGCTTGTAGATATTAAAAGTCGAATTCGAATCTTATCAGCAACAGATGCAAATATTGTGCTGCAGACAGTGTGTGGTGACATTCCTCTTGACCCCTCACTCCTGATAAGAAGAGACCTGAGCATGTATACTGCCTTGCTTGATTGTTGCTACATGCATGACTCGAAGGAGGTCGAATTCCAAAAATGCATCAGCCATTCCGAGTGTTGACATTCCAAAGTTTAGCTGGACTTGGAAAAATGAACGTGGATAACAAGGGAGTTTGTGAAGTTTTAATAGAGGGGGTTTTTAATGATGAGGGACAGAGTTTTTGATAAAGTGTTTAATAAAAATTGGTAATACAGGGAATATACAACTTTGGGAGTTGATTTTATGTGAGGAACGGCCACCCAAAGTTTTGCAATTATTTAGAGACTTGCATTAGACATTCTGAGTGTCACCATTCAAAAAGAGTTTAGTTGATTTGTAAAAGGATAGAAACCAAGGGAGTTTGTGGTGAGTTTTTTTTTAAACACAGGAGATGTACTAAAATACACGTTGGATGGTATCGATTAAATGCGCATAGTGAAAAACTGATTTACTCCGCGATGGGTCAGGGTCTTTAAAACGGTGGGGATTTAAAAAATATATTTCAACCAGTGGGGGGACTTTTTTAATGAGGGGGAAGACAGCTTCGATAAGCGTTTAATTAATAAGGAATAAATACATAGAATATACAACTTTGGGAGTTGATTTTATGTGAGGAGCTGCTTTTGCAATTATTTTGAGGTTTGCATCATCCGATCGTTGCCACCCCAAAGTTTAGTTGGACTTGGAAAATGAACGTGGATACCATGGGAGTTTGTGATCAGCGAAGTTTAATAAAGGGAACTTTTGAGAAGGGGAGGGAATTTTAATAAAACGGGTGGAACTTTTGATATGGGGGTTTTTAATGAGGAGGGAGGCTGGGTTGGGTTGGGTTGTTTTACCTCTGAGCGGCACTTTTTTGCACACCATGGGCTAAATGACCAGGCACATGGACCCCGAAGGCTCAGAGAAGGTTAGGGAGGGGACCCACTGGAACAGCTGTTGGGAGACAGATGGTAGCCTCCCGTCAAGGCCATCCAGCGTGTTCTTTAACGTGCACAGGTTATGGCTCTCCCGCACACGGGGCCACGGCTTAACGTCCCATCCGACGGACGGCGGCCTTTCCAAGCCCATCGGTGTCCCCTACTGACCGTGGGCAGGACGGGGGAGGGAGGCTGGGAATAATTATGATTAACTAGAGGTTTTTCTAAGAATAGTACTCCTCATAGTCACTAGATGGCGCCAGGGGTTAAAAAAAAGGGGGGTTAACTTTTGATAAGTTTTTTTTTAATTAAGGGGGGAGTCTGAGAATAATTACGAGTAAAATAGGGGTTTTTCTAAGAATAGTACTCCTCATAGTCACTAGATTGGCCAAGGGTTAAAGGGGGGGATTTTTTAATTAGGGGGAGTCAAAAATCGACAAATTATAGCTAAAGTAAGGTTTTTTTTCTAAGAATAGTACTCCTCATAGTCACCAGATGGTGCCACGGGTTAAAAGGGTAGGGGAAGGAAGGGTTTTTTTTTTAATAAAGAGGGAGGAATTTTTAATGAAGGGGATTAATTAATAATTCATTAATTATTAATTATGAATATTAAATAGGGGAGCGGCAGACGTTGCCTTGCTTGTGACGTCATAGGGGAAAGCACTGTGGAATGTACTTGATACTACTGTTAATGGTAGTGAAACTTGGACACTTTGTAAACAAGATAACAGGAAACTAGATTTTTATGCAGTATCTTGGGCATTAGGTGGTTCAACTTTGTAACTAATGATGAGGCATAAGAGTTTCAACCTCCTTTAAGCAGCATATTGTGCAGAGAGAGACTCCGGTTATGAACAGTGTGCCTAAAGGCCTCAGAAAGAGGGGGAGACCTAGGATGCAGTGGGCAGACAATGTCAAACAGGACCTTATTGGAATTGGTGTGCAGTGGTCAGATGCAGAGTAGATGTAGCTCAGGACAGACTTGCTTGGAGAACTGAATTGCACGGTCTGGTTGGACCTTCATAGCCCATGGCAGCTTGAGGATGATGATGATGAAAAACTAGATAATTTAAATAAGAAATGAAAATTATATCAGAAAAATGTTAAAAAATTGTGAAAAAAATTTGAAATAAATGTTTCAAAGCATTTAAAGTATAATTGATGTACTGAATTTAAGAACGAGTCACTTTATGATGAAGCTGCATAACTGCTACGGAAAAGTTTAATTCGAAAATTCCGCCAGAAATTTTGGTTAAAAATCACAATTTCCTCACTGACCTATGAGAGTCCCACTTCTAATGGCACAACACCGGGCTCAACACCTTGCCTGGGCTAAAGAACATCAAAACTGGACCATCGAAAATTGGCAATGGATAGCCTGGAGTGACGAATCCCGATTTTAACTTCATCACGCCAATGGGAGACTGAGGGTATGGTGCCAACCCCATGAAGCCATGGATCCTGCATGTCAGGTTGGAACAGTACAAGCTGGTGGTGGCTCAGTGATGGCCTGGGGTATCTTCAGTTGTATATCTGTGGGACCTTTGGTAAGTGTACCGACGACTCTCAATGCATCCCGTTATGTAGAACTCATGGCTGATCATTTACTCAGAAATTGAAGGAATTTTGTATGTGTGAAGCTGAAATATGATTGTCTTGTTTCTTAAAGTCGTAATTTTTTCCTTCGTCTCCTGACGGGAGTTTCTGATTGAAATACTGGCAATATCTTCATTTCATCCGCTGCTATCGTGGCAGAAATGTATTTGTGGTTAATCCAATGACACGATATGTTTTTCAGCATGCTAATATATTTTTTCAAAATTTCAAACTAACGGATGTGATCACTTTCGGACTTTGCATTAGTTTAAATGCTGATTAAGTACGTCAAGCCATATAAAAAAATTGTTTACTCCTCAAGCAGCTGTTTGTTACAGAGGTCTGACAGCAAAACGTCAGTATAACACGCCACAGATCTCTAAGGAAGGAGAGACCTCAGCAGAATCAAAACCATCCCGGGTTCGAATCTGGATATATTTAATCATCCAAACACTAACCATTCGGCCCAACAGCTATTCCAGTGGGTCCCCCCCCACAACCTTCTCTGAGCCTTCGGGGTCCATGTGACCTGGCCATTTAGCCCATTGTGTGCAAAAAAGTGCCGCTCAGAGGTAAAACACCAAACCCAACCACTCGGCCACGTAACTGTTTCACACCATGTAACACCACCACAAATAAATTTAAAATCCGATATTTTCCTTGACAGCAAATTCATTTTTTTTATGTCTGTGTGGGTAGTAAATTTTTTTACAATCTTAAAGCATATACTTCACAAAATTGACATTTAAGGGATTTAGGAGTAGACCCCGATTTAGAAAAAAATATGGAGGACAAAGGGGGGAGGGGTATATATAAACACAATCTAGCCCGGAAAATATAAATGGGGAGCGGAGCAAGAGACTGGATTTCCAATGCGATAGTGTAACATTTTCCCCTCTGTTTTACAAGTGTTCAAAAATTTCTTGAAAAATGCATGAAACATAAATAAATTTAATATTTTTTACCTCTATATTAATATACTATAATACTTTTATGCGTTACTAGGATTCTGAAAGAGAGGACATGGCCCGTCCCCCCGTAGCAGCAATATTTAGTAGTATTCATTTTGCTTCCCCAATGGCTGACGGATTTTTTTTATTTTGTCCTACATGCAAGGAGAAACCACTAAGTTTAGGAATCGCAGAAACGTCGAACATAAAATGCCTTAAGATTTTGCTGCAACTAAGCCATGGTCCCGTGTGCGGGAGAGTCATACCCTGTGCACGTTAAAGAACACACTTCATGGGAGGCTACCATGTCCCCAACAGCTGTTCAGTTGTTCTCCTCTCCCAAACTCCTCTGAGCCTTCGGGGTCCTTGTGACTTGTCCAGTTAGTCCATTGTGGGCAAAAAAGTGCTGCTCAGAGATAAAAATAACCCAACATGAAATTTCTTAAAATTTCTGAGATCTATGACACAAAATACTTCTGTGTCATAGTATTAAAATTTGATCTTTGACCTCGAACGACCCATCAGATAGAAAAATCGCAACAGTTTTGAGATCTAAGAACCAAAAAACCCTCCTGGCACAGTTTTTTTACCTCTCTAGCGTCGATATCTCGAAATTTGACCCTAAAGAACACATTGGATTCGAAATTTCGAGACGTTTCTGCGATCGACAACAATTTTCACGTTTCTAGCATGTAGATCAAGATTGGACTACGACCCAGATTACCCAGAGCTTTACTATTTCTATTCGAAATTGAGTGATTTGAACGCAATACCAGATCTGAACATGCGTAATATTTATGAGTTCTACTTTTGGAAATATCCCCAAACACCAGTAGATCTAAATTTGACCTCGAAGAGACTTTCCAGAACCAAATTTTTACAACGTTTCCGAGTTCTAGTCAAGTACTCACAAACACCAACTTTTAGGTTTCTAGCAGTCTTACATCAAAGTTTGACCTTAAAGGACACGAAGTAAAATTTTGGTGAGAACTAACGTGATCCTCTATCAGTTAATCACTCACTCACAAACATCTCTATACACCGAAGATCCAAAACATTATCACCTGCCTAATATGATGTTGGTCCTCTACGTGCAGCTAAAACAACTCTTACCCAGCGAGGCATGGACGCTACAAGATTTCTAAAGGTGTCTTGTGGTATCTGGTACCAACCGTTACCAGAAGTTTAACTCTTGTAAGTTTCTTAATTAACTCTTGTAAGTTGCTTGGTTGAGCCACCGCAGATCGGATATGCGGTTCCAACACAAACTACAGATGCTCGATTGGATTGATGTCTGGAGAATTTGGAGGCCAGGGTAATACTTGGCAGTCTTCCTCATGTTCCAGGAACCATTCTCGAACAATCCAGGCAGTGTGGCATGGCGTATTATCCTGCTGAAAGAACTAGAGGGATATACCGTTGCCATGAAAGGATGTACCTGGTCTGCACTGATGTTAGGTAGGTGGTAGACGTCATAGTTTCCTGCACATGAATGACTGGACCCAGGGTTTCCCAGCAGAACATTGCCCAAAGCATTGCACTTCCCCCACCGGCTTGTTTTTGTCCCACGGTGCATCCTGGTGCCAACAGTTCCCCAGGTAAATGATGCACACATACCCAGCCGTCCACATAGTGCAACAGGAAATGAGATTCATCAGACCAGAAAATCTTCTTCCAATCATTCAAGAGCCAGTTTTGGAGCTCGTGTGCCCATTGTAGATGGTGAACCGAGGTTAGCATGTGCACTCAGAGTGGCCTGCAGCAATGCAGCCCCATTTTCAGCAGAATTCGATGTACTGTGTGTTGTGACACATTACTCCCGTTCTCAGCTTTCAAATTACGGGCGAGTTATGCCACAGTATCCTTTCTGTTGGCTTGTACCATACGGGATAGCCTTCGCTCACCTCTAGCATTGATGAGCCATGGTTGGCCCACACCTTGCCGGTGGTTCGTGGTTTTTCCCTCCTTTGACCAATTTTTGAAGGTACTAACCACGACTGACCATGAGCGCTCCACAAGACTTGCCGTCTCAGAAATGCTCTGACCCAGTCGCCAGGCCATTACAATTTGGTCTTTGTAAAACTCACTTAAGTCCGCTGCCTTTCCCATCTGAAGAACAATAAAAACATTTCTTAAAAGAGCTCAGTATCAGGTGCTGTTTATACCGTTTCATGACCTTCATACATGCCGTCGTTTACCTGCAGTTGCTTCGATTTGCATAAAGACGCGGTGGTCATAATGTTTTGGCTTTTCGGTGTATGTTGACTTCGAAGACCCTTCAGAACCAAAATTTCATAATGTTTACAAGTTCCACAGTCCAAAACTAGATATATATTAGATATTACACGTAGTGGCGTCATTAGGACGTTGTCCAATCACATCTCTGCGCTTGACATGATCATGTTTAGATTCAAGGGCAACAGCTGTGGGAGAGGGTACAACTGGAGAGGACAGTTGGAAAGGAGATTTATCTTACTCGTGTTCAGAGCCATATTCAGGAGAGGAGAGGGATACCCTCTTTGAAAATGCTGGTAAGGGCCAAAAAATTATTGAATTTGCACATAATCTGCGTATTTTTCAAGGTTTTTTTTTTAATCCCTAAACCACAGGGAAAATTTTTACATGTGAATGGAAACCAGTCTCTTGCCCTCTCTCCTCATTTTCCGGCGCAATTGCGTCGCTTGTCCTTCCGCCAATTTTCTACTAGATCCGGGCCTGCTCTGCTCCTGTTAAGTGTACAATTCTATGTTGTAATGGATCATTTTATAGCTTCCTTCATCAATATATAATTTTTATTTCTTTTATGTATATAATTTGAAAACTTCTTATAGAACACCCGTTTAATAGGTTAAGTGATCAGGAACGACTCGTAGTGAAAACTTTAGGAGCAGGCCACCAAGGGTCTTGGCAGAATGTTTTTCAGAGGGATGTAGGTATAACAATGTTTCAAATATAAATATTTTTCATACGATTCATTAATGAGCGCAATTACAATCATACATATATCATAATTATAATGCAACTAAGGATGCCTGAAAACAAAAGAAAAAAGATACCTATTATTATAATGAAATGTTTTTTCATATTTATAAATAAAAGTAAATGTTATGCTTCCGGAAACAAACGTAAAAAAAACTGTGTTACATTGCTTTTGGGAAAAGCAAATTTTTGGTGCACCTACATGGACAAAAAAAAACGGAAACAGCAAAGTAAAATCACTTGGATAACCATCTGAGTCAAGTACAGCCAGTGATGAACTAGACCTCGTGGCATAGTCTACCAATGTCTGAAAGTCAGCAGGAGGGATCATCATCTACAAGAAACGATCAATTCTTGTTTCTTCGATGCTGTTGGAAAACACTGCCTGGGATGTCATTCCAGGTCCCATAGATTTTCCAGTGGGTTGATATCTGGTGGCCATGGTATGTGAAAAAGTTCAGTCTCATGCTTCTCAAATCCATGAGTTACCACATAGGTCATTCAATGGCAAATCCACCAAAAGTTTGGAAAAATTTCACCAGCCATCACGGATTTCAATGATCTTTGGTATAAATGCTAGTACACATAAGATGTCTAATTGTCCGAAATATTTTGAATAAAAAAAATTTTTGTTGTTATAATCGTTAACCTAAAATGATAAGTTATAATCGTTAACCTGATGTTAAGAGCTGTTTTGTAAAAGGGGGGGGGGGAAAGGGCGCAAGCCATTGATCTTCACGCATACCGATCTCGTTTTTGCAGCTTCTTTTTTTAAGTAATAATTTGTTTACAAAAATGCAATGATGCAAAAATATGCTAGAAAAAGTTAAAATATCATTAAAACATTTAAGAGAATTCTTGAAGACTGAACGGTATCAAAATTATTAAATTCATGTTACATTTATTTTTTTCTGTGGCAATTAGTCAAAGAGGCTAAAACAAGCACAGATCGAATTTCGTCAGAAAATCATAAATCCAGGTTTACATAAGTCAAAATATAAAAAAGTTGCATATTTGGTTTCATCCTTTCAGATGCCCAACAACCATTTAAATTGTTCCTAGTGTAGGTCAACTTGCCATCATGATTTTGCTATTGAATAAAAAAAAATACTTAAAATGCCTTTTGTAATACTTTTTAAGTTATGGGCACCATATAATTGCTTAAATTTTTTATATTTTAAAACAAACTGCTGAACTGTTCTTGGAGTAATTGTTAACAACAAACAATTTGTTCAGGAACCTAAAGGAAAATGAATGTCATCACCTTAGTACATTATTTCCGTTTTGAGCATCATTTCCGCTAAAATTTTCGTGTATTATGGAAATAGGATTTTTTTTCTCACCATTTGATTAAGCTATTCATACCAAAAATACTTTCGCGAATGAAATTTGAATTCAATGCGTAAAGAATAATGGGAACAACTGAAAATTCATATTGATGTTTTCGATCACAAAAGCTACAAAATATCTGGCGAATTTTTCAATTCTAACCAAATCAAATTCAGCAGCAATGATGTTATTGGAAAATGAATGCAAATTTAGAATGGTTTGAAGTTTAAAAACCGAAAAGTCATTTCATAAATATATGTATTAAAAATATACGACTGACATACATTTTTCAAATAACCATATATTAATCCGCTATCAAAAAAGATTGCAGGTCAGTAATGTATAGAATCAGAAAATTTCCAAATCATAGTACAATTACTAATTAATAATATTTGCTATTTTATATTTATTGCAATCAGGTTTATCGAAGTATCAACGAAGTTCGCTAAGTGGTAATTCTGAATTTGGATTGGGTTGTTTTACCTCTGAGCGACACTTTTTTTTGCACACAATGGGCTAAATGGCTAGGTCACAAGAACCCCGAGGACTCAGAGAAGGTTTTGGTAGGGGACCCATTGGAGAACTGGAATTAGTAACGTTGCTGTTAAATGTTCAGCTTACGTAACTTAGTTTTGCAGACAATGGGCTAAATGGAACAGAGAAGAATCTCGGAAGCTACTCCTAGCTTTTACAGGCCTTCTCATGTTGGAACATGCCCCTCTAAGACCGAAGTCATTGCCTCAGAGGTTAGAGCTAAGACAGCACAGCATATAAAGTTTACCTTGCTGTAACAGTGACCTAACCACAATGCCAGTTTAGATTTTAAATATTAAAAACTTTTATTTTCGAAGCTTTCGAATCTTATGCTATAGAGATGAGTTCGGGCTTGGAGTGGGATGGTCATAATTCAATGACCATTGGTTGTTTCTGCTCATAATTGTAGAAAAATCAATAAAAAGAAATTAATTTACTCTAACCCTGTAGTCGGAGTTGAGTAATTAAAAATATTCAGCTTTTGATCATTTTTCAGAGATTCTCCCGTTATTTCTATTCTCTTACGTTTATAATGATGCTACTGATGAATTATTCCTAGTATTTTTAGTTTTAAACAGCATTGTTTTGGTTTCCAAATTTAGGCTTCAAATAATTATAATTTGAATATTTAAATTTGTTTCCAAATAATTATTTTTGAAATTCATAATAACACAAATTGAAAAACGTGTTAGAGGCATGGATTTTGGCAATATATGCACCCGATTTTCAGCAGGCTGTGGACACAGCACTTATCAAAATAAAACCTGGTGGGTTTGAAAATTTGATCTCGAACTAATCTCTAGCCAACGTACATGTTAGAGGGTAAAGTATTTATATTCAGTCGTACACGTTAAAACTAAATTTATGCTTTGTTGCCGGGGCATTTTTCTTCATTTTTTTGAAGAAAAAAATATGCCTCAATAACATTTTGCATTTCTTTTGAGAGCGCTGGGTTGTACCTCTGAGTGGCACTTTCTTGCACACAATGGGCTGAATGGCCAGGTCACAAGGACCTCGAGGGCTCAGAGAAGGTTGGGGGAAGGGGACCCACTGGACAGCTGTTGGGAGACAGATGGTACCTCCCTTCAAGATCATTCTGTGTGTTCTTTAATGTGCACAGGGTATGGCTCTCCCGCATATGGGGCCACGGCTTAACGTACCATCTAACGGACGACGGCCTTTTCAAGCTCATCTATGACCGAGGGCAGGGCGGCGAGGTATGCGGAAATAAATCTCAACGCTGACCCAGCTGGGAATCGAACCCGGGGAACTACGGATACAACTGACTGAACGTAATAAGGTTTTTATTTTGTCCTATGCATTTTAAATATAAAGTTTTCAGAATCGGATCTTTTGTTGTTGTTTTTTCCTCAGGAGACCTCTCCTTTCGTTCTATTAGATTATATTATGTAGCACAACTTTGTCCATGTCTCTAGCATTTATGTCTCTCTAACCAAGGTGATGAAATCTTTATGTTGCGTCCTTACGTGTGGTGCAGTGTGAACTTGGTATTACTAGAGATAATCTTGCAAGTTGGGTTTTTTCGTGGTTGAATGGTTTTGTTCAAAACATTGTTCTGTTCACCTTCTATGTTATCTTTCCAGATGAGCGACAGTTACTAGAAGAGTTATTAAGCATTTAAACACTCTTAGAACGATTTCGTGGAAAAAAAATCCTTTCCTTGATTAGAAGAGTAATCTCTAAGCAACCGATATGAGACGTGCACAAGAAAAATAGCCAATGACGGATGTCACGTGCACGCACAATCCATGGCATTCGTAGCCTCGGTTTATTTGCATAAATGTAATTGGTTCTAGCGACTGTTGCATTGCATTTAAATGACAGACCATATTGCTAGCAATTGAAATGATGCTTTTGGCTGCAGCAAATAGCAACGGAATGTACACGATGATTTCATTGTGGAATTCGCTTAGTATAGCAAAGCTGTCGGCAGCCTTATTTCAATTTCCAAAACTTGTTTAAAAAAAATGGAATAGATGCTGTGGGCGAGAATTTCTGATTTCATTTGAACTTTAGCTAAATTAGGCCTGGGCAAACTTTGTGGCAAAAGAGTCTCATATGAAATCGAAAATGGAAAGGCGAAAATGGACGGCCAAAAAATGCACGATCAACAACGTGTGATTATCAACGCAAAAAATTGAAGTAAAACATAAAAAATATAATTTTGTTAAAAAATTTTTATGAGAATTCGCTTCGCCGAAGTTGGACCTTCTATCCTCTAGGCGTTAATTTTTCCTTCACAAATTTAATTATTTTATCAGTAGCTTGCGGGTCCCACAAACAGAGGAAGGGCAGCATGCGGTTCCTAGTGTGCTAGATGAATCTAAAAAGCGTTCTCTATTGCGGTTCCTAGTTTGCCCAGGCGGCCTCAGCTAGATGAATCTAAAAAGCGTTCCCTGTTGCGGTTCGTAGTTCGCCCAGGCCTCAGCTAGATGAATCTAAAAAGCGTTCCCTGTTGCGGTTACTGGTTGGCCCAGGCCTCAGCTAGATGAATCTAAAAAGCGTTCTCTGTTGCGGTTCCTAGTTTGTCCACGCCTCAGCTAGATGAATCTAAAAAGCGTCGTCTATTGCGGTGCCTAGTTTGCCCAGGCCTCAGCTCGATGAATCTAAAAAGCGTTCTCTGTTGCGATTCCTAGTTTGCCCAGGCCTCAGCTAGATGAATCTAAAAAGCGTTCTCTGTTGCAGTTCCTAGTTGGCCCAGGCCTCAGCTAGATGAATCTAAAAAGCGTTCTCTGTGCAGTTCCTAGTTGGCCCAGGCCTCAGCTAGATGAATCTAAAAAGCGTCCTCTGTTGCGGTTCCTAGTTGGCCCAGGACTCAGCTAGATGAATCTAAAATGCGTTCTCTGTTGCGGTTCCTAGTTGGCCCAGGCCTCAGCTAGATGAATCTAAAAAGCGTTCTCTGTTGCGGCTCCTAGTTGGCCCAGGCCTCAGCTAGATGAATCTAAAAAAACGTTCTCTGTTGCGGTTCCTAGTTGGCCCAGGCCTCAGCTAGATGAATCTAAAAAGCGTTCTCTGTTGCGGTTCCTAGTTGGCCCAGGCCTCAGCTAGATGAATCTAAAAAGCGTTCTCTGTTGCGGTTCCTAGTTTGCCCAGGCCTCAGCTAGATGAATCTAAAAAGCGTTCTCTGTTGCGGTTCCTAGTTTGCCCAGGCCTCAGCTAGATGAATCTAAAAAGTGTTCTCTGTTGCGGTTCCTAGTTTGCCCAGGCCTCAGCTAGATGAATCTAAAAAGCGTTCTCTGTTGCGGTTCCTAGTTTGCCCAGGCCTCAGCTAGATGAATCTAAAAAGTGTTCTCTGTTGCGGTTCCTAGTTGGCCCAGACCTCAGCTAGATGAATCTAAAAAGCGTTCCCTTTTGCGGTTCCTAGTTGGCCCAGGCCTCAGCTAGATGAATCTAAAAAGCATTCCCTGTTGCGGCTCCTAGTTGGCCCAGGCCTCAGCTAGATGAATCAAAAAAGCGTTCTCTGTGCAGTTCCTAGTTGGCCCAGGCCTCAGCTAGATGAATCTAAAAAGCGTTCCCTGTTGCGGTTCGTAGTTCGCCCAGGCCTCAGCTAGATGAATCTAAAAAGCGTTCTCTGTTGCGGTTCCTAGTTGGCCCAGGCCTCAGCTAGATGAATCTAAAAAGCGTTCTCTGTTGCGGTTCCTAGTTGGCCCAGGCCTCAGCTAGATGAATCTAAAAAGCGTTCTCTGTTGCGGTTCCTAGTTTGCCCAGGCCTCAGCTAGATGAATCTAAAAAGCGTTCTCTGTTGCGGTTCCTAGTTTGCCCAGGCCTCAGCTAGATGAATCTAAAAAGCGTTCTCTGTTGCGGTTCCTAGTTGGCCCAGGCCTCAGCTAGATGAATCTAAAAAACGTTCTCTGTTGCGGTTCCTAGTTGGCCCAGGCCTCAGCTAGATGAATCTAAAAAGCGTTCTCTGTTGCGGTTCCTAGTTGGCCCAGGCCTCAGCTAGATGAATCTAAAAAGCGTTCTCTCTTGCGGTTCCTAGTTGGCCCAGGCCTCAGCTAGATGAATCTAAAAAGCGTTCTCTGTTGCAGTTCCTAGTTTGCCCAGGCCTCAGCTAGATGAATCTAAAAAGCATTCTCTGTTGCGGTTCCTAGTTTGCCCAGGCCTCAGCTAGATGAATCTAAAAAGTGTTCTCTGTTGCGGTTCCTAGTTTGCCCAGGCCTCAGCTAGATGAATCTAAAAAGCGTTCTCTGTTGCGGTTCCTAGTTTGCCCAGGCCTCAGCTAGATGAATCTAAAAAGTGTTCTCTGTTGCGGTTCCTAGTTGGCCCAGACCTCAGCTAGATGAATCTAAAAAGCGTTCCCTTTTGCGGTTCCTAGTTGGCCCAGGCCTCAGCTAGATGAATCTAAAAAGCATTCCCTGTTGCGGTTCCTAGTTGGCCCAGGCCTCAGCTAGATGAATCTAAAAAGCGTTCTCTGTGCGGTTCCTAGTTGGCCCAGGCCTCAGCTAGATGAATCTAAAAAGCGTTCCCTGTTGCGGTTCGTAGTTCGCCCAGGCCTCAGCTAGATGAATCTAAAAAGCGTTCTCTGTTGCGGTTCCTAGTTGGCCCAGACCTCAGCTAGATGAATCTAAAAAGCGTTCTCTGTTGCGGTTCCTAGTTGGCCCAGGCCTCAGCTAGATGAATCTAAAAAGCGTTCTCTGTTGCGGTTCCTAGTTGGCCCAGGCCTCAGCTAGATGAATCTAAAAAGCGTTCTCTGTTGCGGTTCCTAGTTTGCCCAGGCCTCAGCTAGATGAATCTAAAAAGCGTTCTCTGTTGCGGTTCCTAGTTTGCCCAGGCCTCAGCTAGATGAATCTAAAAAGCGTTCTCTGTTGCGGTTCCTAGTTGGCCCAGGCCTCAGCTAGATGAATCTAAAAAGCGTTCTCTGTTGCGGTTCCTAGTTGGCCCAGGCCTCAGCTAGATGAATCTAAAAAGCGTTCTCTGTTGCGGTTCCTAGTTGGCCCAGGCCTCAGCTAGATGAATCTAAAAAGCGTTCTCTGTTGCGGTTCGTAGTTTGCCCAGGCCTCAGCTAGATGAATCTAAAAAGCGTTCCCTGTTGCGGTTCCTAGTTGGCCTAGGCCTCAGCTAGATGAATCTAAAAAGCGTTCCCTGTTGCGGTTCCTAGTTGGCCCAGGCCTCAGCTAGATGAATCTAAAAAGTATTCTCTGTTGCGGTTCCTAGTTGGCCCAGGCCTCAGCTAGATGAATCTAAAAAGTGTTCTCTGTTGCGGTTCCTAGTTTGCCCAGGCCTCAGCTAGATGAATCTAAAAAGCGTTCTCTGTTGCGGTTCCTAGTTGGCCCAGGCCTCAGCTAGATGAATCTAAAAAGCGTTCTCTGTTGCGGTTCCTAGTTGGCCCAGGCCTCAGCTAGATGAATCTAAAAAGCGTTCCCTGTTGCGGTTCGTAGTTCGCCCAGGCCTCAGCTAGATGAATCTAAAAAGCATTCCCTGTTGCGGTTCCTGGTTGGCCCAGGCCTCAGCTAGATGAATCTAAAAAGCGTTCTCTGTTGCGGTTCCTAGTTTGCCCAGGCCTCAGCTAGATGAATCTAAAAAGCGTCCTCTATTGCGGTGCCTAGTTTGCCCAGGCCTCAGCTCGATGAATCTAAAAAGCGTTCTCTATTGCGGTTCCTAGTTTGCCCAGGCCTCAGCTAGATGAATCTAAAAAGCGTTCCCTGTTGCAGTTCCTAGTTGGCCCAGGCCTCAGCTAGATGAATCTAAAAAGCGTTCCCTGTTGCGGTTCCTAGTTGGCCCAGGCCTCAGCTAGATGAATCGAAAAAGCGTTCCCTGTTGCGGTTCCTAGTTGGCCCAGGCCTCAGCTAGATGAATCTAAAAAGCATTCCCTGTTGCGGTTCCTAGTTGGCCCAGGCCTCAGCTAGATGAATCTAAAAAGGTCCTCTGTTGCGGTTCCTAGTTGGCCTAGGCCTCAGCTAGATGAATCTAAAAAGCGTTCCCTGTTGCGGTTCGTAGTTGGCCCAGGGCTCAGCTAGATGAATCTAAAAAGCGTTCTCTGTTGCGGTTCCTAGTTTGCCCAGGCCTCAGCTAGATGAATCTAAAAAGCGTTCTCTGTTGCGGTTCCTAGTTTGCCCAGGCCTCAGCTAGATGAATCTAAAAAGCGTTCTCTGTTGCGGTTCCTAGTTTGCCCAGGCCTCAACTAGATGAATCTAAATAGCGTTCTTTATTGTTGGCATTTTGGTATTGTATTGAAATTACTTATGTGTCATTAGGGTATTAGCGTTGATAATTCCTTCCCTGACCCGGTGAGTGAGAAAGGGAGACACCAATGGGCTTGAAAATGTCGCCTTTCGTCGGATGGGACGTTAAAGCCCCATTGTGCGGGAGAGCCATACCCTGTGCACGATCAAGAACACAATGGATGGACTTCCATCTTCATTTAATAGCTGTCCAGTGGATATCTCTCCCCCAACCTTCTCTACGGTGTTCTCTTCGGTAGGGACCCATTTAGGGAGGTAAAGAGAATTTATCAGTTCGGAAATGACACTCTTAATTTTACTAATGGATCTTTTAGCAATCCCTTAGCGAGCATCTTAATGAGATTTCTTATTTTGTATTACTTTTAGAAAATACCGCAATATGATCCTTTGGAAGAGAGATAATGTATTTTATCTAAAAAATGAGAAGAGGTGAAAAGGGTTCTATTGCATGAAACTGGTTGCTTACCAGGACGGAGAGATGTTTGGACTGGATTGTTTTACCTCTCAGCGGCACTTTTTTTGCACACCATGGGCTAAATGGCCAGGTTACAAGGACGTCGAAGGCTCAGAGAAGGTTGGGGGAAGGGACCCACTGGAACAGCTGTTGAGAGACAGATGGTAGCCTCCCATCAAGGCCATCCAGCGTGTTCTTTAACGTGCACAGGGTATGGCTGCCCCGCACACAGGGCCACGGTTTAACGTTCCATCCAACGGAGGGAGAGATATTAATACAATTGGAATCACATAAGTAAATCTCTAGTTGAAGAAAAGCGAAAGAAAAAATCGATTCATTCCGTTGGGCATGTAACCAAATGGATTGCTCAATTGGATCGTTTTGCCTCTGAGGGGAACATTTTTGCACACAGTGGGCTAAATGGCCGTCACAAGGGCTTAGGAAGGTTGAGGGAACAGAGCCCACTGGACAGCTGTTAAGAGACAGATTGAAGCCTCCCGCCAAGCCATCCAATGTGTTCGTTAAATGTGCAGAGAATATGCTCTACCGCACACGGCGGCTCCACGGCTTAACGTCCCACCCTACGGACGGCATGGATTGTTCAACTCAGTGGCTTACACAAGTGCTCTTAAGGGTTATAATCCCTCCCCTAGTTTAAGGCTTAAATAACATTTTTTTAAGATAGTATTTGAAAATCATAGCCTTAATTATAAATTAGAAACCTCCATTTAGACTCAAATATACCAAATCCTCGACGGACGAAATTTATGCTAAGATCTAAAAGGCTAATGTTTGCGTGTATGAATTTACAACATGCAGGCCCGGATCTAGAAAAAAAAAAATTAAGGGAGTGGTTTGGAACAAGATAGAAGCAGAACCCCGTTCAGATATAAAATTAGTAAAAGAAATTTTTGAAAAGTACCGTAAAATGATTTTTTTTTTCGCTTCCGTTCCAGTTACTAACTTTCGCAAAGAAAGGGTCATGCCCCCTCTTCCCTAGATCCGTTCCTAACTATATGGAATGATTAATTTTATTTTCGTTCCAGAAACTATTTTTTTTGCCACATGCTTGCAGTGAAACGTACCCTCTTTCCAAAACCACATCTCTTCATGTGCTGATTCCATTCCTCGGTGTATTCATGCTGATTCCATATTTCTTCTCGTTTCGGTCAATCAGCTGATGAAGCAACACAGGTCCCTTTCGCTTGTGACACTTAAAAAGGAAAGCAAATTATGTTACTGTGTTAAGAGTACAGCTTGGAATTTCCCACCCGAAAGGCGTTAAAGTTCGCTTACAGGACCACATGACGACTTCTGTACGCAAGCGGATAACGTGATCTGCTTTTGCTTGGCAAACACTTCTCGACTGTTGGCGATCAGGACACTCTTTTTGCACTTCATTTCCGACCAGGAGATTTGATGGTATGCCTCAAACCATAGCTATGTGTGGAAAATCACGCACCGGCGGCAGCTCCACTGAAGTCATCGTACAGGGGTAATAAAGTGAAAGGTATGGTGACGAAAGTACAGTGCCTCGGGGTTTTCTATTTCTCGCTATGTTTTCCGCAAATAACGAATGATTTAGGATTTTTTAATGTGAAATAAATATGCCTAATTAAATATTAATAGTCAGAGAAATTTCTTTCAACTATTCAATGTATTCTCATAACATACCTACCGTCTTCGTGACATACCTGTCACCTGTTTCTACAGGCTGTGAGCTGCCTGGACAATGACACAGAAATTGTGTACTGTAAGCAGAAAGTTCTTAACATCAATTAGAGCATAGCTTCTTAAACTATGGTTCGCGACCCCATATGGGGTCGCCCAATTGAATGTAGGAGTCGCGAAAAATTCGTCAACAGTAAAAGGTTTATGAACGTACAACAACCAAAAATTAATTCAAAATGAAATGTCTAACGAATCCGAGGAGTTTCTGGCAACGCGATTTCATTTTCACTTTGAACTGCGCATGCCGTCACGACACGCAACGTTAACGACGCTGCCAGAAAACCTCGCCTCGGATTCGAGACTATTGTATTTTATGATTAGCATTGTTTTGTCTATACGTATAAAGTTTTCTGTTCTTATAAAAACGTAATAGTTTAATTACGGAAAATAAGGCCTTTTAATATTTTCCTATATAGAATGTTTTGGATTCTATTGGATTATGGATAAGCGGCTAAATTTAGACAGAAGAGGTAAAAATACTGATGACAATGCGGCAGAGTCTTCGCTACCAGGTTGTAGTACACCTAAATTGACAAGAAAATGAAAATATGTCGAATCATTGTTTGCAATATGGATTTATTTCTAATAATCATGATGGTGTGGAAAAACCTCTTTGATTAATTTGCAATGAAGTTTTCGCTGCGGAGAGCATGAAACCAGCCAAACTAAAACGACATCTTAATACCAAGCATGCAGCGTACTGCAATAAACCAAAGGAATATTTTGAACGACTTGTAAAAATCTTCAAATAAAGATAAACAATGTTTAGGGAAATTTGTTACTGTCAACGAAAAGTATTTACTTGCATCTTACGAAACTTCTTATTTAATTGCCAAAACTAAAAAGCCCTACGCGATAGGAGAAGATCTCATGTTACCTGCTGCTATTAAAATGTCAGAAATAGTTCATGGGAAAAAGTAAGGGGATGAAATTCGTAAAATTTCTTTATCAAATGATACTGTATCCAAAAGAATTTCTGAAATTAGTAAAGACCAATTCCTGCAGCTTATTACCAGGCTTAAGGCCAGCCCAAAGTTTGCAATTCAGTTAGATGAAACAAAGTACTCTTTTTTGCTCCACAACATAGCAACCACGGCAATCCCCGGTTCCGTCTTTCGACACTACCAAGTTGAATGGAAAGCCGCGACTATCTACTGTCGGGGGCAAGGCTACACCATATAGATGCATCTCATCCCCGACCTCGTATGGCGAGCAGTCCTATAGAAGGAAAGCTCATCCATTGGTCAAAACCTGGAATTTACTCTGTTCCCCGGTTAGCCATGAACAAGGATATGTAGATCCAAGTTCGCTCGGCACCCGGGATGGAGACTTTTAGTGGGACCCAGACTTTGAAAATGGTCCTTGCCTATTAGAGGACCAATCCGTTCGGCACGGCCCTTGAACTTCTCCACTGAACTCCTGATTTTGAGGTCTTGGCACTGTCCAACCGGGCCACTAAACCAGTCAGCGATGCCTTCGACCTCGGTTGGTCTTGGCTCTGTCCAACCGGGGCCCATACTGGTCAGCAGAGTCTTCGACCGGGTGCTGGGCCACAAGCTCCCCCACCACGTCAAGGTGGTCCCCTGTCGGTGGGGGGGGGGGGAGTTAGATGAAACAACTGATATTTCTAACATGGCACAGTTGTTACTTTATGTAAGATATGTTTATGAAGGAAGCATACATGAGGAATTATTGTTTTGTCGCCCTTTGGAAGCGCACACAAGAGATATATATCTCAAAGTCGATGAATTTTTCACAAATAAAGGTTTGCAGTGGAAAAATTGTGTTGGAGTCTGTAGAGACGGTGCTGGAGCCATGATGGGCGAGAATGTTGGATTTGTTGCAAAAGATAAAGCTGATGTCAATGAACAATATATCACTTTTACTCACTGCATGATCCATCGAGAGGCACTCGTAGCCAATAAAATATCACCATAGTTAGATTTTGTGCTTCGCGATACTATCAAAAATCATTAACATCATTAAAAGCCGTGCCCTTAACAGTCGTTTGCTTTCAAACCTTTGCAAAGATATGGACTCCGATTACAAAAGCTTATTACTACATGCAGAGGTAAGGTGGCTCTCAAGAGGGCGAAGTTTAAACAGATTGTTGAAATTGAAAGATGAAGTTGTTATATTTTTGACAGAGCAGAAATTCGATTTTTTTAATTTCTTTCATAATAACTTATGGCTTTTAAAACTGTGTTATTTGTCGGATATTTTCGAAAAACTGAATGATTTAAACATGTCACTTCAAGGAAAAAAATGTAACATATTTATGTTAAAAGATAAAATTGAAAGTTTTACTAAAATAGTTAACATATGGAAGAATAGGGTGGAAAATGGTTCTTTAGAAATGTTTACAGCTACAGATGATTTTATAATTGAAAATAACTTTCCCAAAGATTTAATTGCAAGAATTTACAATTTATCATCTGAAGTGCCTGGAGAGACAGTTTCAGAAATATTTCCCTTCAAATTTTGATTCTAAAAAACTAAGTTGGGTTCATAAACCATAATAATAAAAAAAATAAATACCCCCTCAAGCAGCTGCTTGCCACAGAGGTCTGACAGGAGCCTGTCAGTTTATATGCCACAGTAAGAGATCTGAGATACTCAATTGAAATCAAAAACGTCAGTCATCTACCATTAAAAATTCAAGAAGAATTTGCCGAGTTATCAAGTGACACAGGTTTAAAATTTGGGTTTCCTAAAAAATCGTTAAATAAATTTTGACTTGGGATTAGGGCAGAATTTCCAACAATTTCTGAAATGGCCCTGAACATATTTCTCCCATTTTGTACTACATATTTATGCGAAGCGGTGCTGACATATATTATGTCAGCATTGACGATTATAAAATCAAAATATCGATCAACTCTGAAAAACATTGAAGATGCTCTATGTCCTGCAAGTGTCAAATATTCAGCCAAAATTAAATTCTTTATGTAAAAATAACCAAGCACATCCATCTCATTAGTATGCCTCTTTAATAAACGATAAAATTATATGTATACCAAAGAATTGTTTTAAAATAAATTTCTTTATGATTTATTATCAGTAAATGTTTGATTTCTGCGCCTATTTTATATACCCGGGTCGCATAAAAATTTCTCGGGCGAAAACGGGTCGCGAGTGGAAAAAGTTTAAGAAGCCCTGAATTAGAGGAGATCTTGATCGGCGCCAGTAGCTCAGCGGTCAGAGCACCTGACATGCTCTCGGGAGGTCATGGGTTCGTATCTCACTAGGCTCAAACAATTTTTCCTCTAACATTTGATGTCGACGTTTAACTAAGAGTGATGTTTCCCTTGAAAGGTAATTATTAATTTCTAACATCAGACTAAAAGAAAAGGGCGCCAAAGTCAAAGTTCATCTCCGGGTGGCAAAGTAGCTACGGAAGATGTAAAAGCGACTCTTTATTAACCCATAAGAGTTCCGCAAGAGATGCAGTTGATTGGAGTCATTTTTTTGTCTGTCTAGTTGTGGAGAGAAAGCTCCATTTTAAATACACAGAACTCTCCTTTGGTACTCACTGTCGGCAGAAGAGGAACCCAGTGTATGTGGCTTTGAAACAGCTTTGATATCTAAAGGGTTAAACTCTAAGTAGTGTAATAAAAAAATCGAGAAATTTTTCTAAGGATCAGCTTTTTCTTAAAGGTTCGGTTAAAGGAGAATTAAGATATAAAAGGAATCGTTTACTGCGCCAATGCTGAAAAATGTCTTACCGCTACGCCGTAACGGCAAATAATCTTTTGCAGGTGTGGCGTACCGACCTACCGTCTTACTTTCACTATAGATGACAAGCTAGCCTACAACCCAATAAAAAGCGATGAAAAATCTCTCAAAGTGCTAATGAGTTCCAGTGCACATAAAGAAATAAATTACTTCTCAAGCAGCTGCTTGCCACAGAGGTCTGACAGGAGCATGTCAGGTTGCCTCTAAAATGTCACTTCTTTGCACACAATGGGCTAAATGGAAGGCTCAGAGAAGGTTTGGAGGCGATCTCCTGAACAGCTGTTGGGAAGCTGTAAGGTGGGCGAAGTCTAAAAAGATAATTGAAAGATGAAGTTATATTTTTGATTGAGCAGAAATTTGATTTCGTTAGGTCCTGAATTAGAAGCTTCCTAAAGAACCAGCTGTAAGGTGGCTCTCAAGCGGGCGAAAAGAAGGTCCTGAACAAGCTTATCAAAGCTGTTTCAAATCCGCATACACTGTTATCAAAATTGCCTTGATGGGAGGCCACTACTGAACAGCTGTTGGCCTCCCATCAAGGCCCGCCAGCGTTTTCTTTAACGTGCACAGGGATGGTGTTGTGCACATGGCTTTACGTCCCATCCGACAGCTTTTCTAAACCCACCGACATCCCCTATTGACCGAGGGGCAGGGGGGTTAAGCCAGTCGTTATATCAGGATGATGTCATAACCACATAGTCCCTCATTGGATTGGTAACATACACTATTCCCAAAAGTGTGACACATTCATGCTACTTGAATGGAAAGCCATGTAACTTTGAAAATAAGTTTTTTTACGGAAAAAGGTCTCTGAAGATAAACTGGAGATTATTTTAAATCGCGATTTTTCAACAATATTCGCTTAACATTTAAAAAATTATCGAAACTGGAACTTAACAGCAGAAAATGCACTTAAAATTGATGAAAGCTGAAAGAATCATTTATTAAAATTCCTGAAATTACATATTTTGTAATAAATTATATTACAAACAGCGTCTGTTATTAAATGCTCTAATGGTGAAGTGAATGATTGCCATTACTGCTTCTGCAAGTGGCATACCCAAAAAGTTCCATTGGTAATAGTGGGCAGGTATGGTGAGTTTGAGCCTAATGGTAAGGGGTTGTGATGTGTTACTTCTGAACGACACTTTTTTTCCATACAATGAGCTAAATGGCCAGGTCACAAGGACCCTCAAGGACTCAGAGAAGATTGGACGAAGGGGATTCACTGGTAGGAGAAAGATGGAAGCCTCTCTCATCAAAGGCATCCAGAGTGCTCTTCGTTGCGCACAGGGGATGACTTTCCTCCACACAAGTCCTCTGCTTAACGTTCCTGCTGACGGACTTTCTAAGCCAAACAGTGTCCCTTTCTTAGCAAGGGCATGCTGAGAGGCTACAGAAGATAGATCTAAAAGCAGGCACAGTTGGGGCTCGAGCTGGGAACGTCAGCTATTATTATCGCTACTCATTTTGTTTGCCCACTGATGTTTACCCGTTTTATAGCCACTTTAGATAGGTACACAGGGATTGAAAAATAAACATGATAAGGTGGTTGAAGATGAGGATCTTGTGGTGGCTGGGTGGGCTGAGCATTTCAGAGATGTTCTAAATAATGTGATTATTTTTGCTCCCATTGTTTGTAATAAGGATTGATGCATTATTTGCTTTAATGTTGGCCCTATGTCACATTCTAAAGTCACTTTGGCTATCTTTAAATTAAAACTTTATCATCACGCCACACTTTAAATTAAAACATTTGCGTTGTTGCATGGCTGACTAAAATTTTGAATATTTCTTATGATAAACGCATTATTCCTAAAGATTTTACTAGAATTATTATTGTTTCTATTTTTTAAAAAAACTGGTCGCAATTCTGACTATAGGTGATAACTATAGGGGTAGCCTACTTTCTGTTCCAAGTAAAGTTCTTTTTCTGATTGTGCTTAATAAAATTAAAAATCTGATTAATGAACAACTGTGTGACGAACAGTGCGAATTCAAAAGTGGTAGGGGATATAGAGAAAAAATATTTTTACATAGGCAGATTGCTTAGATGTGTTTAAAGTTTCATAAATCTGTGGTTACTATCTTTATAGAGTTCAAAAAGACTTTCGGCTCTGTTGATCGGCATAATTTATGGTTGCTTATTAGATCATAAGGAATACCTGACAGGTTAATGTTATTATACAGAGCTTTCATAATGCTTAGTCGTTTGTTAGAGTAAATCTTGCAGTGATTGGTTTAGTATTTCTAGTGGAGTTAGACAAGGGTACATTTTGTCTCCTTTTCTCTTTTGTCTTGGTTGATGATGATTAATTTTGTTTCCTTAAGAACCAATGACGACTTGAGTGCTATTTACTTATCGTTTCCTTTGAGAGGCAGCTGGGTTAGAAGGGAGGGAGGGAAGAGAATTAGTATTAAGGAAAGCTGTCATTGGTTTAGATATAGTTAGTTCTATTTTGCATATAGCAGTCAACAAGAGAACAAAAGCAAATGCTACATAAAGGTAAAGAACAAATTCTAATTATCTTATTTCTTTGATTATATTTATGATAATTATTTCCCAAAATACATTGCACTTTAGCAAGAGTTTAGGTACTTCATTATGAGCAAAATTGCTTAGTCAAATCTTAATTTTTTGTTGAAACTTTCATTGCTCCACTTCACATAGTCATTATCAGGTTGCTTCTAAATTGTTTAAAAAAGGTGGTTTTTGAATTTTTTTTGAAAATAGAGATAAATATTTGAAAACGTATTTTTGAACTCCAACTTTACTGACAGGAGTCAAATTTTAATATGTTTTTAATTTGTGCGGTCTATTAATTTGCGTTTTATTCTGCAATAAGTCAGAACCCAGATACTAGGGCTTTTCGAAGCTAAAAATTTCATAAAGCTAAAGCATAAAATCTAGATTTAGAGCTCGTATAAAACTTAAAATCTTTTTAAATATAAGAGCTCCCAGGAAAATTGGAGTCTGAAATTTTTTCTTTTGCCTTTCCTTCTCGAAAATTTTTGAACATCAAAATTTTGGCTGTTTTCCAAAGAAGAAAATAAAATGATGAAGTTAGAAGTCACTTTTTATCTGTCCATCAATGGAGATTAAACCTTCTTAAAATAGCTTTTTGGGTTTGATAGGTATTGATTAAATATTGCGATTCGCACATTCCGAATCTCCAAAAGTTTTAACTGCGCTCTCTAACGGCTAAAAAATATTAAAATTGCAAAATTTTAAACGAATATTGCAAACAATATATTTGTGCTAGAAATTTGAAATTTTGGGTGGTCAGATGTGAAGCTTGTAATGTTTGCATTGACATCAGATGCCCTTATTCGAAGGAGGATGGGAAAATGGCACTTTGCTTTAAGAAAATATTATTTATTTTCAAAGATAAATAGAAAATTTTCTTTGGGTTGGGTTGTTTTGGCCACTGAGCGCCACTTTTTTGCACACAATGGGCTAAATGGCCAGGTCACAAGGACCCCGAATGCTCAGGCAAAGAGTAGGGCAGGGAATCCACTCGAACAGCTGTTGGGAGACATATGGGGGCCTTCCGTCAAGGCCATCCAGCGTGTTCTTTAACGTGCACAGGATATGGCTCTCCTGCACATTGGGCCACGATTTTATATTCCAACCGACGGACGGCGGCCTTTCCAAGCCCATCGGTGTCCCATATTGATCGTAGGCAAGGCGGGGAGTTTTACGGAGAACCTGGGAACTGCAGATTACGGGCCTGGCGCGCTACCGACTGAGCTACTCCCGCCTCAATTTTCTTTGGTTGAACTGGTATTGATGAAATTTTCGAATCCCATTTTCTGAAGAACCCAATAAAGTTTATAACGCCCTTTACAGATGGAAAAGTTGGAAATGCAAACAATTTGAACGTCTTTCGTAAATAATCTATTTATGCCAAAAAATCGAAATTTTAGTGGTGGACAATAACGATCAATAGGTTTACACCGACAGCAACTATTTCGCCTTCACTACCAGGAGTGGTAAAACACGAAACTTTTTAATGATTAACGAAAATGTTTTTGAGTTTTATGGTTATTTCGATATCACCTTAGGGATACCGATCTTTACCAAGTTCACTGCAGTGGTGGATCAAGGAAAATTTGATAGGTGGGGCCTCTAATAAAAATATCACAGTCAATTAAAGGCGCATTTGCTTTTTTGTCACATAAAGCTACGCATTGCAAAAGAATGCTTAAAATTTAATTTTTCACAGAGGGGAGGGGGACCTGCCCGGTCGTTACCCCCTTGATCCACCATTGGCTCATTAGTATCTCTTTTCTCACTGAAGATACACCTGTGATTCACAGAGAAATTCTACATCCCGTGCAGTGGGAACTGGAACAACCCTTGGCGCGCTATTAACATCAGTCGACAGAGATATTCAGGTTGTAGAGGGAAGATAATGTTAGCTAAGATGAAGTTTGATCCCTTACATCTCAATTTTGGCTTGCAAGTAATGTTCTTTATGATAAATAAAACGAAATATTTCAGCTTTCGTAATAGGGTTTAATGGTCTGATGAATAAGAATTAAAGCTATTATTAGAAGGCGAATCGGGACGCTCAAAGCCCGTTGACCTCACGTCCCTCTTCTAATGCCATTCTTCGCAGAGCTGGCTCGCCAAAATATTGGTACATCTTATGCAGCTCGCAAAACGAAATATTTGCCCATTCTGTTATTGAGCTTCGAAGTTAGCTTGTCATTGACATAAAATGGGAACTTTTGCACCCCGTTGTATATGGAGTAACATCTGCATACCGTTTTTATGAGTCTTTAATGATCGAGATTCCCTTCAATTCGAAATTTTTATTTCTAGTAGCTATTAGAAATCTTTCGATAATTGCCAATTACGCATGTATTGCAACGGGCTATGTGCAGTCTACCTAAATTATTTTCATTTAAATCAAAATTATTTAACTATTATTAAAATGTTGACCTTAATATTATTTAATAAGCCTGAATTATATAAGTAACTGATCTTCCTTCGTTCGAGGCAATAAAACCCTGCGAAGAGAGTTTATTTTTTCCTGTCAGATATTTTTGCTTCGTAAAGTTAATTGCATTTTATTATAATTGATTGGCAATACAGTCCTGCTGTCACGTGACGTCTGGTGGCAAGTTGACGTCGCTCTCTTAACAGAAGTAGCCCAATCGGTGAATCGCTTGTGCTTCCGAGTTCGAATTCGATGAAGGTGACGAAATTTCTCTTTACGGTGAATGTAAATTATTTTTTATCACTCACATTTTTAATTACAATTATTACTATGCTGATAATTTTAAATAAGTGATTCTGACCCTTTAGAATTTTTTGTCATAATGTTGATATTATTTTTTATATTAATTAATTATCTTGAAGGAAAGATGTTTATATGAACAATATTTTTTCCTGGTGTAAGATATCGCATATCATTAAAAAGAAATAATTTAATATCACAGTATTTTAAGAATACATTAATGAGTTTTACTTAATGAATTAGTTAGTATGATTAATCCAATAATATTGATAATAGTGATTTAATTAGTTATTGCAATTAATCGTGATTCAAACGCTATTTCTTAAATAATTTTCATGCGATTTATAAAAGCACAGCTGAGTACATTTTTAAAATCATTTTCTTGAGCTGCACACACGGCGGCGGATATGCCTTGCAGCTGCCCTGTCCCTCCTACTCAAAAAGTCAGCTTCACCCCTGATAACAAACAGGGGAATCTTTCTACAATTATTATAGAAAGATTCCCCTACATTTCGCCATTCAATGTTTTTCACTCAAGTAAGAATACTCAAATACAATGTCATGTTTGTTGGAGACTTTGTAATGCGAGTATTACCCATTATGCTGCATATTTTAGAAAGTTTGTCTTCCTGTTTGTGGAACTCCTTCTAAGCAAGAAGAGCTAAGACCACCAAATTTCGTCTCGTCATAACTTAATGCACTGTAAGGGTTTCGACCTCTTAAAGCGAAGCCCTTCCCCAAATGCCCATTGATAACTTTGACCATCAATATATCTCAACGGCTGGAAGCGTGCTACTTTCAGTAATAATTAAAGTCCCGGAAAGTGATGTAGTCACCCCCTTTTTCTCTTGGAAGGTCCCCAAAAAATGTTGCAATCAAGAATCACTTGAACAATGGCGCAATCAGTGATCCTGTGAGAAGGTGACGTCATAGACCCTTCTACGGAAGTCCCAGAATATTGATGTCATTTCTCCACTTTTTCACCCCCACCATCTAGGAAAGTCCTAGAAAATTATGCAATCAGTCTTTTTTACTTCCTACTTTCCAGGAACGTGCAGAAAGTCCTTTAAAAATTGCGCAATCAGGGATCATGTGTCGGGGGGGGGGGGGTGGCGTCGTAGACTATGATGCTGTCACCTTGTTCGTACTTGAAAATCCCCAAATTTCAACCCCTCATATCCACAATCCTCAAAAATTTACCAAGCCCAATTAAACGTTTGGTGGCAACAGCACAATGCAGGAAAGCCCTGTTAGCCGAAACCCTCAATGCAAACGAAAAACTGGAGGCTTTGTTGGCCTCCTGCTGTTGAAGTCCTTAGGAAGAGAGAAAACTTTCAAAAGAGTCAGATGTAAAGCTAAGGAGATAATCTTTTAGAAAGGAAATACCTTGGTTTTCTTTTCCTTTTCACTGCGAAATGGGAAAGACAGAACACGAGCATATACGGTTTTTTTCGGAGAGACTACCAGGGAGTGTAATACGATTTTTTCGAAGCAGATGATGTCTGCATTTCCAGTAAACACATGTTTTGGTCAGTTATTGTGGCCAATAATCGGTTAATCTTTTTCCCCGTGTCCCCTAGAATAGATGGCCATAACCGAATTCTTCTTGCCACCGGCAGTCCGTTTGATTGCTTTGGAGAACCCCGGTTATCATGAATATTTTTTATGTACCAGTAGGTAATTAATAGTAATTATTAGGGTAAAATCTGTATTTAGAAGTTTATTTTTTAGGGTACTAAAGAGGGACTTGGCTCATTGCGATGGATACACCAGCGAAATGAGGGGGGGGGGGCATAATAAAAATGCAGAATATCTTAATTTTTCAGAGTATAATAAAAAACAATCCATTTTTTTTTTTGAAAGAAATAAGAATAATCGTGACCTTTATATTTTTTCGGGCTCAGAATAATTAGAACATAAAACATCTCTTGTAATTCTAAAAATGACCAAATATAAGATATTTCTTGATCATAATTTTGACTTTTTTAGTCAGTCTCTAGTAATTAAATATAAGTATCATGCTGTGTTGATTATTTTATTCTCTCTCTCTCTATTAATAAACTAATGGCCCTTTGCGTTTATCTACTGACGAACCTTCAGTTGCCACTAATATTTCAAACATATTTTTCGTTCAATATAATATTACATTTTTAATATTGTCATAAAATGATTAAAATTAATAATGAAAGAATAAAATACACGATTTAGCGACATGCATTTCCCAAATAAGTATTGTAGCCAAATTGGTCTTCGTCTCAAATATTGTTAAAATGGTTCGGATGCATATGGCCTACCTATTCCGTATTATGTGTAACGTAATAATCCTTGAAAAATGAGAATAACATTAGCAAAATATATGTAACAATAAAACGAAAACGGAAAAAAGTAAAGACAGAGCTATGGACATATTGACAGCTGTTTCTGTCGATATCATTTAGCTTTTTCAAAATTCTTCCTTGTGCTCGTCACAATGTCAGAAACTGAAATGAAATGTCTGCTGACTTCGACCGATGTAAAACGTAATTTTTTGACGTTCAACAAGAGCAACTGTATTCAGAGCCGGATCTATACGGCAATGGCCATGCTCTTCTCTCTCTTGAAATGCTGCTACTGAAAATGAGAGTCAAAATTATGAAAATTTTGCATATTTAACGGCAAGGAGAGAAAGGATTCTTTCTACAGAAGAAACGACATTCCAAGTAGTAAACGCGGCTGGATAGTCGTTTTTTTCTACTTCGTATTTTACTCTAAGCCGTCCCATGGCCGAGTGGTTAGCGCGCTTGGCTACTGACCTAAGGGACCTGGGTTCGAGCCCCGGGTAAGGCATGGATGTATGTGTCGTTTTTCTGCTGAGGTCCTGCCATCCTCTCAGACCTTCTACTGTGGCATATAAACTGACAGGCTCCTGTCAGACCTCTGTGGCAAGCAGCTGCTTGAGGGAGTATTTTTTTTATTTATTTTACTCTGTGATAAACAAATTATAATCTGGCAATAGATATCTTTTAAAAGTTCACTTGGATTTCTAAGAGAGAAACAGAAAGCATTTAACAGCTCTTGAAACCTGGATACTCGAAATTGATTTTTTTATTCTTCTAAAAGTTGAAAAGGACTGGCACCGGTAAGGACGTGCCTTAAGGGAAATCCGGCTCTGTAATCAACCCAGCAGCATATTATTCACAGGCCAGAATGAAAATAAATATCAATATGCAAATCTGAAAGGGTTACGTTTCATTCCCACAATCGCTGCAACGACATCCCATGGAACATATTTAACCACTGTCAAAATGTCACGTTGATCTGAGTGACTAATGTTCGCTGCATAGAGTGACTCAGATCCTATCGAGCAAAAGTCAATGCGTGCAGGAATTGCTCCCACGTCATTATGAATCATGACTCCAACTCGCATTTGCAAATTCGTTTTGGAACATCCTCTGGTTAACAAAACGCATTTCTTTTTAATGGGCAGAGATCTAGCAAAGGAGAATTAGATTCATTTACGATGGGTGGAAAAGAGGAATTTTTATATTTGCTTCTCATAGTAAATTTTGCTACCCTTTTATAATTATAGGCATTACTTTTACTGGTAGGAAAAATCGGAAGTCATTTCTTTTTCGTTTCGTAAATTTGAAATCATAAAAGATTCTCGATAATTTTTTGGGGAATTGTAAAGATCTTGTCACGGCATATGGGCTGAGCTTTCGGAGGTGTTAGTCTCAGGACTACTTCCATTGTGATGAAAATTTATCCTTCAACCAATCTATGCAGTCTCTTCGCCCCCTCCCCACAAAAAATCAATCAGTTGACCAAAATTCTTCATTTCCAACACATTAGATTATACATTTAGCACAATATAAGCAACTCAAAGCATTCGCCTATCTAGATTGTTGTAGTTAACATTACATGAAATAACAAAAAATTCAACTTATTTCTCGCAAATTAATTACAATATAAAAATCCAAGCATCGGTAGATTATGACAAAATGTTATTCTCGTACTTTTCCAAATATAAAAATGAGTATTTTCATTTAAATGCAAAGAAAAAGGAAACACGTTTACTACAATACAGTTAATAATGATTGTTCTTATATCTGTAAAATAAATCATTGCCCTGAAAAGAAGATTGGGTTGTTTTAACTCTGACCGGCACTTTTTTTGCACACAATGGGCTAAATGGTCAGGTCACAAGGACCCCGAAAGCGCAAAGAAGGTTGGGGGAGGGGACCCATTGGAACAGCTGTTGGGAGCAGATGGTAGTCTCCCGTCAAGGTCATCCAGTGTGTTCTTTAACGTGCACAGGGTTTAGTTTTCCTGTAATGGGGCCATGGCTTAACGTCCCATTCGACGGACGGCGGCCTTTCCAAGCCCATCTGTGTGGCCTTTCTCATTATGGGGCAGGATGGGAATTTAGCGGAAATAAATATCAATGCTGGCCCAGTTGCGGCTCTGGGAAATAGAACGAGCCTGGAGCGCTACTAACAACTGATTCAACCTCGACTGCATTTTGCTATGAGTAGAATGATTGAAGAAAAAGAACTCTACTTCAATCCCAATGCTACAAGTTCCTTGTGCAAAATCTCTTTCAACATCTGATAATAATTCAAAAACGTCTGATTTTCGTTGCCTGAGTGATTCGTATGGATGAGATAAATAAAATATCAAAAGTCAATATTATTTTTTCCGAAATCAAAATAACTAAACTGTCTAAAGCAAAGCTCAGAGGGGAAATCCTAAAACAAGCTTTGCAAAAGGACCCTTGTGGCCAGGGCGACAAGTGATCTTTTGCAAAGAGAGTTGGTAAAAGTTGCGCGTTTCTGTGGTGGATTCGCGTTCTCTCTTTCTAATATCTTGAAGGGGAATGATTTTTTTTCCATCGCGTTGAACGTGTGCGCAATTAGTTTCTTTTCCCCCGTTTCCATTTTCCTCTTCCGATTTGTTAGAGAGTTCTTTAAGAGAAACGTTATGTACTTTGTGAATATTTCATGTGTCCAGGTCCGGATCCAGAAAAAAAAAAAAATCAAAGGATGGCCAAGAAACACAATCGAGTCAGAAAAATGTAAAACTGGGATCGCCAAGAGATTGAATTTCCAATCAGTATAAAATTTCACCATCCGTTTTACAATTCTTTGAAAATTTCTTGAAAAATGCATTAAATTTAAATAAACTTTAAAATATTTGGCTCTTTTTACCCTGAGTAGCATTCTGTAAGGGAGGTGGTGGGGGGAGATGGCCCCTTGCTCCGGCCTTGCACGTGTCTATAATTTTTCGTTTGAGATAACAAATGATTTATTCTCAATATATCTGTTAGATATGAATGGATAAATTTAATTTATATAATGATTCTGTAAAGGCCGGTGGTAGCGTACTTGATTGCGGATCAAAGAGGCCTGGTGTCGAGACTCAAACGCTTGGCATTTGTTTTTCTTGTGTTGTCTTGGCTGCTGATGAAAGGGACCTGGGGTTCGAGCCCCGGGTAAGGCATGGCTGTCTCTGTTTCTCTTTCTGCTGAGGTCTCGCTTTCCTCACATACCTTTTATTATGGCGTATAAACTGACAACCTCTTGTGGCAAGCAGCTGCTTGAGGGGGTATTTTTTGTTTGGCTTTTTGCTCCTCCTACTTCAGGGAAAGGTATACGGTTGTATTACGGCGCACATTTCGTGCTTCTCATGAAAAATTTGTTTATATGCAACTGCTTCATAGAATATTTATGCATACCTACATTTTTTTTCACGTTTATTCTCTTGGAAACGTTTAGTCCGATCTACAAATGCATGGCAGGCAGATGTGTCAAGGAAAAAATCAGAACTACAATATTGTAGGTATATTCTAGTATGTATTAATTTTGCTTCTCAGTAACTTTTCATTGTATATATGTGATATTTATATCAGAAATTTTAGTTATATCTTCCTAAATGGTTGCCAGTTTCATCAATGCAAATTTTAGCTGTAGGTATCTATGGCCACTTTTTTATTTTTTCCAACCCTGCTGAGGAGTGATCAACTTTACAGGGTCCTGGTGCTGACCTTTTATACCTACTAGACTGGACTTGTTTATGAATTTGAGCTTGATTATGTATCCTGGACTTGCTGCACTGGTGAGCCTCTATTGAGGGAGAATGCCGCTGTGTTTTCTGTTTGCTTCTGGGTTGCCAGCCCTAAGTGAACAGAGGCATGGGATACCTTATATCAGCTGGTGGATAATCCTAATCAGAGGCCATCGCAGGTACCTGAACCTCACTTTGCTAGTTGGGCATCGTCAAGCCTAAACTGGAGTAATGTGTTTCAGGCAGACCATAAAAAGCTCTTGAAAAAGTCCACTTGAAAAGGTGGTGCCTGATGTTCCTACTAGCATCGGTGACTTCAGCCTTTACCGGAGGAGGAACAGGTCTTTGCCCCATGCCTGCGATCAGGGGGCTGTTTGATATTGTTGGCCCTACCGATCTCAATAAACCTAGTTTCTTTAAAAATCCTACTAATCATTTTCTCTTTGCAGGAACGTGGAACGGGAGGACATTATATAGAGATTATTCTCTTGATGTCCTCACGCCGGAATTCCAGCGTTATAACCTAGATATTCTAGGCTTGCAAGAGACCAGATGGACAGGTAAAGGTGAGATACTTAAAAATAACTTTAAATTTCTCTTTACAGGGAGGGAGGATGGAAAGCATCACCAAGGCGTGGGTTTGCTTTCTCAGCAGACATGCTAGTGATGCTCTTCTGGGTTGCCAGCCCTAAGTGAACAGAGGCATGGGATACCTTATATCAGCTGGTGGATAATCCTAATCAGAGGCCATCGCAGGTACCTGAACCTCACTTTGCTAGTTGGGCATCGTCAAGCCTAAACTGGAGTAATGTGTTTCAGGCAGACCATATGGCTCTTGAAAAAGTCCACTTGAAAAGGTGGTGCCTGATGTTCCTACTAGCATCGGTGACTTCAGCCTTTACCGGAGGAGGAACAGGTCTTTGCCCCATCATATGAGTGCATTAATGAAAGGTTTCTTACAGCAAAGTTTCAGACAAGCGTTAAAGATTGAATGTTATCTGCTGTTATGCCCCCACTGAGGATGCCGATGAGGATGAGAAGGATAGGTTTTACGGACAACTTCAGGATATCTTGAATTCTGTCAAGAAAGGAGATATTACCCTTGTTCTAGGTGACTTCAATGCCAAAGTTGGTACTGACTCTGACCTTTGGGGAGGAGTAATAGACCCTTTTGGTATTGGTAGCTTTAATGGCAATGGGCAACGTCTCCTACAGGTAAGTAAACTCAATGGTTTCAGAATAACTAACACATATTACAAACACCGCGACATACATAAGTACACATGGGTTTCACCCGATGGGCTGCATAAGAATATGATTGATTATATATTAATTAACAGCAAAGGGCTAGTTCTGTTAGGAATACCAGGTCATATAGGGGTGCTGAAATTGGATCTGACCATTATCTTGTTAAAAGTGTCTTGCAACTTAAACTTAAAAAGTGTTGTGCTAGGGTTAAAAAATTTACCTTTAATGCTGAAGCTCTGAAAGATCCAGTTATAGCTAAAGCTTACCATGATAGGTTACTTAGTCATTATGACAGTGATGGTTTGCTTACTACTGAAGTTGAGGAAGAATGAGATCATTTTAAACATGCTTTTTTGGACACTAACAGTACTCTTTTCGGAAAAATGGAGCAGAGGAGGCAGAATTATTTAAGTGATAAGGCATTTGAGCTTATTTCAAAAAGAAGGAACTGCAGGAATGTCCTTAATCAGTACACTACTAGTCCTAATAGAAAGCATTACAGAGAGCTTAATAAACGTGTAAAACATCAGTTAGTTGCTGATAAGAATCTTTGGCTTGATGGTTTGGCTGACAAAGCCGAGAAAGCAGTTAGACAGCACAACAGCAGAGAGCTGTACCAGATAGTTAATGTTTTGTGTGGTAGAAAATGGACAGGTATACAGGGATTGAAGGATAAACAAGGTAAGGTTATAGAAGGTGAGGATTCTGTCATGGCTAGGTGGGCTGAGCATTTCAGTGATATTCTAAACAATGAGGTTAGTTCTATTCCCATTGTTTGCAATGATGATAGATGCATTGGTGGCTTTAATGTTGCCCGTATAACACAATCTGAAGTTATTTTGGCTATTTCTAAACTTAAACTTCATAAATCCCCAGGGGTTGATGAAATTACTACGGAAATGCTTAGAGCTGGGAATGTTTCGGTTACCACTTGGATGACTGAAATTTTGAATATCTTTTATGATGAAGTCATGATTCCTAAGGATTTTACCAGACCTATTATTATCCCTGTTTTCAAAGAAGGTGATCGCAGTTCTTGTGATAACTATAGGGGTATCAGCCTACTCTCTGTTCCAGGGAAAGTTCTTTGCATAATTCTGCTTAATAGAATTAAGAATCTGGTTGACAGTCGATTGCGTGATGAGCAATGTGGATTCAGAAGTGGTAGGGGATGTGTGGATCAGATATTTTCACTTAGGCAGATTCCTGAGAAATGTTTCGAGTTTCAGAAACCTTTGGTTGCTAGCTTTGTTGATTTCAAAATGGCTTTTGACTCTGTTGATCGTCATAATTTGTGGTTGATTGTGAAATCATATGGTATACCAGACAAGTTAGTTAACAAAATGAAAGTTCTCTATAATAACACTGAGTCGTGTGTGAGAGTTGGTAAGGCTTGTAGCAAATGGTTTAGCATTACTTCTGGTGTTCGACAAGGGTGCATTTTGTCTCCTTTTCTCTTTAGTTTGGTTGTTGATTATGTTATGCGAAATTCACTTCAAGGGAAAGATTTTGGCCTTAATTGGGCTGGAGATACGAAAATTTCTGAATTTGATTATGCTAATGATTTAGCCCTTTTGGCAAATGATGTTGATGAGATGAACTCTTTCATTCGAGCTGTTGATGAGACTGGTAGTAGAGTAGGTTTGGTTATAAACAGAGAGAAAACTAAAGTGATGAAAATTGGTCAAGCAGGTTGTGATTCAGTTAATCTGAATGGTTGCAGTCTTGAGCAGGTGTCACAGTTTAATTACCTTGGGAGCTATGTAACTGATACTGGTGATGTGCGGCATGATATTAACAGACGAATAGGTATTGCTGCCGGGAGTTTGAAGAATCTATGGAGATTGTGGAGAAATAGGCGCATACACCTAAAGACTAAAACTAGACTGTATAATAGTTTGGTTCTTTCTAGGGTTAGTTATGGTAGTGAAACTTGGACGCTGTGTAAACAAGATAACAAGAAACTAGATGCTTTTGATTCTAGATGCTTACGTAGTATCTTGGTTATTAGGTGGCTTAACTTTGTAACTAATGATGAGGTTAGGCAAGGTAGTCTGCAACCTCCTTTAAGCAGAATATTGTGCAGAGAGAGACTCCGCTGGTTTGGCCATGTTGTCCGTATGGATAATTATAGATTGGCGAATAGGGTTATGAACAGTGTGCCCGAAGGCCTCAGAAAGTGTGGGAGACCTAGGATGCGGTGGGCAATGTCAAACAGGATCTTGTTAGAATTGGTGTGCAGTGGCCGGATACAGCAGATGTAGCTCAGGACAGAGCTATCAGACAGGACTATGCCTGGAGAATTAAACTGCATGGTCTGGACTGTAATTTTTTTACCACACTGGATTTTGTTTGTGTAGGTGCATGTGTATGGGAGAGGACGGAAAGGTGAAAAGGACACACGTCTATGGCTATGGGCTCACGATTTGAGACTCGAACTTGGGGAACTCAAACTTTGGGAATTGTTGATTAGGAGCCTGACACGCTACTGAGTGAGTCAACTCTCGCTCTCAGGAACATAGCTTTCGAATAGGAACTATGTTCCTGTTCAATTTAAAAATGAAAAATATCTGGAGCAATGGATTGTTTGTTCGCCGTCTGTCGAATGGTACTTTAAGCCTTGTTCCTGTGTTCAGTGGATCCTCTTCCCAAAACTTCTCAGAACCCAAGCCAAACAACAGCTGATGGAAATTATTTTTATGACGAACTATAAGATGTTGCATCAGTTAGTGTAAGGACCCAAAATAGAATTTTTCCCCAGAGTCTGCTGACTCGTAAATCCGCTTCTCCTGCTGGTGTAATTTCTCTCGCAGCATTTCCTTTGGAGTCACCTGAATCAAAAGCATCTGAAATGAAAATCGAGTGAGGTAGAAAGTCAAGCCTTGAAAATTTTCTTTTGTTCGAGAAAATACTAACTCATAACAAATTTGTGTCATTTGTTCCACTGCTATTAATATTTCCTTATTTTTCCTTATACCATAATTTCACGTAAAAGGATTTCCTCTTGAAATGATTTCCCAGAATCAGTAATCTCCAGCATCTTTAAGCGCATCAAAAACAATTGAAAACTTTTTAAGCTGTCACTTATAAAACGAAGAAAAAGAAGTTAATCGAAAGTAATCGGCGTCAAAAGGGAGAGAAAAGGCGCATTAATTTGGGCACCGATTCGCAATGAGGATGTGGAAAAGATTCCCCATTTCGTGGAGTGTCTCAACCAGTAAACAACACTCTGAAGTGGATCGCATCAGAACCTAATCCTGTTGCCGCAAATCACGTGGTAATAACAAGCATCTCGGGAAGTGGCCCGACAAGGTCAACTACCACGTGTGTGGAACTGACGATGAAGTCGACGGGTGACCGATTGCACAATATTTGAACTCCTGACACGGCAGGAGGGATGACAGTTTCATTTGGGACTTTCACGCCGATGGAAGTTGCTCTGCTAGGGTTTTATCACCTAGATACGCAACTCGCCGCTTCCAAGAGCGCATCGGCGAACTCGCCCGGAAAGTGTGTTACTGGAAATGCCAAGGCACGAGTTCCTCATCTGCTGAACTGAGCCCTAGCCTTGTACGAAGCTGATGTCATTAAGGTAGCGCTTGAAACTGCATTGAATGCTGGCAACGGATTGTTCCGCGTGGTGGTGTTTTTCTGCGATTGTGAAGTAGTCGTGATTTTTGTTTTTAGAATTGTTAACTGAGGGATTAACGTTTATTCCATCACAATGAGGTTTGCTCTGATCATCACCTTCTGCATGTTGGGGCACATTTGTGTTTGTCAAGACGATGACCCTGAAGATGAAAGGATCGTCTTTCCTACAGAAGAACCCGAAACTCCTGCACCAAGTGAGGAAGAAGAAAGCGAAGTAAGTAATGTCATCAACTTTGCTTTTCGCATTCTACTTTCCCGAGATTATTTTGAAGTGAATGCAAAAGTTTCTGTTTCAGGTAAATCCCAGTTGATATACTTTTCAAAACGAATTGCTTATTTTTGATAGGAACCATTTAGCTTAGCCATGAGCTAAGTAGATGATTGTCATCCTCTCAAGGCCATTCAGTATGCTCTTTAATGTTAACAGGGCTTAACAACGGACGGCTACTGTTTCACTCTTAATAGTGTTTCCCATAACAGGGAAAATCTCAATTCTGAGTAATATTGGCACCGGAACATGGTTCGATGCGGACTGCGGGACATTTTACAAACTCCTTGTGGGCAGGGGTGAGCGGGCATCTGCCCCGGGAGAAAATCAAACCTAACGCAAAAAATTATATATAGATATATGTAATAGTTGATATAAAAATCAACGCAATAAAACTTAAAACAGGTGACTTTGTATCAATACATTGAAAAGGCTCAGTCAAGACTAACGATGTAGTTTTTATTGCAAAAATTAGATCTTCGTTAGGTTGCTAGATAATTCTTACCCCGGGCGCGGTCATCTCTCCTCGCTTTACGGGCGCAAAACTGTCTAGGCGCGGTCATCTCTCCTTGCTTTACGGGCGCAAAATTGTCTAGGCGCGGTCATCTCTCCTCGCTTTACGGACGCAAAATTGTCTAGGCGCGGCCCTGGCTGCCTAGACCATTTTCTCTGCTCCCATTATAATGGAGAGAAAAGTAAATACTGATGACGTAATCTTTTCATATTTGCATAAAGGGCTCTCTTACCTAAAGTACCATTTCTTTGCTTTATTGTAGCGCGACAATGTCTCTAACAACGTTCAGCAACCAGTTTTCTACAGCGAAATTCCATATTTGTCAAAAAATTCTACAATAAGGAAACACGAAGCAAATGCATCCATCCTCTCTCTTGGCTTCCTTAAATGAATGAAATGTGTTTCTTCCAATGCTTGGAGCGGGGGTGGCTCAGTCGGTAGAGCGCCAGGCTTGTAATCTGTAGTTCTCAGGTTCGAGTCCCAGCTGGGTCAGCATTGAGATTTATCTCCGCAAAATTCCACACCCTGCCCATGGTCAGTAGGAGATGTTATGCGCTGATTTTACATCAGGCATAACGATTTATTTTTTTTAAATTAATTTCTCACTTGATTGAGTTTTTTTTAAACACAGAGGGAATACTCGAACAGACTAACAGGGTGGACATGTTAGGAGGGGGCGGGATTCGCGGCTGCCCCGACGGGCCACACACAGAGAACGCCAGTGCCCAGATGACATGACACAGCGCTCGTGGGTGGATGACAGGCGGAATCACCATTTATTCTCTTGCAGTGTGAGGTCCGGCCGGAATGGTCTGGGGGTGCGAAAGACTGTTGACAGCTTTAGTGTGATCTGACACGGAAGCTGTATTCGGGAAATCATCCCCCACATCAAATACAGATGTAGGACTGGACAACATCGTCCAGTTGTTTACAGTAATGAACGAGGTATTCTGTTTCAAAGGCGGCGATGTCAACCTCAAGTGCAGCGACAGACCCCCTGGGGGGAATTTATTACTCATAAGTTCCTCTGCAGATGCTACATATGGTGAACATGCCATTTTCGGGAAAAACAAGGGGAAAGGAACGTGGGGTAGAGTAGCGAGGCAGGGAGGGCTTCAGTTGGACCGAAATTTTGAACAGAGCAGACAGCACTGAAATTTTAGAGAGAGCAGTTGGACGGGATGGCCAGAGCTCTGGGTAGGCCAGATTCAGTATCGGCATATCGGAATCATTGGAAATGAGTGCAGGACTTTGAATCAAAAGCAGTGTAATTTGATGTGTTAACGCAAGGACATCCCTATGAATGAGTGGTTTCCTAAAATTAGAAGCAGAGAGACTGGAATTTGCTTCCGAAGCGCCTAACCAGTGACGGGCACCCTCCTCCTTCCAACATAACCACAATGATGCAGCCGACCGCCTCCCTTCGCCGCAACCAAATTACCCAACAGCGTATGTGATGGTCAACTGAGGGCCCTTCTCCACATCAGCCACAGTGCGACGGAGATGTTTTCCCAGTCATCGGCTAAAGGACGAATTAAGGAGATGGTCCCCACCCGAAGCTAGAGTGACGACGACCTGGCCATAATCCGATGCAGCTGACGGACGAACTGAGCACTTAGAACGGTATGCTTACCCTTCCTTTAACTTGTAAGTTGCTATCCTTAATTTTAGATTTAATTGTAAAGGGGTTCCACAGTTCTATAGTCCATTTAATTCTTTAAATTCTTTCTTTTTTTTTAAGTCCACGATAGACGATTGATTATTAGAAAAATTAATTGTTCTGCCTGTACTTTTAAATATTTTGTCTCAATGATTATTGTTATTATTTTATATTTTCATAAACCTTAGTTGCGCTCATCATTGTTCATATTAATAAAAACGTCTTACCCTAAGGAGATGGCCTGGGATTTTTGCGGCCCGCATTGTCTAATTAAGGGAATAATTCGTAATTGGGCAATGTGGGAAACACAACGCCACAAATTTAAATTTGCATATTTCTACCTAAAAATTGAATAGTGTTTGCAACCGCGAGGTGCGCACAACAGAGACACCGATGGGCTTGGAAAGGCCGCCGTCCGTCGGATGGGACGTTAAGCCGTGGCACCGTGTGTGGGAGAGCCATACCCTCTGCACGTTAAAGAACACACTGGATGGCCTTGATGGGAGGCTACCATCTGTCTCCCAACAGCCGTTCCACTGGGTCCCCTCCCCCATCCTTCGCTGAGCCTTCGGGGTCAACGTAATGAATACGCGACATTCCCGGTGCACCACAACTCAAGGCTGTATATCACCATAAGGGAGATGTCACTGAAACCACTATGAACTAGAAAGCTCCTGTCAGTTAAACTTGCCTTACAAAATTCCTGCCTACAGCGAGAGAAGACCTGTATGTGAAGAGAGTAGCACTGCTTGTTATTATATGCCTGCTCGAAGATATAATCATTGAGGTGCAGTGAGAGTGGGATCTTTTGAATTTAGAGCGATGCCTAGGAATATGCCCATCACTCACTGAATTTTGCCAAGAAACTTGCCAATAAATAAATAAAAAGATCTTAGTCTTTTGAATTTAGAGCCAGAAAAATAAAGGAAGTCCTAACTTTTAGGGTCCTCCGCAGCAGAGGCCCAAGGTACTTCCATCAGAGGCCACACCTCGAGGGACTCCAATCCTCTCGGCACGACCCCCAACTTCGTCCACTCCATAGAGCCGGGCGACCATGGCCCACTCACCGTCGCGGCACATTTAAGTCGAGGCTGCTTCGGGGACACCAGGCCAGCCAACAGCCAGAAAAACCGACCGGCACCCTCCCACAACCACAACAGCCGACATATCACCGGGTATTGCAACACCACAGCACCCGGACCCCACATCACAGAGGAACCAAGTTCCTCCACTGCAAAAGCCATGAGTCCAAATCTCATTCATGTGGGACTCTTAGTTTGGCTGGTCCATCGACAAGCCCGCTAGCCACCGTCTGAATAACAGGGCCGCGAACCTCCAACTTCGGCCTCTCCATTGTGAACGGGCCGAAGCACCCCAAGAGCATCCGTCCACTTACTTATCATCGGGACCGCCTCAGAGCGCTCACAAACGAGTGTGCTGGAGACACACACAGCTCAGTCTGCAAATCACTCCGAGAGACCCCAGAGCGGGGTTGCCCAAGCCCCGTCCAGAGCCCTTCAACGGCCCCTCAATCCCGGCTGTGACCCCCCAGCTTCTCAGGGGGACAGGTGAACAAGCTAGCAAGACACCAACGCCAGCCAGGAAAAGTCCGCCAGCCCTCAACAGCCCCCCTCCACCGGGGGCCACAGGACTTCAACACCAGAGCACCAGCGATCCGAGCCTAACTTCTCAGAGGCAGCCTTCGGGGTCAGAGACCATGTGACCTGGCCATTTAGCCCATTGTGTGCAAAAAAGTGCCGCTCAGCGGTAAAACAACCCAACAACTTCCAGTTTTTGCCAAATAAAGTTCGAACTACTGATCATTAACGATAAAATATATTAATTTTTTGAACTATAAAGAATATAACAATATAAAATAGATCGTCTTCGAGCTTCATTTCTCTTTTGGCTTGGATTTCGCCAAATCTCAGAGGTGGAGAAGAACATGTGTTAGAAATAAAAAGTTGGATCTCTGATTGGCACTTTTTTTTGCACACAATGGGCTAAATGATCAGGTCACATGAACCCCCAAAAGTTCAGAGGAGGTTGGGGGAATTGGATTCAATGGATAGCTGTTAAGAGACAGATGGTAGCCGCCCGTCAATATACTCTTTAAAGTGTTCAAGTGTGGCTCTCTGCACTTGGGGGTGGGGTGGGGGGGCTCAGTCGGTAGCGCGCCAGGCTCGTAATCTGTAGTTCCCAGGTTCGAGTCCCAGCTGGGTCAGCGTTGAGATTTATCTCCGCAAAATTCCCTGCCCTGCCCACGGTCAGTAGGGGACACCGATGGGCTTGGAAAGGCCGCCGTCCGTCGGATGGGACGTTAAGCCGTGGACCTGTCTCCCAACAGCTGTTCCAGTGGGTCCCCTCCCCCAACCTTCTCTGAGCCTACGGGGTCCATGTGATCTGGCCATTTAGCCCATGGTGTGCAAAAAAGTGCCGCTCAGAGGTAAAACAATCCAACCAACTGCACGTGGGGCAGCGGATTTGCGTCCCATCCGACTGAGGCGGCCTTTCCAACTGTGGCTTGGCGGAGATAAATCCAACGCTGGCACAGTTGGGTCGCGAACCTGCGAACTGCGAGCCTAGCGAATGCCCTGCCCCTAGAAATGGAAGATGCCACATATTGTGGTTGAAGAAAAGGACGAGCAGTTGCTGCGCAGACAACATTCTAACAGATGAGGCTGTCGCTCATTTTTATTTAGGTTTTAGCACGCTCATGTGCGAGGCAGGTGAATGAGACCAACATTCATATAACAAAAGGCCAATGTACCAAATTTTTGACGTCAAATACTTACTATATAAGTAAACAATTCTTATATATTTGATTCTAATATTATTACTGGTGAACTCTTGTGTTAATCTTTTTCTAATGTTTATCTATAAATATACAGTATTTTATTTAGGGAGAAAATTGTATTTATTATCAAATATAATAATGCTAATTATGCAAATGAATTTTCTCCTAAACAAAATATATTTATAGATAAACATTAGTATAAAGATTAGCACAGAAGCCACTAGTAACAATATTAAAAGAAAATATATAAGAAGGTCTATATGGTAGGACTACTGAAGCTGACGTCATGAAATTGGTCCTCTGGCTTTTTGTTATAGGAGGTGTTTCGTTAACCCTCGTTTCTTTCAGCTCCAACCATTTCACGACCATGCCACAAAACATCAAGATGTTCCTTTTCATAATTTTTTAAAGTGTCTAATTTATTTTCGAGAATATGATATATATAATATTTTGAAATGTGATAAAATTGATTTTTATAATATTATTAAACTGTGATACTTTAATTTTTAATGTTTTGAAAACGACTATCGATTTTCACAAAAATTGAATCAATGACAAAAAAGCAAGAGCTGAGGTGAAAGGCAAGTAGCCTTGATGATCCCCTTGTCCTAGGTGCAGGCAGGAGCAGTCGAGGCCGTTCCCAAGGGAACGGCCTCGACTGCTCCTGCCTGCACCTAGGGACAAGATGAGAGGGAAATCAACAATGAATACAATTTAGAGTCATAGTGTCGGCACGAATTTTTTCAAGGGTGTTTGAAAAAGTGTTTGAAATTAGTGTTTGAAAATCGAAATATTTACGTCGAGTCCTTCATCAATATGCACAGTTGCGAATACAGCTCTCGTGATGCATACAACTAAGAATGACCGAAACAAAACGAAAAAGCAAACTTCTCTTTTAAAAATACATTCAAAAAACAAGATTTTTCTTATTAATAAATGATATGCTGAAGAAAACGCAAAAAATATGTATTGCATTTGGTTAATGAAAAAAAAGCGACATTCATCATAAAAATGAAATTTTTAGTTTTTGCTTCCTGATCCGGGATGTATTCATTGAGAAATGTCATCTTTAGAATTCAAATAAAGGAGACGAATCTCACTCCCAGTTTTCAACAATCCGAATGCCATTGGTTCTTTTCTAAATAACAGTGAAATGTTTCAGTTCCGTAAATGCTAATGTACTGTTGCAGAATTAATTTTTTTTCACGAACTGCTAAACATCCTTTTGATTCTTCATTGTTTAGGCAATAATAAGCCAATTTGTTTTGTCTACCTTGTTCTTAGACAAATAAGAGAAGAGACAAACGTGACGTCATGCAATGACGCTCACCTTCGAAGTGAGAGAAGCCCAGAAAACCACGTGAGGCGGAACAAAACCGTTCAGCTTCATAGTTCAATTCTGCGCTGCGACCACTTCCTCAAATGACCTCTACGTAACGATGCTTCTTCGTCTATCTACATTGACATCTGTCACAGCCTCTTGTTACCTCATTGCAGTTTCATACTATGCCATTGTGAGGTTAACAAAAAGCGACCTTGAATGGCAGAGGCCAATGGAACAATCCAGCATTCAGTTACCTCACAGCTAGTGAGGCTTTTCACGCATTTGTGATCAAACTATGAATTTATTACATCATATGGGAAAACTAAAGTGAAATTTCGATTAGCCATAAAAAAAGCAAAATTAGATGTTTGCCATCAACTTCATTTCGGACGAAAACCTCGATTTCGGAGATGTAGGGACCTGGGTTCGAGCCCCGGGTAAGGTATGGATGTATGTGTCGTTTTTCTGCTGAGGGCCTGCCATCCTCTCAGATCTTCTACTCTGGCATATAAACTGACAGGCTCCTGTCAGACCTCTGTGGCAAGCAGCTGCTTGAGGGGGGATTAATTTAATTAATTAAAAATTCTTTTGAGTAGCAGATTTCATGATCCAATCCAGGCCCGAATCTCGAGTAAAGAGGCGGTGAAGGTCAAGATCGAAACGGAAAGCAGCACAGGTATTAAAATTTCCCCTTTCATTTTAGTCGCTTTTAAAAAAAAATCTTGAAACGTTAATATATTCTTTCACCTTCATTCCGGTTGCTAGATTTTTTAAGGGTGGTGGGGGGGAGATGTTCCTAAATCCGGCCCTGATAAAATTCAATGTAATCCAATCATTCTGTACTTGATTTCTTCCAGTAGTTTTAGAATTTTATTTAGGCTACGTATCACTTTTTAATGACTAGAAAATTTTAATAAAAATAAAAACTATAAATGCGAATCTATGACAAAGATATAACAAAATTTTGCCTTGGCAATCTAAATGTAATGGAATCCTGGTATTGTTAAGTATCTAAAATTAAAAGTTTAAAAAATTTAAACAGTTTGGGTTGTTTACCTCTGAGCGGCACTTTTTTGTACACGATGGGCTAAATTTTTTGCACACAATGGCTCACAAGAACTCTGAAAGCTCAGAGAAAGTTGGGGGATGGGGCCCACTGAAACAGCTGTTGAGAGACAGATGGTAGCCTCTCGTCAAGGCCATTCAGTGTGTTCTTTAATGTGCAGGGGGTGTGGCTCTCTTGCACACGGACTACGGCTTAACGTTCCATCCGACGGACGGTGGCCTTTCCAAGTCCATCGGTGTCCCCTACTGATCGAGGGCAGGGCGGGAGTTTTGAGGAGATAAATCTCAACGCTGACCCAGCTGGGACTCGAACCTGGGAACTGCAGCAATTTTCTAAAATGGTTTTGACACCCTTTCATACGGTCACTACAAAACGATGAAAAAATGATGTAAATGAAAAGGAATATTTTGTTAAAATTTGTTCACTGTGTTTTTCAATACGTTTGAGCTATATTTTAATATGTATAAAAATATTATGATTTTATTCGAATGTATGCATAATTTTGTTTTGTATAACCCCTGTATATGTAAAAATATTGCATGTAATTATTATATGTAGACAGCTGTATGTGAAACCATTTCTTCTGTTAACCTGCATTTTTGTAAGTAAGCTGTAAAATATATCTATAATCAATGTGAAAAAAAAAGCATCATTGTGAAATGTATAAATAAAATTGTAAACCAATGGAAATCATTACCTGTGTAAAATATTACGTGAAACCTACACATTATCATTGTATCTCCAAATACTTTAATATCAATAAAAAATTTTAAAATATATGTGTTGTCTGAATTTGTGAGTCGAGTCTTATCTTTAGCAAGTGGGGGAGGTAAACAACGTTATCGCGACTTCTCACGTGACCCTCCCGTGATGCTCCCCGGAAAGCTCATGCTCCTGAGTCATTTTCACAGGCTGCAATGTGCTTAAGGAATCACCTCGCTCACTGGGAGAAAAGCCTTAAATACATCCATTTCTGGGATTACACTTATAATAAAAGGTTGGTAATTCTCTAAATTTCCATGGTTTATCAAATATTACTTCTAATTTCACGATGTAGTGACGTTCTCAAGTATTAAGAAGTGATAAAAACATGATTTCTTTTCGAAGTTACTGTAAGTCGCCTAAATGCTAGCTCATTACTCTACCCGGAACGAGCCACCTCGAAATCAACGTTTTTTTTTTGAAGCAATCACTTCTCGGAAGTGGAAGACTTCAATAAATGCGGTGAGTGCTGTGTTTATGAGAAAATTATCAGCACGGAATGAAATTCAAATTTTTACTTTGCGGAGACAGAAACTTTCATTACGTAGATTTTTACAGAGAAATAATCGAAATTATTACATCAGCCATTTGGTGATAAAGGAATTTATCAAGTGTATTAGAGCAGATTTTACTGAATATTAATACTTTTCAATAATGACCTACAAGTAAAAGGATAATTTCTTGTATATTAAATGATACAGAGGAGTATAGATGAATTTTATATACTTTTCCTACGAATAAGTAAAAAAAAAATTGGATTTTCATACTGTTATTCGAATTACTCAGTTAATAATTGTTTTACTTTGGAATGTTTCCGTGACAAAAAGTATGATAAATTAGTTAAAAATAACGTTTTTTTTTTCCTAATTTCATTGAAAATTAAGGGGATTTCATCATAAAATTTAAGTGATTTAATAAAAGAGAGAAAATTCCCTAAAAATGAGATTTTTTCAATTACAGAGGTGAAAATATCGTTTTTTTTTTCTCAAATGCATTGAAAATTCAGCGATTTCGCCACTTATTTCAACTGTTTAGTAAAAAATATATTTAATTCCCTAAAAATTTGATTTTTAACGACTAAGATAAAAATAATATGCTTTCCTACATTAAATACAATGAAATGAAAAATAACGAAATTCACCACTAATTTCAGCTGCTTAATATCAAGAAATATAGATAAATTCCTGATTTTTTTAAATATTGCATATAAGAAAAAGAACTAGCGAACGTATCAAAAAAACCTCTGAGACTTAAATATCGCATGTTCTGTGTTTCAACATTACGCATTTTATTTTTACCACATTAGGACCTCTATAAACTACTGGAGGTTTATAGCTGCAGCCGTCAGGTCCAACAACAAGATATGCAAATCCACAGAGTTCATGATTTGCCATGATAGTGGTGTGAGATTTTGCAGGGTTAGGCATACAAGTGTCCACTTTCACTAGGAATGATTCGAAGTTGGTGTAAATCACGTATGGAACGGGCTATTGAAACTTGAAATTTGTGAATTTCAGCTATTTCTCCTCTTCAGTTGGAAATTCTACTCTCTGGGGTCCATATTCTTGACAATAGGGAACATGATCCTTCAAGAACGATTCATTTGTGAAACAGTGAAGGCGGTAATCGCAATAGTAACTCACACCGTTATGTTTGGTAATAGAATGAGGAATCTGACTGATGGATGTCGTATTTATTTTGACTGAGAAGTCTACTCATATTTTTAATGGAGCAATAATGCTGCTTTTCATCATCTGATAACAGTAGGAGATTTGCGTGCGCTTTAAATCTGAATGGTGTGATGTAGAGTGGGAATACCTCTTTCTCGTATCCAAAAACATTGACAGAAATGTTGTTCATTTTTTCGAATTTTGATATTTGATTTATTGTTATATGGAAAATTAGGCCAGATGTGTTTAATTTTTCTTCTAAACGTATGTAGTTGTTAAGGCGTTCAGTGTTTGCTATCGCAGGATATATAGAGGCCAAAACAGACCAGACAAAACATTTTTGGTCCGAATTACATACATTGACAATAGCACGTTTTAATAGTAATTCTCTTGGGGTACGAATATATCTAGACCCCGCAAGAGAGATATATTTTCCAATCTTCATTTCACTATGGAGTACAGCATCCAGTATCCATCCACTATGTGCTCCTTCAAATTCTTCAAATGAGGTTTTAATCTTCTTATACGCTGAATTCAATTCTCTGTGTAGGGATGATGTAGGAAGACTTGTGACACAGTTACTTCGGAAAAATGGAGTGCAGTGTTCGAAGGTAGAAGGGGAAACTTTTCGCCTGAAGCGCACTTGTACAGCAAGGTACCATTTAATGCTACCTTTCGAGGTCAATTCTTCTTTCAAATGAGTTACGAGTGACTCCCGCAAGGATTCAAGGAAAAAGGTGAGGTCAACAGATGTTTTTTCCGTTGCCATCAGCTTATGTGTTGACAGGGTCCTTTTCATTTCTTCTGTAAACTGGCAGGGGTCTTCAGGGTCTGGTTTTTGTTTCTTTTGGGGAATCCTTTCATCTTTAGAACGTTTTCGCTTATTATTGTGGGGCTTTCTTTGATGTCCTAAAAGATTGTCTTTTCTTCCAAACTCCATTGCACATTCTTCACATTTGTAGGTTTTCCTGGAGGTGTAGGTTAACTCATGACGTCGGACGTCATCTCTCTTTTAGAATGTCGATTCGCATTGAGAATACTTAAACAGGTTATTTCCATCATGATTTCTCTTATGACGAATGAGATTTGTCTGATGAAGGAAAGCCTTCTCACATATATCACATGGATACATTATGTACAGTGGGTTGTAAAATAGCTGATTTATACTACATGAGGACGTCGAGAACTATCACTATTGGTTTCTAACAGTTGGAAAAAATCACGGAGATGCAGCTGCAGAGAACCGTCACTGTCAACGTCTGACAATAGAATGAGGAATCTGACTGATGGATGTCTTATTTATACTAGAAGAAGGACTATCCCGCAGAGACTGGAATGCAGAAACGAAAAGAAAAAATGCTATTGGGTAAAAATGGAAAAAAATATTATTTAAAAGGTAAATCTTCTAATAGGTGACGTCATCCGACGTCTCGGGACTTAGAATTATTTCGAGGTTTTGGATGATTGATGACATTGGAAACCAAGATGGCGAGGTCGGGACTTAGAATTATTTCTGGACTTTGTGGGGATAATGTTTGTGGTGATAAACCAAGATGGCGGACGAACAGCAAAGTTTGGAGCACGAAGGTGACGACGTCGGAAACAAAGATGGCCGTCGGTAGAAATTACGAGTGGGTTGTTTACTTCATCCAATACTATCTGTCATATATCAATTATTATCTCCAGTTTAACTGAATAATATAATTTCAGATTAATACATCACTGGAGAGATGAAGGTATTTTATTCAGCATTGTCCGACTTCAGTCTTAAGGCAGTGAGAGTTCTGACTGATAGGTGTGACAATGATCTGCCTCCGCTTTGAAACACAGGGAGGAGGATTGCATAGGATTAACATTGATCCGCCTCCGAGTTATTACTCTCATTATCCTCCTACTCACAGAGCACCCCGGCTGCTTCACTTCTGAGCGCCACTTATGTGTGGGCACAATGCACTAAACGGATAGGATTGCAAGGGCGCAATAGAACTCTTTTATTCTAGGAAAAGGGGATCCAATAGAGACAGCTGGAAGCTTCTCATCTTGGTTGGATCTTTAATCCGACGGACATGGTCTTTCCAAGCTTATCGAGTTTTAATTTCATACGTATCCACTTTCTCACCAAGGGCAAACAGAGTAGGTTGATGGAGAAAAAAAATGGTAAATCGAACATGGGCACATCAGAATTCGAGTTTGGTACTCCCACCCTCTCTGGGGCGCGGGTGATTCAGTCGGTCGTGCGCCAGGCTCGTAATCTGTAGTTCCCAGGTTCGAGTCCCAGATGAGTCAACGTTCAGATTTATCTCCGCAAAACTTCTTGGCTGACCACGGTCAGTGGGGGACACCGATGGGCTTGTAAAGGTCGCCGTCCATCTGATGGAGCGTTAAACCGCGGCCACGTGTGCGGGAGAGCCCCACGGCTAGTAGGGAACACCGATAAGAAGGGGGATAAGAAACGAAGTTGAAATGTAACGAATCTGCGTTGAATGAGTCTGCGTCAAGCGAGTGTTAATACTTTTTTAATGTGTTCTGAATAATACTGTTGTTGCCTAGTGAATTTTAAAGCCATTTCTTCTCCCCACAGATCCCAGAAAGTCTCTTCATTCAGATGAAAGACGTTCACAATGCTTCGGAATTCCTCGACCAGTTCGTACTTCGAGGTGACGACGATGCGCCTCAACGCGCTCCTGCAAGTGGTAAACTCAGAATTTTTCTTTCACTTCGTTTTTGAAGCAAATGTCGTAACTATTTACCTGTCAGTTAAGGTATCAACAAACGTCACTGCAAATAACTTGCAGAGTTTTATTCAGAACTGGAACAGATCTAGAAAAAAAAATGGGTAAAGGTAAATGTCAGCAATGAACCGGAATGGATGTGAACAACTTTCCAGTATATTTTTCGCGAAAATATTCTTCCCAAAGAGTGAAATATTCGTTTTTATCTTCCGTGGACTTTTTAGTTCAATAAAAAAGAAATGAATTATCGTTTTCATTTTCTGCAAACATCCAACATTTTTTATTTTATTCACATTTTCCGAATCTACCAATAATTTTAATTTCCACCGTTAGAGGGCCGTAAAGGATCGAAAGTGGCAAAACTTTAAGCAGCTATTGCAAACGATCGATTCGAGATAGAAATGTTCGATTTGGGTAGCAGAGGTGATGGCGTCAAAGAGTTTAAATGGACAGCAAAGACTTTTTCCCCTCGGAAGGGTGGAAAAAGGCAACATTTTTGAATAGGCGAATGAAAATATCTATTCGTGTTAATGAATTCCTCTCCTTCGAATTTTCTGAATTAATCGTTATTTCCGATCTCCTCGTTAGATGGGGATGAAAACGTTTCCAAAGAAATGAACTTTATTCTCTGAAAACGAGCATGAATCATTGGCATTCGTCAGAGGCGATCTGGAATGTTCGCCAAGTAACGTAATGAGGCATCCGAAGAAAAGCCCTCGAGACATGGCACTCATGAAATATGGAGCTGAAAAAAATTGTTTTTGCCGTAAATAGGATCCCACTCACCACGAAACAAATTATTTTCAGCTACATATTTCATGAACGTAATAATGCTTTAGTAACATTACGTAAATAACTGAATGTAAATACATATATTTCTTATTATACATATATGAATAATATATTTATATATATAATAATGTATCACATTGTATTTTTTCGAAGTTGGGCTGTTTTACCTCTGAGATGTACTTTGTACATATTGGGCGAAACGGCGACGTCACAAGGACCCTACACTATTCAGAGAAGGTTGGAGGGAGTGGAGGGGGGGGGGGAGGATTCACTGGACAGCTGCTAGAAGACAGATGGAATCTCTTATCAAGATCATCTAGCGTGTTATTTAACGTGCACAGGAGGCTTCTGTTTAACCTTCCATACAATGGACTTCTATCCCACTAAAATCCTTTCCAAGCCCATTGGTGTCCTTTCTCACAGAGGGCAGAAAAATGGCGATTAGCAGATTTTATTCTAAAAGATATTAAGATGCAATTTCTCTCAAATTATTCACAAGTGTATAAAAATTAATTTTTTCTCGTCACTGATATATTATGAAATACATATAGAGAATATTTCAGTGATATCTGTATTTCATATACATATATAAATATATGTATAAATACATATTATATATATATAAATAATTTATTTATATACAATAATATATATTTATTATACATATATATAAATATATAAAAATTTTATACATATTATATAATACATATTTTTATATATACCAAAAAGCCAAAATATTATGACCAGTGCGTCTTTATGCAAATCGAAGCAACTGAAGGTAAATGACGGCGCGTATGAAAGTCATGAAACGGTAAAAATAACACCTGATACTGAGCTTTGTTAATCAGTGTTATTCTTGTTCTTTAGATGGGAAAGGCAGCGGACTTTAGTGAGTTTGGCAAAGGCAAAATTGTAATGGCCAGACGACTCGAACAGAGCATTTCCGAGACGGAAAGGCTTGTGAGGTGCTCACGATCAGCCATGGTTAGTATCTTCAAAAAGTGGTCCTAGGAGGGAAAAACCACGAATCGCTGGCAAGGTGTGGGCTAACCACGGTTCATTGATGCTTAGAGGTGAGCGAAGTCTATCCCGTATGGTACGAGCCAACAGAAGAAATTCTTTGGCGCAACTCGCCCATAATTTGAATGCTGGTGATGGGAGTAATGTGTCACAACACACAGTACAACGAACCCTGCTGAAAATGGGGCTCTGTAGCAGAGAGCCGCTCCGAGTGCCCATGCTAACCTCGGTTCACTGAAAGTGCCTACAATGGGCACGGTAGTATCAAAACTGGACCTTGAATGGTTGGAAGATCATCTGGTCCAATGAATCACGTTTCATGTTGCACCATGTGGACAGCCGGGTACTTGTGTGTCATTTACCTGGGGAAGTGTTGGCACCAGGAAGCACCATGAGACGAAAACTAGCCAATGGAGGAAGTGTAATGCTTTGGGCAATGTTCTGCTGGGAAATCCTGTGTCCAGTCATTCATGTGCAGGAAACTATGACGTCTACCACCTACCTAAACATCATTGCAGACCAGGTACATGCTTTCATAGCAATGATATTCCCCTCTAGTAGTGCCTTCTTTCAGCAGGATAATACGCCATGCCACACTGCCCGGATTGTTCGAGAATGGTTTACAGAAATGAGGAAGATTTCAGGTATTACCCTGGCCTCCAAATTCCCCAGACATCAATCCAATCGAGCATCTGTGGTTTGTGTTGGAACAGCATATCCGATCTGCGGCGGCTCAACCACATAACTTACAAGAGTTAAAAGATGTACTGGTGACGTGTTGGTACCAGATCCACAAGACACGTTTAGAAATCTTGTAGCGTTCCTGCCTCGTAGGGTAAGAGCTCATTTGGCGGCACTTTGAGGACCAACATCATATTAGGCAGGTGGTCATAATGTTTTGGCTCTTCGGTGTATGTAATTATATATGTATGAAATTTGAACTATTTTAAATGACGATGTTTATTTAGACAGCTTGGGTTAGGCAGTTTATGCCATATGGGCTTATTATTAGACCATATGGCATAAATTGCCTAAATCCGAGTAAATAAACATCGTCGTTTAAAATACAATTTAAATTTCATCTTCTTATTTCCCAGTGCTCTTGAGGAGATATTCCTAAGGGCCTTTTGATAGATGTAAAAAGATAAAATCATCGGATATTTAATGATGATGTCATTTCGTTTTCGGAAGGTATTCTTGTAGGGTTAAATTATTTAAGTAAAATGTTCGGTCTTGGGATTAATGGAGAAAATGGTAAAATCACTATTTTACCATTTTCTTAACTTTAATTAATTTAAAAAATTCTCAGCTTCCAAAAGAAAATAACTAAAATGGTATTAATTTAAAGCTTTAGTACAAATAATGGTTCTAACACAAGTTGGGATGGATGGCAATTACGAAACATCTTTAAGAGTAGAATTCCATTAAGTTTCAAACAGAACTTTCGATCAGTGAATTTTTACCTTTCTTGGTCTACGGATGCGAGATCTGGACACTCGTGAAAATGATGGTGAATGAATTAAGAGTTTTCCCAGAGAGAGAGAAGCATTGTCAGAACGAGTTTGTTATTTTCTCTAGAAATATTTTCTATTCTGGTCACTGCAAAGGCCAAAGCCATCCTCCCCTAAAAATATTAATGACTTGAGCAGTCCTGAGAGAAAGCGAGGCTCTTCTCAGCTTGGAAGATCTTTCTGAAAGTTGGTCCTGAACTGGGAGCGGAGAGAGATCCTTTGGCCACCATCGAAAGCTTTTCTACCTCCTCCGTGGCAACTGGGAAATAACAATTGGCTGTCTCTTGTTATTCGGCTGAAGCGGGAATAGTCAGCTATGGTATCTTCTGGTCAGGCTGTAAACGTCTTTATTGTAATTTCGTGGTGCTTAAATATTTTGTGCTTGTTATACATGTATGTAGTCTTGAATGTCATTACAGTCCTTAGTAAGGATCCTACCAACCACGGTAGCTTTCAAAAGAGGCTCTTTAAACTCGCTGTCGTAGGTTATCCAACCAGGGTTGGATTGTTTTACCTCTGAGTAGCACTTTTTCTTTTAGCACAGTGGGATAAATAGCCAGTTTACGACAACCCCGAAGGCTCAGAAGAATAGTAGCGGTATGGGGAGCCATTGGACGGGAGACCGATGGTAGCCTCGACAGGAGACTACCATCTGTGTCCAACATATTCTTTATAACGTGCCCCAGGGTCTCTCCCGTACATGGTACCATGGCTTTACGTCCCATCCGACGAATCTCTTCAAGCCCATTGGGAGCGTGGACAGGGCGGAGAGTTTTGCGGAGAGGTGAGACTCGAACCTGGAAACTGCAGATTACGAGTCTGGCACGCTACCGACTGAGCCACCGCTGCCCCATATCCAAGCAGGTGAACAATCTTTATCGAATACCTCAGGGGAATATCCTTGAACTCGAGTAACCAGAGGTTTAAAGACGTGTCCCAGCAGGCAGTAAAGAAAGTTCTCAGAAGCATGTTGGGCTTTAAGGTAGAAAGGCAATTGGATCAGATCTTCCATTAGAGTTATTGAAAAGTCGCCCTTTTCAATGCAATTGTGTGAGTGGAGATGGAAGATAATTAAAGAGAAACTGGAGACCAACAGATAGCAAAGGAAGATAAGTGAGATGAGCGATCAAGAAGTTAGCAAAGTCCAATGGAAAAGAAAGGACATTGGGTTAGCAGCTGCGAGGAGGCCTTGGTCGGTAGATGGCACTTAATGGTTGAACAAAAGAGTAACAATTTCAATGGTCAAGATGAATATCGGGCAAAAACTCAGGCTAAAAAAAAGTAAGTAATTTTTAATAATAAAAGTACGATTTAAAAAAAAAATCGGGCAATAATAAAGTTGAAACCGATGTCGTCATTTCACAATAAGGCAACAAAAGGAATCAACTCGTGCAGAGTTAAAACCACAATATCATTGCAAAAGACTTGAGACGTCACTGTAAGCTAAAAAAAACCTCTATTATCAATCATTTCTTAACCCATAAGAGTTTTTTTTTTTCAAAAAAAAATCACTTGTAAAGTGTCAGGAAAAAAATTCTAAATTGTTGTTGCTAAAAGACATTCCTCGTTTGTGTAAAAAAAAATACAAAGGGAAAATATAATAAATAATACCATTCTTTCTGATTATTACTTAGGATTTTTTTAATGTATCGATGTGGCTGCTATCCAACATTTTAGAGCCTGAAGTAGTAGAAAGTTCCCCCCTAAAAAAAGGAAAATATCATGGAATAATAAAATTGTACAATGGCACGAATATTCACCACGAAAATAACATAACCGCGAGGTACATAATACACACAAAACACATCTATAAAATAGAATCACAAAAAAATATTAGTTTGTTGAAAAACAATGCCATAAAGAATATTGAAAGTATATTTTAAGATTTCTACATAAAAAAATTATCTATGAATTAAGCATAGATGTTGTGCGCACCTCGCGGTGCAAGCACTATTCACTTTTAACTAGACATATAAAAATTTCAAATCTGTGGCGTTGTGTTTCCCACATTGCTCCATTACTGATAGCACCTTAATTAAACAATGCGGGCCGCAAAAATCCCAGGCCGTCTCCTTAGGGGAAGACGTTTTTATTAATGAAATCACTGATGATACACAACTCAGGTTTATGGCAACATAAGAGGGTAACAACATTTATTGAAACACAATCTCTAGTAGTACAGGCAAACAATTAATCTAGATAAAAATGAACTATTTATCGTGAACTTAACCAAAAAGAACTTAAAGAATTAACGGCTTGAGGAACCCCTTTACAGCTAACTCTAAAATTAAAGATAGCCACTTCTAGTCAAAGGAAGGGTAAGCAACTGAAAGAAAATAATGGACAATCGTACCGTTATAATTACTCAGCTCCACGTCAGCTGCATCGGTTATAGCCAGGTCGTCGTCACTCCAGCACGGGTGGGGATCATCTCGTTAGGCCGTCGGTTTTTGGCCGCTGACATCTCCGTCGCTAATTTGGCTGCTAGGGGAGACGGGCCTCTGTTGACCTTCACCTCCGCTGTGGGGTAATTTGGCTGTGGCGAAGAGAGGCGGTCTACTGTATCATCGTAGGAAGGTTGGGAAGGAGAGAGATCTTCACTGGTACAATTTACGTACGGAGGCAAATCATCCTCTCTCTCTTAATTAAGTACGGAGGCAATTTATCCTCTCTCTCTGCTTCTCATTGTAGGGAGCCACTCATTCATGGGAAGTCCTTGCTTTAACGCATCAAGCACACGGCTGTTTAGTCAAAGTCCTGCACTCATCTCCTCCGATACTGAATCGGGCCCGCCCCAAGCTCTGGCCGTCCCGTCCAACTGCTCTCTCTCTCAAATCTCAGTGCTGTCTGCTCTGTTCCAAATCTAGAGTCCAACTCCTCTCTCCAAAAACTCAGTCCTCCCTGCCCCCTTGCTACAAGTTTCCCACGACTCTTCTCCCTCGATTTCCCACGAAAAGGGTATGTGCAACCCATCCACAGCGCCTGCAGAGGAACTCACGAGTGATAAATTCTCCCCAGGGGGTCTGTGAGGTTGACATCGCCGCCTGGGAGAACGGGATCCCTGTTCGTTACACGACATGGGACAAGGTTGTCCAGTCCAGCATCTGCATTTGCTACGGGGGTGGACACAGCCTCTCGTGTGAACCCAGCACTAAAACTGTCAGCACCCCCAGCTGGACCTTCACGGCAGCGAAGAAAAATGTGATTCCGCCTGCCATCCGCTGCCCGTGTGCTATCGAATGTCATGAGATCTGGCGCTGGGTGTCCCGTGTGTGTGTGACCCTCGCTGCAGCTGCGATTTCCGCCCACTCCTGACGTGTTCCCCTTTGTGTGGGAGAAAAGCAAACATCCCAATCTAGCAAGAAATTAATTTAAGAAAATGAATCGTTATGCCTGATGTAAAATCAGCGCATAACAATAGAATCCAAGTAACAAATGCTTTGAAAATAAAGAACAAGCAATAAATTCTTAATTTTAAAAGAGAAATTCTAGAACAGATCGAAGATGCCCATTGGAAATATGCGCCAATCGTGACCACCCATGAATCCTTTAGACTCGAAAAATGTGGTTAATAGATGAATGTTGATAACGAAATGTGTCTGATAACCCTTTTAGAAACAGATACAAGAAGTGCATTGCCAAAAAATGCGGAAGACATATCGAATGGCGATTTTCAGAAATGTATATTAATTGAGGCAAATTATCATTTGCATTAAAGCAATCGTTGAACTTTAGATAGAACAAAATACTCCCCGTGAGACTGATGGGAGCAGAAGTTTCCTGCTGATGAGACATGCCTTGAAACAGATGTTTGTAGCAGCCGTGACCTCTTCTTGCTTCCACGTATCTGCGTAGTCGTAGAGTGACGTGCGGCGAGAGATTCGCTTGGTTGGCGTTGCATTGCATCGATGTTATTTAACAGTGACGAAGTCGTTACTAAGGCTCAGATGTAGTCGCCATCAGATACGTCGTAACTTCAGAATATGAAAACAAAAATAGCGAAAGAATATAGGGAATGGAAAACAATTTAATCTCTTTTGATCTGAATTTTGGTATTACGTAAAAGTGGCTGATGTCAATAGTGCACACTGAACCTAACAATCTACAACGCAAATGAACAACTTCTTTTCGCAAGCGGCTTTTGCTCTGCGCATTTCTTTGCCATTAGGCCAATGACAAAACAACTGTTCAGACCCAACATAGACACTGAGAGAGAACTCGTTTTTGCCTTTCTTCCTATTTGCCTTCCTCTTCTCGTTTAATGTCAGTGTTTTATATCTGTGAAAACAGTTAGGCACATACCCAGGATTTTGTTTGGGGGGAGGAAGTGTCAGAGAATAAGACTCGAGTGATGTTTCCCAATTACTGAAATACTCCACAGGTCAGGAAAGGTTAAAATGATGTTCCATAAGGAATAAAATTTTACAGTTGCTTATTTTTTAAATCTATTAAATCTATTTTTACTGCCGGCCATATAAAATGGGGCTAAAATAAAACGATACATACAAAGTCGCCTGTTTTGCATTTTAAAGTGGGTAGACAGACAAGTTCAAGAATGCGTGTAACACAACAGGATTTCGTGGAGGAGGACTCAATAAACTCCCCCCGCCCCCGAAGGTAAACCTTTGTTCCAACTTTTGACAAATGCAATACTTCTGACGCATCGAGAGGGTCATAGGCAACAGGGGCGTATTTTGAAAATACGTTTGGGCTTTTTTTTTTCAAAATATTAAAACGTAAGAAATCAATAAGTAAATATTAAAAAAAGCAACTAATTGAAAACAGGGATACGTTTTTGCATCAATGCTTAATAGTTGATAAATGTTTCAAAATCATGAAAATGAAAATTATTTTTGAAACTTATACATGGGGGGCCTCCAAACCTTCCCCCTTAAATACGCCACTGCTCTTAGGCTGTAAAATAAAAATTACCTCCATGCATTATTTCTCCCTTAAAAAGTGGAAATGTGTAAATAGTTGTTGCACTCTATCTTGTGAGCGAGAAGGTCGAAAGCAACGAGTTACGTGTCAAATGAAAGTTTGTGACGCGGACAGTGTTGTAGGTTACTCATGCTATCACTCCCCCCCCCTTCTTTCTCCCCAAGGGAAGTAAATTTCATGGGGGGGGGAAGGATCGTCGATCGTAACGAGTTGTATTCTCCAATGAAAGCTTGTGACGTAAATGTCATGAGCTAACTGAAATTATGCCCCTTCTTTCTCGCGCCACCAAGGGGGAGGAAAATTTATCGAGAATCTCGAGTCATACTGAAATGAATGGCCAAGATGTGCAGCGAAAGGAATGGGGAAATTTTCCTCTTCCGAAGCAAAGAGAAGTGCTTTTAGTAACGAAGTTCTCCGAGAAGTAAATATATGAAAGAAAATTTTGCAACATCCGAGTCTTCCTCTATGTACTCCGAAAAGTAACCAATTCAAGTGAACAATGCCAATGATGAAATCATTTGCTCAATTGCCTTTCTGCAAAGAAGATAAATAATTTTCTTTAATTGGTAACAAGAATTAGTTTTGTGCTCTGTCTTCCTTTTAAGTTAATAAATTGAGTAAATGATTTCATCAATGGCTATTTTTTTCACTTTTAAGAGCCAGCATAGGAAGATAGGAAGTTCAGGTGTTCGCTATTTTGATCCCCCCCCCCCCGGAGGGAGCGAACTTGGACTCTACCGCCCCTTCTCCAAATCGGATCTTTGATATTAATGGTTCGTTTGCAAACTTTTCGCCCCTGAAAAGTATATTTTTTTAATATTTCAATTTGTATATTTATAGTTGGCACAGATATAGCAAAATCTTGCAAAATTATTAATGCAAAACACGTTAAAAGAATTTGGAAACACTTAAAATATAAAGTGTGGTTAAAATAATTTGTATTTTTGATATTGTTCGCGCTGGCCAACCTATGGAGTATGCAAACTCTACAGATGGTGATTTAAATAATTAATTGTTTATCAAAATTACAGTACGGATTAGAAAACTGCTAATAAATCAAAATCTGTCTTAAATACAAAAGCTGAATAAAAGATCCAGATTTCTCTGAAAAGGATGTGTGGCATACAAAGTAAAACTAAGTCGAAATATTCCAATGTAAAATTGACGGCATATGTAAATTACAGATTGCTATAAAATGTAGACGTGTGTGATGTAGTATTTATCGTGAAATGAAAGTCAACGCAATAATTCTAGAATTATTAAAATACTAACAAATTATTTATTCGATTTTGGTAAACCAAGTCGTCAAATTTAAAAAAAAAATAATTATCTTAAATTTAGAATGAGCCACAGTTCGTCTTATTCTGCGGCGCTCTTTTCCCAGTGATTTCGCAATTTATAAGTTTTATTCAGGTATTCTATTGCTAATCACCACGATTCCCAGGAGAGAAAGTCATTGGGTTGTTTTACCTCTGAGCGACACTTTTTTGCACACAATGGGCTAAATGGCCAGGTTACAAGGACTCCGAAGGCTCCAAAGTTTGGGGGAGGGGACCCACTGGAACAGCTGTTGGGAGACGGTAGCTTCCCGTCAAGGCTATCCAGCGTGTTCTGGAACATGCACAGGGTTTGACTCAGATATACACATGGGACCACGACTTAATGCTCCATCCGACGAAAGGTGAAGTTCCCAAGCCCATCAGTGTCCCCTACTGACCGTGGACAGGGCGAGGAGTTTCCTGGAGATAAATCTCAGCGCTGCCACAGATGGGAGTCGAATCTGCGAATTCGTCCACCAAATATAATGTCTTTTGGGCTACCGAGAATTTAATTTCATTAAGTTTATTAATGATAAGAAAAAGTAGTACAAATGCAACTAAGGTGAAGTTACGTGGAAAAAAGAAAGTGCCAAAAAATGAAAAGCCTAAAATAATGAAAAATAAAAGTGTGAGAATAATTTAGTAGGGTTTTAATATTAAGATTGAGATAAAATGATTTTAATTTAATATTTTATGTAAAATTTAAATGCATTTGAAAATATTAAATTATTTATTGTCGCCTTTTCGTTCTTTTCAGAGGATGCATTGAGCGTCATTGGAATCAACAGCAGTGAGTAGCCATTTTTTTCTCATCTCTGAGACAAAAAAATTAATAAATAATTCCTCAAGCAGCTGCTTGCCACGGAGGACGAACAGATCCTGTTAGCATAACACGCCATAGACAAGGTCTGTGAAAAAATCGGGATCTCAGCAGAAAGAAACATCCGTGCCTTATCCGTGGCTCGAACCCGATCTTTAATCGCTAGCTATGTACACTAGCCACTTGGACACCGACAATGATACCTTAAAGAGCAGAGAAATTATAACTTACTTTTCATACAGTGCTGAATCAAAGACTATATGGGAGGAGGAGGAGAAGGTGACGCGATTAAGGAAGATCAGTGCTCGTTGAGTTCTTTTCTGAGCGGCACTTGTTTGTGCACACAATGGGCTAAATGACCAGGTCGCAAGGACCCCGAGGACTCAGAGAAAGTTGGGGGGAGGGGTCAGCCTTTGGGAGATAGATGGTGCCTACCGTCAAGAGCATCCAGTGCGTTCTATAACATGCAGAGGGTATGGCTCTCCCGTACACAGTGCCACGGCTTAAGGCCCCATGCGCCTGACGACGACCTCTCCAAGCCCATGGGTATCCCCTACTGACCGAGGGTAAGGCGGGAGTTTTGCGGAGATAAATCTCAACGCTGGCCCAGCTGGGACTCGAATCTGGACTGCCCTACCGACTTCTCCTTCTCCCCGCCAGGGTCAGTTCAGGATTTATGCATAAGTGAAGTAGGTCCTTGTATTTGATCCTATACGGAAAGGAGGGTGGTCGTGATCTCGCATTTATTCAACAGTATATTCCACTGACAAAATAACTTTTACATTTTCATAAATGGCACTTCAACAAGCGCAAGCAACGTGCTCAAGCTAGATGAAAGTTTAACACATTTTTATTCACTTATTACAGAATTAGAACAAAATTATTTGGTATTTACTTTATTCGGTTTGTATTATTATATATATTATTATATTCCACTGTGTTGTATGAACATGCGAATAATAATAATATCTTTGAAGACAGAACTAACATCCACGGTAATTGCAAACTTTCAAACCACATGGAAATCTAAGACCCGTCTTGTGACGTCATAAGCGACAGCCACGCCACAAGTTCAGGCCATTTTTCTTAAGCGTCCCGGTGGCCGCGTGGTTGCTATACTTGGCTATTGATCAAATTAATCAATGGTGAAAAAGAAAATAAACCCGATAGCTCCAGTAAGAGTGCGTTTATAATTAAGTGCGTACCATGAAGGGGTGGTTAACCAATTAAAAACTTTGATTCCTGTAGAGATCGCAATCGATTGGAGTCCAGGATAAGGTTTGCAAGCTTCTTTTCTTGTGTTTTCTTTTCTGCTGAGATTTCGCCTTCCTCAGAGGTTTTCTTATTGATTATTATACAGAGAGGCTCCTGGCAGACCTCTGTGGCAAGCAGATGCTTGAGACATATTTTATTTCTTTTTAAGTAAGCTATGGCTTAGGGCCTCACGCCTAAATGCAAAATTTTCCACTTCAAATCTAAAAGAGACTACAAAAAAAAGGTTATTTTCATTTCAATATAAAAACACAATTGTATAATATCATAGATTCGTTCATAACATAAATTTAAATTCTGGTCCTAGAGTTCATTTTTGGAACAGGTTTGTGACGTAATAGCGAGCAAAATAGCGCATCACGTGATCGGAGCGAATTGTGATAAGTGAGCGAAATCACGTTTTGTCTCCCAGTCTGCATTGTACTTGGCTGTTTTGTCAGATTTTAGGAAATAGTAATATTATATATATTATGAAATAGTAATATTTTATGAATGATAGCAGGGCCGCGCTAAGAGACCATACATGGCACGTGGAAGTTGAAATCAAATGGACGAGCTGAGTCAAGGCAATTTATGACGTACGACATATAAACTGACAGGCTCCTGTCAGACCTTTGTGGCAAGCAGCTGCTTGAGGGTGTCTTTATTTTATTTTTTATTTATCTACCTGTTTGTTACGTAGGTAGTAAAATATCAGAATATCGGTTTCTGAAGTCGATAGTGGTGCTTTTCCAATTGCTAAAATACTCCACCGTTAAAGCGGTGGAGTATTTTAGCAACCATGTGAGATAAAATTACACATATATTAATCTTTTTTTAGTGTCGATCATACAATATGGAGCTAAAATAAAATTATACAGGACACAAAAACATCGGTTTTTGATTTCAAAGCAGGTAGACATATTTAAGATTTTGTGTAAGACGACGGGAATTCGGGAGGAGGGGTGCTCCCCCCCTGCTAGGCACCTCCTTGATGGTACACTTGAAACCTAGACAATATCAATACACACAGTCGTATCAGAATAATATGGTCATAATATTAATGTGGTGGTCATAATTAATAAGGTGGTCATATTATTCTGATACGACTGTTTAGAGTCTAGGTTTCAAATGCCCCGCTATGGACTTCAGAAACACTGTTAAAGTTAATTGTTACTTCATTCCCTACCATATAATGTTTACACTTCGGTGTAAACATTATATGGTAAAATAAATATATGGTAAAAATCGGTGTATCCTCATACCCACACAACCCCAATAGCCAGAAAATATCCAAATATATCTGAGGTGACTATAGGATATCCATTAGTGATCTTAGATGTCGTTAGGATATATTCAGGATATTGTGGCTGTGTGGAAGGGGTTGGGGATGGGGGAAAGCAAAGTGAAGGTAAGTTATGTAAATTTGCTTCCACGTGATGTAATGGTCTTGCATGAAGTTGAATTGTTTCTTCCTTCTAGACTAAATTTTTTGTGCTTAATGTTTTTGGTCCCGCAAAGGCAATGAAGAAATAATATTCGTTGTTAACAGGACATGCTGGAAAAGCCATCGGTGAAGTTGCTAATAACGGAACTGTCCTCACAGGAATCAGATTTAATAACGTGTTAAGATTCATAAAAGTTTCGTTTGCTTCGAAATTCTCATTCAAACACCCATTCAAAATTTCCAACTTTTTATGATTCATAGAAATCGAAATCATTTTGCCCAGTAGCATAAATTGTAAAAGTGAGGTTTAGTGGTGACCTTACCGTCAAAAGAAAGAGGTCATGATATGAAAGTTCTATTTTAATATTACGGTAAACACGTGAATGTGATTCTTTTAATAAATACCTCCCTCACCCCTTGGACCATAAAGATGAATAAAATTTCCTTTCACCTGAACAGTGCGTCTGCATATAAATTCAACTCTCGTTAATTCGAAGCTCAAGGAAAACGAAAATATTCCGAGTTATCGAATCTGTGCTAAAAATACTCGTAGGCAGTTTAAAAGCTAGAAGGCCGCAAATCGCCTCTGGCACTTATGAGAATCTCGTTTTCAAAGACAAAGAAGTTTTTCCTTTACCTGCTCTTTCATTCCTTAAAAGTTTTAATTTGAGCTAGCGAATGATGGGGGGGGGGGAATGCAAATAGTATTTCATTAGTAATCATACAACATAAAAGTATTCGCCCTTTAATTCTTAAAGTCTAAAAAATTGCATTTCTCACACCTCTCTCAGAAAAGTATATTATTGCTGTCATAGGAATATCTCTTAAAAACTACTACTAATTTTTCAAATTCCTATTCTATAGATGTTTTTTGTAAAACTCGATAACAGCTCTGTCATTTCATCATTTAGTGATCTGTAAAGATATATATATTAAAATTACTAAGCATTTCAAAAATGTGAATTGTAGTATTTCATTAGTACCAATCAAATTAAAAAAAGAGTTTTCTAATTATCATTTTCGTTGTTTCCAATGGAAACTTCATGATGTTCACATTTAACCACCAAAATTTCATATTTCATTTTATCATTAATACATCTTTGCAATATTCTTTTGAAATTTTGGAATTTACAAACTTTTTCACCGTTAGAGGGCGCAATTATAGTGTTTGAAAGATTCCGAAAGGGCGAATCATGATATTTTATCAATTCCTATCTAACCCAAAAAAGATTATTTCATTTATCTCTAAATACAAACAATTATCTGCTAAAATTAAAAAGGTGTATTTTACCACCCCCTCTAGGTCTAAGGAGTGAACTCATTGTTGGCAATGGAAACTTCGTGACCTTCACATTCCATCACCAAAATTTCAAATTTCTAGCATAAATACATCGTTTGCAATATTCGTTTGAAATTTTGGAATTTTCAAAATTTTCCACGGCTAGAGGGCATAATTATAGTTTTAAAGAGATTCGGAAAGTGCATATCGTAATATTTCATCAATACCTATCCAAGAGAAAAAGAATTTTTAATTTATTTCCGTAAACAAAAAAAGTTCGATGTCTACAGACGGACAGACAGACAAAGCGAAACTATTACCTCGTTTTCTTTGAAAACGAGATAACTAGTTCCAGAACCCGCAATAGATTCCCACCTCCTGGAATGTTTTTGATCCCACATTGAGTGAACCATTTCAGCAACTTTACTGATCGTCATCAGGAAATTCTGTATGCCTGACTGTTTTTCTCTTTCTTTTAATGTAGCTTTTCCAACACCACATCTTTTTTCTTTAAAACGATCGACAGAACACTGCTAGGAATTCCGAATTCTTCGGCAACAGCTGTGATCACTTAATGACGATGCATTCAACTGACGCTTTGCCGCCCCATTATAATCAGGGGGAGGGGGGGTGGGACATTCCCCCTCACCCCTTTCAGAATGCTAGTAAGGGCAAAAAAAAAATCATTAAACTTATTTATATTTCATGCATTTTTCAAGAAATCTTTTAAAGACCTCTAAAACGGAAGAGGATATTTAATACTGCTTTGGAAATCCAGTCTCTTGGCCCGCTTTTATATTTCCCTGCTCGACTGTGTTCGTTGCCCTCCTTCCCCTCACGATTTGTATCGAGATCCGGGTCTGAGCGTCTCCGTGAGAAACTAACTCTAAACCAGAATTAAACTAGCACTTTCTATGACGAATTTGCCATCTGTCAGCGTCGAGGGGAAGTTGTACATAGCCGAATAAGAATCGCTCTTATTCCATTGCAAGCAGTGGGAATCATGGTCAGCCGGTAAGAATCGCTTTGTCCGTCTGGCAAAACTTTCGTACCAATTTAACATCACCAGTAACAAAATAAATTTTAATGGGGGAAAAACCTCATCAGAAAGGGATTTTCTTTCAAATAGTCTTCAGAAAATTTCGAAGTATCGCGGTGACGATGAAAAAACGGTTCCGGTTGAAAAAGAGAAAAAAATGCAATAAATGTATAAAGATTCTGGTGGGAATTAAAATAAATTCAATTAACGGAAAATTCGAGATATAGAGGTTCGAGTTAAAAAGAGTTGACTAGTCACGGTAACAAACAAAGAAGGGAACTACAGACTGGGACATTTTCATTTCGCACGAAACATAGTTCGCTTTGCTCAATGAAATTGCAATCACGTTGTGTAATGATGATGAAAATCTCGCGTGAATCAAATTTGTATTGAATTGTATTCTGTAGCATTTTCTTTCATCTAAGATTTATTTTTGTCTTTCCAGGACGTGGTCTAACAGCGGGAGGTAAGTTCCAGTTCAGCTTCTTTCCACAATAACATAATTAACAGAGAGTTCTTCAGTTATGTACATTTACATAAAGAATTTATTTTGTGCGCATGTATTTTTTTTTTTCAAGACAGTAATTTATTGGTATTGTTGCCAAATGGTTGTGAGTGAGTCTGTTTGTAGGTTTTCGATAGTTCAAGATGTTGTGCGAGAGCGTGATGAATAGCTTTACATAGCATTGGAAAGATCTGAACAGCACTCAGTCGAAATAGGTTAAGATTCTCGAAAGAGCAACGTCATATCAATCCGATGTTCGGAATCTTTCTGGCTGGATAACTGTTAGCATAATTTTGGCGCAACATTACCAAAACTTAGTTGTTTTACCTCATCAGCACTTTTGCGCTTATAATGGACCAGATGGCGAAGTCACAAGAACCCCAAAAAGTTGGGCAAAGGAAGAGGGATCCACTGGACAGTTATCAGAAAATATATTGAAGCCTGCGGTCAAGTCCATCTAGCGTGTTTCTTTAACAGGGTATGACTCTCCTGCACACTGGTCCACAGTGCAACGCCCCATCCGAAGGACGGTGGCATTTCCGAGCTCGCCTTTCTCTGAGTGGATGATAATGGAGATAAATCTCAACGCCCGCACAGTTAGAATCCGAACCTGGATGCATCAGATTTCTGCTGCAAACACGTGAATTATTTATGTAAACGTTTGGCAAAGTTATTTTATTCAAATAGGTACAAAGAGGATGAAATGTAAACAAAATTGAATACATACAAGGAGAAATACAGGCAATGGGTAGAGAAATGAAAACACCGTAAGCGTAATAAAACACCGTAACCTTTCCACAACAAGGTTTGTTGTGGAAAGCCTTCGGTTTGTGTTAAACAGCAGCCTCTACGTGTCACTGGCAAAGGCATGAAAGATGCAAGTGACATCCCAGCATGTTTAGCATCATGTCTATAAAGGCAAACCCGGTATAACTGAATGTAATTATTGGTACCATGTCGTCAATGAGAGAAGACAGCGATTTCGAAAGGGGCATGAGCTGTCTTTCAGGATAGCAGTGTTCAAATTCACAGAGCACACGTGGTCACCCAGTGGTTTGAGGAGCATGAGACTGAACTTTATTCACATACCATGGCCACCACAGTTACCAGATATCAAACTGATGGAAAATCTATGGGAGATTCTGCAACGATGTCTCAGGCAACGTTTTCCAGTTCCATCGAACATGCAGGAATTGATGGCGTTTCTTTGGACTAATGTGTCGTATCCCTCTTGCTGACTTTCAGACACTGGTAGACTCTATGCCACGACGTATGCAGGCTGTACTGGACTCACATGGCCGTCCAACACGGTATTAGGGATTTGAAGTTGCAATTTCCATTTTCCGATTATCTGTATAAATTAAGATATCACCAGAGTTGTCCTTTCATTTACAGACGGAACTCAGAAATCTCGTTAGTAAATAATGAGTTAAGCAACTCACTCATAAAATCAAAGTGAATTTCAATCATTTCCAATGGTACTCTCAAACTTAGATCAATTAGGACAGTGGCATAGTTCTACAGCAAATGCAATAGCGCATTCGGTTACACCTCAGTGATTGGCCATCTCCAAATCACTACACGTGCACTCATTTAAATGTGGTCGAAGAAATCACAAATATTAAAGTATTCTTCGGTTGGTGATGCAATGAATCAAATGTTTATGACTATATATGATAGTAAATAAAGCCAAAGGATAAATATTCATGCAAAAATCATTAATCCTAGGCCTCAGTACTATTTAGGGTCCCTCATATTTTGCAAAATAATGAAATCCATTCTATTTGAGCCCTCTATGGGCCCCCGTGTAGCAGGGGCCTTAGGTCAGGGCCTAGTGGTCTTTACATTTAATCAGACAGTGAAGAAATAAAATTTACCCGTAATTCGTTTGGTGTTGGCCATTCAGATCCTTCGCCATAACAATCGTTTGCTGTTACCAAAGTTGTAACTCCAGATATTGCATAATAATAGCGGCCAAAATTATGAACTGAAATTAATATTTTTTATGTTCTAAAACTTCACAAAATATGTATGGCATCGTGAATGTACTTCGAGTTCAGTACAAAAGTTGATTAAAGTACACTGGTTTCCATAAATTAAGGAAAATCCCTATGTTAAAGTTAATAGGAAGCTAACGTCAAAGCTCTATAACTTCTAAAATAAGTTTTTTGTTTCGAAAAATGTGATTGCAGATCAAGATCTCAATCAAATAAATCAATATCTCGATTTTCAACAATATTCGTTCAGTATTTAAAATGAGTTATGGGAGTTTAAATATGCAATGCCAGTCTTAAGAAACTTATACAAAACTGAAGAATAGTGAAAGAATTCTTTACGCAAAGTTCTAAAACGCAAACTTATTTTATTAAACACTTTGATACAATACTTATTACTAAGTTTAACTTCTGAAGTCAATTTTTCTGGTTGGCTTTGTTATCACTAAATATTCTAACTTCCATAACTCATTAAGTGCTGAACGAATATTGTTGAAAATCGAGATATTGATTTATTTGATTGAGATCTTTATCTGCAATCACATTTTTCAAAACAAAAAAAGCTTATTTTAGAAGTTCTAGAGCTTTGACTTTGCTTCCCACTTAACATAGGAATTTTCCTTAATTTATGGAAGACAGTGTAATTAAAAGTTAAAAACTAAAATGTTTCCCTGATCATTTACTATATATGTTCCTTTCCATCTTTTAGTTTAACTTTCTGACTAAGCATTCACGACTGGGTCATTTCTGTTACATCCAGTCCGAAATTCGATGATTTCATAAATTATTGTGGCCTGTATTATCTCGCAGTTGGCTGAAGGCAATCAACCAATCGATTATATCCATATAAGAATAAAGTCATTGTAAAGCAAGGCCATCAATAGAAAACATTCTTCGGTAAATTAAACGCGATTCAATTTTTGGCCTAACTCAAAGGCCAAAACAAAACCTTTTCAGTAGTTGCAGGTTTCGTGCTGACCCAACAATGTGTAGCTGTACCACGTGATGCTATGCGTGACAACAGATGTTGGGATGCTCGTGTGAAGCAGAAGAGCAACGATGATCAACTTTTGTCATCAATGACCTACTTTTAAAATGAAAGATATCTAACACGCCTCACATCTAATTAAATGACCCAACATATCAGTTGAAAAGGTTCAAGAGAGCATATTTCTTCTATCTGTTAGTGGATTGGGTTGGGTTGTTTTACCTCTGAGCGGCACTTTTTTGCACACCATGGGCTAAATGGCCAGGTCACATGGACCCCGAAGGCTCAGAGAAGTTTGGGGGAGGGGCCCACTGGAACAGCTGTTGGGAGACAGATGGTAGCCTCCCGTCAAGGCCATCCAGCGTGTTCTTTAACGTGTACAGGGTATGGCTCTCCCGCACACGGGGCCACATCTTAACGTCCCAACGGCCTTTCCAAGCCCATCGGTGTCCCCTACTGACTGTGGGCAAGGCGGGGAATTTTGCGGAGATAAATCTCAACGCTGACCCAGCTGGGACTCGAACCTGGAAACTGCAGCAGATTACGAGCCTGGCGCGCTACTGACTGAGCCACCCCCAGCCCCTCTCTGTTAGTGTTCAACATCCTTCCATATTACAGTTTAACCTACAAGCTAAATCAGAATGCATACTCTGATAATCTTCATTTTTATATCAGCCATGTTAAGTTTCATAACATTTGCTAGTTTTCAGTTGAGTTTTTAGTAAGATCCATAAATGGATTCGCATACAAACCTCGGGCAGTTCTTAATTTGCCGAGTCCCGCTTGTCCTCCAAGCGTCGAGATTTACCTCTGCTAACTCCCACCTTAACCCTCGATGAGAAAAAAGACACCGATGGGCTTGGCAAGGCCAGCGTCCATCGGATGGGACTTTAAAGCCGTGATCCGTGTGCAGTAAACCCATATCCTGTTCACGTTAAAGAGAGAGAGAGAGTCCACTGGATGGCCTTGAGAGGAGGCTCCCATCTATCATTTAACACCTGTCCGGCGGGGAGTCCCCTTTCCGAAACTTCTCTGAGCAATTGGGGTTTTTGTGACCTGGCCGTTTAGCCCATTGTGCGAAAACAAAGTTCCGTTCAGAGGAAAAACAACTTAATCCATATATGGGAATGTGGAAACAAGAAACAATGGGCTACGGAGGGTTCAACCAGATAATAAAATTTAGCTTCCAAAATTCTTCTTATTCAATCTAGGCAACGGCTATTGCATTAGGTGACTGCAGACGAATTGACATTGCCAATTTTCATCTGCACTTTTATGCATGAAACGAGCTATCTACCAAGTCTGGGTTCCAGGTTAAAATTCCTAATAAATTCCTAATAAATTGAGTAGTGACATAAGTTTTCGGGATTCCCCAATGTTGTAGTAAATTTTCATCGTTTCAAATGCTTTCATTGAGAATGTCTCACTTTCTCTTCTCTCTACTCATACGAAAAAGAAAAATAAACGTCGGCAAATCTCTGATAATCAAAATCGGATAACAAGTTTAGTAAAAACTCGTTTTGGTGCTCTATTTTCCTGTCAATTGATTTTGGTGAATTGTGTAATCGTGCAAACTTTTAATTTAGTATCGTTTTGACTTCTCTTAAATCGCATATCGAAAGTCTGGCCTTCTTTCAATTTTCTAAAAGTGTATTCCTATTGCTTTTTAGTGAGAGGTCGTGACGGCGAAATTCGAACACAGCCGATGTCACTCCAGCGTTATAAGATTTCATTTCAAATAGAGGGCAATTAGAGAAAGTAGCTTTTGCGACTTCACACAGCCGAAGGTAAGGGAGAAAGGAAGCCGACCAGTTTGTCCCTTTTCAAATTAACAACGGTGGCGGTGATAAGGAAAAGGTCATTGCTCCCTGCAAGAGACTTTGCAAGTGTTTTTTTAACACTCCAGTAATTTTTGCTCCCTAAAGGACGACACGGGGAAAGCTGCTCGGGATTTCGTCACCATTTTCTTTCCCAGGAGTAAAACGACTCTCTTACAGCACCACAGAGTCCAAATGACAAGCTGCTAAAAACAGATCTCGAATATTAAATAATGCATTAGTAAAAATAAGAATGTCTTTTCTGGACCACAAAATCCTTCATACGTCCTTAAATGGCCCCCGACAGACTTGAGCGTTATGACCGCCCCTGACTTGATCTGTGGCTGTGTCATCACCGCATGCATCACAATACTAAAGAGTATCACTTTTCCACACCCGTGCTGTGAGGCGCAGAGTAGGAGCAGATATGGCAAAAGATATTTCACGTGTATGCCCGAGCAAGTAACTCGGTTTCCGTCAACACCGGTGGAAATCCATCGGCACCTCCTGTCTGTGTACGGCTCAGATGTCAGTCAGTGTAATGTGATTATGCTCGATGAGGACAGAAACATTTCGCAAACGATGTGCAACTGTTCACCACCCACCCAGGGGCGTAGGGAAGGACTATGGTTGGGGGGGGGGGGAGAGAGAAGTCCAAACTTTTCCAACTCGAGCAAAATTTTGACAAAATTTGCCAACTGAGCAAAACTTGCTTAGATTTTCGCTTCCGGGGTTGGGGGAGGTCATTTGACTTCCAATTTTGCCAACTAGCCATAATTTCTCAGACATACTTCCAATATTTGCATCTCGTCTGAACGACTGAATTGTAGCAAATCAGTATGAATTTTTGCCTTGATTTGATCAAATCTCCTTAATTTCACAAAACTAATCCCAATCTTTACATCTCTCCTAAATTTGCCAAATCACTTCAAGCTTTCAAACTCCCAGATTTTTTTTTTTGGAAAATTAAGGGGAGTTGTCAAAATTGATGCAACTTGGCAAATCTAAGGCAGTTTGGAAAATGGAGAGACCGCAAAATTCGAAGTCACTTAGTAATAATAGGTGAGTTGGCAAAATCTTGGGGAGTTGGCAAAATTCGGAGTGACTTGACAAAATCTTGGGGAGTTGGCAAAATTCGGAGTGACTTGACAAAATCTTGGGGAGTTGGCAAAATTCGGAGTGACTTGACAAAATCTTGGGGAGTTGGCAAAATTCGGAGTGACTTGACAAAATCTTGGGGAGTTGGCAAAATTCGGAGTGACTTGACAAAATCTTGGGGAGTTGGCAAAATTCGGAGTGACTTGACAAAATCTTGGGGAGTTGGCAAAATTCGGAGTGACTTGACAAAATCTTGGGGAGTTGGCAAAATTCGGAGTGACTTGACAAAATCTTGGGGAGTTGGCAAAATTCGGAGTGACTTGACAAAATCTTGGGGAGTTGGCAAAATTCGGAGTGACTTGACAAAATCTTGGGGAGTTGGCAAAATTCGGAGTGACTTGACAAAATCTTGGGGAGTTGGCAAAATTCGGAGTGACTTGACAAAATCTTGGGGAGTTGGCAAAATTCGGAGTGACTTGACAAAATCTTGGGGAGTTGGCAAAATTCGGAGTGACTTGACAAAATCTTGGGGAGTTGGCAAAATTCGGAGTGACTTGACAAAATCTTGGGAGTTGGCAAAATTCGGAGTGACTTGACAAAATCTTGGGGAGTTGGCAAAATTCGGAGTGACTTGACAAAATCTTGGGGAGTTGGCAAAATTCGGAGTGACTTGACAAAATCTTGGGGAGTTGGCACAATTCGGAGTGACTTGACAAAATCTTGGGGAGTTGGCACAATTCGGAGTGACTTGACAAAATCTTGGGGAGTTGGCAAAATTCGGAGTGACTTGACAAAATCTTGGGGAGTTGGCAAAATTCGGAGTGACTTGACAAAATCTTGGGGAGTTGGCAAAATTCAGGTGAGATATAAAAATTAGGATTTTTTCTGTGAAATTATGGCGTGTTGGCAAAATCTAGGGAGTTGGTAAAAACTAGGGGCAGTTGGCAAAATTCAGAGTGACTTGGCAAAAACGTGGAGAGTTGACAAAATTCAGGTGAAATGTAAAAATTGCAATCTTTTTTCTGTAAAATTATGGCGTGTTGGCAAAATCTAGGAGAGTTGGCAAAACTTAGGGAGTTGGTAAAAACTAGGGGCAGTTGGCAAAATTCAGAGTGACTTGACAAAAACGTGGAGAGTTGACAAAATTCAGGTGAAATGTAAAAATTGCAATCTTTTTTCTGTAAAATTATGGCGTGTTGGCAAAATCTAGGAGAGTTGGCAAAACTTAGGGAGTTGGTAAAAACTAGGGGCAGTTGGCAAAATTCAGAGTGACTTGGCAAAAACGTGGAGAGTTGACAAAATTCAGGTGAAATGTAAAAATTGCAATCTTTTTTCTGTAAAATTATGGCGTGTTGGCAAAATCTAGGAGAGTTGGTAAAACTTAGGGAGTTGGTAAAAACTAGGGGCAGTTGGCAAAATTCAGAGTGACTTGGCAAAAACGTGGAGAGTTGACAAAATTCAGGTGAAATGTAAAAATTGCAATCTTTTTTCTGTAAAATTATGGCGTGTTGGCAAAATCTAGGAGAGTTGGCAAAACTTAGGGAGTTGGTAAAAACTAGGGGCAGGTGGCAAAATTCGGAGTGACTTGACAAAAACGTGGAGAGTTGACAAAATTCAGGTGAGATGTAAAAATTGCAATCTTTTTTCTGTAAAATTATGGCGTGTTGGCAAAATCGAGGCAACTTCGCAATATCTAGGAAAGTTGGAAATTCTTGGGGGAGTTGGCAAAATTCAGAGTGGCTTTACAAAAATCAGGTGTGATGTAAAATTGGGATTTTTTTCTGCAAAATTGTGGCGAGATGGCAAAATCTAGGGCAGTTGACAAAATTCGAATCCACTTGGTAAAATACACGGGAGTTGTGAAAATTGGGATTGTTTTTGTGAAATTAACGAGAGTTGATAAAATCGAGAAAACTTTGCAAAATCTAGGGAAGTTGGCAAAACTGGAAAACACTTTGTAAAGTACAGGTGAGTTGTAAAAATTGGGATTGGTTTTGTGAAATTAAGGAGAGTTTGAAAAATCAAGAACTCTTGGCAAAATTTAGGGGAGTTCGCAAAATTGAAAGCCATTTGGTAAAATACACGAGAATTGTGCCTTTCTTGTGCAATTAAGAAGAGTTGATAAAATTCGAAGTGGCTTGGCAAATTCAGGGAAGATGTGAAAAGTGCGATTTTTTCTGTAAAATTACTGCGAGTTGCAAAATCTAGAGTAGTTGGCAAAGTTCGAATGCACTTGGTAAAATATAGGCGAATATTGAGATTTGTTTTGTGAAATGAAGGAGTGTTGGATAAATCGAGGAAACTTAACAGAATGTAGGGGAGTTGGCAAAATTCGAAACCACTTGGAAAATACGGGCGAGTTGTGATAATTGGGATTGGGTTTGTGAAATTCAGGATAGTTGACTAAAATCGAGTAAACTTGCAAAATCTTGGGGAGTTTGAAGTCCTAGATTTTGCCAACTCGCCATAACTTTAAGGAAAAATATCCTAATTTTTACATCTCACCTGAATTTTGCGAACTCCCCACGATTTTGCCAAGTCACTCCGAATTTTGTCAACTCCTCAAGATTTTGTCAACTTGCCATAATTTTACAGAAAAAAAATCCCAAATTTTACATCTCACCTGAATTTTGTCAACTCCCCAAGATTTTACCAAGTTACCTGTTATTACTAAGTGGCTTCGAATTTTGCGGTCTCTCCATTTTCCAAACTACCTTAGATTTGCCAAGTTGCATCGATTTTGACAACTTCCCTTAATTTTCCAAAAAAAAAATTACAAATTTTCACAACTCATCTAAATTTTACGAAGTCGCTTTGAATTTTGTCAACTCCGAGTTACTTTGGGGGGGGGGGGAGCCTCCCTCCCATTCTCCCATTGCTACTCCCCTGCATCCACCGTACAATTCACACTACAGGGTGCTGTCATATTTTCCCTTGTTTGGGAAACTGAAGAAACATCTCCGTGTCGACGCCGTCGAACAGGAAGTGCCTAATTGACTTCAGCTTCCTCCTTTCGTCACGACTTCGATAAGAGTTACGAAAAATGTCTCCAAAAGTTTGGTGACCAGTTAGAAAAATGATGCACTCTTATGGGAACATTTCCTGAAAATTTTTTACTGTGCAATTACCTACACTCTGCAGAAATGAAATAGGGAACCTTATTTTCGGACTTACCCTTGAAGTGAATGCAATTAATTTATTTGTCAGACGAAAAAATATAAGTAGAAAATGAAACGAAATATATTATTTGATTGCAAAAAATCACGTCACTTTTTTTTTAGTGAAAAAAAAACAGTTCCAGGTCTTGTGTATCTGGATCAGGACTGGACCTAGGAGGGTGGGATTGAGGGGTTAGAGGTCATCATCCCCTGGAGAATGCTAGTAACGGTAACTGAGGTAAAAAAATAAGCCTGTGCACATTTCATATTTCGCTTAAGGGGCGACCCCTTAAGTCCACGAAAAGGATCCGACGGGAATTTTTCCGGGAGGGGAAGGGGTCAAATTTGTTTCCAGGAGGGGCAGAATATCTCCATCGGGGGCAAACAAATCAATGTTTAAAAATAGAAATATTTATATCGAGCTGTTCAGTAATGAGCGCAGTTGCAAATAAGTAATGTCATACAAGAACCCTACCTGAGGATGTCCGAAAACAAAACGAAAAATAAAGGAACTTATTAAAAATACATGTAAGGAATCTTTTTCATAAAAATAAATGTAAATAAATGAAATACTTCGGATAACAAAAGGAAATGTAAAAAAAAAAACCAAGATTTACATTTCTTTAAAGAAAAAAAGATTATTTTTAAGTATTATTTAACGTAAACACCTGTTTCGATCAATTTTCCCAAAGGGGAGGGAAGGGGGGGGGTGGAAACTCCCTCCCCCCTTCCGCTCCCATGTCTCCATGTTCACCCATTCGATTTCTTCCTGTGGGGTTTCATGAAAGCTGCAGCTTATCATCTGACGCTATTACAATCCGTTAATAAACTGAGTGGCCCTATGACTATCGTCATTTCGGATATGTTGATTTCAATTTCATTATCATAGAAATTCTGCATTCAAATCGATCAACAAATAAACTACCCAAAAGCAAAAGCTTGATTCGATTGTTGTGGTACATATTGAATTTGAAAGTACAATAAATAAATCAAAAATGATCTTTAAGAATGATAAAAATAGTGATAATTAATTAATTATCATTATTTTCTTTTAACTAACAGATGAACAGATTTAGAAAAGAGGAAGAAATTCGATTCGATTGGAATTGTCCAGTTTCTGATATTGCATCTCCAGAGTCGCTCTCACAGGTCGTGCAATTCTCTTCATTCGTTGCCACTTGTTTGGCTTTCCTGTGACATTTATAATTAATTAATTTTTAATTACACATTGTAACGTTTGGTATGAAAAATTAACCCTGTTATAGATAATTATGAGAGGGGGGGGGGTGTCGCTCAGGCGATAGTGCATCAGGCCCGTAATCTGATGTTACAAGATTCGAGTCTCAACTGTGCCAGCTTCGAGATTTATCTCCGCAAAAGGAAGGGGATACCGATTCGAATTGGAAAGGCCGCCGTCCGTCGGATAAAAGATGCTCTGAACGGTTTTGACAGGAATGTACCGTCTTTCTCCTGTCCTGTCATCTGTTTCCGTCGCAGAGATTCACGCCAGTGGGAAAACAGATGCTTCATTTTCAGATATCTTTAATTATTACAACTCGAACTGATGAAAGTTAATCCAAATTAATTGTGATGCGAAAAGGAAACTAATTGCTGATATCATGCCATTTATGTATTTTGATTGACAAGGCTTAAAATACAATGGTCCTGTTTACTTCATATGATCCTATTATTAATTTTTTCGACATGAATAGTGGCATAGCTATAGTTTATACATTTTGCAGATTTCATATTTGCTTGAAATTTTCGAGGACATAATGTTTGTAAAAGTTTATGAATGGTTAATAAGTTATTTAGAAGTTCTGATCAGAAAAGATTCCCAATTTTTCTCATCCAGCTTCTATCATCATCGAATAAACTTGATTCGCATCATCATTTGCGCGTGATCTCCTACATACTCATCGCTGATGATATAACTGATGATTTTAGCACATCATCTGTTTGAACATTCTGATGTTGATTTCTTAAACGTTTCTAGATGAATTAAACATAAATCGAGCGACTCTGGATTTCGGCGAAACAGCTGAAACTCGCGTGCACTGGTTTTCCATTGTTTCTTCACAATGGCCGGAAATGAACTCGATGTCTGTTTCATCCTCATCCTGTTTGATTTCCGCGTTCCTTTCTCCAATGTAAGAAAAACAGATTTTGACGGAACATGACGAAAAATAATTAATGATCAACGCCGATTCTCCTCAACAAATTAAAACTGGACATTTTTTTTCTAAACGAAAAGAACTTATTTCACCGAAATCATATTATTTACTCATTGCATTTTAAGGCAGGGTAAACGAGGTCACTCCTCGATAATTTAAATAACTGGAAATGGAGGCAAGAATCATGATAAAAGTATATACATATATTGCACGTTTAGTAAGAATAAATTTGAAAAAAAAGACCACTACAAAAAAAAAGGCTGCTGCACCATCTTACAAGGATAATGTTTGAGAAAAGTACATTTCTCGGAATGTCATTGTGGTCTGTTCCGTTTCAATCCCGTTCCTTTTCGATCTCTCCCTCATTTACATTTTTTTCTGGATCTAGTTCTCTCCATTGTAACAATTCCTTATGCGTTTCCATAATTTTAGGTGGGCTCATAAATGCCATTGCAAAAAACCGCACCCGCTTCAGTCGCATAGAATGGCAAATAAGTAATGTCATACAAGAACCCTACCTGAGGATGTCCGAAAACAAAACGAAAAATAAAGGAACTTATTAAAAATACATGTAAGGAATCTTTTTCATAAAAATAAATGTAAATAAATGAAATACTTCGGATAACAAAAGGAAACGTAAAAAAAATAACCAAGATTTACATTTCTTTAAAGAAAAAAAGATTATTTTTTAGTATTATTTAACGTAAACACCTGTTTCGATCAATTTTCCCAAAGGGGAGGAACGAAAACATCGAAAGGAACGACCTCGTGTGAGCGAAAAGGAAAGTTCCCTGGAGGCATCCGTGGGTCAGGGTCGAAAAGCTTTTGTGAGAAAGATGATCCCTCAGATGAGAGACACACACATTCTAACCAAGATCCCATCACATCGAAGGTTGGATTGAGTTGTTTCAGCTCAGAGCAGCACTTTTAGGAACACAAATGTATTAAATGACCAGGTCACAAGGACCCCCAAGAGCTCAGAAAAGGTTGGAGAAGGGGGATCCACTAGACGCTGTTAGGAGAAAGATGGATGCCTTTCGTCATGACCACTCAGTGTGCACAAGCCATGAGGTCCTTTTCCAAATTATTATGATTTATTAATAGAGAGGAAGGGACAAAAATAGACGCTAACACCGCTCAAGACATCAGAAGCGGGGAAATATTTACAATGTAGTTAACACTATGATACACGTATTGAGAACATATGATTAAATACATAACGAAAGTTAAAACTTAAAACATTTTAGAAACTTTTCCAAGTCGACTGTATTTAGACGATCTGTGAAAATATGGAAATTTGGGGACATCACAACATCTAGAGGTGGAGAGTTCCAAGCACGACCAACTCGGCATACGAAGGAATGGTATTTACAGTTTGTTCTCGCATGAGGAATATGTATACACTGAGGATGCCTCCTTGTTCTGCTAGAGTCCAAGACATGAATTAATGGCTCGACCGGATTTGAATAGAGAAAATGATGTTGAAAATGAAAAATGTTAATGATTTTATGACAGATCTTTAGATCGTGACCAACTTTCTCCATTCTAAGGAGTGAATATTGAGAACTTTCGATCTTTCCTCATAGTTTGAGTTGGAAAGTGCAGGTTATCTCTTACTAACCATCTGAATGGACGTTCAACTAGAGTGATGTCAGAGATCATATTCAAGAATAGGTAAAAGTAGTGAATGCCTTGAAAAAAGTAGGCCTATTGCACTCCTTATAGCAAAGCAAAATCATGAAAGCGACACGGTTGGCTGTTTTTTGGTGATGTTTTGGCAGTGCAAAGAAAATGAGAAGTTGGGAGAAATGGTAACAACCGAATCCAATTGAAATGATACATTGATGACTGGGGAGCCACTGATAACATCATTTGGCTTCTGATTGCTACGACCCAAGTGCATGATTGTTGTTTTGTCTTCAGAAACTGGTAACTGGTATGACAAATTCCAGTCTTCGATGCTGTCGCATGCAAGCTGAAGGGAACGACAAATGTCTTCAAAAAAGCCGAATAGGCATAAAATTTAAAGTCATCAGCAAATACGTAGCAGGCGACTGGTCGTAGAACAGAAAGTATGCTTGAGGTGAACAATGCGAAAAATATAGGCCCAAGAACAGATGGATTGGAAAAAGGGCATCTTCAACTCTTATTTGTTGAGAGCGGTTGGAAAATAATGCACAGCTTAATCTTACGGTGATCTGGGGGATTCCCAGTCCAAGAAGTGTGTCAAAGACGAACGATCCTTTTACTTTATGGAAATCTTTTTCGAAATCTATATAAATAACGTCGATTGGACTGCCAAGGTCAATTGTTTGAGGGGCGGGGGTGGCTCAGTCGGTAGCGCGCCAGGCTCGTAAACTGTAGTTCCCAGGTTCGAGTCCCAGCTGGGTCAGCGTTAAGATTTATCTCCGCAATATTCTCTGGCCTGCCCACGGTCAGTAGGGGACACCGATTGGCTTGGAAAGGCCGCCGTCCGTCGGATGGGACGTTAAGCCGTGGCCCCGTGTGCGGGAGAGCCATACCCTGTGCACATTAAAAACACGCTAGATGTCCTTGACGGGAGGCTACCATCTATCTCCCAACAGCCGTTCCAGTGGGTCTTCTCCCCCAACCTTCTCGGAGCCTTCGGAGTCCATGTGACCTGGCCATTTAGTCCATGGTGTGCAAAAAAGTGCCGCTCAGAGGTAAAACAATCCAACCCAATTGTTAGAGTAGCGGCTTGCCATGAAACCAAACAATTCATATGGAATAATATTATGCACCTGAAGAAAGTAAAGAAGTTTGAATAGTATGCAACGTTCCATTATTTTGGGAACGATATTAGTCAGAGAGATTGGACGGTAATTGGTAGGATCAGTGGGATCACCTTTTCTCATGTAAATTCGAAACTTTGGCTTGAGTGCAGTCAGGAGGAACTCAGCAAGATTCCAGGCAGGAGTTGAACAGGATAGACATTTTTTTTGCAAACAACGGAGTTTAGCTGCTTGTAAAAAGTTAGTGGAATCTTGTCTGGTCCAGGTGATGATTTGGTCGGAATTAATGAAATGGCAGTGTTGACATTTTGTGGGTCGAACATGCCCGAGGACAGAGAATCGATTGATTGGTCAGAGGAGGTAAATAAGGTAAGCACCTCAGTAGCATAGACATAGCAAAAGTGGTCGCAAATAGTGAAGCCTTTTAATAATTTGAAGTGACGGCTGAACCTCGTGGTGTTTCAAACGAGGGATAACTCGTCGACCTTTTAGTTTACCTCTCGCATCTTTGTAAAACGCATTCGAATTTTTAGCGTTCCACACGGAACCACTTCTTAACTTCCCATCCGACGGACTGGAGCCTTTCCGAGCCCACCAATGCCCCCTTTCTGATCCGGGGAGTGGTAGAGGAGATGAATCTCAACGATGGCAGAGTTGGATCTCGAGCCTCGGAACTGGAGATTAATTAAAGAAGGTTCTAACCCCCCCCTGAAGTCCGACTAGAGTCACTAGAGTGAGCTCAAGTGCATGGCCACTTGAGCTCACTCCATCATGTGCATGCCAACAAATATAACGATCGAACGCTAAGGTAAAAATAAACTGTAAATACCATCCCTGCCGTTGAGAGTGGAATTGACTGATAAAGGGGCATGGGTATTAGCATAACTGTTTTAGATCAAAATTTTATCTCTGAATGCATCATTATTGGCTAAATCTATTTTTAAAGCTTCTTAATTATTGAAGTTCGTGTGTTTTGGTCTTTAATTTTTTTCAGCATTTACGTACTTGAAATGCTTTTAAGAATGTATATCTATATATGATCCGTTCCCAATCATAATTTTAAATTTTAAACAACGGATTTAATTCGCGTTGACTGAGATGATTTTTAAAAGAGGTTATCGCAAATGGGCGACATCAGCCCCGACGATGTCCACTGATAATGCTGTCAGTGAAGAACATGAAAGTGCGTCTCCAGTGAGTCCAGGAGTATCGTTGGGATGATGTGGTGAGGGCTGTTCGCTGCGAGACTGTGCCGTCGTCCAATTTGCAGCAACTGCGCACATGGTACAACATTCCTCCCCAACGCATCCAGCATCCTGTAATTTCCATGCCCCGACGAATTCGAGCTTTCTGAGGATCAAAGGAGGCGCAACTAGATAGGTGTGCCTAATAAACTGCATCTCAGCGTAACCTGATAATTGTTTATTCAGCTCTCGCATGTTGGTTAATTTTCACACTTAGTAAAACATAACTTGTGTACAAAATTTTACTTCAATATTTTACCTCTTAATGCATTATTATTAGTCCATATCTCACCACAAAGTAGTTGATTTGAAAAAACAATTTTTCCTTTTTTCAAAATATGATTCAATATGAAAGTGACAAGCTTCTATGATAGTTTCAATACAAATGAAACACATTTCAATGTTTATCTCGTGTGTGTTATTAGTGAGTGAATAATTTCCCCTTGACCTTTCCCTCCAGAAGTGATGGCCCAGATCGCCCAATTCGCCACCTGCCAACCGGAGCAGCAAGTGGTGAAGCTCGAAAAACCTCTCGCAGGGGGAGTGTTCTACTGGCCCCCTTGCATCCGAGTGAAAAGATGCGGAGGATGCTGCACGAGCAAACTGCTGGCTTGTCGCCCTATTGCCACCTCCAACGTCAATATTACGGTAAGTGAAAGTCGCTTCCCAGGAATCTCCTAATACAAGGGCGTCAAACATAAGGCCGAGGTTTGTTAACCAAGAAATCGAAATAAAAAAAAATTATAAAATTTTGGATTGTTTTACCTGTGAGCGGAATTTTTTTCATGCACACAAATGGGCTAAATGGCCAGTCCACTAGGACTCCAAGGACTCGGAGAAGGTTGGGGCAAGAGGAATCCACTGGAACAGCTGTTAGGAGAAAAATGGAAGTCTCCCGTCAAGGTCGTCCAGCGTGTTCTTTAACATGCACAAGGTATGGCTCTCCTGAACCAGGGAACCACGGACTAACGTCCCTCTCCCAATAAAAGGAGGACTTTTCAAGGCCATCGGTGTCCCTCTTTCTCCCCGAGGGCACAACGGGGGTTAGCGGAGATATCGGCAGAGTTGAGAGTTGAAACTGCGAACTATAGATTACGAGCCTGGCACGCTACCAACCGAGACAACCTCCGCCCCCTTAATCTCGGAAAGACAGTCAAGATTACTATTTAAAATCTGTATACGTCCAAAAGAGGTAGTCACCATCTAAATTATAGCACGAATATAAAGAAATCCATTCAATTATATAAAAATATTCTTTTCGGTAAGTTTTTTTTTTAAACAATATACATGATTGTTTAACAGTGCATGTTTTTCACCAAAAGTCATTTCTTGTATTTTTTTCCCCTACAGAATTGAAAATATGTTTGTTCCCTGTGAAGGATGCGAAAGCAATTTTGCATTCGTAATGGATAGTTTTTTGTTATTATATCTTTTTTCAATCCTTTGTTTAATGAAACCAAGCAGAAAACAATCTATCCCACTGTCACTATGATCCCGTTGGTTCTCAGACCAAGAGGTCGTCATGATTTTCTCCCACACCAGCTTAACACACCTCTGATCTAACAAATCGCATCTGCATGAACTTTTTCCCGCCGGCATTCCTCTTTCGTTAGTTCCACACAATTATTACACAGATTATGCCTCCAATATTGCTAATCATTTTGACATGAATTTCAAATTAATTCTCATTTAGTTTCAAAGACATAATAGCTCTACTGCACTTACCGATTTGTTGAAAATAGGGCACTCTGCACTTTGATTTACGATTTTTAAGACTTTGTTTTGCGATAGACACTGATAGCCTTCGAAAGGCCGTCTTCCGTCGGATGCGACGTTAAGCCGTGGCCCCGTGTGCGGGAGAGCCATAACCCTGTGCACGTTAAAGAACACACTGAAACATAAGGTGAAACAGAGATTATGATCCCTTCCCAGTGTCGTGAATCTCTAAAACTGTTAATCAATTACTTGATCTATATGAAAACGAGAGCAAGACATTTTATTACATTTTAACAACGTTAATTTTATTCATTGCAGATTTATCTGGAGTGAAGTACACATATAAAATGCCCATAACAAAGACAATACTAAGTTGTGTTCTTGGTAGTTTGCTAGGCTTTAATCTGCTGTTCCCAGGTTCAATCCCACCAGGACCAGAGTTGAGATTTATCTCTGCAAAACTCTTCACCCTTCCAGTGGTCAGTAGGAGACACTGATGGAAAAGGCTGTCGATAGGAAAGGCTGTTGTCCATCGGATGAGATGTTAAGCCATTGGCTTTGGTGGGAGGCTACCATCTGTCTCTCGACAGTGGTTCGGTAGGGCTTCTCCCCCCAACCTTCTGTGAGCCCATACAGTCCTTGTCACAAGGGTAGCGCGCCAGGCTCATAATCTGTAGTTTGCCGTCCATCGGATGGGACGCTAACCTGTGGCCCCGTGTGCGGGAGAGCCATACCCTGTGCACGTTAAAAAACAGCTGGATGGCCTTGTTCCAGTGGGTCTCCTCCCCCAATCTTCTCTGAGCCTTCAGGGTCCAGCTGACCTGGCCATTTAACCCATTGTGTCCTAAAAATGCCGCTCAGAGGTAAAACAACCCAACCGTTGAGGCCAGGCCAATTTAGCCCAGTGTATGCAAAAAAGTGCAGCTCACAGGTAAAACAACCCAACCTGATGGAGACAGTTACCAAAATTTAAGCGAGACCCATTGCTAATGTTACAGAAATAATACAAATAATTGCAAAACAATTATTTCAAAATTGCAGTAATTGCAAAACATAATTTCAGTTTGCTCTTATATTAGAAGGAATATCAGATATTTCATATAATTAGGATGCAAACACTTCTTAATTAAACATTTGCAGTCTTTCATATTTTGATACTTTACAGTTGTCATTACAGAAACTTGAAAATTTCTCGGTTTAATTTTTTTGCATTTGTAGAAAAATTCTATAATAGGATATGTGATCATATCGTAATGATTACTATATTTGTTACTATAGTATCAGGAATATGTTGACTAGCATGTTTAATTTGCCTGAAATAGCTGATGATTTGGCCTGAAAATGGTAGCTAGGTAGTCACTGTAAGGAGAGTTATGCACCAATCCCTCATGATGATGAACTGGCCAGGCATAACACCTAATGTCCAACCCCGCCTTCTCGTGGTGCAGACCGTTAGTACCTTTCAAAAGAGATACTCTCTTGTGGAAGTGAGCGGAAGTGGAGGGCTGCCAAATTAGTGTGGCCTACTGATCTGGACAACTATGGCTACTTTTTTTTTTTCTACCCTACTGAGGAGTGGTCAACCACACAGGGTCCTGGTGCTGACCATATAAACCCACTGGACTGAATTATGGCTCTGAGCTTGATTATGGATCCTGAATTTGCTGCACTGGTGGGCTTCTGTGGAGGGAAAATCTTCCGCGAATAGATTCACAGGATATGTTTATCAACTGGTGGATAATCCTGAGCAGAGGTCATCATAGGCACCTGAACTCTTTGCTTCTACTGGTATCGTCAAATCTACATTGGAGGAAGTCTTCCAGTGTAGATGGCTTCATCCTTTAGTGATGGGGGAACGGGTCTTTGCCTCATGCCTGCGATTAGAGGGATGTTTGATATTGTCGGCATTCCCTCTCTCAATAAACATAGTTTCTTTAAACATTCCACTAACCATTTTCTCTCCATAGGTAGTTGGAATGTGAGGACTCTGCACAGAGCTTTTTCTCTTGATGTCCTCACACAAGAATTCCAGTTATAATTTAGACATTCTCGGCTTGCAACAAACGCCACTACATACGTAAGTACACATGGGTTTCACCAGACCCATGTGTACTTATGTACTGCAGAAGAATATGATAGATTATATTATAATTAACAGCAAATCGGCTAGTTCTGCTAGGAATACCAGATCACAATAGGGGAGTTGAAATTGGATCTAACCGTTACCTTTTTAAAAGCATTTTGGAAATTAAATTTAAGAACTGTTGTACTAAGGTAAAAAATTTTACCTTTAATTCTAAAGCTAAAAATTAATTTTAATTCTAAAGCTTAAATTAAAGGTAAAAAATTTTAAAGCTTAAATTAAAGGTAAAAAATTTTACCTTTAATTCTAAAGCTCTGAAAGACCCAGTTATAGCTAAAGCTTACCATGATAGGTTACTTAGTCATTATGACAGTCATGGTATGCTGACTACTGAAGTAGAGGAAGAATGGCATCGTTTTAAACAGGTTTTTTTGGAAACTAACAATAGTCTTTTAGGAAAAAAGGAGCAGAGGAGACAGAATTATCTGATAAGGCACTTGAGCTTATTTCACAAAGAAAGAACTGCAGGAATGTCCTTAATCAATACCCTACTAGTCCTAATAGAAAGCATTATACAGAAATTAATAAACGTGTAAAAGATCAGTTAGCTGCTGATAAGAATCTTTAGCTTGATGGTTTGGCTGATAAAACCGAGGAAGCAGTTAGACAGCACAACAGCAGAGAGCTGTACCAGATAGTTAATGTTTTGTGTGGTAGAAAACGAACAGGTATACAGGGATTGAAGGATAAACAAGGTAAGGTTATAGAAGGTGAGGATTCTGTCATGGCTAGGTGGGCTGAGCATTTCAGTGATATTCTAAACAATGTGGTTAGTTTTATTCCCATTGCTTGCAATGATGATAGATACATTGGTGGCTTTAATGTTGGCCCTATAACACAATCTGAAGTTAGTTTGGCTATTTCTAAACTTAAACTAATTAAATCCCCAGGGGTAGATGAAATTACTACTGAAATGCTTAGCACTGGGAATGTTTCTGTTACCACTTGGATAACTGAAATTTTGAATATCTTTTATGATAAAGGCATAGTTCCTAAAGATTTTACCAGACCCTATTATTATCCCTATTTTCAAAAAAGGCGATCGCAGTTCTTGTGATAACTATAGGGGTATCAGCCTACTCTCTGTTCCAGGTAAAGTTCTTTCCATGATTGTGCTTAATAGAATTAAGAATCTGGTTGACAGTCAATTGCGTGATGAGCAATGTGGATTCAGAAGTGGTAGGGGAGGTGTAGATCAGATATTTTCACTTAGGCAGATTCTTGAGAAATGTTTTCAGTTTCAGAAACATTTTGGTTGCTAGCTTTGTTGATTTCAAAAAGGCTTTCGATTCTGTTGATCGTCATAATTTGTGATTAATTGTGAGATCGTATGGCATACCAGAGTAGTTAACATAATGAAAGCTCTTTATAGTAACACTGAGTCGTGTGTGAGAGTTGGTAAAGCTTGTAGCAATTGGTTTAGCATTACTTCTGGTGTTCGACAAGGGTGCATTTTGTCTCCTTTTCTTTTTAGTTTGGTTATTGATTACGTTATGCGAAATTCACTGCAAGGGAGAGATTTTGGCCTTAAATGGACTGGAGATACGAAAATTTCTGATTTAGATTATGCTGATGATTTAGGCCTTTTGGCAAATGATGTTGATGAGATGAACTCTTTCATTCGAGCTGTTGATGAGACTGGTAGTAGAGTAGGTTTGGTTATAAACAGAGAGAAAACTAAAGTAATGAAAATTGGTCAGGCAGGCTGTGATTCAGTTAATCTGAATGGTTGCAGTCTTGAGCAGGTGTCACAGTTTAATTATCTTGGGAGCTATGTAACAGATAATGGTGATGTGCGGCATGAGATTAACAGACGAATAGGTATTGCTGCCGGGACTTTTAAGAATCTATGGAGAGTGTGGAGAAATAGGCATATACACCTAAAGACTAAAATTAGCCTGTATAATAGTTTGGTTCTTTCTAGGGTTAGTTATGGTAGTGAAACTTGGACGCTTTGTAAACAAGATAACAGGAAACTAGATGCTTTTGATTGTAGATGCTTACGCAGTATCTTGGGTATTAGGTGGTTTAACTTTGTACCCAATGATGAGGTTAGGCAAATGAGTTTGCAACCTCCTTTAAGCAGCATATTGTGCAGAGAGAGACTCCGTTGGTTTGGCCATGTTGCCCGTATGAATAATTATAGATTGGCGAATAGGGTTATGAACAGTGTGCCTAAAGGCCTCAGAAAGAAGGGGAGACCTAGGATGCGGTGGGCAGACAATGTCAAACAGGACCTTGTTAGAATTGGTGTGCAGTGGCCAGATGCAGATGTAGCTCAGGACAGACTTGCTTGGAGAACTAAATTGCATGGTCTGGTTGGACCTCCGTAGCCCATGGCTGCTTGAGGAGGATGATGATGATGATATATGGCTAAATTAGAGCCGCCCGTAAGCGCTCGGACCATATGACACAACCTGCCTAATCACGAGCTGTATTAATAAATTAATCAATGATTAATAAATGATCGTCATTAAAATGGGAGTGTTTGAATTTTATCCACTTACATTTATTAATGACAAAAAAAATTCACTTTTTTAAGTTAGTAAATTGTTTAGTTTGGCTATTGAAAAATCTTCCCAGTATCATTGCAAATAGATCAAAGGACATGATAAAAGGTTGCCATATAAATTACTATATTAATATAAATAACATTAATGCCATATAAATTAGAAGTGTTCATTTGCATTTTGACCTTTTACTCAATGTTCATGAATTATGACCCCCCCCCCCTCCGTATTATGTCGGTGGAAGTTAACTTCTAAATTTTGCGTTCTATGAGAAAATGGGACTGAAGATAAATTTAATATGTCAATCAAGTCTTATCTTAATATCGATTTTCAACATTAACAAACGCAAGTCTTAGGAAACTTAAAAGCATCAAATGAATTATTGACACAAACTGACATCTATTTCATTAAATGGTTTGAATTTAATGCTCCAGATTCAAATTACATTTACCTTCTGAGGTAAATTCTAATGTTTAGCATTGCTGTTGTTAAATGTTATTAACCTTTAAATACAAAACAAATATAGTTTGAGTTTGAGATCTAGTTAGACCTGACTGAGATTTTTAATTCATCCTCAGCCACATTTTTCTCATCAAATGCCTGTTTTACAAGTTACAGAGCTTTTAAGTTAGTTTCTGCATGACATAACATGACGGAGGCGGGGGTCATAAATCATTGACCACATAAGTGACGACTTTCTTCTTTCTCCCAAAAGGTTCTTCAAGTGCGCTACAGACGAGACCACCCGACTTTGTTCGACAGCGAAGGCACACACTCGGTATCAGTGGAACAGCACGACCGATGCTCGTGCAGTTGCCGAGAGTTGCCCGAGCACTGCACGGAGCTACAGGTGTATCGGCAGGGAGAGTGTCGCTGCATCTGCACCAACCAAAACGAAGCGGATAATTGTCTCGGCTCCGACAGATTCTGGGATGGACGGGACTGCATGTGCAAGTGCCGCAACCCAATGGAGTGCTCCACTGGCTTATATTTCAACTTGATGACTTGCAGGTGAGATCTTAACTTCTTTTAGGAGAGAAAAACTTGGATTGGATTAGGTTCGAATCACAAAATACGCGTGAGAATTATTAGTCCTTTGAGAAATCATCAGTCATACATGGCAGAGCCTGGCTCTCGATTAAAAAATGACACCCATGTGCTTGGTTAAGCTGTGATCCCGTTCTAATGATCCCCTCAGGATGAAATGCGTAAGATCTTAACTGAAATCTTCGATAATGGTTTCCTTTTCACTTATTAACACCCTGGCCTAGAAGATATCTTATTTCAAGAAGTTATGCTGCCCCTTCCAACGTTTTGCACTCCAGAGCCTGCTGCACGATGATTTCAGGTTTCTTCCTGGAAATCTTGGTAGTGGTGCATAAATTGTCTATTGTTCACCGAGTTGCGAATTCTTCTCCTACATTTTATGTTGGCATTGCCCACGCTCTTTTCTCAGTTTAATCATATGTAGACGATTCTTGCTACCGAAAACAACAGCTGTATACTATACCACCAGTTTTGTCCCTTCCACGTTCCTACAGCGATTTCATTAGGAAGCTCATCGCTTGCAGGCATCGTGATGATCAACGGAGACATAGATGCAGAGTCCAGGAGCAAAATGATCATTTCGCACCCGTGTCATTTTATAATTTAAAAAAATATATATATTGCATCTCATATCGTGCAAAACGAAATCCAAATCGTCACACGTACAATAGTTAACTGTGAAAGATGATAATTTTTACGTCAGAGTACGATTTTTTTGTTTTAGTTGAGGTTAGTAACGCTGAATCGGCAGCTGCTTTTTATACTGTGGTAGAAGTCTGTTTCACTGGTTCACGTGAGTTCAGTTAATGCAGTGCAGGCGATACGTAAGAGCAAATGTATTTCTGAAGCAAGCGAAAAAAGAACAAATTTATTATGTTGAAAATTATAAGCAGCATTTTGAAACGTTTAGAAGAAGCTAATACTGCCATTCAGAAGAAATGCCTATATTTAGAAAATGTGTATAAACATTATCCATAATTTGCGAGATACAATTTTTAACATTTGAGAAAGATTTAATTAAGTATTTTGTCTGATTTTTTTCCTTGTCACAATCCTCATCAAAAGGAACGGTGATTTTTCTATCATTTTTCGTGAAAAGTCATAAGTATTCGGATATAACAAGTGATGCAATTGAGTCGGAAAAAAATACAGGGGGACTGGATTTTCATTGCTGTATAACATTTTCCCCTTCATTTTGAAGGGTTTCAAAACAAATTTCTTGAAGAACGCATGAAATAGGCACAAATTTAATAATTGCTGCGTTCCGCTCAACAGCAGTCTCAAATGTCACTCTTGACCCCTCCCCCCTAGATATAACTATTCTGCCCCAAAGATAAACGTTAAAAGTCGGCGTCTATGCAAAGTTTCAGGAGAATTCATTCACTCCTTCAGAGTATGACAATTTCAGTGAATAATTAATATTAATAAATAAATTATCCTTTCAAGCAGCTGCTTGCCACAGAGGGTCAGACAGGAACCTGTCAATTTAATACGCCATAGTAGAAGGTCTATGAGGGTGGTGGAGACCTCAGTAGAAAGACAATGCCTTATCCGGGGCTCGAACCCAGCTCCCTTTGATCAGTAGCCAAGCGCGCTAACCACTCTGCCACGGGACGATGTATTAATATTTATATAAAATATCATTTATGGTCTAAGATTATGTCTATTCACGTTCAAAATCATTTCAAGTAGAAAGGCAGCAAAAGTAAAATACTCTTCGCTTTTGGTGCAACATTCAGAACCCTTTCTTGACAATCTGATTATTATCTGATTCTCTTTAAATGCCAACCGATTGTTTGATCTCCTCGTTTTCTTTATATACTCGAGAACAGCGATTCTGAAACTTTTCGTTTAGCGTAGCGCCAAATGCCTACCATCGTTTTGCTAACGAAAGAAAGTACTTTCAAACAAGGTATATGAATCAAATAGGTATTACTGAGAAATGATTTCTTTTCTTTTCTTTATCACTCTACAATGTTGATGAAATCCGTGTGAATGAATGCTGGCACTAAACTCTCGTACCACCGGAAGAACCTTCGTGTAAGAATCTCTGATCTAGAACTTTATGTTAAGTGAAAGACTTTCCTAACGCATTAAAACATGAAGTATTTTTCTTATCATTCCAGATGCGAAATGTTGTCGAGTTCTTTGAATTCCCGTCTGAGACTTTCAAGGATTGCAGGACCAGACTTTAGGTCACAATTTTCAGCCGACACTACAACTGAAAACAACACGGAATTAAATCTTGCCTGACAGAAACTACGATTCGTGGCTTAAAGACGGAAACATATTCACCGGTCATTTCCTCTCCACCTGCAATGACGATAGAAATTGCATCTTGGAGACTAATTGCTTGACGCATCTTCACGAGAGTAGAAGCTAAGCGAAGTAATGAAGAAAGCTCACGAGAGGTTAATGCCTTTCTGTCGCACTTCGCCTTATTGGAAATCTCATCTGTTAGCCCCCTTGGCTAACAGATGAGATTCAAAGATGTCACTCATCGTCCCTTTTTAAGAATGAGAGAAGAGTTAAAACAAACTATATATTTTAAAATACAAGTGTAAATCTCTAATAAAATAATTATGTTTTATTTGGAGTAATTGTATATTTTGGAACACATTGGGATAATTTCTAAAATTATTGGTTTGTTTTATTTTGGAGGTGTAAGTGTTATCCCGTTGAATGCTGGGAAGGAGTTCCGAGACGAGAGATTGAAATGGGATCATCGTAACATATGTGATAAAAAGATGAGTTTTTAATAATATTATTTCTTACCTAGGAGTGACACATGACGCTTAATTTGCGTACTGGAACACACAGAGAATAAATTAAATAATAAATCGGGATATATAGAAACACATTGCAATATCATTTATCAAGACTCCAAACTATTTCAGTTAAATTAATACAACAAAATGTGAATGATAAGTTTTAAAACGAAATTTTACCGTGATCCACATATTGCTTGGAAGATGATTCAGACTGTGAATCAGTATTCTTTTCAGTAGCTGCAAGAATTGATGTTAGTAGATTGAAACAGAACCGCGTATTTACAAAAGTAAACTTAATTTAAAATTCATATTTCTTTAACGTAGATTTATCATCTAATATGTGATCAGAAAAACAGTAAATTTTTAGAAGGGATATATTTTTGTTCCTGGAGTTCAATCGAGTATTTACTGCATTACGAATTAGTTAGCTGCTGATAAGAATCTTTGGCTTGATGGCAATAGCTGACAAAGCCGAGGAAGCAGTTGGGCAGCACAACAGCAGAGAGCAGTACCAGATAGTTAATGTTTTGTGTGGTAGAAAACGAACAGGTGTACAGGGATTGAAGGATAAACAAGGTAAGGTTATAGAAGGTGAGGATTCTGTCATGGCTAGGTGGCCTGAGCATTTCAGTGATGTTCTAAACAATGTAGTTAGTTCTACTCTCATTGTTTGTAATGATGATAGATGCATTGTTGGCTTTAATGTTGGCCCTATAACACAATCTGAAGTTATGTTGGCTATTTCTAAACTTAAACTTCATAATTCCCCAGGGGTAGATGAAATTACTACGAAAATGCTTAGAGCTGGGAATGTTTCGGTTACCACTTGGATGACTGAAATTCTGAATATCTTTTACGATAAAGGCATGGTTCCTAAGGATTTTACCAGATCTATTATTATCCCTATTTTCAAAAAAGGAGATCGCAGTTCTTGTGATAACTATAGGGGTATCAGCCTACTCTCTGTTCCAGGTAAAGTTCTTTCCATGATTGTGCTCAATAGAATTAAGAATCTGGTTGACAGGCAATTGCGTGATGAGCAATGTGGATTCAGAAGCAGTAGGGGATGTGTAGATCAGATATTTTCACTTAGGCAGATTCTTGAGAAATGTTTTCAGTTTCAGAAACATTTTGGTTGCTAGCTTTGTTGATTTCAAAAAGGCTTTCGATTCTGTTGATCGTCATAATTTGTGATTAATTGTGAGATCGTATGGCATACCAGAGTAGTTAACATAATGAAAGCTCTTTATAGTAACACTGATAGGTAGGTAGGTTAAACTGGGGAAAAAATCTGGCCTTACTGTAAGGCCTCCCCACACAGGGGGGCCTATTCAAACAGGCCATATCTCTGGATTGGGGGTAAAATTTATGATCAATAATTGAATATGAGAATTGAGTAAATTAAAGTACCAAAAATAAGTTTTGTGAATGGAAGAGGGGAGGTTTGTGTAGGAATTTAGAAAATTCGTCACATCCCGATCGAAAGCTGCATAAAATTTAGTATCTCAAGCTTTAAGAGCAAGAGAAAAAAGGCCTAAAGGAAGGAAAGACAGCAAAAGAAAGAAAGAAAATAATTTAGAATAGAGAAAATAAATAAATGGCACCGCACATAAAATGGGGGAGAGAGAGAGGAAGAGAACCTAAAAGAAGAGGTTAAAAGTAAAACATAAGCCTAATCGAAGAAAGCATTCAATTTGGACAGGATTCAGACAGAAAACGTCTCAGCCAATCAGAAGAGAGAAATTTTGGGATTGGCTGAGACGGAAAAGGAAGAAAAACAGCTATAAAAAATTTTAACAGGAAAACAAATAATAACAATAAGTAAGATAATATAAAAAAAACTCTAATAAGACTTAAATTAGAGAAATTACAAAGAAAATTAAAGAAATTAAAATTTTATAACTTTAGCAACACAAGATAAAAAGTCCCACACGCTGAAGCCTTGTTGCAGGTCTTTAGAGAACAGTGCTTTAATATACTTGGCTTTATATTTTGACTTGATCTTTCCTTCATAATTAAGAGTTTTATGAAGGAATTGTAAAGAACATGGAATTTCCCATTCTGAAACTGCATGGGAAGGGTTGGCAATATATCGAAGAGCATCAACAATCTCTTCAAACGTTTCCTGCGATTTCTGACAGTCAAAAATACAGTCCTCTCGGTGGTCCGGAAGCTTATCTGTAATGTAATCAGAAATGGCGAAGATCAAATTAGCATGAGATTGATTTTTGGAAGCCAATTTTTTTGAATCAGCACTGTTAGAGTTCGAAAGTTCATTTGCAAAGGAAGGAACAGGAGAACAGTTCTTTCTTTTAGTAGAATTAACATCAAAATTAACTTTATTAGTTAATTTAATAGCAGAATCAGTTGTGTCCATTTGACATTTCTCTGAGATCGAAAGATCATCACACTCAAAGTCAGGAACAAGCTGTTGTTGCACTGGGACAGAAACTTGGTTAATTTGATTAGGTTTCTTTCTAAAATTAGAGTTGACATCAAAATTAGCATCATGAGCTAAGTTGGTAGTTGAAACAGTTGAGTCAATTTGACATTTCACTGCGATCAAGGGATCGACAGGATCCGAATCAGAGACAACTTTATGTTGCACTGGAACAACGATCCGACTTGAATGTTTTGATTTAAGAACTTTAACATAAAGGTCACAGTTCTTAATAAGGTGACCATGGCTCTTACACCATCTGCAAAGCATAGTCTGACCTCTGTACCAAATTGTAGCTGTAAATAAACCACCTTTGATGAAATTCGGAATTGGCTTTAACATCTGAAATGAGAGAATTTTGGTACCTGAGCGAATGTTCTCCAAGCCGGTTGAAGACAGGAATTCATCACAACAGTCTAAGATTTTGTCATAGGGGTCAAGTGCATTCTGTAGATCCTCAACTGTAGTAAAAAAAGGAAGCTTGGCAACGTAGACTGTTTTACAAGGAGGAGACATGCGAACAGATGATATCCTATAGCCGTGAATGTCGAAAGCAGGTGAAGTTGCAAAGACGTCAGCACTGTAGTCATTGTTGAATGTAACTACGGTTGTCACATTAGTAAGTTTCTGAGCGAAGTCCACATTTTCAGCACCAAATTTGTCAGCAATATGTTGCACAATTGAAGCGTAGGAGACGTTTTCATGTCGTAGCTTAAACGACCATTGCAGTCGGTCATCAATGCATACGTTCTGGCAATCCATGGCTAACTCTTGGCGACTTCAGGAGCGAGAGCAAAACACGTCCACATTCTTCAAAAGCCGGAGCAAAACCCCTAGTAACACTGAGTCGTGTGTGAGAGTTGGTAAAGCTTGTAGCAATTGGTTTAGCATTACTTCTGGTGTTCGACAAGGGTGCATTTTGTCTCCTTTTCTTTTTAGTTTGGTTATTGATTACGTTATGCGAAATTCACTGCAAGGGCCTTAAAAAATTTTGGCCTTAAATGGACTGGAGATACGAAAATTTCTGATTTAGATTATGCTGATGATTTAGGCCTTTTGGCAAATGATGTTGATGAGATGAACTCTTTCATTCGAGCTGTTGATGAGACTGGTAGTAGAGTAGGTTTGGTTATAAACAGAGAGAAAACTAAAGTGATGAAAATTGGTCAGGCAGGCTGTGATTCAGTTAATCTGAATGGTTGCAGTCTTGAGCAGGTGTCACAGTTTAATTATCTTGGGAGCTATGTAACAGATAATGGTGATGTGCGGCATGAGATTAACAGACGAATAGGTATTGCTGCCGGGACTTTTAAGAATCTATGGAGTGTGGAGAAATAGGCGTATACACCTAAAGACTAAAATTAGACTGTATAATAGTTTGGTTCTTTCTAGGGTTAGTTATGGTAGTGAAACTTGGACGCTTTGTAAACAAGATAACAGGAAGCTAGATGCTTTTGTTTACAGATGCTTACGCATTATCTTGGGCATTAGGTGGTTCAACTTTGTAACTAATGACGAGGTTAGGCAAAGGAGTTTGCAACCTTCTTTAAGCAGTATATTGTGCAGAGAGAGATTCCGTTGGTTTGGCCATGTTGCCGTATTCATAATTATAGATTGGCGAATAGGGTTATGAACAATGTGTCTAAAGGTCTCAGAAAGAGGGGGAGACCTAGTATGCGGTGGGCAGACAATATCAAACAGGACCTTGTTAGAATTGGTGTGCAGTGGCCAGATGCAGTAGATGTAGCTCAGGACAGACTTGCTTCGAGAACTAAATTGTGCGGTCTGGTTGGACCTCCGTAGCCCATGGCTGCTTTGAGGAGGAGGATGATGATGACGAATCTTGATTCTCAGAAATACTACTTTTTCCAGTATATTTGGTTTATAACCGAGGACAGCCAAGAGATATTTCTAATTTTCACAAAACGTCGCGGTCCACCACATTTCTTTAATTTTTTTAGTTGTATACGGGAGAGGCACAGAATACGCATTGTTAAATAAAAATAATTATCGTAATACACAAAATATCACATAATTGTTATAAGTAACAGTTAGTAGTAATTATTTTGTTGAATTTTTTTCGCAAAACTATTTCAATAAGTAAAATATATATTTTTCTCGTAAGCACAGGTGGCCAAAGATCGACGTCTTGGCAAGGCCTCTGCTAGCGAGAATTATTTTGAATCTTTTCTCTCCGTACACATATTATAATCACTAAATGAAGAGTTGTTTTTATTGAAATATAAAATCACTTTCCTATATTGCATCCCATATGAGAATTTAGTGTATTTAAAATTAATAAATGGAATTTAGTCTTTTTACCTTTTCTTCCACTTGTCAATATTTGTCCATTTACGAATTAAACGGGTTAAAGTCCGGAATGTCAGGCCTCAAATTACGTCCTTTTATTACTTATTAGGGGGGATAACCAAATTATCCCTCTCCTCCTCCCCCCAAAAAATGAGAGCGAAATTTAACGGGAGTTGATAGTAACGAGTTATATTTAAAATGGAAGTTTAAAACGTGCAGAATAACATTGGAAATCGTTATTTTCTCCCGCGAAGCAGGAAGACTTTTGCTGACACCTAAAGAATACCCCTTGCAGAGTTGCAATAAAAAAAATTACAGAAATTTAAAAATACCTATTTTTTTATGCGTCCTAAAGAGTAAGACATGACAGTGAATGCCACTTACTCAATCCGTATTAGCTTTTAGAAGAAGATAGTCTAAACTGGTTTTTCAATTGTTAGTGCGTCAGGCTAGTAATCTGCAATTCTCAGGTTCGAGTCCCAGCTAGAACAGCGTTGAGATTTATCTCCGCAAAACTCCCCGCCCTGCCCACGGTCAGTAGGGGACACAAATTGGCTTGGAAAGGCCACAGTCCGTCGGATGGGACGTGAAGCCGTGTGCAGGAGAGCCACTCCCTCTGCACGTTAAAGAACACGCTGGATGGCGTTGATGAGAGGCTACCATCTGTCTTCCAACAGCTGTTCCAATGGCCATTTAGCCCATTGTTTGCAAAAAAGTGCCGCTTAGAGGTAAAAAACCCAATTCTTAGTGAAGTATTGTTTATGTGTAATGACTTCAGTGTGTTCTACACAGGCCCGGATCTAGAAAACAATCGAGGGAGCCATGTATGCAGTATAACATTTCCCCCTCCGTTTTACAAATCTTTAAAAAAATTTCTTGAAAAACACATGAAATATAAATTTCAGAATTTTTTGCCTTTCACATTTAGCATTCTGAAAAGTGATGGTAGTGGGGGGGGGGTATTCCTCCCCTAGATCGGGCCCTTGTTCTACATGTTCAAAGATTTCTTACTGTAGCAAGCAGGTTGTGTGCCATTGGTTCTAGCAAGGCCTGCATCTAGAAAACAATCGAGGGGGGTGGATTTCCAATCACCAACGCAACAGCCTGCTTCTTGACTGCCTGGAGATCTACCGACCCTCAGGGGTCTTGTGGCTCGATCCTTTCTCCCCTATCGTGAAGTACTACTGTTCTACTGAGTTACAGATATCCTGCAGCTTTGCCAAGGGAAGTTTACCCCTAAAAATGTTCAATGAAGGGAAATAAATATATTTCCCTTTTACAGATATTTAAAAAATTTCGAGAAAATTTCACGAAATATAAATAAGTTTAAAGGGGGGGGGGAGTCATGCCTCCCCCTAGATCCGGCCCTTGGTCTAACATGTGATAAGGCTTTGATGAGAGTTGCGTGATTCCACTTCCCATAGCCTCTTCTAGACTCATGCTGTCAATGCGAAGGGTCTTAGACACTGATGGCGTCTTACAACTATGCAAACGATGGAGGTGGTCTCATAACGAGCTTACAAAATATCATTTCCGAATATTTCCAAGAATCGTAACTCTTAAGCATAAATTCATTTTTTTCTATGCAAGCAACTCAATTATCGCTCTACATTAATACATACAGAAAGCAGGCCCATTTAAAGCGACTTGGAATGGTTTTACAGTTATGCTGATGCAAATTAGAATAATTTTGTTACATCAGGGATATTTTGGTGGAGCTTTGCCTAAACATGTCATCACTTAAAATTATGTACGTATTTAGGACATCTGATAACTTTCGCTTCCGTATTTTAAGGAATCCTATTATGTGCATATCAGGAAACATGGCGCAATCTAGTGGTTCTGGCTTGTAACCAGCTGTAAGCAACAGCGCGGGCTTTGGCGCTTATAGGGGCGAGTGATCAAAGAATTTTTATGAAAATAAGAATTGGACATCAAAATGTTAGATGTAGCAAATTTTGTCGTCTGCATCCCTAATTAATGTAGATGAATCCGTATATTTTAAAGTTTCAAAAAATATTACGACAGTAAAGAGCGTGCTCGAGTCAGGCGACTGATGCTCTCCGATTGAAGGCTACTAAACCTTTAATGCAAACCTTTTAGTGTATCTCCAACTAAATGAAATTAATATAATAATAAATCTTCTTTTAACGTAACTTCGAGATTTATTAGACATTTTTACGTGACTTTTTTTTTCTCATAATGGTCACAAGGACTCGGACAGGGTTACAGAAGGGAATCCACTGGACAGCGGTCAGGAGACGGATGGTATCCTCCAGTCAAGGACATCCAATACGTTCTTTAAAGTGCACCGAATATGACTCTCCTGCACACGGGGCAATGGCTTAACGTCCCATCCGAAGGCCTTTCCAAGCCCATCGATGTCTCTTCTGACCTTGGGCAGGGTAGAAGTTTAATAGCGATGATAATTCTCAAAATTGGCACAGCTGGGACTCGAATCCGAGAACTAAAGATTACGAATATTTTACTCAGCCATCTCAGTAACTAATTTGTTTTTCAATACTGTTTTAAAACTTTCAAAATTCATGATTGGGAATTTATGTTTTTTTTTTTAAATATTGCAATATTTTAAAACATTTTGGAGGTTGGACTGTTTTACTTCTGAGCTGCACTTTTGGGTACACGAGTTAGATGGCCAATCATAAAGAGCCTGAGGGATTAGAGCCGAGTATGAAACCCAACTAGACAGAATGGACTTGTGTTTGCCATCAACATTCGTAAATCAGACACATTACGTGTATCATGGAGTGTTATTAGGAGACATATGGGAACCTCTCGTCAAAGTGCAGATTGTGTGGCTTTTTTGCACAGGGTGCCCCAGTTTAATTTCTCATTCTATGGACGGCAACCCTTCCAAGCCCATCAGCGTCCCTTTTCTCTCAAGAATGGGCTCGGGAAGAAAATTTCAGCACAGTGTGGACTAGAATCTTCAATCATCACATTATGAGCCTCGCACAACACTGACTGAAGACTCCCTCCCAACTTATTTGGGAGCCACTGCCATGTAACATACACAGTCGTATCAGAATAATATGACCACCTACCAAATAATGGGAATAACCACCCTTGACCCAGATGACAGCAGCGAGACGGTGTGGCATGGACACAATGAGGTCCTGGAATGTTGCCAGAGGCACACGTGCCCATTCGGACTCCAGCAGAGCACAGAGGTTCCAGAGATGACGTGGTTGTGGGTCTGCACGTCGAACCTGTCGATCCAAATGGTCCCACAAGTGCTCTATGGGATTGAGGTCGGGCGATTTTGCCAGCCAAGGGAGAACAGAGACATCGCTGTTGTATTCCTGGAACCAGTCACGCACCACCTTAGTGACATGGTAGGGAACATTGTTCTGTTGGTAGACACCATCACCACCAGGGTAAATGTCCAACATGAAGGAATGCATGTGGTCAGAGAGGATGGACAGGTAGCCATTGGCGTTCAGGGACCCATCCAGTGGTACCAAATCATACAAGGAAAACATCCCCCAGACATGCACACTGCCACCACCAGCCTGTACTTGACCGACAAGCATGTCCGGGTGTTGGTTCTCGTGTCTGCCATATCTGCTACCGCCCATCACTTCTGTGGAGTAGAAACCTCGATTCGTCAGAGAAGGTAATCTTTTTCCACTCTTCCACTGTCCAATGACGGTAGTCTCGTGTGAACTGCAGGCATCGTTGCCGATGGACCTTAATTAACATGGGCACCTTTATGCAGTATCGACCCATGCGTAACAGGGTTCGCTCTACTGTTATCGGCAACACATACCTGGATGCCCCAGCGTTCATTTGAGTGGTCAATTGCTGCACCTATGTGCATCGATTGCCCTTTACCAGTCGACGGAGGCGATGGCCTTTGCGGCTCCACAGTTATGATGTCTGGAGGTACTCGGTGTGCCAGCGGTCCATTCTTGGTACACCCTTACTACAGCACCTCACGAACAGCCCACAAAGTCTGCTGTTTCTGAGATGCTTCCACCCTTGGCACAGTAACCGATGATCATTCCTTTTTGAACGCCCATCAAATCAATACCTCTGCCCATTGTGCTCACGTTACGCACTATGGCTCATCAGAAGAGCTGCTGTGAAGTTGCTGGCTGGCTGCTTATATCTTCGTGGTTGACCTTGTCATGTGCACTCTGTGACGCGCCTGGTCAGGTACACTGTGATTCCGTGGGTGGTTATATTATTCTGATACAACTGTGCATAAGACAGATGTTAAATCATATACATTCCTCAAAACATTACAACCCCGAAATTATACAGGGCGTTTTAAAACTCTGTACAAATTTCAATGGGATATAGGAAACACCAAGACAAACCTTTTTCGTCTATGAATGTATGCCCGTTGACGAAACCTTTTGATGCTAGAGAGTGCTATTTAGCAGCGTTGCAATTGGTTGGAACGGGGAAGTGGGAATGGAGAACGGACTTGAGTTTGCCATCAACATTCGTAAATCAGACACATTACGTGTATCATGGAGTGTTTCACGACTGCTGAGATGGCTGACATGCATCTGGCGCATGGGGCTGCCAATGGAAACGAAAGAGCTGCTGTGAGGTGCACTGTTGGTACAAACCAACAGTTCTTCCCAAACAGACGTGTGTTAAACCACCAAATATTTGCATCCGCAACTGCGAGAAACTGGTACATTCCATGCATGACACTGGTCTGGAGAGAACCATGCGCACTCCTGACATGGAAGAAGAGATCCTACTGCGGATTGAGGGCAAGCCAGGCACAAGCATGCGAGATATTGCATGTAGCCTGGGTGTGCGGAGAGTGTTGCACAAGCAGCAGTTGTATCCGTTTCTTCGTCAGAGAGTTCAGACATTGCAACCTTAGGATTATCCTCTTTGTGCACTGGTTTCTGCAGCAGACTGCAGTGCAGCCTGATTTTCCGGCTCTTGTGTTCTTCTCAGATGAGGCCTCTTCACACATGAGGGTGTGTTTAATGTGCACAATTCTCACGTTTGGGCGCACAAAAATCCACATGCCACATGGTCGTCAACAATGGTTCACCGTCAAATGACATCGTCCATGACATTTCGATTGGGCCATAGCTGCTACCTTCCAGACTCAACGTGCAGATTTATCGGATATTTCTTGAACGTTGCCGGGACTGCTGGAAGATGTTCCCGTGGCTCTTCGCAGACGATGTGGTTTCAACGACGGGGAGCCAGCACACTTCAGCAATGATATGTGGGATTATCTGAATGTCACTTTTGGGGGCCGATGGATAAATCGGGGTGGATCCGTCCCTGCCCAAGATCGCCCGATTTAACATGTATCGATTTCTTCTTCTGGGGACACAAGGAAGAACCTCGTGTACAAGACTCCCATTGACTCAGATAAAGACCTCGTCGCAAGAATCACTGTTGCCGCTGTAACTGTTCACGAAATTCCGAGAATCATTCAACAATCAATGCTTGACGCTGTCATGCATTGATGTCAATGCTTTTGCCGATCGCAACTTTGAGCACTTTCTTTAAACATGTTGTTCACACTTGTTTCCATTCATTCATGTATCAGCTCCATCGATATTTCTCTCAGCGCCCTCTAGCAGCGAAGGGTTACGTCAATGGACATACATTCATAGACGAAAAGGATTTGTCTTGGTGTTCCCTATCTCCAGTTGAAATTTGTATTTTTGAAATACCCTGTATATAGCGGACAAAATATTAGTTACCCCTGGCTTAATGTCACCTAATAACGCATAACGCCTCCGTGCGACCGAAGAACAGCTGAAATCCTGTCTGGCATGGATGCCACCAGTGTGCAGATATAGTGCACATAAATATTCATCCACTCTTCCACAAGCAAATGCTGCAGTTCAGCCAGATGGCTGGGACGGCCCTTCACTCGTTACCCTAAATAGTCCCAAAGTTTTCTATGGGATTCAAATCTGGGGATTTGGTGGGCCAGTCAAGATGTCCGAAGGCTTCAGAATGCTCGTCATGCCAATCTGACACACTTCGAGACTTGTGCATGTGATAATTGCTGTCTTGGAAGACTGGAGTATCCTGGTGTTCACTGTGGAGATGCTGCAAAAAAGGCAACGTGGTCGTCCAGTAGCTCCATATAGCCCTTCTGGTTCAAGTGTGATGTCCTGCAACCAAAAGACACATTTCCTCATATGCGAAACACCCCCAGAACATCACAGAGCCACCTTCAACAGAACCTTGCACAGAGTCCGCATCAAAGGCTTCATGCGGCTTACGATGTAAACGTCGCCTCACATCATTAGAATACAAGCAAAACGTGACTCATCCGACCAGATCACACGCTTCCAAGAATCTCCAGTCTTTGTGGCGCCATGCAGCATTATGCAGAACTGTTAACATAGGTCTCTTCAGTGATACTCTGCTCCAGATATTCATGGCATGAAATTCCCTTCGGAGTGTTTGTTCTGAAACAGCTTGTTGTAGGCCTGTATTGACTGATTGGAGCAATCCTTGCCTCGTTGCAAAGTGGATTGCCCTAACAGTGCGTGACACACTGCGGTGGTCCCTATTGGTGAGCAGTGTTTCTGCCGCAGTTCTGGCGATGATTAGCAGTGGACTGCAATGCTGGAAGACCCTTTGGAGAGTATGTTTCGACACACCTGCAAAGACAGCAATTTCTTGTATATTGTCTCCTTTGGCTCGGCCAAACGCAATAACCCCTTTTTGCCACTCACTAACATCTTTGGCGAAACCCATGTTTCACGGAGCAACTAAAACACGCGTGGCACACAACCACTTCTTGTCACTGTATGAACCCCGTAGCGCACGGCACAGCTATTTATAGGACGCGTTTATTACTGGTGCACCCTCTGTTGCTGTCGAACGGACGTAACCTTCTTATGGCGGGACATGACTAATTTTTTGTCCTGTGAGCTTATAATCTAAAGGCAGATTCTCAACGTTAACTTGTACCACGCACAGCTTTCTTCATTCTATTTGCATTTTATAACAAAAATAAATATCAAATGCAGAACGAACAGAATCAACGATTATTCTACAATTTGGAAGGTTATAAAATGCTTAACATATCAGTAGTTGTACTAAGTGTAAAAGCTACTATGCCGTATTACCAGGGGTTTAATGTACCCGGTTGAGAATCGCTGATCCATGGTAAAGTATTTCTGAATCAATTTTTGACGTACCTCTTTCCCCTTGAAGTTCTTTACCATCATGCTAGAAATATAATTGATTTTCCTTTGAAGACTTTTAACATTTCGAAACAGTTTTTTTAACATTCTGGTATTATCAATTTAGGTAGAAATACTTTTCCTTAGTACCACTGATACCAGATTGGAAATTTTTGTCCCAAGTTTCGTTATTAAAAATGCCGTTAATACAAAATGTAAATTTTTAGGCTGGTGCTGATTTATTGGAATTATATTTTTGAAGGCACAGAAACAGAACATGGGTTATAAAACTTGAACTTGAGAAAAAAAAGTGGTCTCCTGCGCACATGACTATCGAAGAATTAATAGTTTGATATACATTCACAGAGTAATAACAAACAAGTCGTCTCTTTAAATGCTATAATTTTATTTACAAATAAATTATTCATACACAAGTGATAAGGAAAAGGGACACAAGTGTTTAGCCCACTGAGCGCAACCACCATTTGTTTACGGTTTCTTTTTTTCTTTTCTGTCGCTTAGAAAATATTTTCTCCTAAAAACTTCAAGGTTAAATCAGATAGTTGTGCATTAAATAGCTCAACTGGTAAGATTCGTCATATCAAATCACATAAATCATTACAGAGCATTACTATAAAGCTGGGCTTCTCAACCCATGTGTCCTCATAAAATTCCCGTTGTGCCGCGATTATTTTGTTTACTAATTACACTTTACTATAAACAAAGAGTATAAAACTCTTTAAGAGGTTTTATATTTCTCATGGAAAAGTAAATGTATAACTTGCAAACTTTAAGATACAAAAAAAAGAGTAATATTATCTATCATACGCAGCAAAAGATAATTTGTTTTTTGATACCGATAATTTAATATATTAAACAAATATACATTTGAATGCGTGAATCGGGAATATTGATCATGTCAAATACTCAAAAGTAAGCCTTAAATGGGAAAGGTTGCGAAGTACTAGAATAAACGTAAAAGAATATTAGCGCATCTAACATACGATTAATATATTTTTTCATAGTATAAGGTGAAAAATACTTTATTACATTCTTTTCCAGTTTTAATGCATTCTCAGAGTTTTAGGCATTTTGTACACAGAACTGCAGCATTGATACAATAGAAAAAAAAAAAATCCAACGATATATAGCTTGAAAAATTAATTTTTTTGCAGTTAAATAAATAATAAACAAGCTAACAACAGTGGAACTAAACTAAAACAGATTCCGAAGCCAATTCAGCGTTTGGAATTATTAAAACGTTAATAAATGAGCAAGTACCTGTCCATAAGTTCACCGAAAACCTTCAGGCTTTCCAGTGTCGGAAGATTTTTAAAGCTAATTGCGCATCAGAAAGAATTGTTTTTATTTTCTAATCACAGTAATCTAAACAGGATTGGATTGGATTGTTTTACCTCTGAGCGGCACTTTTTTGCACACCATGGGCTAAATGGCCAGGTCACATGGACCCCGAAGGCTCAGAGAAGGTTGGGGGAGGGGACCCACTGGAACAGCTGTTGGGAGACAGATGGTAGCCTCCCGTCAAGGCCATCCAGCGTGTTCTTTAACGTGCACAGGGTATGGCTCTCCCGCACACGGGGCCACGGCTTAACGTCCCATCCGACGGACGACGGCCTTTTCAAGCCCATCGGTGTCCCCTACTGACCGTGGGCAGGGCGGGAAATTTTGCGGAGATAAATCTCAACGCTGACCCAGCTGGGACTCGAACCTGGGAACTACAGATTACGAGCCTGGCGCGCTACCGACTGAGCCACCCCCGCCCCATAATCTAAACAGGAAGACTCAATTTATTACATCAAACAGATGCATCAACATACTATCATTTAAAGGAGAGCCAGTAAAATTTATTGTGGAGCTCATTAATTGAAAAGCAGAGTATTTTATTCGCCGGTCATGAGAGGTGTCATCTCTCCCTCTCCTTACCCAAGCGCATTTGCACTGATAGATTAAATTTCTTACAGATAACAATAGACTACTGATAATCGATGATTATATCATGTCAAGCTAAATAAATGTTGGGCTCTTCAAACAGATGGCAAAATCCTTAATAAAAAATAGTGTCTAGTAACCTTTAAAGTGACACAAATATATAGAAAGATTTCTTATACAAAGTATTTTTTATATTTCTCTTGTTCGTAATAAGTTATTGTGTTGGCATTCTAGGTTTTATGCGATTTGATCACGATTTATTCAGCCCCAAAGGGATGGATGGCTATTTCATACACAACCATATTCATATAATACCGAGATAAGTATGAAAATTTAAGAAAAAGTAATATGTTCTGTAAAAAAATTGTTTTATAATAGATGTGATATTTGCATCTTTGAAACTCCATTTATTCGTGCAATCATTCTTGAAGGGGGCCAACATCTTTAACGAGACACTTAGCCGATCATTATTATTGTTCTTTACAATCATTGGCACATTATCTTGACAACTTACTACAATACTATTGATATGATACTCCATTTATGCATAGTACTGCCTCTTATTATTTTATCAATTGTTCTGGCTCAACCAAAACGCATTATGATCTTTAGCAATTTACAGCAGTCGCAGTCAAAAACAGAAACTGAAGATTCAGTGATAGCCATTTAGAATTTATAACTAGTTCAAATCACGGTAAAGTTTGTAGTTAATATAAATTAGCACGGGGTAGCAAAACGTGCATTTTTTTGAGGGAAGAGCATTTCAAAATACAATTTTTCCAAAATAAATTTTTACATACTCCCTTATTGATGTGTACTTACAGATGAACATGTAATATTACTCATTCCAACTTCAGCAAACCGACTAAAAATACATCTATAATATTCATTTGACAAAGCATTCTCTACTTTACATGTTTTGGGGGTTATTGTAACAAATCCTTAGCATGTATTTGACAGAAAACAAATGTGTATTAAAGACGATTTCAGAGTATGATACATAAGTTTTATTAATCAATATAAGTCTTCTTTTGTGCAGTTCACCATCAATTTGTTAATTTCAGTCAAGTTAGTTTTTTGTTCTAGGTATTTTATGAATTCATGTGCGTTGTCTCTGCTCGCTTTCGACTACAATAATTTCATAATTCTAGCGATTTTGAAAAGGTAGCATGTCGATATGAGTTTAAAATTCTGCAATAACTTCGAAGTACAGCAATAAAAAATAAGGAGTTATACTTTCAAAAGTTAATTTTATTGTAAAATTACGTCTAATAGTTCCAACTTAAGTGTTCTATTCATTTGAAAGCCGGTTGTTGGTGAATGCACTTGAGTGGTAACGAAACTTATCATTGATCTCGAAATTCCACTGAGTCATACGCTTACAAGATTAAATTGAATTGCGACTGCAAAAAAAAATAACAAACAAGTGATGAAAACTTTTTTCTCATTACTGCTGTAAAATGTAATGAGCGATTTAAAGAAATAATCAGAAAATTACTTTTTCGTAGTTTACACGGTATAGAAATGTTAAGTAACAGAGCAAATAATGAAGCATTGAGCATTTTTGTACCCAAGATTTTATGGTCATACACTCACACTGCGTGCGCAAAAGTTACAACCCCATTTTATGTCAATAGGAAACTAACTTCGAAACTCTGTCTTCTAAAATAAGCTTTTTATGGTAAAAAGGGACGAAAGATAAATTAATGACCTCAATCAAATCTATATAAATCTCGATTTTCAACAGAATAGCTGATATTTAAAGAGTAATGGAAGGTGGAATATTTATCATCGGTAATGCACTGCTCATACAGTATTTCTCATACAATATTGACGAATATTGAAAGAATTACTGACACAAACATACGCTTATTTATTAAACGTCCCGAAACAATACTTATAAAGTTTTAAATTTTAAGGTGAAATGACTGCTATTGTCATAATCTACACTTCCACAACTCTTTAAATATCTAACGAATATCGCTGAAATTTGAAGTTTAAGATCATTATCTTCACACATTTTAAAATAAAATGAATAGTTTAATAGTAGAGTTTCGAATATAATTTCTTATTGATATAAAATAGGGCTGCAACTTTTGTGCACCAGTGTAGTTTGGAATTCCAATGTAGAATAGTGAAATAAGTTCGGTACATCTGACATTTCGACACTGTATATAACTACACGATAGCTGTTGTGAATTGTTCCAAAATAAGTGATACATATTTTGGAGAAACTTGATCACAAAAAACATATGTTACTGAATGATGTTTGTATTAAATTACATTACGTTTGTTGAATCACACTAAATAAAAAAATACCCCCTCAAGCAGCTGCTTGCCACAGAGGTCTGACAGGATGGCAGGACCTCAGCAAAAAAACAACACAAACGTCTCCATTTACAAATGACATCCATTGAAAAAAACCGCAAATTTTCAAAAAAGCAGAAATTATAGTTCACTGGTGAACGTTGGCAGCAGTAATCAAGCTGAGCACATTTGCTGAAAGTAGCCCTGAAACAATTTGACCGAAATAATTAATTAGCGACAAATACTTGCTTTGTAGCTCATGTTCTGTGCTGCTAATCAGCAACTTCCAACCGATTAATTATGGGGAATGTGGGCCGTGTCTCCCGGAATAGATGATTGATTTTGAAAGAGGGGAAAAAATGCTACAAAAGAATGTTTTTCATTAAAAAAAGAACGATTTGAATGAAAAAATATACTTAAAACATTTCAATGATTAATTTTAATAAAAACAACACGGCAAAAATCCACGATTGTACGATTTTTAAAATATCTCCTTCAGCCAGCTTCTTTATATAAAAAAGATTTCTGAAATTTATATATTTTATTGTAAGTGGCATCCAAGAATTTGATTTCATGTGGATGTTGTGGCAAACTTATAATTAGATCCTAAACAGTTTTAAGGGCGGGGTTGATCAGTAAGTAGTGCGTCAGGCTCATAATCTACAATTCCCTGGTTCGAGTCCCAGCTAGGATAGAGCTGAGATTTATCTCCGTAATTCTCCCGCCCTGCCCAGGTTCAATAGGGGACACCGATGGGCTTGGAAAGTCCGCCGGATTAATTGTTAAGCCATGGCCCCGTGTGCGGGAGAGCCATACCCTGTGCACGTTAAAGAACACACTGGATGCCTTGACGGGAGGCTACCATCTGTTTCCCAACAGCTTTTCCAGTGGGTCCCCTCCCCCAACATTCTCTGAGCATTCGGGGTCCTTGTGACCTGGCCGTTTAGTCCATTGTTTGCAAAAAATGCCGCTCAAAGGCAAAGTAACCCAAAAAAGTTTTACACAATCTTTTTCTTCGTGATTTGCAGGTAGATTCAAAAATATTGATAAATCAAGAACTGCAATGTTCTTCAATAATATTAATATATGGAGATGCTATCTCAAGGGTGTTGAAATTCCACAGGTGTCCGAGACATTAGGGTGTGTGGGCCGATTCATTGAGACCTTACGGGCTGCAAGATTGTTTTTATGAAACTAGCTAGAAAAAAACTCAACAATAAAATGTTATCCAATACCAATTGCGATAGTGCTTTCATATTCTCACAGAAGTTACCATTTTGTAAGAAAAAAAAATACAAGAAAAAGCTTTGTTCGAACAGGTACATTAGGAAGTAAACATAAATACTGCGTTAAAAAAAATCACGTGTAACAAAGTATTTTTATACAATCGAGTTTAAAATTCATGCTTTAATTCATTTACTTTTTACATGAATTTTGCACTACATTTTGAACAATGTATGTATAATGAAATTTATTTTTGTAATTCAAGTTTTTAAACTTGTAAATCGCATTCAATGAATTGCAAGGAAATTAGTTTTGTCTTGGATTACAGAAAGCGCAAATACATCATATTAGTCCCGAAGATTTTTAAATTCTGGCAGCACAGTTTGAGAGGTTACAGTTCAAACCTAATTCCGCGAGAGGTGGTAGCTTATCAGCTAGCCGAAAATACAAAACTAAAGAGAAATTTTTGGAAAATGAACGAAACGCGAAATTGGTAGTTCGAGGTAAATTCCTTTTAAGCTAAAAATAACGTATGACATCGTTTCAGCTCAAAGGCTCACAACTGAAAGAAATTATGGATATTGGGATTTTGTTTTTTTAAACGTTGGCACTCTTTTTGCTTTAAACAGAAGCAATGGTAACTTTTTTTTTCGGATGTATTAGAAATAATATTTAATTCAATTTTAGCAATAGAAGAAAACATTTTTTGCTGATCTTCATTATTGAAAATCGTCAATTTAGGAAAACCAACAGTGTAACATTTTCGTATCAAGTGCGGTGTCAACAGTACACTGAGTTCATTATTTCAAATTTCGGACGTGAAAGCGAAAAACACTTCGTTGTGAAAAATGCATAGTAATACGAGAGTTTACCAAAAACATTCATGGAAGTTTCCAGTCAAGTGAACTTCTTTCATTAAAAGGCACCTATTGAAATACACCTATTTGATGACCTCGACCGGAGCCTACAGTTGTCCGTTGGTTAACCCAACGGACAACTGTAGGCCTCCGGTCGAGGTCATCAAATGTTAAAAGGGAGCAAAACATTTAAATGGCGTTCAACCTTTTTTACTGGGGGCCACTTTCGATAGTGGAAACAAGAGACGGGCCATTGTTTCGACAATGGGGCAACTCGCGGGCTAGAAATTAATGCATTGTACTGATTAAGCAGAAACAAAAAAAAAATTGAAATGCCAGCGCAACTTTGTTTTTAGATATAATTTTGGGTCAAGCAGCTTGTATCTACATGATGCTTGATTCATACGTGCCGATTTAAACTGACTGAATTTTCGGTGAGCTGGACAAACCTGTTCCGATAAGTCAGATTTGGCGAAATGGCTGTAGATTTCAAGTCTCTGCATTCGTTTTAACTATTTGCTATTTCATTACTTAAATGCAGAAATAACAATCCGATACATCCAACTTTTTTTTTTTAAAAGGCATCTATTTTTCATCAATTCTTATTGCCCCCCTTGTGTGCTTTAGGAAACTATTACAAATATTTTGTGGTTTTTCAGGTGTCAACAGGGACCACTCCCCCAACTTTCTCTGGGAATTCAGCAATATTGCGCAGCGGAAGATTTTATTACCATTAACAAACGACCTAATGATGTGATTATGAATATAACAGAAATGCTTTACACACAGTTATCATTAGTAAATGAAAACTAGATATAACACATCAAAGTGGTTGCAAAATGTGGAACAGAAATATTAGATCTGTAGTAGCGAACATTATATATTGCTAAATTATTTTTAAGCTAAACTTAGTTTTCAGATTTAACACTATAAAGAACAACATCTTTTCCTCATTTGTGGCAAAATCAGATCGATAAGGGTTTTTTTTAGAGTGTGCGAAAATATTAGATGGATCTTAAGAGTCGATAATACTGAGTTGTTTCACCCTTGAGAAATTTATTGATGTACTTTAATACAGCGTTGATTTCATTCAAAACACAACACCATGGACGAGCAAGTATATTTAAACTAATCTTGCTTCATCAATGGGAGAAAAAAAACCTTACGATCACTTTTAAAATTCACCAAAAGCAATTTTTTAAGCGAGTATGGTGCCTCTATTCTACCAGTGATTTCTACTCGGGTCAATTTGAGTCTTCTTTTTGACGATATTTTCGGCATACTCGGTGAATAATGAATTTGCATAAGCTTAGATCGCTCGACCTACTTTGTGAGATGTTATTGCAAAAGCACCAGAGTGATATACTTATTATTCGGTTGAACTGCTGAATACTGCATTTATCGCTGTTTAATGGGTTGGGTGTTCTTCTGAGCGGCACTTTTTTGTACACAATGGGCTAAATGGCCAGATCACAAGGATCCCGAGGGCTCAGATAAGTATGGGGAAGGTACCACCGGGTAGCTGTTGAGAGACAGATGGTAGTTTCCCGTCAATCCAGCGTGTTCTTTAATGTGCATAGGGTATGGTTCTCCCACACACGGCACCTAGGCTTGACGTCCCATCCGACGGATGGCAGCCTTTCCAAGGCCATAGGTGTCACCTACTGACCGAGGGCAGGGCAGGGAGTTTTGCCGAGATAAATCTCAACGCTGGCCCGGCGGGACTCGAACTTGAGAACTACAGATTACGAGCCTGGCGTGCTACCGACTAAGCCACCTCCGCCCCTTATTGCTGTTATGAGGTGTGACAATATATTAAGTGTTTGTAAGCTGTTGCCTATCCGTTATATTCCTGTTCATTTAGTCAGAACTGATGCGTGTTTTCGAAATTAATGACTAATATTTATCCGGTACATTTATGTTCATGCATATACTGTCCACTACTGAATTTGCATCACCTAGACATTATGGCTTTTTATGTATACTGGATATTTAAGTTGTGCAGTTGAGCAAACCCTAATTAATGACTAAATAACCTGATTATTTCAACGTGCGGCAATAAAATCCTTTATTTTTATAGATATCAATACATGGTGTACATATACACCTAAATATTAGTGTAGGTTTGGAAAAATAAATATATCAGATGTCTGTTAAGCCCTAACTATTGTAGTGAACAGAGAACCTGACCATTACGACTAGGCACTAGATTGATAGCATTTTCTTGGGGTTTGGGTGGGGGCAAAATTGTAAAAATCAATGTGCTGGACAAGTGGAAAAATATACAATAATAAATTACTTAATACACAACTTAAAAAACACATACACGAAAAAAAAATATCGTTTCTAAAATCTTTAACATTTTCACTGTCTTAGAATTTCGGGGGTGGTTGCAGGAAGTTCAAGAGCCATCCCGTGGCTGTGTGCTTATCCGGCTGCTGAATCAGTGTGGATATTCTTGTACAAGATAAATATGCCAAGTGATATGTGTAAGGTGACTAGACATTTCGCGTTTGGAATTTCCTTATTTTTCAATCAGTCCTTGTCCCAATTTTTTAAATTGGATTTATTTTTATTCCAAAACTATTTTAAGGTAGAGTTAGATGATATGACATTTATTTACACCTTAAAATAGTTTAATGAAGTTTGCATCAAAACACTTCAATCGATTTAATAATAATCCAAATATGCTTTGTTCTGAAGAAAAAAAAATTTTGGAATAGAAAAAAACCCCCCTCAGAATTTTGCTTTAATACATACAGTTCAGTCTTTCCTTGTCGGTAAAAAATGTAGGGTTGCGAAAAGTAGTTTCAGTCCTAAACGATATGTGAACCAGTGAGAAATCGAATATTAATACTCATAGTTTGAAAGCTATGAGAACAGGAAAATATATTTCGATTATAGATGTAAAGAATTTATTTCAACGCTTTCCAGCAAAGAGAGATCATTAAAACAGATTCACAATATTGAGTAACGGAACTGAAAACAAAAATATATTAAAGGAACGACGTACTATAGTTTTTATGTATAATACTTTTGTTCCATTTTTGCCAAGAAACATAATCTGGTTACCTTAGCTATGTATCGCACCTAAAAAAAGTTACATCCCATACCGAATAATTTTCATCAAAATATCCAGTTCCTTGCGATAATTTTTGATTAACTGCTAGGAATAAAGAAAACCTGATATCGATACTGTGCTAAAATAGATAATGCCAAAGCACGCGTGTGTTGTAATAAAACTTTAATGAAATTTGTTTACGTTACGAATGTCCTTTATATTTACTATTGAAGACTTGGATACGCGAAATCTGAGCATATCAATAGAAAATCGGATAATTTATAATGTGACATGGCGTGCATTATTGACATTTTGCCGAAAACGAAATCATGCGTCAAAACTTTTATGAGGCTGCACTAAATATCATATACATCAAATATCTGCAAGTTAAAAATCTTTATAGAATTTGAGTTAGTGATAGGCTGGTCCTTATTACAATGCAAAAAAAATCGCAATTTTAATCATATATGTAGAAATTAATATATATCCGATATGTCTTGTAATAAAACATTTTATTAAAATATGTACCGTTTCACTGTAATAACATTTAACAGCCACTAGGGAGAAAAAAGTAGTGAATAAGAATATACGGCTGACTTTCAATAGGAAATTCACTTCAATCTCCTGTCAAAAGGAGATTGAATTAAGCATTACAAAGTGGATAAATCACAATATTTCAAAATTTTGCTCTTCATGTTTTGTTCCAGTCTTCATAGATGGCAACTGATAATTTCAGTCAATTATGAATTAGAGTATTTCACTCAAGCGTTCTATAACTATAAAATAAAGAGCATTAAAACAAAAAAAACATATTTAAAACATTTCTCTGTATTAAAATATTATAAAAACAATTAAGATGATTTCGTTCAATTTTACTAACAGCTTTTTCTAAAATTCTCTTCAAACGTAACGTCTTATATGTTGAATTGATTGTTTTACCTCTAAGCGCCACTTTTTTGCACACCATGGGCTAAATGGCCAGGTCACAAGGACCCCGAAGGCTCAGAGAAGGTTGGGGGAGGGGACCCAATGGAACAGCTGTTGGGAGACAGATGGTAGTCTCCCGTCAAGGCCATCCAGCGTGTTCTTTAACGTGCACAGGGTATGGCTGTCCCGCACACGGGGCCACGGCTTAACGTCCTATCCGACGGACGGCGGCCTTTCCAAGCCCATCGGTGTCCCCTACTGACCGTGGGCAGGGCGGGGAATTTTGTGGAGTCTTATATGTTAATTTGTCCTCTCAAGCACAAGGCAAAGTAATATTTATTGAAATACGTACAGCGCATTGATATGTCAACAGAATTAACCACACCACGTTTAGCTTATAAAATGAAACAATTTACCAGAACTTCACTTAGGTAATGTAATATATAATGGATTCGCATCATAATAATTAACATACAATTAAAAGATAGAAATAATATTTAGGCGTTATAAATTGTGTGATATGAATGACAAGTACTTTTTTCACATGATTTAATGTTTCTTTTTTAATATCCTCGATAATTTCTGCTCGATGTCCAAGGCCTTCGTTTTGATGTTAGCTTATCGAAATTTTATATTCCTCTTTTAATTATTAAAAAGAAAATGTCTTAAAAGTCATTTTTTTTCATATATAATATATAATTATTCAACGTTACTGAATTTGGGATCCAAATGTGGAAAACTGAGAGGGAAAAAAACCTATTAGTTGATAGTTAGCCTCATTACTTGAATCATTAAATCAAGAAAACTAGACATCAAGTTACTTTGTAGATACCTTGCTCTTAATTTTCCAGTTTTAAGAGCAAAGATATGGTACGCATCACTGCATAACACAAAGCAGAATTGTCATTGGGAAACTGATATAGTTTCACATATAGAATCAATACGAAGTAGAAAACAATGGCAAACAGTACTGAGCGCTAGCATTACTTTTAATTTCATTATTTTTGACTGACTTCAAGGCGAGCAATTTTTCACTAAAATGTATTCATTCAAAGAGTGGTATTTGAAAACGTCACGATAATTAATTTGTGCTTATTAAGAGTGCCCAACTCTATTACACCAGAAACAAGCATGCAAAAATATAAAAAAAGAGACAAAAGGAAGACGTATTTTAGATTGAAATGTTAAAAATTTGTTTGTATGGTCATAACAAATAAGTGATATCGCCAAGGTTGCCAAAATTTTTTACAAAAATGAGGATTTGGGTTGGGTTGTTTTACCTCTGAGCGGCACTTTTTTGCACACCATGGGCTAAATGGTCAGGTCACATGGACCCCGAAGGCTCAGAGAAGGTTGGGGGAGGGGACCCACTGGAACAGCTGTTGGGAGACAGGTGGTAGCCTTCCGTCAAGGCCATCCAGCCGTGTTCTTTAACGTGCACAGGGTATGGCTCTCCCGTACACGGGGCCACGGCTTAACGTCCCATCCGACGGACGGTGGCCTTTCCAAGCCCATCGGTGTCCCCTACTGACCGTGGGCAGGGCGGGGAATTTTGCGGAGATAAATCTCAACGCTGACCCAGCTGGGACTCGAACCTGGGAACTACAGATTACGAGCCTGGCGCGCTACCGACTGAGCCACCCCCGCCCCAAAATATGAGGATACAAGGAATCTTAAAAAAGTAAAAAATACATGTAACTATCATTTTAATTATAACAACAAAAATGTCAACTAGACAATTTTTACATTTGAATCATACTTTTTTTGTCCCTTCAAGTAACCGCGCTTCACTTTTCATAGATTCGAAAAATTCAAAGCAATTATTATCTTCTAAATAAGTGGTCGGAATAGAAGGCTCTGAGCACACTAAAAATGGCTCTTGATGATCTTTAGTTCAACATTCAACTGTGAACAATTTTTTCTTTCAATGAATTTCATTAAAAATAAACACTGGTAAAAGTTGGTAGACGTAAATTTGGAAGCACTGATGAATTTCAAACGCTCTATATACACTCCAAACTTGAATAAGTTGGCCAAGAATACAAAAACTCAAAAGCCACACTTATGAATGACAGTTTGTTTTAAATAATATTTTCAAATAGTTTTATTTTATACATTTGAAATACCTATTTTAGAATTATATGATATAGTTTTATTTTTTTACTGAAATTATTTCTTTTTTTGCTATTTTGACACTTGATCCAATAAAAGTTCCTGATTGATCCAAACCAATAATAAGCCGTGATTAGAGATTTAAATAGAACGATTTCTTTCATCTCGTCATTTCATATTCAGTATAGGAAATACTCTTTAAAAAAAAGACCAACTATTATGTTGAGTAAATATTTCAAAGGTATATCGTTTGGTTTGCAATCACATGAATTTTAAAAGTGACTTCGTCGTAGCCCTTCACTACAGTGTCTCACAATGTCAAACTTCCATAGTCCATTTGTGTGCGCTTTACTAACAATCTCGTGCCTAATTTACAGTTCTTTGCTTAGGGTCTTCAAAATTCACTAAAATAAACGCGTTTCGGCTACTAGTGGAAGATCTTACAGTAATAGATATTTTATAAGATTTAAAATTAATATACCCTAAGACCTAGAACCGTGAAATGAGAATCATTTAGGCTGCTAGTTAAGCATGGTACAAGTGAGCAGTAAGAACTGTCCTATCGGGACGTATTAAACCAAATCACTCTGGCAACAGCAATAGAAGACTGAAGATAGACAACCTATGAAAGCATAACAGTGCGAGCTACATCATACTGAAATGCCACGAGGACCCAACACCTGGTTTCTGTTTACTTTTAAGTGTTTTTGAGATGCGTTGATAAATCACATCGATTTGCTTTTAAGAAACTTACAGAGCATAATAGTGATTTCAGTTCTGTTTAGTATTTCAATGTGATTTTAAAGCAATACTTGAAATATTATCTTTATTTGCAACTTTTGGGAATAAAATTTCTTCATTTATCTGTCTGCAGATAATTTGGAGGAATTATCACGCATTGCAATCATGTTCTCATACATACCACGATCATCTGTTAGCAAAATCCTGAAAAACTACACCAATGTCTTAAATTAAAAAAAAAATGTTATTTCGTTCATAGAAAGGCAAGAAGACAATTTCCCCAAATGGGCTTTCAAAAACGGAAGGTTCTGACACTTTTGGGAATAAAATTTCTTCATTTATCTGTCTGCAGATAATTTGGAGGAATTATCACGCATTGCAATCATGTTCTCATACATACCACGATCATCTGTTAGCAAAATCCTGAAAAACTACACCAATGTCTTAAATTAAAAAAAAAAAATGTTATTTCGTTCATAGAAAGGCAAGAAGACAATTTCCCCAAATGGGCTTTCAAAAACGGAAGGTTCTGAAATGAAGGGATTGTTGGCAACCCTAATATAGTGCATAAACATATTTAAATATTTTAGCTTTATTCTGGCCTCTTTAAGTCAACAAAATATGAATCCTTGGAATGAATAAGAAAGCAATAACATTAAAAAATAACGCAAAATATAAAAATTTCAATATACTTATTTTGTGAAGTGTCCTTTACCACAGAGGGTGTGACCCCATGTTTCATTTTGCTTAAGGATACATCTATGCATAAGCTTCTTTCGAAACAAAAAAAAAACGGTTACGCTTCTTAGTATCATTCACATTTAAATTATACAGCAGCTTAAAATGCATATTCAGCCTTCTCTTTGGGTTTACATGCACACAATACCAAATAAATCGATTAACTAAATTTCTGGAAAATGGAAGGCTTAAGAAACAGCTTTAACTTTAACTTTTGAGCAAAAATTTATTCATTAAATGCTTGGCAGTGCCATTTATATAACACCAAAGAACTGCTTTGATTCTCGAAATCCTAAAATATAAGACATAAATTGCAGCATTTGAAGGCTTTAAAGGGAATGATTAAATATGTACGTATTCAGTATTTTGGTACAAAAAATTTCTGCCACAATATGATTATTCATAACACATATTTAACATGCCAAATGATGATGATAAAATGCATATCTTCAGTTTTTGCTATACAACAGTGTATGAAATGAGAGGACACATTCAGTCCTTTGAAAATATTTACTTACATATGAACAATTCTCTTCCTTGAGCAACATGAAAATAATATTTCTTAAAAAAATTAAAAGGCGCGAGCATAATAATCTGCAGTAATGCAATTTCTACAAACACTAATATTAAGAGAATTGCAATTTTGCTTCTGAGAATAAGATATGCAATTCCAATGTTTACAAATTAATAATAAATGCATAAAAACATTTTCTAAATCATTAAGAAATATTGCAATTTAAAAAAAAAAACAGAAATACCTTACGAGTTGTAATTTCGCAGAATGATAATTTCAATTATTAGACAATTATCTTCGTAGCATTTTACGAATTTGCACTGCTATAATTGAAAGCGTGGAAAAATGACACTTAAATTAATTAGAATAAATAAATAGCTGGCTACTTTACACTGAGTTTTTGCCACCTTCATCCAAATGTTACGCCAAATTTTGATTCCAACATTGATAGACAAAAAACGTTTCAAATTCTGGGCTTACAATTTTCACAACATTAAAATGGCATAATACTTTATATATAAATAATAAGGTATATATATATATCATATGAAATTTCAGGAAGTAAAATGGTTTTCTGTCTGGCAAGAGCTTAGAAATCATAACGAAAATTTATTTTGTTTTCCAGCACATTTTGATCATACATTGCAATATTTATTCCCCTTAACGTTCCAATTAAATCAAAACAAATATGTTACATTTATATCAATGTTTATGGGTCTTAATTGAGTATTTACAGATGTACTTCGGAGCTATATCACCACAAATATTGGCTGTATCTGTATGTTACATGGGGGAAAAGTTTAAATTCTACCACCATTGATAACTAAAGTTTTAATATTTTTAAAATAAAATCAGCGCCTATTCTGTATGTACAATATGCAAATCATTTATCATACATAGCTCAACGAGTTTCATAACGTGCAATAAGAGATTTGTTTGGGCATTAAGTTTGTGCGAAATGATAATTCTTCCGCTAAGGTAACATAAGAAACAGCAATTTGTAAGTATTGCAACATCGCATTAAAACCATACATAACGTGTGATTTGTTGTTTTATTTCAAATATTTCTTCACATCATAACAAAAAAAAAAAGAGTATGTAGTAGTAAGTAGTAAATAACAATCTAATTTTAATACTGTAATAATATTTTAGTTGGCTACGTCATACAACTTGATACACTGAAAATAATATGAATCACACTTAAATTATCTTTCATCCTAAAATGCGATTTTTAGGAATCATTAAATTTAATGTTTGTTTTTTCTTAATGAAGCACGATAAATTTGCAACACGTATATTAATGCATTTACTAGCAATACTTTAGTGCAAAAATGAATATACTAAAATTTCATGCTGGAAATTATTACCGTAAATTTGCTAGTAATTTGCTTTCTCATTTCATTTTTCTGGACAAAAAATGAGTTTATCAAGATTGCCGTGTACTTTGTGTACCTAGGCCATTCATTGAAATCCCGATTTATAACAACAGAACCCAGGTTTTATTCCTTCCTTAAGAAAAATGAGCTGTCAGGTGTGAAAGCCTGCTTTCAGAAGGCCTTTTACAGGTACCGTTCCTGACAAATCTGCAGGATGGAGTAAATTACAATCATTTATATTTGTTAGTAGAGTTAGACAAGGGCTCATTTTGTCTCCTTTTCTCTTTAGTTTGGTTATTGATTATGTTATGAAGAATTCTTTGAAAGAGAAAATTTTTGGCATTAAACGGTCTAGAGATTGCAAAATTTCCGATTTAGGTTATGCAGATGGTTTGGCGCTATTGGCTAATGATGTTGATGAGATGAATTTTTTTATTAGGACTGTCGATGAGACTGGTAATAGAGTAGGTTTGGTGATAAACAAAGAAAAAACTAAGTGATGAAAAGTGGTCGGTAGATGGTGCTTCGGTTGCTTTGAATGGCAGCACTTGTAGCAAGTGTCTCAGTTTAATTATTTTGGGAGCTATGTAACAGATACTGGTGATGTGCGGCATGAGATAAATAGAAGAATAGGGATTGCTGCTGGGACTTTTAAGAACATAAAGTGTGTGGAAAAATTGGGTAGACATTTAAAAATGAAAATTAGATTGCATAACAATTTGATCCTTTCTAAATTAGTTATGGTAGTGAAACTTGAACGCTTTGTAAGCAAGATAACAGGATGTTTGATGCCTTTAATTCTAGATACTTGGGCATTATCTTGGGCATTAGATGGTTTGTCTTTGTAAGTAATGATGAGGTCAGGCAAAGGAATTGGCAACCTACATTGAGCAGCATATTGTTCAAAGAGAGAGTGCTTTGATTTGGCCATGTTGCCCACATGCATAACAACAGATTGTCGAATAGGGTGATGAACAGTCTGTCTAAAGGTCTTAGGAAAAACCTAGGATGTGGTGGGCAATATCAAACATGACTTTGATAGAATTGACTTATAGTGGCCAAATGCAGCAGCTGTAGATCATAACAGACATATTAGAATGACTAAATTACACAATATTACGGTAGTACCAAGGTTGGATGACAATTTTGTATGCATACGCGTAATGTACAGTAGTTACTGTAAAAAGAATTCTGAACCGATAATTTTAGAACTGCTTATTTTTCATTTTAATGTTACTGCAAGCAGACTGAGGTGGTAAGTTAACTGGTGAACTGATTTAAAATCTTAAGTTGAGTTAATAAATATTATTTTCAAGAGCAGAAACTACAGCTCGTGCTGTTATGCAAAGCTATATAATTTTTATTAGTTTTAAATATATAATAACTTTTGTTATGTTTGTTAACCCTCTACATAATGTTTGTGCTACACTGGAAAGTATAATAAGCACCACCAGACAATCTGCCCATAGATATTAAAAATTTGTTGTATTAACAGTTAAAAAGCCATTTAAATAATTCCAAAATTATTTAACTAAACGAATTCTAAATACATTTAATGTTTTATTATAAAAAAGTACAATTCTAATGCATTTTCTGTAACAAATTTTTTAGATGTAAGGATCTCTCTCTAACAGAAATTTAAATAATCTAATATGAATTAAAACTTGAAAAGTTTTAAGTATTAAAAATACTTAATCTAGCTGGCATTTGACTAATTTAGGTTACATAAAATATGTGACTTTTGACAGTTTTATGGGAAACAAAATAATTAATGTAATGCTAATTTAAATCTTAATTCACATTCTGATTATTCATAAAGATTATTAAATTTTACTATTGTTTTGCTGTGTATATTTAATTTGATTATTTCCAAAATAGTTTGCTGTATTGTAGGCTAATGAAATGCACAATTTTCTTTCACTGCAGACTGCCGCTAAAGTGCAGAGCGAATTTATTATGTTTATAATGGGGGCCGGATCTAAGGATGGAAGTAACCCCCACCCCTCATAATGATATTAAGGGTAATATAGGCAAAAAAATTGTTAAACATTTATATTTTATGCATTTTTCAAAAAATTTTTAAATACCTGTCAAACGGAGGGGAAAATGTTTTATTGCATTGGAAATTAGTATCTTGCCCCTACTATTATTGTCTCTCCACCCCCCTTGATTTTTATAGATCCGGGTATTATACAATAATTTCGCTAGATGTTTCCTCACAAAGAAAATAATAGAAATACACATTGTATTGTGAACATTTAATGCCAATCTTAGTTGTAAACATTTATAATGCTAATCTAAGAAGTTTATTAAATCCAATATGATCATAACGTGGGATAAAATAATCGAAACATTATACAGACAAAAACTACAAAATGTCCTAAAGATTTTCATTTATTCGAAAATATTTATATACTTTTATAGGAAATTATTAAACATACTGATACTTGAAATTTCTTCATTTCATGAAACCTATACTAGTTTTCGAAAATTCCCAGCATGAAACTGTTTAGTATATGCAAGGCTTATTTTCTGGCAAAGTAGAACTTTCTCTAAATAGGGCAGATTTTTTACTTCTTAAAATGTAGAAAATTTGGAATCGCAAATTCTTTTTCCTCGAGAAAAAGAAAAACACATTGAGCACGTGTATGATTAATTAATGCAATATTTAAATAAAACACATTTAATAAAAATGCTATTTGTGGCTAGGCAATTTAAATTGTGTATGGAAATTGTGCCATAATATTTAAAATTAGTTAAATGAATAATGGTGGTTCTATAATATGCAAATGACAGCATTAGACATGTGACAACTATAGATAAAAAATTTAACACTATTATTGATCATCACTGCGATGATACATTTTGTTATACAGTTTGAATAAACCTTCCCGGTGAAAGTTTTTCTAAAACCTTTTATTTGGAATGATAGCATAAAAAAATGCATATGAAAAAAACATGGTAAAGTTCCGTAGCACAACCATCATAAACAAGTGTGAATTGCCTCTGCCTTATTTCAACTGATAGAGCAACTGGTGCATAACAGGAGATCCCAACTTCGACTCCATTTATAAAACTTCTTTTTAACCCAGTCATACTCTACTTGAGTGTTTCAACAGGAGCTACTTGATATATTTCAAACTATGTGGAAATAAACATTTTTCCCGCTTTATATCACGTTTTTTATAAACAAATAGCATTTTTCTATATAGCAATTTTTCGTGCTTTCAGATAATATACAACTTATGTAGCGAAATCTATTGCTTTGCAATACTTTCTTTTAATGCAAAAATAGTTGCATTACTGTTACTGATACCACTTTGATGTTTCCACAAATGTTGGGTAGGAAAAATATATTGCCAATGAAAAAATTCTGCAGGTAAATAACTGAACTAATGTCAGAGCCGAAATGAGTGTGAAACATCCCATTAACTAGGATGAGCTCTGACAAAGATTATGGGGTGAAGAAAATTTACAAGCAGCCAAACTTTACTAAAGATGCTTTTCTTTTTCACACAAATGCATTAAATTACCTTAACCAATTTATTAGCAAGCATGGAAGAAAAATGCATTAGTTAATATCAGTTTCGATCTGATACAGTCACAAGAATTGACTGTTAATCCTGCAACGAAACAACAAAGAGAGCAACAGAATGTAGCAATGAATTAAAAAAATTATAATAATTGCAGTCTTACTTCCAAAGCTAAAGTAGTTAATCAGGAAAACAAGTATGACAATTGATACTTTTTCGTGGCATTTAACATAAAACTGCAGTAGTGATCATTTTGACCGAGTAAAATTACCAATGATTACTTCATGCTAGGAAATCAGCTTTTCCTGACCGATATAAATATTAATACACTATATTAAAACCAAATATATATATATATGCCTTTACAGCAATTAAATAATTTGAGATATAAGCTAAACTACTTAGAATGACAATAGCAGACATTTCGATTATGAAGAACCTCGAAAATATTTCCGGTCTTAAATTTTATTCAGTAAATTTTTACATGGAGACAAAAAAGAAATGGAAAAGATATCCACTAAGATCTTCCAGCTGTAATATGCAAGTCATCAAATGACTGTGAGGAAAAAATGTGTAATGAACCTATTCGGAAGTTGTGGCAAAGGTTAGCCGAGACAAATGCTGAGTCAGTTCATTTGGGATGTTGGGGGAAGGGGAGGGGTCGAAGAAAAATTTGCCACAACAAGGGGAAGGGTAGATCAGAAATGCAACAAAATTTCTCTTACTGTGGCTCACACCTTTCTTTTATCAGTCAAAGGATGCCTGCAAATCACAGGTGAAAGACTTCCATGGTTCATGCATTTTTTTCCCGTAGGTATTTTGCCACTCTTTAAAAAACTTTTCTGTGAGTTCCTCATGTGAATCCATATTATTTTCTATGAAAATGAGATACCATTTTATATATGGCAAACTTGATAAATTTGGATTCAAATTTCACCTGGTTATCATTGTAAACTTAAAATACATTTTAAACTGTTTCTCTTACTTTGGGAAAGATGATATTTATCCAAATGATTTATTACAGCTCTGTGAAAATATCATTCTTTAGCTTATTGAATAATATGCTAGAATGAGAAGAAATGTAACTGTTGACTTTTTGCTTCCCTAAGATTGATATAATTGATAAACAAAAATACTAGTTTAGTTGGTATATTCAATCACAACGAAATTTCCACTTTCAGCCTGCACACAATTAGATTGCTTATTGAAGTAATACCATATAATTAATGCTATATTAAGCATATTAAGATACAATATTATATGTCAGCAGTTAAACTGATTGCTATGGCCATTCTAGGTAGTGAACACAGTTGAAGCTGTTCTAGTGTTAACTGTTAAGCTGCAACGAAATGTAGTGCCAACCTCCTGAAATTTCCTATTGGTCAGGGACACTATTATTTAATATCGTTTCTGGTATCCAGATTTCGCATTGCAAGTCACAGGATTAAGATAGAGTACCTTTATCACCAATGAACAACTCTATTAATCATTTACATATTAGAATCCACTATTCATTATATAAACAGCTCAATATATAAATTTTATATATGGTACTTTGGTATGAGAGTTCTTGGAAGAGAGCTATATTTCACAACCACCAATGCTTAAGAAATAAAAGAATTTACTACATTATGAAATGTAAAATTTACCAATTTTTTTGACATTAAAATTTTTAGCTAATATATGCTTGTATATATGTTCATCCAAAATAGAGTGGTCTAAAATGCTACTAAAGAAAAGCAGTTAAGGTTTCATTTTACTTTTAGATTTTGTATTAATTTAAGCAATGCACTATTCCTTTTAGTTCTGGATAATGTAATATTTGAATATCAGAGAACAAAAAATTACAAATAACTGGAGCTCAGAGTTAAAATTTTCTCTGTTTCATTGCAAAAAAATATTTAAAAAAAAAACGTAATTTTGTATTCCTATCAAAATAACATTTTCCAGCTTTATACGTTTTTATAAACAAATAGCATTTTTTTTATATAACAATATCATGTGCAAATAAAATATCACACAATATTAAGCTACTCAAAAGCATAATAGTTTGAATACCTCTGGAAAGGCTAATGGTTTGACACTTGTAAATTCAAATTTATATAAAATGGAAGCAAGTCAAATGGAAGCTGATGTATGTAAATACCATCAGATTGCGATTATTTTTATATATCTTTGCTATGTGAGTGAAGTGATATATCAGCTGAACATTTGCAAAAGCATGGATGATCTTTCAAAAGCAAATAATTATGGCAATATTGGCATATAAAAATAGCTAATTTACAAAACATTCACATTAATTACAGTTTAGGAAATTCTGCCAAAAAAAAAAACTATTAAGAGGAATGTGCTACTGCAACTTCAGATTGTTGATTTCTGGGTAGTGCCATAGAGCATTTTACCTGAAAACTGGCTTCTAATGTATCTGCTTCGAAAAACCTTTGACTGCATCCAAAGGTATTCAAAACATTTGTGCCAGCTTTTCAATAGTAAATATATATATGGCTGCAACTGAATTCCTCAATAATATACACATATAATTAAAAAAGTGAACAAATTATAAGCTCACACTTATAAGGAAAATCACCAAAAATTTAAGAGTTGAAAAATGTTAATACTTTAATTTTACTTAAAGCACTGTGAATATATCCCTTCTAATTTATAAAAACAGATTATAAACTTCTTTTATGTAATTTATTACATATCAATCTTTATTACACAACTTAAAATTTTGATAACAATTGCTTTCTAAAACAATGCTAAATTTAAAAAGAAACTTAAAAATACTTTATTTTGTCATATGAATGAATACTGATAACAATATTTTGCATTAAGTTACTTAAAAACTGCACTAAGTAGATTTGTTACATAAGATATTTATTTCCATTTAAAGCACATTCAAGAGTAAGCAGAAAATACTAAATAGGGTAGGGAAAATGTTGTACAGTAGCTTCTTTTAATTTAAATTTAGAATATATTATTTGAGAAAATACATAATAAAAATCTGTAAGAAACAATGCAAAAACTATAGGGAGATATTTAATTATAATATTAATATAATTTTTCAGTTTTAAAGATAAAGTATCTTATTTTTTTCATATGCGAACATAAGCTGCCTTACAAGTACAACCATAATTTAGGATTAAAATCATTTGTCTTAATGCTAACTATTTCATATGTATAAATATAAGTATATTTTCTTGATTTAGTTTCATTCTTTCAATTTGCATCAGAAGCTAAAATCAGATCATTTCAACTGTACTAGGACTGCTTTAGGAACTAGGCTGCAAAAATAAATAAAAAAGCCAACAGACAAAGTGAATAGGCTAATACAGATTGCAGAAATACATTTCCTTTTTAAAAATATATGTACTCTTTGCTTCAATAAATAGAAAAATGTTTAGTTTACATGCATAAAATCTCTTCATTCAAACCTAAATGATTGCAGCATAACAGTCAGAAGCCTGTTAACTTGGAGTTTTATCTGTAGTCTATGAAAATTCAATCAGATCAGAAATCTAAAGAATTGTAATACACTGGGGGTAAAAATCATTGCATATTGAACAATGCTAATAAGATAAACAATTATTTACATGAAGGAATGGACATAAAATGAGATGGACTTCTTTTGACTAAGACTCAACATATGTATCAGCCTGCAAACAATAACTTAGTAGCAACCAGAAAATAGTATGATACTATCCAGTAATATTCATTAAAAAGATAAATGACTGATTATCTAACAAGATGACAAATTACAAAGGCTCTGCAATTTCTTCATTGTATTATCACACAAAATACAACAAAAATCACAAGGTAAAATAATAAATGATACTTTTTGTCAGAGAAAAACTAACCATATAACAGTAAACTTTGGAGCATATTTTTTTTTACATTTCCCATTACACTATCCTTGAAAGTTCATTAAATATTATGAACTTTATGAAGGGTAATGAATGCCTTCTATCACATTATTTAATGAAAATTATTACATTAAGAGTAACTGAAATAATACAAAATTCATATCAGTTATACAGTATTGACTACAACACTGTATTGCCTAAAACAATATTAAAAATTCATACAAGAAAGATGGTAAATGGTAAACATTCTGGCTCTAATCCTATTGGAGCTGAGAACACCTAGTTGAAGAAATCCATCTTTGTTTTCACTCAAAACTTACTTTAAGCTTTGCACACTGAAAGACATAGCAAGCATTTCTTCATTGTGGCACAACATTTAATCCTGACTGAAGCAATCTTCATGCAAATGAAAATATACATATGTGTGAAAAGCAATCACAGACTAAGGCAATGGGTTGTTTTACCTCTGAGTGCCACTTGTGCTAATGGTCGAGTCCCAAAAACCCCATTGGATCAGAGAAGGTTGGGGAAGGGGATTACTGGATATGGCTCTTCTGCACAGAAGAACATGGCTTAATGTCTCATTTGATGGATGCAACCTCTCCAAGCTCACCGGTGTCTCCCTTATCACTAATGGTAGGGTATATGGGATAGTGGGGATAAATAAGCAGGCAGTTGGGTTGTTTTGCCTCTGAGAGGCACTTTTTTGCACACAATGGGCTAAATGGCCAGGTCACAAGGACCCTGAAGGCTCAGATGTCGGGGGAGGGGATCCACTGTAACAGCTGTTGGGAGACAGATGGTAGCCTCCCTTCAAGGCCATCCAGCATGTTCTTTAACGTGCACAGGGTATGGCTCTCCCGCACATGGGGATACGGCTTAACATCCCATCCGATGGGCAGCGGCTTTTCTAAGCCCAGCAGTGTCCCCTACTGACCGTGTGCAGGGCGGGAAGTTTTGCAGAGGAATCTCAACACTGACACAGCTGAGACTATATGCAAGCAGAGTTGGAACTCAAACCTAGTAATATCAGATTGTGAGCATGGCATACTACTGCATGACACAACCACTGTTCCTTAAGGCTATGGAAATACAATGTTTAAAATTTGTTCTTCGAGTGTGAAAATGATGAATATCATTGTCCTTGATTCAGATTTAGGTGGTCACTGCCATTATAGATTTAGAGAAGTGTGCGATTATCAATCACTTTTTACCTGGATTCAACAATACCAATACAAAAAAAATATATATATATTTCATAAAAAATTAAACATTAATTTTTTAAAGCAATGTTCTTCCTATATTTGCTATACGTATATAAAAACTTATTGTCAATGACGAAATTATTTATTACATTCATATTAATTTCAAAGTAAGTTGGTTTGGGTTGTTTTGCTTCTGAGCAGCACTTTTTTGCACACAATCAGCTAATTGCCAGGTCAAAAGGACTCCGAAGGCTCAGAGGTTTGGGTGTGGGCTGTTGGGAGACAGATGGTAGCCTCCTGTCAAGGCCATCCAGTGTATTCTTTAACGTGTGCAGGAAATGGCTCTCCTGCACATGGGGCCAAGCCATTAAGGCTTGGTCCTGTGTGCGGGAGATATCTGATGATCGCAGAGAATCTGATATTACTTGGAAAGGCTGTCACGAAACAGATGACAGCCTTTCCAAGCTCATCTATGTCTCCTACTGACTGAAGGAAGGGTGGGGAGTTTGGCAGAGATTAATCTCAACGCTGGCCCAGGCAGGACTCGAACATGGGAACTACAGATTATGAGCCTGGCACACTACCAACTAAGCCACCCCTGCCCCTCAAAGTAAGTTGCCAGCAACTTATCTCAATGGGTAAAAGTCACTTATTTTGGCATCCTATTTTCCTTTGAAATTAATATGAACAGAATAAGAAATTTCATCATTGGTAAGAGTGTTACTTTAATTTTTCACTTTTGACATTTTGGTCTGGAGATGCTTCATCTCAGCAGCATTTTGTTCAAAAATGCTTTAATTATGCTTCAAATAACAAGGAAATTTATTTCCTTTGGCTGCAACAATGAATTGCAATGCACTTCTAAGAATGCACAGTATAATCTCACTTATCCAAAGCAGAGTGACCCTCCCCCGCTTTCCTGACACTTCGGCTATACAATTTCTCATGATAAATAGAGTTATGAAACTACTGAGGGTGCAGGCAATGCAACATATTGGGCTCTATGAGGTTGAGATCCCATCAGTATGCCAAGGCTCAATTAACAATTTATGCACCATAAATAAAAAATTATAGAAAAATGTAGAATTCTAATTAAAAAGTATCTATTATATATCTTGTACTTTAATCAGTCTATTAACATCAATTAATTTCATTATTGGTATGTCACGATAATAAATTTTATAGTATAATAGAAGCCCACTTCAAAATTTCGCAACATGGCCCATGATGATCTAGTTTCACCAGTGAATAAATATGGTCATTATGCAATTTCAATTGTAAATCACTTGTATTGTTATGCTAGTTCTAATGAAACATTATTATGAGTTGTCAGACCCTGGTTTTTTAACACTTGTAATGTGCTACCTATACAGTTATACTGATCCTGGTTTTGGAGGATGAGATATTGTCAGATAAGTGAAATGTCTGCTTGGAAAAAATCAGATATTAACAACATAGTTACATGCAGCTGAAAAGCAAATTTTTCCACCCCTGAACCTCAATTTATAATACTAGCAAAGTGGAACATAGTTAGAAAATATTTTTGGGTGGGTGAAGAGTTTAAGCACAAACGAAAAAAAAGTTACATAGGTACAATTTTTATTTACTTCCTACAAGGTGTACAATTACTTAAAATATGAATAAAAGCAAATTAATCAATAATACATTCACAGATTATCTGTTGACATTTAATTCAAGAAATAATTTCGTGAAAAAAAATCATTTGCCAATGAGTGGGATTCGAACCCACAACTGCTAGTTACATGCCAGATGCTCTAACTACTAAACTATCACCAGCTCTGTCATTTATCCACTTAGTTATGACTTTTAAATCTCACTGACCTTGTCACTCATGGGGTCATCTATGATCAGGAAAGGCAACTTATCCAAATTGCTCAATATATAAAGGAAAATAAGGTTAAATAATGAAGTCACTCACACTAAAGCATTATTAATGCAGGAATTAATCAATAATAAATTCACAGATTACCTGCTGACATTTAATTCAAGAAATAATTTTCTGAAAAAAAAAATGATTCGCTGATGAATGGGATTTGAACCTTGCCTGCCAGTTACATGCCAGGTGCTCTTAACCACTAAGCTGCAACTAAATGGATAGATGACAGAGCTGGTGATAGCTTAGAAATCAGAGCACCTGGCCTGTAACTGGGAGGTGTGGGTTTGATTCCAAATCATTTTTTTCCACAAATTAATTTCTTGAAAAGCAAATTAATTTATTAAATCTTGAGCACCTTTGTATTTCTTCTGGTTTTGAAATTTGGTCTTCTAAATTTATGAGATCTCCCCCTCCACATTTCATATCTCCTCATAAATAACAATAGTCAACAATAATCATTTTATACTTGAATTAAAAAAATTAGTTTTCTTGCCTAATTCAGACTTGTTTGTTTAAAAAAACTAAAAATTTACTGTCATGAATAGATTTTTTTAGGTATACTATGACTTACTTATAGTTATACCACTAATACAGACACTCATGGTTATTTCTTTCATCATGTCATTAACAGAAATCTATGAAGTTCATTTTATTGATTTGGTAAGATTTGCTTTCTTGATACATAAAATAAACACAAAAAAGCAGTCTAAGTATCTGAATTATTTTGCCATACCTAACACCATGCTACATAATTTACGAGCATAAAAACGTAACTGATTATTGTGATATGCCTTTCAGTTGCATTTTTGAATGTGGTGTTGCAAAATTAGCAATAAATATTTATTTTCATTACCAGATACAGAAAAAATCTTTTAATTTATTGAGTAGTGTTGAAGCAGAATGTTTATAAGGTACATCTATTGATGTGTTTCATGAAGAATCATTAGCAGTAAAGAAAATGAAACTTTTCAAGGTTTGACATTAGTGATTTACAGCCATACCTAATGCTGTAGTTATCATATGCTTACAAGCAAGAGAGATTTCACTTATGCATGACTTTTCATTCCTACAGGATGAACAACAGTGTCAAGAACAGTGACATTCTGATAAATCATACACCAGAGCCAAAACATTATGACCAGTGCATCTTTATGCAAATCAAAGCAACTGCAGGTAAACAACAGCACGTGTGAAGGTCATGAAATGGTATAAATAATGATTGATACTGAGCTCTGTTAATCAGTGTTATTCTTGTTCTTCAGATAGGAAAGATAGTGGACTTAAGTGAGTTTGACAAAGGCCAAACTGTAATGACCAGACGACTGGATCAGAGCATTTTCGCGACAGCAAGGCTTGTGGGGTGCTCATGGTCAGCCATGTTTAGTACTTTCAAAAAGTGGTCTGAAGAGGGAAAAAAACATGAACCACTAGCAAGGTATGGGCAAACCCGGCTCATTGATGCTAGAGGTGAACGAAGGTTATCCCTATGGTACGAGCCAACAGAAGGGATACTGTGGCGCAACTCATCTGCAATTTGAATGCTGGTGATGGGAGTAATGTATCACAACACACAGTACATCAAAAACCCTACTGAAAATGGGGCTGCGTAGCCGCAGGCCATTCCGAGTGCCCGTGCCAACCTCAGTTCACTGTCGAAAGCACCTACAATAGGCACGCGAGCATCAAAACTGGATCTTGAATGATTGGAAGAAGGTCATCTGGTGCGATGAATCTCGTTTCCTGTTGCACCATGTGGATGGCAGGATATGTGTGCATCATTTCCTTGGGAAGTGTTGGCACCAGGATGTACCATGGGACGAAAATAAGCCAGTGGAGGAAGTGTAATGCTTCGGACAATGTTCTGCTAAGAAAACCCTGGGCCTGGTCATTCATGTGCAGGAAACTATGACATCTACAACCTACCTAAATATCATTACCGACCAGGTACATCCTTTCCTGGCAATGGTATATCCCTCTAGTAGTGCCTTCTTTCAGCAGGATAATGTGTCATGCCACACGGTCCGGATTGTTCAAGAATGGTTCACAGATTATGAGGAAGACTTCCAGGTATTGCCCTGGCCTCCAAATTACCCAGACATCAATCCAATCAAGCATCTGTGGTTTGTGCTGGAACAGCATATCCAATCTGCAACTGCTGAACCATGTAACTTATAAAAGTTAAGGATCTGCAGTAATGTGTTGGTACCAGATACCAAAAGACACCTTTGGAAATTTTGAAGTGTCCATGCCTCGCTGGGTAAGAGCTATTTTGGCGGCATGTAGAGGACCAACATCATAGTAGGCAGGTGGTCATGATGTTTTGGCTCTTCAGTGTATTTCAACAGGGTCAAGTGGGAGTTGATTACTTTCAAACATAAAAACAAATCATAATTATGACTAATAATTAACAACCGTAATTATGTTTGAAATACAAAAATAGTGCAGATTACTTTCAATATCAAATAATGATTAGTTATGAAAAATTGAATAATTTGAGAGTTAAGAAAAAAATCTCATTTGCTCGGAGTGCAAGATATTTTTATTGGTCATGCTTAAAATAGTGGATACGTGGAGTTATACTGTGCATTCTTAGTAAGTGTGTTTTGTTGTTCTTGAATAACTAAGGACCAAAAAGAAATAACACAGTCAACACTCATTGATAAAATGTAGGTACAAAATGTTGTTGGGATGAACTGTTACAGGATGAAACATTGTAATCCCCATATAGGAAGACAAGTATATTTTTAAACTTATACATATATTTTATTTTCTGCATTTCAATGACAATTTATAGAGGACATAATGAGGTCATTAAAAATACTGTGGCTTTGATGGGGGAATTATTATACTCCTCCCTATGTTGTGCATCAGTCTCATGGTTGGGAAGATACAGTGAAAAAGTGGATTAAAAAACTACTTTTTTTTACTTATAGGGAAGAGGGGTGGGAAGGGTGTGAGGCAAGTGTTCTGTAGACTGTGACACTACTTGAGTTATAAAGTTTTGATGTATAACTTATGATCAGACTTTGTCAAACATTGTTCTCTTTGGTGGTGGTGGGGGGGGGGGGGGGCTAAAGGAAGGAGAGAAACTATTCTTTGATAGCCTATGACACCTACCAGGCTATACGTTTTAATCTGATTAACATGAAGGTTAGGGTAATATCATGAAACAAACATGTAACTTATTTTTGAAAGACTAAAGATAATAAGGGGAGAGGAATATTTTTTTATTAAGGGGTGGACTGGCCCAGGCAGTGATTGCTGCTGGGGCTAATAGTAAATTGTAGCCACCAATTAATAATTACAAGATTAGTGACTCCAAAAATTTATTACTATTGAACAAGATATTCCTATAAAACCAAACTGATGTCAGCCAAAAGAAGCTAACGATGGCCGCCTCTGAGCTAGCAGTGCAACACACGGCAACAATAGACTGGGAGCATGCCACACTTCTTGCGCATCCATCCACTTTCTATGGAACCATTGTCCGTGAGGCTATTGAAATAATGACCTCGTCTGTCCCCACCTGCAACCGAGACACTGGAATCACCCTCCACGACATGTGGAAAGAAGCTCTTTGTCTAAACAGACCTAACATCAATACATAGCATCACTTCACTGAAGACAGAGCACTGTCTTTGCTCCGAAAAGCTTCTGAGAGTTTTCTCCTAGAACTTTCAACATGCAAATAGTTTGAAGGATAAACTCTAAAATTTTATTGTTCAATGACAGAGAATTTTAAATTATTTTAAATTAATTTTTGAGCAAGAAGGTCTTTTTAATTGTATACTTAAATTCCAGTAGCTAAAAACATTCATGTGAACTAGTTACTTTTAAATCTAGACAAGTTGGAGCATCTCCAATTAAGAACTTTGAACCAATGTTTTTAACTTTATTATTGACACAGCTCTAACAAATAAATACATGCTTCAGCTCTAAGGAAGAATTGATAAAAGAAATTGGTTTTCTGGATCCCCTGAGTTTTGAAAACACCAAAAACTGGGGAAATCAAGATGATGCTTTAATTAAATTGGTCAAACTTACCAACATTAATTAGGTAGAACTTTATCAGGAATTTTAATAATTTGCTATTTATTAAAGACTAGTGACTCCAGAAAAGATGAAGAGCAACAAACAATATGTTAAGAATCAAATGTCAATCTGTCTAGCAATATTGAAACTTTAAATGATGAAATGGAAGGCAATGAATAACTGCAATGTTAAGGGATAAAACAACTGTTAACTACTGAATATTGTGTATTTCAAATACTAATTAATTAAACAGCCATTGTTAATTTTATACATAGTTATATTTCACTTATAAGTCTGTGGTAACTTTGTCATGTATGCAAGCTTCTTGTGAAAGAATTTTTTCCATGTGAAAGTTCCAAACAACCATTTAAAATCATTTTTTGGTCAAAATTTGTTGGAAGAGTATTTCCTTTTTTACTTAGAGAGATTTTAATTTTGATTATTACAATGCCATTGACAACAGTGCAAAGTTATATGGAATTATCAAAATATTTGATATTTTAACATTTTTACTCTTTGAATAAATAAACATAATTACATTTTTAATTCTTATTTTTATATAATGAGATGCTATACCAGTATTTTTTCTCTTTTGTTTCCCATTTCTATACAACATGCTGTCTGCTATGCAGTTAGTAATCTGATGGGGGACATAATTTTATGTGGAATAAGAACCATTCTAAATATCCATGCTTTCAGTAGGATTAAGTAAAGCTATGGGGAGGAGGGTGGGGATTTTGGAAATTTTCAAAAACCAAACATTCTAAACTCACAGTCTTACTGACTGCAGGATTTGCATACCAATACAATAGTATCTTTTGTCCATTACAGACTGCTCTACCAATACACAAAAAAAAAAACACTGCAGGCCAAAATTGTTGCTTGCTACTGGGGCCAAGTAGAGCCAGTCCACCCTTGCTCTACAGATTAGATCATTCCCATAAAAATTAGCTTTTATTTGCTTATGATACTCTAACTCACAACACATTATAGTGTGTTAGGACGATAAAATGGATCAACCATTTATCTCCTTTTTTGAAGAGAGTGGGAAACGTTTTTATAGTTTGTGATATTTTTCACATCACAAGCTTTACTTGGCATAAAACTTGTTACAATAAACTCTCATGCTCAGAAGATTTAATGGAACAACTACTTACACACTTTTCCCTTTTTTGAGAGGGGCAGGGGAATGAAAAAGTTTTTTTTATCTTGTAGTCTCTGACATCCCCATATCACAAAATTCTATTTGATAGATATCTCATTATGATCAGCTCTTACGGGAAGATATAGTTAAATAATTTTTAGATACTTTCCCATGTTTGAGGAGGAAGAAAAAAATGGGGAATTTTTTTTATATAGTGTATGATCTCACTAATTTTTCACTTAACACATAAATCATAACTGTTGGCAGGTTAGGAATATGTAGTAGAACTGTTTGGGAAATCCCCAAACTGATTCACAAAAATTACATGCAAAAGAACTAATTTGCCACCCATTTAAATTATTAGAACATCAACTTTTTTTATATGGGGCAGTGTTAAAAAGTATGAATTTTGCTTTAGATAATATAGTGCTGTAGTATTTATAATTTTATTAATTCTACTAAGCATAAAAATATACCTACCTTAATTAGAGAGGAACAAAAATATGTAATAAAACTATGTGTGAAACTGAACTTTTAAATGCTTTACTACTTCAATATTTAATCAAGTACTGCAACAAAGATTGCCTTATGTAATTTTATAACAACTAAAGAAACCTAAAGTTTCTTTAGTTGTTATAAAATCTAACCACTAAATCTTTCCACTTTGCTAGTGTAAGTCAACTAGCAAAGTGGAAATTTTACTGAAGAGATAGTTATATAAAATTCATTTTTATAAATTTGCAATTTTATTGCAAATAAATTTATAAAAAAGAATGTTAAAATTGAATATATCTTTTTAATCATTCGAAAATTTGACTTTTTTGTACAAAACTTAGGTGATCTAATTAAAATATCTGATGCAACTCTTATAGTTATTTAAAAAAACAATTCATGAATATTTTAAATAACTTTTGAACTCACATGATCAAATATAAAAACAATAAAATCGATTACTTTAGGAATTCTGATTGCACTGTTAATAAAATTATTCAATGAACTGCCATAAAACTATGCAGAAAATTAACTGCCTAACAAAGTATTTGTTTCTACATTATTTTGTTGAGAATTTAAAATTTTCCCTAATTTCCATATTATATTCTAAGAACATCATAGAATTTTAGCGCATAATTTCCAGTTATGAGATAATTTCAGACAGTTTATTTTGCCCCATAAAATTATGCAGTTCTGCTTTAGGACTTTGTATGAAGTATTACATCTATCATTACTTACTGGTTGCTAACTAAGTTTAACTAATCTGATGAGTCCTATAAACTCCAGTACAGGCTTATGACACAACTTAGTGAATTAATGATGAAAACAGGAAGGCTGTCATCATTCAAGCACAAAATGTATGTAACAATTTGGCTAACCACAGAGTCAACACTGCTGTGCATTGAACATAACATCAGGTAACAATACTTTTAATTTGGTACCTCTCCATTCATTCCAACATTTACATGGAAAAAAGCATGATCACAAAGTACTTTAATAAGTATCTGAAAACTATGTACAAAAATATATACATGGTATATATATATAATAATATTTCTCTCTATATATTGCAACCAGGCCATCCTGTACAGTCTGTGTCGGCCTTGTGTTGCATCATCAGTGCTGCATTTTTCATTTCATATGGCAGGGAGCAGGGCACCAAGACTCCAGCAAAATGACATTTGTAAGTCTCCATGTTGTGAATGTGTGTCTGTGCACATGAGCCTGGTTGTTGAGTCCACAATGTACATTGGGCTGGAGGGTTGGGAATGCTAGTGACTGCTCTCCTTTAGCTGTGACAGTCCATGCCTAACATAGTTTACAAGATCTTCAACAGAGCTATGTAATGTCAGTTGTTCACACTTTTCAGCTACTTCTTTAAAAAATTCTGAAATAAAACAGGAAAAGTACTATGAAACATATATTTTTATGCAAACTATGACATTTACATTTATTTAGTCCTTTAATAAAATTATTAACACTAAGGCAGAGATATATATATTAAATATGAAAACAAGGCCTAAATTTTACTAAAGCTTATTTCTAATATACAAATAACTTAACAAACATTCTAAAAAAATTTTCATTAAATGATTTTTCCCTATCAAATCCCCTAAAATGAAAATTGTTGTCCTTCTTCCCTGATTAATGTACCCAAAAACGTTTTTCAAATGTTTAATCAAATGAAAAGATTTCATTTGATTAAAATAAGTGTTTTATATTACACTTCCTTGTAGCAGCTTTTTTTACAGTGCTAAGATGATGCTAACTGTCTTTGACAGCTATTCACTATGTGCAGTAATATTGTAAAGATATCCTTAAGATTTTTGCAACCAGAGCAGTTATCCTGTTCCAGGCAGTCTGGAGTGACCATGCAAAGTAAACATCCAAAATTATTTATAACAGTTTTGAAGGAATGTAGAAATACTTAATTATTTTTAAAAACCTCATAAGAAGTTTTTTATTTGCACCAGTGTGACATTTAGCCAGTGTTATGAGATGTTGACTTCATTGTCCTAGTACTACTAGATAAAGAACTAAATGTATCTGATTTCAGGAAAAGCAAAACTTGTCCTCCTTTATGTTACACTACCATCCAGAAATAAAAACGCATTAACAGTATGATATAAAATGAAGCTAAATCTTTCAAAATTTAATAAAATCCTGTTTTGATGATTTTCAACAGAATTTTTTTTCTGTGTGTCTTTAAATGAAAAAAACATTAATACAGCAAACAACTTGTTTGGAATACTTATTCTGAATCAAGCTGTATCATAAATATTTATTTGCATAATATGTCATAAAGAAGGTCTATCAAGAAAGCAAGACCTCAGCAGAAAGACAACATAAGAAATATTCATTCTTCATCCAGGGGCTGAAATCCAAGTCCATTTGATCCAAAACCAAGCAGGCTAGACACTAGGCCAGTGGTTAGTTTTTTTTAACTCTGAACAAAAATATGTAAACTAAAATCATTCACTAAAGGAATTTTAGAGAGAAGACAGATAAACCTTATTCTTTTATTCTCCTATGCTAGTAAAGATGTACCACTGCAAAGTCCACCTGCTAGAGAAGACTACTACTACTTTAAGATGTACAAGGGCCTCCTAGTTACTTCCCTTTCACTTTCCTAGCAATATTTCACTCCCAAATCTTTCCAATTCAGTTCAATGTTCCCAAAAAATTTCACTCTGCTTATTTGGAGACTTCAGCAGAAAGACAGCACCAGCAAAGAAACATTTATGCTTTATGCGATGTTCATAAGTCAAAAATTATATCTTTTACTAAATTAATTCTTTACTGTTGAATCTAATATTAAAGGGGTGGCTCAGTTGGTACTGGGCCAGGCTCATAATCTGTAGTTTCCTCATGTGATGGTCCACCCATCCACTTTTACTTTTCCATAACCAGTTTTACTTTATTTATGTTATATTATTGTATTATTATTTCATTTGGACTTATCACAATTTTTTCTTCTGAGCCACAGAAGGAGTTGTGCATGCGCAACTCTGACATTTTGATTGTCAGCCACTAATGTGCACATTTAGGACATGCCCCCCTCTTGTGTCACAGTTAGCGTGTGATCATCAGATTATGCAAATGTTTTTCCCAGCATGCAACAGACACATGCCAGATTGTATGTTGCATGTATCAAAGTGATGTGAAGTCATGGAGTTGAATTACAGTAGAGATGAGTCAGTATGAAGTTAGTAGAAAGATGTTAGCAGTCAGTTTTTTGAGTTGTATTTAGAGATGGAGTTTTTTTTAGTTACTCCGACTTTTTGTATTCATTAGCTGAATTGGTGAGTCTTGAATTTTTTGGAAATAAACTTTGTTTATTATATGGATATTTCAGTTTTGTATTTTTTCATCTTGAACAACAATTAGTGATTTTGATTTGGATATAACTTTAATTAAACTTGACAATCTTTTTTGAATTCTTGCTCAATAAGTAATGCTATATACATAACGAACCCTATTTCAACTTTATTTGGCAAGTTAATATTGCCTGTCTAACCAATAAGCTATCTGGAGATTGAATCTATTTTGGATCAGACAAAAGGTCCAACTCGAGAAAGTTAATAATCTTTGGAGTGCTACACTCAGTTTGGGTCCCACCTGGGCCTCAGTTGAAAAGGGAACATCGATGGGCTTTGATAGGCCACTGTTTGTCTGATGAGACATAAAACTGTGGTTCTGTAAGCAGGAAAACCATACCCTGTGCCTGCTGAAGAACATGCTTGATGCCTTTGACAGGAGGTTTCCATCTGTCTCCGAACAGCTGTACAGTGGATCCCTTCCTCAACCTCATATGATTCCTTGTGACCTGTCATTTAGCCCATTAAATGCAAAATTTGCCACTCAGAGGTAAAACAACCTAACTCGAATATAAAAAAAGACACATGGCTAAATTTAAGGCTTCTTTCTGAGTGTTAGGCCAGACAAAATGACCCTTCTGGTCACTTCTCTTGAAAAGTCCTTACTAACAAACATACCTGGAAGGTTGGGTTGTTTTACCTCTGAGCAGCAATTTTTTGCACACCATGGGCTAAATGGCCAGGTCACAAGGACCCTGAAGGCTCAGAAAAGGTTGGGGGAGGGGACCCATTGGAACAGCTTTTGGTAGACAGATGGTAGCCTCCTGTCAAGGCCATCCAGCATGTTCTTTAACATGCACAGGCTCTCCCGCACATGGGGCCACGGCTTAATGTCCCATCCAATGGATGGCGGCCTTTCCAAGCCCATCGGTGTCACCTACTGAACATGGGCAGGGCGTACCTGGAAGGAGTGTTAGGGAAAAAAAAGTTCTCCCACTCTTTCCTATGTTTCTGATGAGATCTTCGTAGCATTGAGCAATTTCAACCATATGTCCCATTCCTGAGAACAACAGACACAAAATGGTTTAATTTTGAAGTGATTTAATCAAAATATAATTGAAATCACATAGTGTTTTAGAATCACAACTGGTTTTAGTTTTAAAAAAAAAAACACCTATATAGAAAAAACATATCGTACATATGATCAGTGTATAAGAGAGCATGAATACGATATAAAAAGCAATAGAATAAATACACCACTGGCACAGACCATATTAGAAAATAAACTTAAATGATTTAAAACATACACCTTTGGCTGCACCTTCTACAAAATTTCAACTGCAATATGCAGAACAGTTATTGATTAATTTAAATAAAGAAACTATCTGCAAAATGGAAATTCCACCCCTGCCTGCAGCATTGAATCTGCTACGTGATGACATGATTATTGAAAGAGACTATGTCAAAATTGGTGACACTGACACTATGGGTGACTCTTATAAATTGTCTAACAATGGTAAGAACAGTAGTTTGAAGAAGCTTCAAGCTGATTAGGGATGAAACTAGTAACAGAAGAGATTTTAACTTTTTTAAATGTTGCTTTTAAAAAAAGTCTTTTAAAAGAATTTAGTTGTTTAATTGTTAGTAAAGTCTGGGAGGAAATTTGAGTACAGTGTATGAATAATAAATTATATCGAAACCATTTGGATTACAACATAATAAGCAGTGTAAACAATGATTACCTATGCATCTTCTAATTGTAGAGATCAACCACGAATTGTGTTTGAAACACAAAGTGGTCAATGTACAATCTGCTTTCCCAGACAAGCAGCAGAAAAAACAGTATGTCAACCAAAGGAAAGCTCTACAATAATGTATAGACTGGTATCTGAAGTATAATAGACTCTCTCTTATTCAGTCTCAGCTCAACCGGCCTCCACTTTAACCAGTCATTCCAAGAAGCAGAAGCAAGTTGCCACTTGTTTTATTTGCTTCAGTTCCAAGAAGTGGAAGCAAGTCGCCACGTGTTTTGTTTATAGTACAGTATATATCTCTTCAGTTCCTCTTTGTGAATATTTACAGTGCATTGTGCATAACAGGAGTGTGTGTTGTGATCTATTAATTATTGTGTGGTACAAAATCAGTGGATGCAAACATAGGCATAATGTCGTTACGATGGAGATGAAATTGAATAGAACATACTGACAAAGGTGATCCAGTAATGCATATTTGTGATGAACTAGGTGTTGCTAAAAGCACAGTAAATGACTGGAGAAAGAATAGAAAATCTTTACAATATTTTTGAACTCAAGTCTGAAAAAATGCTTTCTTCTCAGTGCATTCTTAAAAAGTCGAAAAATGAAATTATCAATGATGCCCTTTGGTTATGGTTCATGCAAAAGCATCGAAAAGGAATGCCAATCAGTGGGCCATTCTTGAGAGAAAAAGCATTAACCTTCATTCTAAAATCGATAATGGGGGAGATTTTTCAGCAAGCGAGGGATGTCTTTCTCACTGGAAAAAACGACATATTGTTCATCACCTTGGTGTTTGTGGTGAGAAATTGTCAGCTGATTCTTTAGCAGCAAAGAAATTTTCAAAAAAAACTTTTAGTGCTTACTGAAGTAGGCCTATGCACAGAACAAACTACAATGTAGATGAGACTAGGTAAATTTTAAACTTCTTTCAATGAAAACTTTTGTGATAGTACAAGAAACCTCAACATCAGGATTTAAAACAAAGAATCACTGGCTGTGTGTAGAAATGCTGCAGGTATGCAAAAACTTCCTCTTTTTGTAATTGGGAAATCAGCAAAACTCCAATCATTCAAACATTTAAATTTAGCTGCCAGCCAGTTAACTATAAAGCTCAAAAACCTGCTTGGATAGACTCGTATTTGTTTAAAGAGTGGTTCTTTACAAAAGTTTTTCAAAAAATAAAAAACCACTTGACAAGTCTTAAAATGTCTGTAAAGCCCCTACTCATTGTCGATAATGCCCCAACACACCCAAGTGAACTCATTTCTGACAACATAAAAGCCATGTTTTTACCACCTAATGTAACAACTTTAGTGCAACCAATGGATCAAGGCGTGTTTGTAAGTTTAAAAAGGCGATACAGGAGAAAGCTTCTTTCAGAAATTCTACAGCAAACTGAAAATAACAGAATAAGACTTTTATATGCTTTGAAAACAATAAATATCAAGGATGTGATCTACATGTTGGCAAGAGCTTTTGAAGAAATGTCTTGTACGTTTGTAAAGTCATGGAGAAAACTTTGGCCCGAAGTTGAAAATTGTGTAGAAAGTTCCAAAGACAGCAACACAAAAGTATTGAATGAGCCTGTGCCTGCTGAAGATATGATGGATAATGACAGTATTTCACTGCTTAATGACTTTAAACTGCTGCCTGGATGTGACACACTTGAAGAAAATGACATTGAAAAATGGTTAAAAGGTGATGAACAGTTTGAAATTGAAACACTGAATGATGACGAAATTATCAAAGCAGTCTGCCAAGAAGGGAAAGGAGATTGGGTTGTTTTACCTCTGAGTGGCACTTTTTTGCACACCGTGGGCTAAATGGCCAGGCCACATGGACCCCGAAGGGTCAGAGAAGGTTGGGGGAGGGGACCCACTGGAACAGCTGTTAGGAGATAGATGGTAGCCTCCTGTCAAGGCCATCCAGCGTGTTCTTTAACGTGCACAGGGTATGGCTCTACTGCACACGGGGCCACAGCTTAATGTCCCATCTGATGGATGGCGACCTTTCCAAGACCATCGGTGTCCCCTACTGACAGTGGGCAGGGCGGGGAATTTTGTGGAGATAAATCTCAATACTGACCAGCTGGGACTCGAACCTTGGAACTACAGATTAAGAGCATGGCGCGCTACTGACTGAGCCACCCCCGCCTGAAGGAAAAGGAGAAGTGGAGAATGAAGAAGAGGAAGAAAGGAAAGTTAACCATATTGAAGGAAAAGAAGCTTTTGATGCTGCAGTAAGATACATTGAACAACAATGGGCCTCATCTTTGATAGATGTGATGTTTATTAAAAAATGGCAAGACTTTGCAGGAAAAAAAGTGTTAAGTTCAAAGTAGAGCTGCACCACTGCAAAAATCCACTTGGTAGAGAAAACTAGTACTAACTCAAGACTTACAAGAGACACCTGCTCGCTTCCTATTAATCCTTTTTTTTTTCTCAAATCTTTACAAATTCACTTCGTGATTACAAAAAAATATTTTACTGGCTTTGTTGGCAGAATCGATAACTCTCAGGTGGGCCCAGAATGAGTGTAAGGAAGGAAAATGTTGTTGGTCTATTCTTTCATATATAACTGAAGACCTACTTATATATGGCTCAAGCAGTTTCAGCCATATGTCTGATACCTAAATACCACCAACGTGAAATGGTATCCAATTACTTGATTCTGTTTCAGTTTAGATCTAATCGAATCGATAGGCATTTGCAATTACATACTGTTTTAGAATGACAATTGGTCCAGTTGTTCGCCACAATTAGTCTTATTTTATGTTACTCCAAGAATTGAAAGAAGTATTCCACAAACAAAATGCACTTTAGATTCCCCCCAGGGACAAAAAAAAAATAATTAAAACACTTGTTTTATATCTAAAACCCCTAATCTGGTAACACTTTTGTAACACAATCCTGTTATTCTTCTGTGATATTTCGGGTTACTTTTAAACAATTTCACTTACCTATGTAAAATAAAACTATTTATTTTCATTAACAGATTCTTGGGCCTGTATCTGCCTATGCCCCTGCTACATGATGGAAGTACACGGAGAAGATACCGTGAGCTAGCAGAATATCATGAATTGTGCAACTGCAATCTGGCAGTTCAAGTGAGAGATCTTAGAACATCTAGCCTTGATATGGCACCAATCATATTCCACTACTGAACCATTGTCATCAGTTTTAAATATCTGGGAGACCACATATTAAAACTATTGACAATATGGAAACATAATGATAAGATAGTTAAAAGAATAAGATACTGACTTCTATTAGTTGGATAGTAAAACTCATACCACAGTATAACTATCTCAATCTTTGTAGACAGTATGTTTAAAAATAGTTTAAGGTCAACAATATTTCGTTGTACATACTGTAGTGCAGATTCAATAAATCATTTTGAGAAACAAAAAATTTGTAGAATTGCTTTATTATTATTACTCCTCATATAATTCAGAAGTTTGGTTCACTATTCTTATTAGAATATCAAAATCTAAAACGTTAACTCAGTTTGAAATTAATATTTAAGAAACTCTTTACATATAATCATAATAAATCTGCCTTTAGACAATGTTTTTTTCTTAAAGCAAACTGACTCCATTTAATAGCCATCCTAAGGTTTATTCATCTATTTTCACATAATGAACATCTAATACATTCAACTGGTTGATGAACCATTGGAAGCAGATGAATAGTTCATAAAAATAAGAACTTAATTGCTTGTTTATTTTGATGATGTTAACTTCTAAAATTTTTTTTATTATCAGTCACCAGCAGATTTACCCAGCGTTTCTCGAGTCTGAAACTTTCTAAAATGTAGAGTAAATGGCACTCCCCACTTTGCATGCTTTCATTTGGCATAAATATCATTACAATCAATCTCCTCAATTCTGGGGAGACAGGGATTGTTCAGTCGGTAGCGTGCCAGACATGTAATCTGTAGTTCCCAGGTTCGAATCCCAGCTGGGGCAGCGTTGATAATTTCCTCTGCAAAACTTTCTGCCCTGCTCATGGTCAGTAGGGGACACTGAAGGGCTTGGATAGGCCACCGACTTTCGGATGGGACATTAAGTTGTGGCCCCGTATGCGAGAGAGTCATACCCTGTGCACATTAAACACACTGGATAGCCTTGATGGGAAGCTACCATCTGTCTCCCAACAGCTGTTCTAATGGGTTCTCTCCCCCAATCTTCTCTGAGCCTTCGGGGTTCTTGTGACCTGGCAATTTAGCCCATTGTGTGCAAAAATGTGCAACCCAACCTCCGGTTAAAATTTTCTCCCTCTCTTTTGGGGGGGAGAAAAGAAATGGACATAGTTTGAGGTATCCATTATCCTTCCCATGTCAGAAGTTTCTAAACTGAAAACCGAAATTTCCTCGCTTAGATAACCTTTAAAATTATTTCATACCCACCCGAGTTCCTCAGCTACGATTTGCCAGGCATATGTAACTTTATAGCAAAAGAAAATTAGCTATGGTCTGAGGTGCATAATAAATGCAAAGGTACAAAAAATTATATTATTAAACAAAATTATTTATTACTTAATATTTAAAATGTTTATTAATTATTATTATTTTTTTAATTTGTAACATATAGGACAGAGAAGAATCCTAGAAGCTACTCCTAGCTTTTACAGGCCTTCTCATATGAGGATATGCCCTACTAAGACAAAGTCACTGCTGACCACTGCCTTAGTTAGAGCTAATACAACACACAAAGTTTGCCTTGCTGGAACAGTCGCTAGTTGCCTAACCACTATGCCAGTTAAGGCATTTTAAATAATAATAATTTTTCTTCATATTTAATGTTAGTTATACAAAAGTTTAAACAAATGATCTGCAAAGCATCTGCTTATCTGTAGTAGGAGAGAATAATAATAATATTTACATGAAAATACATAGATATAGTTTAAAATAATGACATTGAATCTTAATTATGTGAAATTTCAGTAAAAGCTCTATTGTGGTGATTCAAATTTTTATATTTAATTTTGTGCCTAAAAGAAAAATTTTAGTCTTATTTTTGATTTCTTTACATTTTTTTAATAAAATAATTTTCCTAGGTAACTGATTAAACATGTATGGTACTCTATATGCCCTCATACATTTCCTGTAATTGTTTAATATTTTTGGAAGTTGGAAATAATTATTTAACCTTTTATTTTTCCCATGAGATATTTTAGATTTAAATTACCTGTCAAAAAATATTTTTAAGTGATTCTGTATATGCTTTAATTTGCTTTTGCATATTTTTCAAATTATGTTAATGATTTTAACTTCTGATATGAATTTAGGTTTTGAAGCTTTCATTTCAACAAAGAATCTCATGTTCTGCTTGTGCTTATTAGAATGGCTTCAATATCCACTGATGTTCGTGACCCAACAAATAACAATGAGTTTATCCACGAAATCAGAAATAAATTAGTTTGATGCATTCATTATTTCAAATTCATTGGTGGCAACAGCTATTTTGAATAACTTTCAGCTCTTAATGTTTAATCAGGTGAAATCAGATATTACTTTAGTTTGATGTATTTTTTTTTTCAAATTTATTAGTGGCAACAGTTATTTTGAAATAAATTTCAACCATTAATGTTAAGTCTATGGGGATTTTGAGAAATTCAAATCCACCAACCCCAATTTTGGTTGACCCCAGCGAGTTCGCAATTAGTCTATATTCTTCCCCTGGGTGGTTCATGCATAGTTCATGTAAAGGTACAAAATGAATTTTGTACCTTTACATGAAGAAGACAACTTACCCAGAAGAGCTAGAGGTTCATACAAACCTCTAGCTCTTCTGGGGGCCGAGTGCATAAGCGGACAGACACACAAACAAACTTTCTTCATTATATATTAGATTTGGAAACATTAAACACCTGACATTTTTAACACTTTTGCAACACAATTGCAAAAGTGTTAAATATATGTCCGACGCCATGCTGGGGGGAGGGGGACAATATCTGTGTTGTCCCCCTCCCCCCAGCGTGGCGTCTGATGTTTAGGGGATATAACATACACCTCGGAAATTCCACGCACTCCTAAACACTCTCCTCTCTCATCGCCGATCCCCATTTGCAATATTACACACTCACCTAACCCTTTAGAACACCTCCATAATACTTCCTACAATCGGTGATTAATGTACCCCCCCCCCCACACACAAAAACTCCCTATTGTAATACCAATAAGAAAACCATTATTCAGACCCTCAATAACATAATTATCTTAACCCCAATTTTCAGTTTACCAAATTTATTAATTCATTAAAAGTACGGTAAGGGTCTGTAAATGGTAGCTAGGTAGTCACTGGAAGGAGAGCTATGCACCAATTCCCTGTGATGATGCATAGAACCGGCCAGGCCTAGCACCTAATGTCCGACCCCGCCTTCTCGTGGTGCGGACTGTTAGTAACTTTCAAAAGAGATACTCTCTTGTAGAAGTGAACGGAAGGGGAGGGCTGCCAGATTAGTGTGGCCTACTGATCTGGACAACTATGGCTACTTTTCTTTTTTTTCTACCCTGCTGAGGAGTGGTCAACCACACAGGATCCTGGTGCTGACCATATAAACCTACTGGACTGGACAGATATATGGCTCTGAGCTTGATTATGGATCCTGATTTTGCTGCACTAGTGGGCTTCTGTGGAGGGAAAATCTTCCGCTGTGTTTTCTCTTTGTTTGTGGGTTGACAGCCCCAAGTGAATAGCTTCACAGGATATGTTTATCAGCTGGTGGATAATCCTGAGCAGAAGTCATCGCAGGCACCTGAACTCTTTGCTCTATTGGCATCGTCAAATTCTACGTTGGAGGAAATCTTCCAGTGTTGATGGCTTCAGCATTTAGTAGTGGGGGAACGGGTCTTTGCCCCATGTCTGCGATTAGGGGCTGTTTGATATTGTCGGCATTCCCTCTCTCAATAAACAGTTTCTTTAAACATCCCACTAACCATTTTCTCTCCATAGGTAGTTGGAATGTGAGGACTCTGCACAGAGCTTTTTCTCTTGATGTCCTCACACAAGAATTCCAATATTATAATTTAGATATTCTTGGCTTGCAAGAGACCAGATGGACAGATAAAGGTCAGATTCTTAAAAATAATCTTAAATTTCTCTTTTCAGGGAGGGACGACAATAAGCATCACCAAGGCGTGGGTCTGCTTCTCAGCAGACACGCTAGCGATGCTCTTCTAGGATATGACTGCATTAATGAAAGGTTTCTTACAGCAAAATTTCAGACAAGCGTTAAAGACTTGAATGCTATCTGCTGTTATGCCCCCACTGAGGATGCCGATGAGGATGAGAAGGATAGGTTTTATGAACAACTTCAGGATATTTTGAATTCTGTCAAGAAAGGAGATATTACCCTTGTTCTTGGTGACTTCAATGCCAAAGTTGGTACTGACTCTGACCTTTGGGGAGGAGTAATAGGCCCTTTTGGTATTGGTAGCTGCAATGGCTGGTTGGTTGTTTTGGGTTTTATGGCGCATGGGCAACTAGGCCATAATGCGCCAAACAAAAGACAATATAAATGATAAAAGACGTGTAACCCACAACCACATTTAAAACAAATCAGGAAAATTGTAAAAAGGTAAAACAACAAAGAAAAGTGTAAAAATACAAAGTAAAACAATAGAGTACAAGGTGTAAGTGACCTGGGATATACAAACTATGTATAAGGTGATAAAATCATATATATAAAAAGCTGAAGAGTAAAAACTATATGCGAGTAAAATATCCAGTATATCGTAAAAATTGAAAGAGAGAGGTAAAAGTACAATGGTCGGATAAAAGATGTCCGAGTGTAAGGGGCTCGGACGTAAAATCATGAGAGTTAAAAAACATACGTCTTTCAAAGTTAAAACAACGACATTCAGTTAAAACATGTTTGATCGTTAAAAAGGTGTCACAAAACTCACACTTGGGTTCGTTGTCCGCCCGTAAAAGAAACGAATGAGTAATAAACGAATGACCCAAGCAGAGCCGAGCAAGTACAACTTCCTCCTTGCGATTCCTGCGGTAACAAGACTGCCATGGTTTGACGATAGGTTTGATCTCAAAGAGCTTGTTCGCAAGCTGTTCCGACCAAGATCTCTGCCACTGTGCCCGGAGCTCGGTGGAAAAACGCTGCTGGAAATCCAGATAGGGAACCGGCAACGGAGAGTCAGACAGGGGCGTGGCTGATCTGGCAGCAGAATCTGCCAAATCATTACCCCTGATTCCGACGTGACCGGGCACCCAACAGAAGAGAATCGTGGTGGTGGCTGCCAGACGATGGAGCTGCTGGCGGATCTTGGAGAGAACAGGGTGAGGCCGATGCCTCACCGAGATCAAAGCCTGTAGCGAGCTAAGCAAGTCGGTGTAAAGCACACACCGACGATGATGCTTAGTCGCCACGTGGTCCAAGGCGAGGCTTATAGCGTGCAACTCTGCAGTGAAGATGGAACACTGCAGTGGGATCTGGTCTGCAATGATTACATCACAGCAGACCATGGCCGATCCCACTGAAGTGCCGGACTTCGAGCCATCCGTAAAGACAGGCAAGAAGTCCGGGTGCTCAGCACGATGGCTGGCAAAGAGTTGCTGGTACACACAGTCGGGTGTAAAGGCCTTCCCCGTCCTGCACAGGGAAAAATCGCAGGAAGGGGAAACAGCGAGCCATGGTGGACGTGGCTCAACTGTCGACTGTGCAACGCTATCGAGACTAGTGTTGATGTCTCTGAGGTAGCCTCGGACACACAAATCAAAAGGACGAATGGCAGTCGGCCGATTTGTGTATAGCATTTCCCACTTCGGACTGAAAATGCAGTCCCAAGTGGGATGGCCAGGCAGGGATCGCAATTTAGAAGCATATTGTAGGGACAACTGCTGATGGCGACGAGATAAAGATGGTTCGTCGGTCTCAACATAAAGACTCTGGATCGGTGAGGTGCGGAAGGCTCCCGTGCAAACACGGAGGGCCTGATGATGGAGGGAGTCCAGCACCTTCACCACCGAATCCCGGGCCGAGTCGTACACCTGGGATCTGTAGTCCAGTTTCGAGCGGACAAGTGCACGGTACAGGCGGAGCAAAGAACATCGGTCCGCCCCCCAAGAGAGGGAGGAGAGGACCTTGACGATGTTCAATGCCCGCGTGCACTTGGACCTGAGATGACGTATGTGAGGTAAAAAGGTCAATTTCCGATCGAATATGAGACCGAGAAACTTGGTCTCCGCCACAACTGGAATGATGTTACCCCGAGCCGCAGCTCGGGATCCAGATGAAGATTACGCTTGTGGCAAAAGTGCACACAAGCGGTCTTCTGTGGGGAGAACCGAAACCAGTTTGCCGTCGCCCAAACCGAAAGATTGTTCAGGGCAATTTGCAGTTGTCTTTCAATGACCCTCATGCTGGACGATGAGCAAAAGATGCTAAAGTCATCAACATAGAGGGCATTGCCTACTGATGGAGGAAGTTGTCTAGTTATAGAATTAATCTTGACAGCGAAAAGCGTAACACTCAGAACGCAGCCTTGTGGCACCCCCTGTTCTTGGGGGTACGGCCGCGACAGAGTGTTACCAACACGGACACAAAAAGAGCGTGTCGATAAGAAGTTGGAGATGAAGATCGGCATGTGACCTCTCAAGCTGAAGCTGTGGAGGTCACTAAGAATGCCAAATCTCCAAGCTGTGTCGTATGCTTTTTCGATGTCGAAGAAAATTGACACCAGGTGCTCTCTACGTAAAAAAGAATTTCTGATAGCCGATTCGAGGCATATCAGATGGTCAAGAGTTGACCGTTGCCTGCGAAAGCCACACTGGGTGTTGGAAAGAAGGTTGTGATGTTCTAAATACCAGATGAGTCTGGCATTTACTATTCTTTCCAGCACCTTGCACACACAGCTCGTCAATGCGATGGGACGATAATTGGAAGGAATCTTGGGATCTTTGCCTGGCTTGGGGAAGGCCAAGACGATGGCCTCCCGCCAGGAGTCCGGAAACTGCTCCTAGAGAAAAATGCGATTGAAGAGATGGAGCAGCCGATCCTTACTCGATGGTGAAAGATGTTGGAGCATGGCATAATGGATATTGTCCGGCCCTACAGCAGAGGCACGAGAAGAGTGCAGAGCAAGGCGAAGCTCCTCCGCTGTGAATGGCCTGTTGTAAGGCTCCAGGCCATTCGAGTGGAAAGACAGCGGAGAGTGCTCTGCCCTGCCCTTCTGGGCCAGAAACTCGGGGGAGTAAGAAAAAGACGAAGAGATGGAAGAGAAAGACTCCCCCAGAATGTCGACAATTGCTTTGGGATCAGCAATTGCCTGTCCATTGTGCTCCAGGATCGATAACGAGTGGGACGTATAGTTCCCACTCATCTTCCGAACTTTATCCCACATGACCTTAGAACTAGTCGTGCGGGTGATAGAAGATGTATACTTGATCCAAGATTCCTTCTGGCTCTGGCGTCTGACGAAACGAGCTTTCGCCCTGGCGCGTTTGAAATTTTCGAGGTTGGGGGTCGTCGGATATCTCCAAAACACCCCCCAAGCCTTGTTCTGAGCCTTACGAGCTGTGGTGCAATCTGGATTCCACCACAGTTTCAGAAAGCGAGGAAACCGTGTAGAAGTTTGAGGAATGGTTGATGCAGCTGCATCTACGATACAGTCCATTATCTCCGCTACTGCCACATTGATGGGCTCCTGGCTGACAGAGTGGTCATCGAGCTCTGAGAGAAGCTCGAAACCACCCCAGTCAGTGCAAGCCTCCACCGTGAGACGCGTGAAGGGCTGCAAGACCCCCCACGGGAGATGGTGCACACCACGGGGAGGTGATCGCTTCCATACGGGTTGTCCTCGACCTCCCATGTAAAGAGTGGAAGGATCGAGGAGGAGCAGATGGTAAGGTCAATGGCAGTGAAAGTGCGGGTTGGGGAGTGAAAGTAAGTACTGACACCGGTGTTTAACAGGGAGAGAGAAGGATCCAGAAGCCACTGCTCCAGGACCCCGCCCCTCCCGTTGGTGTCAGCACTGCCCCAAAGTGGACTGTGTCCGTTGAGGTCCCCCATAATGAGGAAGGGGGACGGCAGCTGCGAGACGAGATCATCAAGCTCTTCCTGGAAGACGATGCTCCCAGGTGGAAGATATACAGAGCAGACAGTCAGTGAGAACCCCACGAAGAGACGGATGGCTACCGCCTCTAAGTTGGTGGTGAGGGGTACGACCTGGAATGGAGAATGGTTGCTCATGAGGATGGCGACACCCCCGTGAGCTGGACCATCTCCATCCCGGTCCCGGCGAACTAGTGAAAAGTGCCGGATCGTGGGATCTGTGACTGGCTGCAAGTATGTCTCCTGCAGGCACACACAGATGGGCTGGTGTGCCTGAAGGAGGGCCTTGATGTCGTCAAGATTCCTCTGGAATCCACGACAATTCCATTGTAGGAGTGTGGCCATCTAAGGACTTAGAAGAGTGGGCAGACGACAAATTCCTATTCAGCTTAACCGCCGTGGAGGACGGTTTACTGAATAGGGGGCGGTCGGTATCCATGTCCTTGGAATTGTCCGAGGGACATGGATCGGTGACCGCCCTTTGAGGTGAGGTGATTTTCTTTTTAGGATCCGGCAGGGGCCCCTTAGGTTTGGAAGGTCTTGCTGTCTGAGGATGGGAAGGAGGAGGCCTTCCGGTGGAGGTGGAAGGCTGAACTGCAGGAATGGAAACCGGGGTTGATGTCGAAGTCGACACCACCCTCGGTCTCGCCTGCGTGAGGAAGAACTTCGCAGCTGGCGAGAAAGACTCAGTAGGTGGTACACTGATGTCAGTCTGCACCGCAACCGAAGTCATTGGAACGATGGGCTTTCCAATGACTGCACTGGCATAGGAAACCTTGCCAGGTGGGGTGGGCGGTGCAGCAAGCTTTCTCGCCTCAGCATACGAGATGTTATTCACGACTTTGAGGCGTTGTACCTCCTTTTCCTCTTTCCACTTCGGACAGTCGCGGGAGTACGCCGGATGTTCGCCACTGCAGTTCACACAGCATGCCTTTTCTGCTGTGCAGTCAGGATCGAGATGATCCTTACTGCCACAGCGAGCACAGGTGGGCTTGCCCCTGCATGCTGTGCGGGCATGACCGTATATCTGACACTGAAAAGAGCGCAGAGGGTTTGGGATATACGGCCGAACCTCACAATGTAAATAACCTGCCTTGATGGAAGAAGGCAGGCGTGGCGTGTTGAATGTAACAATTAACAGCCGGGTGGGTGTAACTTCCCATCATGGCGTGTCGAAACCCGGTGGACCGCTGTTACTCCTTGAGGTGTGAGCTCCGAGAGGATTTCCTCCTCACTGACTTTGAGGAGGCCCCACTCGGTGATCACACCCCGAGAGGAATTCAAAGTTTTATGGGGAGTGACTTCGACAGCTTTTTCTTTGACTTTCAGGAGTAGTTCGGAGTGTTTCGAACAAGCGGTCTCAATCTGCAAGTCGCCAGATTGTAAGCGCTTTACGGATTTCGGTTCTCCTGCAAGACCTTTCAAACCTTTATTCACAAAAAAAGGGGACATGTCCCCAAGCACCTGATCACCCGTGGAGTGGATGATCAGGAACTTTGGGAACGAAGACACAGACACAGAAGACAACGGCAGAGATAACTAGACAACGAGGAAGATGGGGGCTCATGTCGAGCCCTCTTGTTGGAGGCGATCGCATTATTTTCATCATTCTCTCTCATGTTTTTTGTTGTGTGGTTCAGTGCCCGCTGTCCCCACCCTCCACGGAGCCCAACAAGGGGACGCCCAGTCGGGCGCCAGGGCTACGCAGGCACTATACCCACACAGACAGTGAGCCAAGCCCTCACAAATAAATAGAAGGAAAATAAAAAGAGAAATGTGCAGAACAAAAACTTTCTACACAAATGAAACAAAGCATAAAATAAGAAAATTGTGACTGGCCAAACTGGCCGCACAAAGAAAGGATAACTACAAAAGGAAAATAATCTGTGAGGAAACTTGTAAACCTGTACCCGGACCGTGGGCAAGGTTACTCACCGCTCTGCACGGTTGACCCTAGCAGGACCTACCCCACCAGCCGATTGCTCCTGGGGGGGCCATCCCAGGAGCTCCCGTTTACCGGAAGCAGAGCCAAAGCAGTGTATAGCAGAGGCCCCGGAATCTGCTGCCCCAGCCTCGCGACGGACAGGCTCCCCAATGGCAAAACGGCCAAAGGGGATCCCACCAGTCATGAGCTGAGGAGAGAAGACGGGGACCCCCGAGCAACTACCAGGATCCTCCTTTCCCGGGACACGGGTCTCCGCTCACGGCAAACACACGGGCGAGCGTTTAGGACCCTGCGAAGGTAACTGAGCCAGCAGAACCTTCACAGGGTGGTCCCCCTCACCACGTACAGGTGCTCACACTGAGGGGGGCTGCAATGGCAATGGGCAACGTCTCCTACAGGTAAGTAAACTCAATGGATTCAGAATAACTAACACTTATTACAAACACCGTGACATACATAAGTACACATGGGTCGTCAACGCAATGGGACGATAATTAGAAGGAATCTTGGAATCCTTTCCCGGCTTTGGGAAGGCCAAGACGATGGCCTCCCACCAGGAGTTCAGAAACTGCTCCTCAAGAAAAATGCGATTGAACAGATGGAGCAGCTGATCCTTACTCGATGGTGAGAGATGTTGGAGCATGGCATAATGGACATTGTCTGGCCCGACAGCAGATGCACGCGAGGAGTGCAGAGCAAGGCAAAGCTCCTCCACTGTGAATGGCCTGTTGTAAGGCTCCAGGCCATTCGAGTGGAAGGACAGCGGAGAGCATTCCGCCCTGCCTTTCTGGGCCAGAAACTCAGAGGAGTAAGATGATGAAGAAGAGATGGAGTAGAAGGAATCCCCCAGAGTGTCGGCAATTGCCTGTCCATTGTGTTCCAGGATCGATAATGAGTGGGACGTGTAGTTCCCACCCATCTTCCGGACTTTATCCCACACGACCTTAGAACTGGTCGTGCGGGTAATAGAAAATGCATACTTGATCCAAGATTCCTTCTGGTTCTGGCGTCGGACGAAACAAGCTTTCGCCCTGGCGCGTTTGAACTTTTCGAGGTTGGGGGCCATTGGATATCTCCGAAACACCCCCAAGCCTTGTTCTGAGCCTTACGAGCTGCGGTGCAATCTGGATTCCACCACGGTTTCGGAAAACGAGGAAACCGTGTCGAAGTTTGAGGAATTGTTGATGCAGCTGCATCTACGATACAGTCCGTTATCTCTGCTACTGCCACATTGATTGGCTCCTGGTTGACAGAGTGGTCATCGAGCTCAGAGAGCAGCTCGAACCCACCCCAGTCAGCCCGATCGAGCCTCCACTGTGAGATGCGTGAAGGGCTGCAAGACCCCCCACGGGAGATGGTGCGCACCACAGGGAAGTGATCGCTTCCGTAAGGGTCCAGGAGCCAATGCTCCAGGACCCCGCCCCTCCCATTGGTGTCAGCACTGCCCCAAAGTGGACTGTGTCCGTTGAGGTCCCCCATAATGAGGAAGGGGGACGGTAGCTGCGAGACGAGATCATCAAGGTCTTCCTGGAAGACGATGCTACTAGGTGGAAGATATACAGAGCAGACAGTCAGCGAGAACCCCACGAAGAGACGGATGGCTACCGCCTCTTAAGTTAGTGGTGAGGGGTACGACATGGAATGGAGAATGGTTGCTCAGGAGGATGGCGACACCCCCGCGAGCTGAACCATCTCCATCCCAGTCCTGGCGAACTAGTGAAAAGTGCCGGATCGTGGGATCTGTGACTGGCTGCAAGTATGTCTCCTGCAGGCACACACAGATGGGCTGGTGTGCCTGAAGGAGGGCCTTGAAGTCGTCAAGATTCCTCTGGAATCCACGACAATTCTATTGTAGGAGTGTGGCCATCTCAGGACTTAGAAGAGTGGGCGGACGACGAATTCCTATTCAACTTAACTGCCGCAGAGGACGGTTTTGTGAATAGGGGGCAGTCGGTATCCATGTCCTCGGAATCGTCCGAGGGACGTGGATCGGTGACCCGCCCTTTGTGATGCAGTGATTTTCTTTTTTGGCCCCGGTGGGAGCCCCTAAGGTTTCGAAGGTCTTGCTATCTGAGGATGGGGAGGAAGAGGCCTTCCGGTGGAGGTGGAAGGCTGAGCTGCAGTAATGGAAACCGGGGTTGATGTCAAAGTCGACACCACCCTAGGTTTTGCCTGCGTGAGGAGGTACTTCGCTGCTGGCGAGAAAGATTCAGTTGGTGGTACACTGATATCAGTCTGCACCACCACTGAAGTCATTGGAATGGTGGGCTTTCCAATGACTGCACTGGCATAGGAAACCTTGCCAGGTGGGGCGGGCGGTGCAGCAAGCTTTCTCGCTTCAGCGTATGAGATATTGTTCATGACTTTGAGGCGTACCTCCTTTTCCTCCTTCCACCTCGGACAGTCGCGGGAGTACGCCGGATGTTTGCCACTGCAGTTCACACAGCATGCCTTTTCTGCTGTGCAGTCAGGATCGAGATGATCCTTACTGCCACAGTGAGCACAGGTGGGCTTGCCCCTGCATGCTGTGCGGGCATGACCGTATATCTGACACTGAAAACAGCGCAGAGGGTTCGGTATATACGGCCGTACCTCACAATGTAAATAACCTGCCTCGATGGAAGAAGGCAGGCGTGGCGTGTTGAATGCAACAATCAGCACCCTGGTGGGTGTCAATTTCCCATCACGGCGTGTCGAAACCCGGTGGACCACTGTTACTCCTTGAGGTGTGAGCTCTGAGAGGATTTCCTCCTCAGTGACTTTGAGGAGGCCTCACTCGGTGATCACACCCCGAGAGGAATTCAAAGTTTTATGGGGAGTGACTTCGACAGCCATCCCACCAATTTCTTTGACTTTCAGGAGCAGTTCCGAGTGTTTGGAACAAGCGGTCTCAACTTGTAAGTCGCCAGATCGTAAGCGCTTTACGGATTTTGGTTCTCCCACAAGACCTTTCAAACCTTTATTTACGAAAAATGGGGACATGTCCCCAAGTACCTGATCGCCAGTGGAGTGAATGATCAGGAACTTCGGGATAGAAGGCACAGACACAGAAGACGACAGCAGAGATAACGGAGACAATGAGGAAGATGGGGGCTCATGGTGAGCCCTCTTAGCGGCATTGATCGCATTATTTTCATCGTGTTCTTTCATTTTTTTTATTTGTGTGGTTCAGTGCCCGCTGTCCCCACCCTCCACGGAGCCCAACAAAGGGACGTCCAGTCGGGTGCCAGGGCTACGCAATCACTATACCTACACAGACAGTGAGCAAAGCCCTCACAAATAAACAGAAGGGAAATAAAAAGAGAAATGTGCAGAACAAAAACATTCTACACAAATGAAACAAAGCGTAAAATAAGAAAATTGTGAATGGCCAAACTGGCCTCACAAAGAAAGGATAACGACAAAAGGAAAATAATCTGTGAGGAAACTTGCAAACCTGTACCCGGACTGTGGGCAAGGTTACTCACCGCTCTGCACAGTTGACCCTAGCAGGACCTGTCCACCAGCTGATTGCTCCTGGGGGTGGGGGGGGGGGGGGCACCCCAGGAGCTCCTGTTTACTGGAAGTAGAGGCCAAAGCAGTGTATAGCAGAGGCCCCGGAATCCACTGCCCAGCCTCGTGACAGACAGGCTCCCCAATGGCAAGACGGTCAAAGGGGACCCCACCAGTGAGGAGAGAAGACGGGGACCCCCGAGCAACTACCAGGATCCTCCTTTCCCGGGACATGGGTCTCAGCACACGGCAAACACGCGGGCGAGCGTTTAGGACCCTGTGAAGGTAACCGAGCCAGTGGAACCTTCACAGGGTGGTTCTCCTCACCGCGTACAGGCGCTCACACCGAGGGGGCAATATCCTAAGTAAAAGTTTAGAAAGCATTACAACTCTAGTAGAGCTATAAATAGCAGAAAAGAGTGGGAAACACAACCGATCAATAATGTAAGCATGGTATGGCAGAATAGAGGCATGAACTGAATAGGCACTACTTGATGATGTTTATGTGACTGAACATGCGCATCTGACTGAAATAGATTTATTTTTAAACTTTATCATACTTTTCTCAGGCAGAATCAACAGGTAAAAAATTTATATCATAGATTTAAATGTTATTTTGATATCTGATTAGAAATGGTTGCAAAAAATTCACATTTCTATTCGGAATTTTTTTTTTACAACTTTGTACAATGGGAGCAAAGCTTTGGTGTCCGACTACTAGAATGGGAAAGATGAAAGCAATTCTTCTGGCTTGACATAGTAAGGGTTAAGATTGTTTATAATTCTACGGTGTTTATTTATGAATACTTACTATTGTAAAATTAAATCTGATTCTTATATATATATACATTAGACATTGGGCAAAAACACACATATGTAATAAGTTGTAATTAATTGCTACTTGTACTACATAACCTAAATTAATATTAATTAAAGACTAGCAGGTACACAGATCATACGAGTACTTTAGTTTAATGAAAGGGTTGGGTTGTTTTACCTCTGAGCGGCACTTTTTTGCACACCATGGGCTAAATGACCAGGTCACATGGACCCCGAAGGCTCAGAGAAGGTTGGAGGAGGGGACCCACTGGAACAGCTGTTGGGAGACAGATGGTAGCCTCCCGTCAAGGCCATCCAGCGTGTTCTTTAACGTGCACAAGGTATGGCTCTCTCACACACGGGGCCATGGCTTAATGTCCCATCCGACAGACGGCGGCCTTTCCAAGCCCATTGGCATCCCTTACTGACCGTGGGCAAGGCGGGGAATTTTGCGGTGATAAATCTCAACGCTGACCCAGCTGGGACTCAAACCTGAGAACTACAGATTACGAGCCTGGCACGCTACCGACTGAGCCACCCCCGCCCATTAATGAAAGGCATTTTACCTTAGTCATATCTTTACTGCAGTACAATTCTTCTGAAGTGGTTTGCCCAGAACTTGAGAGGTGATTGCCACATTAGAATTTGATAAAGTTATTATAAGAAAAATCGAAAAATAAAACTTTCCAATTTAATTCCACTTTAATACATATGTGTGCTGTTAATTACACAAATAAATATTTTTGGGATATTAACCCACATTTTGTATTGTTGAATTTAGATATCATTTTAAGATAGAATCTATACATTTAGCCCAGCCCCCCCCTATTTTTGAAAGGTTTCATTATATTTTTTATCAACACTGCAAAAAATCATTCAGTATGCTACAGGAGTGTATTCATAAATATATCAATAATTAATGCTCAAAGCTTTGTAGTTCATATGGTTAATCACCAGAGAGACTGATAATAAAATATGGTAGATTCTCCATCCTGATATTGCACTCATATATAAATAACAATTATTAAAAAACTTGTAATATACTCTGTGCGTATATAAAAGTTAACCTTATGCTGAAAATATAGGGTGAGTGAAGTTTTCTACAATCTTATATTTAAATATAACTTTCTTACCTTTAGAGTGTCCACGGGTGACTAACATGTCTGCCTGCTCCCAAAGCTCGTGGCACATATGTAAATTGTTAAGATGTGAGTGCTGTCTTTGCATCATATCAAATACATTTTGTGGAACACTTACAACTCCATGCTGAGGGGTATGAGGCAGCTGCAGGGCACTGTGGGGTCGTGAATGGTTACCATTTAGTTCACTACTGCTGTAGCCACTGCTTTGTGAACCAACAGAGGCTACACTGCCAGCAGGTGAAGGTGTGGGAGAGTGAGGCGAAGGAACTCCTCCTGCTCCACCAATCCTAGGCTGACAGGGAGATGGCTGGGACATACTCCTGGAGTGGGATGAACTACTGGCTGGAACTGGTGAAGAGTGGGAACTAAGACGGCTTGAGGTAGACTGCTGTAGAATAAAAATTAAAAATTATTTTATTAATAATAATCTACATTAATATTTAAATAGCAGCTTTGGCTTTGATTTTTTACTTTTCAGCATCACTATGCAAAATTATCATTAAAATAAAACTATAAATTTAAATACAATAAAACTTACAATATTAGTCTGGTACTTGTTAATACAATATTAGTCTGGTACTTGTTAATATAATATATAACTTCACAACTTATCTAAAAGATAACATTGAGAAACAAATTAAAGCTTTGTGTTTCTTGATGAACATAGTTATTTCTTTTAATTTTTCATGTTGATTACTAAAATAGCATTAAAAAATTTTTTTACCATCCACTTTCCAAGAAAAAAATATAAGTGAATTTTACATAATAGTCTACAATATGTCAAATAGTTTTACTGTTAAAAAACAATTATTTCATCACAAAGACAACAAGAATTTAAAAAAAATTGACTGCACTAGCATGCAAGAGCCCAACTTAGCTGATAAGATGCATCACAACAGATTGCATTACATCATTCCTTTTCAGCTATAGTTTGCTAGTATTTAAATTTTTAAAAATGAAAATAGTAACCATCAACATAAGAAAGAGCTAAATATATATATTAAAGATTATATTACATCTTATTAGTTCAATGTTACATAGTGGCTGCTAAAAAAAATTCAAGATAATTTTTTGCAATCAGCAATCAATGAAAAATTTAGAGATTTCACGTTTATTCAACAATGGAAAAAAATATTTAGTGTAGCTGCAATTGCATTATTTTACTACTAGATCAGAACCAGAACTAGGATAGGGTGAGTGGAATCCTAACTGCAAAATCCTAACGAGCTCACTGATGTATTTTAGAATTATCTTTTTCTTAAAAACAATTTATTTTTAGTGTAGCCTGTAAATGGTAGCTAGGCGTAAACTGGAAGGAGAGCTGTGTACCAATCCCTAGTGATGATGCACAGAACCGGCCAGGTCTAGCACCTAACGTCCGACCCCGCCTTCTCGTGGTGCAGGCCGTTAGTACCTTTCAAAAGAGATATTCTCTTTCGGAAGGGAACGGAAGGGGAGGGCTGCCAGTTCAGTAGGCCTACTGATCTGGTCATCTATGGCCACTTTTTTCTTTTTTTTTTCAACCCTGCTGAGGAGTGGTCAACTTCACAGGGTCCTGGTGCTGACCATTTATACCTACTAGACTGGACTTGTTTATGGATTTAAGCTTGATTATGGATCCTGGACTTGCTGCACTGGTAGGCCTCTGTTGAGGGAGAGTCTGCTGCTGTGTTTTCTGTTTGCTTCTGGGTTGCCAGCTCTAAGTGAACAGAGGCATGGGATACCTTATATCAGCTGGTGGATAATCCTAATCAGAGGCCATCGCAGGTACCTGAACCTTACTTAGCTAGTTGGGCATTGTCAAGCCTAAACTGGAGTAATGTGTCTCAGGCAGGCCATATGGCTCTTGAAAAAGTCCACTTGAAAAGGTGGTGCCTGAAGTTCCTACCAGCATCGGTGACTTCAGCCTTTAGCGGAGGAGGAACAGGTCTTTGCCCCATGCCTGCGATCAGGGGGCTATTTGATATTATTGGCCCTATCAATCTCAATAAACCTAATTTCTTTAAAAATCCTACTAATCATTTTCTCTCTGCAGGAACGTGAGGACATTACACAGAGATTATTCTCTTGATGTCCTCATGCAGGAATTCCAGCGCTATAACCTAGATATTCTACGCTTGCAAGAGACCAGATGGACAGGTAAAGGTGAGATACTTAAAAATAACTTTAAATTTCTCTTTACAGGGAGGGAGGATGGAAAACATTACCAAGGCGTGGGTCTGCTGCTCAGCAGACATGCTAGTGATGCTCTTCTAGGATATGAGTGCATTAATGAAAGGTTTCTCACAGCAAAATTTCAGACAAGCATTAAACACTTGAATGTTATCTGCTGTTATGCCCCCACTGAGGATGCTGATGAGGATGAGAAGGATAGGTTTTACGGACAACTTCAGGATATTTTGAATTCTGTCAAGAAAGGAGATATTACCCTTGTTCTTGGTGACTTCAATGCCAAAGTTGGTACCGACTCTGACCTTTGGGGTGGAGTAATAGGCCCTTTTGGTATTGGTAGCTGCAATGGCAATGGGCAACGTCTCCTACAGGTAAGTAAACTCAATGGTTTCAGAATAACTAACACATATTACAAACACTGCGACATACATAAATACACATGGGTTTCACCTGAAGGGCTGCATAAGAATATGATTGATTACATATTAATTAACAGCAAATGGGTTAGTTCTGTTAGGAATACCAGGGCATATAGGGGAGCTGAAATTGGATCGAACCATTACCTTGTTAAAAGTGTGTTGCAACTCAAACTTAAAAAGTGTTGTGCTAGGGTTAAAAAATTTACTTTTAATACTGAAGCTCTGAAAGATCCAGTTATAGCCAAAGCTTACCATGATAGGTTACTTAGTCATTATGACAGTCATGGTTTGCTTACTACTGAAGTTGAGGAAGAATGGGATCATTTTAAACAGGCTTTTTTGGACACTAACAGTACTCTTTTAGGAAAAAAGGAGCAGAAGAGGCAGAATTATCTGAGTGATAAGGCACTTGAGCTTATTTCGGAAAGAAAGAACTGCAGGAATGTCTTTAATCAATACCCTACAAGTCCTAATAGAAAGTATTACAGAGAACTTAATAAACGTGTAAAAGATCAGTTAGCTGCTGATAAGAATCTTTGGCTTGATGGTTTGGCTGACAAAGCCGAGGAAGCAGTTAGACAGCACAACAGCAGAGAGCTGTACCAGATAGTTAATGTTTTATGTGGTAGAAAACAGACAGGCATACAAGGATCGAAGGATAAACAAGGTAAGGTTAAAGAAGGTGAGGATTCTGTCATGGCTAGGTGGGCTGAGCATTTCAGTGATGTTCTAAACAATGTAGTTGGTTCTGCTCCCATTGTTTGCAGTGATGATGGATGCATTGGTGGCTTTAATGTTGGCCCTATAACACAATCTGAAGTTATTTTGGCTGTTTCTAAACTTAAACTACATAAATCCCCAGGGGTAGATGAAATTACTACCGAAATGCTTAGAGCTGGGAATGTTTCGGTTACCACTTGGATGACTGAAATTCTGAATATCTTTTATGATAAAGGCATGGTTCCTAAGGATTTTACCAGAGCTATTGTTATCCCTATTTTCAAAAAAGGTGATCGCAGTTCTTGTGATAACTATAGGGGTATCAGCCTACTCTCTGTTCCAGGTAAACTTCTTTCCATGATTGTGCTTAATAGAATTAAGAATCTGGTTGACAGGCAATTGCGTGATGAGCAATGTGGATTCAGAAGTGGTAGGGGATGTGTGGATCAGATATTTTCACTTAGGCAGATTCTTGAGAAATGTTTAGAGTTTCAGAAACCTTTGGTTGCTAGCTTTGTTGATTTCAAAAAGGCTTTCGACTCTGTTGATCGTAATAATTTGTGGTTGATTGTGAGATCATATGGTATACCAGACAAGTTGGTTAACATAATGAAAGCTCTCTATAATAACACTGAGTCGTGTGTGAGAGTTGGTAAGGCTTGAAGCAATTGGTTTAGCATTACTTCTGGTGTTCGACAAGGGTGCATTTTGTCTCCTTTTCTCTTTAGCTTGGTTATTGATTATGTTATGCAAAATTCACTTCAAGGGAAAGATTTTGGCCTTAAATGGGCTGGAGATACGAAAATTTCTGATTTAGATTATGCTGATGATTTAGCCCTTTTGGCAAATGATGTTGATGAGATGAACTCTTTCATTCGAGCTGTTGATGAGACTGGTAGTAGAGTAGGTTTGGTTATAAACAGAGAGAAAACTAAAGTGATGAAAATTGGTCAGAAAGGTTGTGATTCAGTTAATCTGAATGGTTGCAGTCTTGAGCAGGTGTCACAGTTTAATTACCTTGGGAGCTACATAACAGATACTGGTGATGTGCGGCATGAGATTAACAGACGAATAGGTATTGCTGCCGGGACTTTTAAGAATATATGGAGATTGTGGAGAAATAGGCGTATACACCTAAAGACTAAAATTAGACTGTATAATAGTTTGGTTCTTTCTAGGGTTAGTTATGGTAGTGAAACTTGGACGCTGTGTAAACATGATAACAGGAAACTAGATGCTTTTGATTCTAGATGCTTATGCAGTATCTTGGGTATTAGGTGGTTTAACTTTGTAACTAACGATGAGGTTAGGCAAAGGAGTCTGCAACCTCCTTTGAGCAGCATATTGTGCAGAGAGAGACTCCGCTGGTTTGGCCATGTTGCCCGTATGGATAATTATAGATTGGCGAATAGGGTTATGAACAGTGTGCCTAGAGGCCTCAGAAGGAGGGGAAGACCTAGGATGCGGTGGGCAGACAATGTCAAACAGGACCTTGTTAGAATTGGTGTACAGTGGCCGGAAGCAGATGTAGCTCAGGACAGATATGCTTGGAGAATTAAACTGCGCGGTCTGGTTGGACCTCCGTAGCCCATGGCTGCTTGAGGATGATGATGATGATGATTTTTAGTGTTGTACTATAAATGCTGCCCTGTTAATCAAATTCAAATATTACATCATTATGTTGTTGCTCATTTATAAATAAATTATAAATTTGTCTTACTATTAGAAAATTTAATAATGTAATGCTTATAGCAGAAGTGGTCAATGCCTATTATAGCATCAATTTAATAGATACCAACAAGATATTGTGTATTGTGCAAGTGCAAAAACATTTCCAGTGTGAGGTGTTTGTGCATTGCTTGGAAAAAGATTTATAATATCAAAATTTTATCAAGAACTGTTATAACTATTTCTATGATTCGTAATATTTTTCCTTTATTTTAATCATTCAATATCATTCACCAAAACTGTTTGAAAATGATTTGGCATAAAAGAATACATTAATACTTAACATAAATGTTGTCAGGATTTACTATACCAATTCTTAGAATCTGGAACTCATTCCCTCTCTCCCAATTAACCCTGATTGGTCAGCTACTGATTCTACATCAATTCATTGCAACATTAATTCATCACAGTGTCAATTCATTGCAGAGTCAATTCATCGAGCTTCAATCATGGCAACATCAATTCATTGCAGTGTTAGACATGATTTTATTAATTTTCTACATCTTTGCATAAATTCTCTAATGACAATAATTTAGACTTCGAAAGCATAAACATGCATCAGAAGAATTTACCTCAGAAATTAATTAAATATGCATTTTAAAACTTTGCGTAATGATTATTTCAGTATTAGGCAATCATTAATGATGTTTATGAAAATAATTTATTGTTAAATATTCCAGCTTCCATGCCTCTTTAAATACTGAATGAGAATTATTTAAAATCGAGATTTAAATACATATGATTATGATCTTTAACATATCATCAGTCACATTTTTCCATTAAATGCATATATTAAAAGTTATACAGCTTCTAAGTTATATTTCCACTGGTATAACATGGTAATTCTTTATTTTGGTAGTGCAATTTTGGTTGGTATTTTGAGGAGCTATTTTGTATGTTAACCTATTGTTATGTGAAGTAACTAAAACTCATATATTTTATGCCCCACTTTAGTAATGGAGGGTTATGTTGTTTTGCTTCATATTGTACCTCTGAACTTAAAATATATTTACCTGGTAAGTTTCAAACTGATAATTTGGAGAGTCGTTTCGGCTTCTACAGGCAGTTATCTGGAAGCCAATATAAGTGTATGTCAATTATTTCAACGTGAAACAAAATTAAGAGTGCAGTCACTGTTGAAACTTCCCACTACGTGGCAAAATTAAAATAACTGATTTGGATTTTAAAGATGATTTTAAGGAAATGAATTTTATGTCTATTAGCTTAAAGTTTAATATTACAATGCTTCCTTCAGATTTGTCTGACTGTGATAACTCTCTTCCTGTAATTGCATATATAGCAGGTTATTGTGTATTTTCAGTTTTGAAAAGTTTGAAATGTGATCATTGTAAACATTTACTATTACTTGATAAAAAAAAGTAGAATTGGATGCAAAATTTAAGTATTTACAAAAATTTGATAGAGACAGTCTTTTTTGCCCAAATGAGATAGTAATTAATGTTGTATTGCTAAATTATATTACTATGAAAAAATTGTGTACTGAATTTTAACAAGAATTTATGGAAATGGCAAATCAAAGAAATGTTGTTACTTTAATCACAACCAGTCTTTTACATGATGCAGAATTACTTGATTATCATAGAAGTTGTGAATTTGGCCACTGTATTGGAAAAACTCTAGAAAAGATTATCTGGTGTTGAACAAATATATTTTTAAACAATTATTGCAAGATAAAAAAAATGATTGTTTGTTAGAGAATTTGGGGAATAAGAAAAAAATGTCTTAATGCCAAAAAAAAAAAAGTTGTCTACCCTCAACAAATAGTATCCACAGAGTTAACTGTTTGCTTTAAAATTAATAGTTTTGTGACAAACAGTTTTTCTGGCATGTGGGAATTGAACCATATCTCTCCAGGTATATGCCACAGTGCTCTAAGACCACTAAATTAATAAGTAATATTAGTGGAAAAAAGGCAGAGCCTGTTAGTTTAGTGGTCTTACAACACTGGCTTATATCTGGAAAGATGTATGCCTAAATGATTTAATCTTTCTTTACCAGGCTGCATAGAATTATATTTTTAACAATCGAAGATTGATTAGAGACTATTTTCTTTACGTTTGGGAGGTTAGTTGAGTGATATATTGTTAAATCTTAAGTCATAGATTTACATGTAGCTTTGTAAACCAATATATATATGTGTATGTGCTTGCAGTAAATTGTAGTTTGTAAAGTTTAGATGCACTTTTCCTGCTAGTTTTTGAATATGTATTCCATCGGAAGGTTGTATCTATGTCCTATAAACTCAGTCTAATCACTAAGAAAAAGTATTTCAATTAAATCATAACTGCAATTGTTATAGTTAAAGCTATTACAGTATATCATTAATTTGTAGTTCACATTTGTCAATAAAATTGTTCTGTAGAACTTTTGTGTTTTTCTCTTTTCAACACACTAATTTTTCATAATTTATATATCACGATTATATTATTAATGGTACAAAAAACTGGATCAGTTATTGACAGCATTTATCAAGAAAAATATGTGAAGGAAATGGATTTTATTTTTGCTAATATATAACCGAGTAATTATTCACATTTTACCTTATTTTTAAACATATTGTGTCATTGTAATTAGATGTAGAACCGATTATGACATTCCTGGTAATTTATATATCGTTATACATGTTCAGAGAATGTTAAACGACAATTACTCTGCATTTTGAGTCATCAATTTAGCACAACTACAAATCAAGATCTATTTCAGTTTCAACAACTTCCTTATTTTAAGGTTTGTCATAGAAATATTACTCTAATGTACATATATATGCCATATACCGTATTTTAACGTGTATAAGGAACCCCCTGATTTTTCATCAAAGATATTTTTATTTTAAGATATAATCATTTATTTAAGAATATTATCCACGTATAAGAAACCCCCTATTTTTGGGACCCAATTTTTGGCAAAAAGGGGTTCCTTATACACGTTAAAATATGGTAATCATATTATGTCAATCAGTTTTTGAGAAGAGTACCAAACAAAAATGCCCACCTGATCTTATAAAAAAGTAAATGCTCGATTTGTGATGGTAGTACTATGTGCGCAGGATGCAGCGTAGATCCACAGGATGTGATGTCACTTTAGACTGCAATGGTCTTGAGTCTTGAAGGTTATGGCATAGCTCTCCTTCCAGTGACTACCTAACTACCATTTACAGACCTATTTACAGACCTCTGTGATTATCATTTCCAAATGTTTTAGAAAAGTTGAATTTTTAATTCTAAGATGTCATTATATGGCAACATTTATGCCTTCAATTAAAAGAACTCATTCACTAACTGTGTTTTGATAGTGAGAAGTTCTTCGCTAATGATTTTTTGGATTCTGATAACATCCAGTTTTATAGTAGAGCTGATTTGGATTGGACTGTGCTGAGTTGTTTCATTTCTGAGGCCAGATTCAGGTATAAGAATATCAAGTTTTACACTCTATTAGTCTTTATTGGCAAAACAAAGATCTTCTGAAATGTTTTATCTTTACTAGTACAAATATTCTCACTTATATCTTTCTTTTTCATTACTATATCTTGAATTTTTTGGGACTAAACCAAAACTTTGTGCACTTTTGTGCACACAATGGACTAAAATGGGCAGGTAACAAGGATCTCAGGGGCTCAAGTTGGGTAGTGGAAGGGGACTCACTAGACATCTATTAAGAGACAAATGGAAGCTTCCCATCAAGACCATCGAGCATGTTTTATAACATACAAAGAATATGGTTCTTCTGCAGATGATACCATGGCTTAATATCCCATCCAGTGGATGGTAACCTTTCCAAGCCCATCAGTGATCCCTTTGTTACTGAGGGCAGAATGAGGGTAAGCAGAGAAAAATCTCATTGCCAGCACAGTTAAGACTCAAAGCTGCAAACATAAGATTACTTCTGTGAAAACAAAGATCTTCTGAAATGTTTATATTTACTAGTACAAATATCTTCACCCACATCTTTTTTTTTGACCTGTTTAATTTGTATGCTATTAATAGAAGCACCCCAGAGCACTTTGCATGCTATTAATAGAACTACCCCAGAGCACTTTGCATGCTATTAATAGAACCACCCCAGAGCTTATTTAGAAACTCATAATGAATCAGAAAAAAAAATGGAAAACTGCAGCTGAAGTAACTTTTGCTGAAGAAAATTATGTTTTCAGGAAAGAAACTATAACAATCTGATTCTTTCTTAACTTATATGTTTTAATTAACAGTCTTTCTATGCTGGTCTAATTATTGGAAACGGAAAAAATGGTGACAGACGAGATTACAAAGAAGAAAAAAAATTGTGAAGAATGGTACAGGTACAGTCAATAATTATTTTAAATCAAAAAACTATTAAAACTTCAATTTTGTAAATGAGGCTGCATTTTTTTGGTCCTAATTTATAAAAAAAATAATAATAAAGTTAAATATAGGAGTGGTAAAAAAGTGCATTTTAACAGTTTTGAAAAATTTAAAAGTTTAAATTTTCAAAGATTTAATATTATGAATAATTATTATTAAACTCAACTCATTAAGTATCCACTAATAATTTCCACTCTGTAAATTGATTCAAATATTTAGAGGAAAAATTGCCTTGAGCTGGGTGGGATACGAACCCACTGTTATCAGGAGGTTGTGGGTTCATAGCCCACCCAGCTCAAGACAAATTTTTCCTCTAAATATTTGAATCAATTTACGTAGTGGAAATTATTAGTAGATACTTAATGGTTGAGTTTAATAATAATTATTTGTAGATTGCATACTCGTAAGACATGCATTCCATCTAAGAAAAGGCATTAAAAAGCTGCTTGAGGCGGGATTGCCTGAACACTCCCTACATATTAGGAAATAGGTTGAGAATGTTCATAACATCAGTTAGAGGAGATTTTGATTGATGGCCAGTAACTCAGTGGTCCAGAACACCTGACATGTTATCAGGAGGTCATGGGTTTGTATCACACCAACTCAAGACAATTTTTCCTCTAAATATTTGAATCAATTTACAGAGTGGAAATTATTAGTGGATATTTAATATTATGGGAATGGTATTTCAATAAGTGACATTTTTAGAATAAAGTGTAAAAGGGTTGGGTTGTTTACCTCTGAGCTGTACTTTTTTGCATCATCATCATCATCCTCAAGCAGCCATGGGCTACGGAGGTCCAACCAGACCGTGCAAGCAAGTCCTCCAAGCAAGTCTGTCCTGAGCTATATCTGCTGCATCTGGCCACTGCACACCAATTCTAATAAGGTCCTGTTTGACATGGTCTGCCCCCCGCATCCTAGGTCTCCCCCTCTTTCTGAAGCCTTTAGGCACACTGTTCATAACCCTATTCGCCAATCTATAATTATCCATACGGGCAACATGGCCAAACCAACGGAGTCTCTCTCTGCACAATATGCTGCTTATAGGAGGTTGCCAACTCCTTTGCCTAACTTCATCATTAGTTACAAAGTTGAACCACCTAATGCCCAAGATACTGCGTAAGCATCTAGTTTCCTGTAATCTTGTTTACAAAATGTCCAAGTTTCACTACCATAACTAACACTAGAAAGAACCAAACTATTATACAGTCTAATTTTAGTCTTTAGGTGTATACGCCTATTTCTCCACACTCTCCATAGATTCTTAAAAGTCCCGGCAGCAATCCCTATTCGTCTGTTAATCTCATGCCGCACATCACCATTATCTGTTACATAGCTCCCAAGATAATTAAACTGTGACACCTGTTCAAGATTGCAACCATTCAGATGAACTGAATCACAGCCTGCTTGACCAATTTTCATCACTTTAGTTTTCTCTCTGTTTATAACCAAACCTACTCTACTACCAGTCTCATCAACAGCTCGAATGAAAGAGTTCATCTCATCAACATCATTTGTCAAAAGGGATAAATCATCAGCATAATCTAAATCAGAAATTTCCGTATCTACAGTCCATTTAAGGCCAAAATCTTTCCCTTAAAGTGAATTTCGCATAACATAATCAATAACCAAGCTAAAGAGAAAAGGAGACAAAATGCACCCTTGTCGAACACCAGAAGTAATGCTAAACCAATTGCTACAAGCCTTACCAACTCTCACACACTACTCAGTGTTATTATAGAGAGCTTTCATTATGTTAACTAACTTGTCAGGTATACCATATGATCTCACAATCAACCACAAATTATGACGATCAACAGAGTGGAAAGCCTTTTTGAAATCAACAAAGCTAGCAACCAAAGGTTTCTGAAATTCTAAACATTTCTCAAGAATCTGCCTAAGTGAAAATATTTGATCTACACATCCCCTACCACTTCTGAATCCACATTGCTCATCACGCATTTGACTGTCAACCAAATTCTGAATTCTATTACGCACAATCAGGCAAAGAACTTTCCCTGGAACAGAGAGTAGGCTGATACCCCTATAGTTATCACAAGAACTGCGATCACCTTTTTTGAAAATAGGGATAACAATAGCTCTCGTAAAATCCTTAGGAACCATGCCGTTATCATAAAAAATATTCAAAATTTCAGTCATCCAAGTGGTAACCGAAACATTCCCAGCTCTAAGCATTTCCGTAGTAATTTCATCTACACCTAGGGATTTATGAAGTTTAAGTTTAGAAACAGCCAAAATAACTTCAGATTGTGTTATAGGGCCAACGTTAAACCTACCAATGCATCTATCATCATTGCAAACAATGGGAGTAGAACTAACTACATTGTTTAGAACATCACTGAAATGCTCAGCTCACCTAGCCATGACAGAATCCTCACCTTCTATAACCTTACCTTGTTTATCCTTCAATCCCTGTATACCTGTTCGTTTTCTTCCACACAAAACATTAACTATCTGGTACAGCTCTCTGCTGTTGTGCCGTCTAACTGCTTCCTCGGCTTTGTCAGCCAAACCATCAAGCCAAAGATTCTTATCAGCAGCTAACTGATCCTTTACATGTTTATTAAGTTCTCTGTAATGCTTTCTATTAGCACTAGTAGGGTATTGATTAAAGACATTTCTGCAGTTCTTTCTTTCTGAAATAAGCTCAAGTGCCTTATCACTCAGATAATTCTGCCTCCTCTGCTCCTTTTTTCCTAAAAGAGTACTGTTAGTGTCCAAAAAAGCCTGTTTAAAATGATCCCATTCTTCCTCAACTTCAGTAGTGAGCAAACCATGACTCTCATAATGACTAAGCAACCAATCATGGTAAGCTTTAGCTATAACGTTCAGAGCTTCAGTATTAAAGGTAAAATTTTTAACCCTTGTACAACACTTTTTAAGCTTAAGTTGCAAGACGCTTTTAACAAGATAATGGTCAGATCCAATTTCAGCTCCCCTATATGACCTGGTATTCCTAACAGAACTAGCCCATTTGCTGTTAATTAATATATAATGAATCATATTCTAATGCAGCCCATCATGTGAAACCCATGTGTACTTGTATATGTCATGGTGTTTGTAATAAGTGTTAGTTATTCTGAATTCATTGAGTTTACTTACCTGTAGGAGACGTTGCCCATTGCCATTGCAGCTACCAATACCAAAAAGGCCTATTACTCCTCCCCAAAGGTCAGAGTCAGTACCAACTTTGGCATTGAAGTCATCTAGAACAAGGGTAATATCTCCTTTCTTGACAGAATTCAAAATATGCTGAAGTTGTTGATAAAACCTATCCTTCTCATCCTCATCGGCATCCTCAGTGGGGGCATAACAGCAGATAGCATTCAAGTCTTTAACGCTTGTCTGAAATTTTGCTGTAAGAAACCTTTCATTAATGCACTCATATCCTAGAAGAACATCACTAGCATGTCTGCTGAGAAGCAGACCCACGTCTTGGTGATGTTTATTATCGTTCCTCCTTGAAAAGAGAAATTTAAGATTATTTTTAAGAATCTGACCTTTATCTGTCCATCTGGTCTCTTGCAAACTGAGAATATCTAAATTATAACTGTGGAATTCTTGTGTGAGGACATCAAGAGAAAAAGCTCTGTGCAGAGTCCTCACATTCCAACTACCTATGGAGAGACAATGGTTAGTGGGATGTTTAAAGAAACTATGTTTATTGAGAGAGGAAATGGCGACAATATCAAACAGCCCCCTAATCGCAGGCATGGGGCAAAGACCCGTTCCCCCCACCACTAAAGGCTGAAGCCATCTACATTAGGAGACTTCCTCCAATGTAGAATTTGACGACGCCAGTAGAAGCAAAGAGTTCAGGTGCCTGCGATGACCTCTGCTCAGGATTATCCACCAGCTGATAAACATATCCTGTGAATCTATTCACTGGAGGCTGTCAACCCACAAACAAACAGAAAACACAGCGGAAGATTTCCCCCCCACAGAAGCCGACCAGTGCAGCAAAATCAGGATCCATAATCAAGCTCAGAGCCATAATTCAGTCCAGTCCAGTGGGTTTATATGGTCAGCACCAGGACCCTGTGTGGTCTGGGCTAAATTGGCCAGGTCACAAGGACTGTATAAGCTCACAGAAGGTTTGGGGGAGAAGACCTACCGAACCACTGTCGAGAGACAGATGGTAGCCTCCCACCAAAGCCAATGGCTTAACATCTCATCCGATGGACAACAGCCTTTCCTATCGACAGCCTTTTCTATCAGTGTCTCCTACTGACCACTGGAAGGGTGAAGAGTTTTGCAGAGATAAATCTCAACTCTGGTCCTGGTGGGATTGAACCTGGGAACAGCAGATTAAAGCCTAGCAAACTACCAAGAACACAACTTAGTATTGTCTTTGTTATGGGCATTTTATATGTGTACTTCACTCCAGATAAATCTGCAATGAATAAAATTAACGTTGTTAAAATGTAATAAAATGTCTTGCTCTCTTTTTCATATAGATCAAGTAATAGATTAACAGTTTTAGAGATTTACTACACTGGGAAGGGATCATAATCTCTGTATCACCTTATGTTCTGTACAGTGAGTTCAGCCCCAAGGGTATCAACAATTTAAACAGGTTTTACTGCATTTCTATACCTGGGCAATAATCAGAATTCCCCCCCCCCTCCACAACTAACCAGTTAATATGGAATAAAGAAGTAACCTCTAGGATATTATAAATGCAACTAAATATATTCATTGCTAATTAACGTAATAACAAATTATACATTGCACAACACTGAAATTTCCCCACTCAGAAGGAGTGAGGGGATAGAGGTGAAATGTATCACAATAAATAAATAAATAAAAAAAAAAAAAAATAAAATTCCCCATTCTCATTTTGAACAATATTTATTTATTAGAATTCTGGAAGCTGCAATATTCAACAGTGGTATTGCTACTCATAAGAATTTACCTCAAAAAATTGTTTACTGAAATAAATGCGGTTTTAGAAGTATGCATAATTGGCTTTTCAGTTTCATCAATTTTGAAAAAGCAGCATCCTCTGTCAAATATTTCAGTTTCAATCTCTTTACATGAAGAGTGCTCAAAAAGTTCTTGACAGGCATCTGTATATTTACACTCATTCCTCCAAAGTTAATGAGCTATGACTCATTAGAAGGCTTGGCTAAACTTGTCATTACATGTTAAAAATAAAAGGCCATATCATCATTTCTAATTTGCTGATTGTGTATAAAGTTCAGTCAGCAACATCCGTGCATTGTTGTTGTGGAGCCTATTAAAGATGGAGAAAGATTTTACATTTTCACAAGGTTGCAGCTTGGGAACAAGGTGAAAAAAAAATGATGCTGATTTATCACAAGTATATGGAACTCATGTCTGTTCATATGGCACTGTTACGAGATGGATATGCAAATTCAGAGAAGAGTGGCAGAACTTTAAAGATCTCCCTCATATAGTAAGACTGAAGGAGGCTGTGAATTAGATAATCATCGCTGCTATTGTGAACTCATTAAAGAAAACTCACAATACTGTTCAGAAGTTTAGATGTCAGGTATGAATTGGCAGAGTGGAAACATTTATTCATCAACATTTGAAGTTCCAAAAGATCTGTGCCAAATGGGCACCCCAGAGACTGAGAGAACAGGAAAAAAGGGTTAAAGTTGACTTATGCAAGGAGATGCTGGCAATGTTTGAGCCTAGTGGCCCGAAACGGCTAACCACAGGTGATGAGACATAGTTTTATTACTACACAACTCCCAGAAAGATTGACAACTATGTTTGGGTTGCGGAAGATGAACCCCAATCCTTTGACAAGACTTTTGCATCCCCAAATCCTTTGACAAGACTTTTGCTCAAGGAAGAGGATATTCACAATTTCTTTCAACTTCCAAGGAGTGGTAGTTGTGGATACCTTACATGCAAAAATGACTATAAATGGCTAATACTACACCAACATTGTTTTTCCCAACCTGGTTAAGGAGATGAAGAAGTAGTGTTCAATGACAGGGTGTCTAGGGTTCTCCTTCATGACAATGCCATTGCTCACAAAGCCTGTCAAGTTATGGTTATCTGGAGCAGGAAAAATTACACATCCTGTATATTCAATATCTCATCCTGTAATTCCATCCTGTATAAGGAAGTAATGGAATCCCATCCTGTATATTCACCCGATCTTGCACCATGAGATTTTTGATTGTTTCCAAAAATTAAAAAAATAACTTGCTGGGAAGCCATTTTCAAGGTGTGAAAGACCTTTGAAAATGCATTCATTCAGAATATTCCCAAACAGGAATACCACCAAGCATTCAAGAATCAGCATAGAAGTCTGTAACTTTGCATAGATGGTGGAGGGGAGTACTTTGAAGGACAATAAAAGTTTTGTTGAGGTAATTGTAATGATTTTTGTTCTGCAGATGCATGCCAAGAACTTTTTGAACACCTCTCATATATTATGGAATATTGTCTAAAATAGAATACTGGATAAATTTGAGATTTATAATTTATCTCCTGTAACATTTTTCTGTGAAAGAGCTCATTTTCAAAGCTTAAGCTTTGAAATATTTGACTTGTTTTGAATCTGAGTTTTCCATTCACAAAACAAGAAATTATTCCAATACATTAATATATTGCAGTGGCATATATATGGAGGGGGGGAGTTATAAATCTACCTCAAATTAAACATAGATGATAATCACAGCGTTACCTGCTGCCCTTTTGGTGTTGATAAATCAATAAATATTTTGTGGACTATGGCCATGTTTCTGGAGAGATGAAAAAATGTGGGTAAATGCTTGCCTGTGCATTCTGAGCACTTATATATTGCTCAGAAACAAAAACTTTGCAAAAGGAACTAAAATACATTAGAAATATAGCTAAAGAAGCAGGTTACACTGAAGAAAATCTTAACAGATGGGAAAAAAATGCTAAGTTTTATGAATCAAAACACATATCCCACTCCAAAACCCACAATTAACAATACAATATATACAAAAGCTTTCCTTATATAACAAATATAACTCAAACCATACAAAAAAAAAATACTTAAAAAACATAAAATTACTGTTTCAACCAAAATCACACATTCTGTTAAAGATTTATTAATAAATTACAGATCTAAACAGTATCCAACAGGGGGGGGGGGGGTTATGAAATTACAATACCTGATCCCCATAAAATATTGCAGGGTAAAGATAGATATATTGGGAAAACATATAGGCAATATAGAACACGAATACAAGAGCACCAATATGATATATCAAAAGGAATAAAAACTATTGCCTTAGCACAAACAGTTATAAATAATAAATTAAATTTAAAAACAATAGAATATAAACCAATAACTGCCCCAAAAACTAAATTTCAGCTGTTATACGCTGAAAAATTATGGATAAATAAAAACTGTGATCGAGTTTGCAATAATGATTGTCCACCCTTACTGTCAGCAAGGAATCTTCTTACTTAACATATGAGTACACAATCCTTAGTAACATCACAATCATGTGACTCTGACGTATTGAGCAAGGGATGCATATAAGCTACTGTTACCAACATAAGACGAGCTGTGAAGATGCCCAAATGTGTATGAGGGTGAAACGCATTGTTCGAGTTGTGATTGAGGAGTCTACACTAATTATGTAGTGGTTTTTAAGATGTTTCAACGTTAGGTGTTATAATTTTGTAAACGTTTCAGTGCAGTAAAGTTTTTTAGATATTCATATCACGATGCAAAGTGATTAATAAGCAGTGGATTGAACATATCGTCTATTACCACGCAAGAATGTGTAAATATATGCCAATGGAGTATTATAATGACTTTCAATAAAGTTTGAAGGATAATTTCAGATATTTTGATATTTTGTGGAGATGTGTTATTCAGAACATTTGCTATAATTATATCTACTGGCTGAATACTTCAACATAAAATCAAGTGAAGAAAGCTTAATATTGTGGTTTTCTTCAATAATCATCACAAGTGAACTGTGTTGTGAGGATAACATCAAGGAAAAATATGCCATCAATGAAGGACTGGTATAAATGAAGGACATAGTGAAAGTATTATAACCATCTTTTATAATGGACTTTAACAACTGGTAGCACATTCCTATGCCGTTGTACCAGCAAAACAAGAATGGTAAATATTTTATTTAACTCAATTTCCTTTGAATACAACAAAGGTTTAATAATGTATTTTTTAATACAACAAAGGTTTAATACAGAATTTTTTTCCTCTGTGGCAAGCAGCTACTTGAAGGGATATTTATTTTATTTTTTTTATACAGAATATATGTTCACCATCTTGGATAGAATCTATGTCATATATTGGCCAATAGGGCTAAGTTAGTGGCTTAGTGGCCTATCCTTATTCTGCTTATATCTACTTTGATAGAGTATATGAATACTTTAAGTGTAACTACAGCTTTATCGTGAATTAAATTATGAATTATCAGCTGTGTAATGAATTATTTATAAAAGGTAATAGTTGCCACCCGAATGGTTGGCCTGAAAATCTTGGTGATAGAGTTTAGTCTTAAAATTAGCGGAAAAAAGACAAGCCGGCATTAGTTTAACTGGGAGAATATTCTGGCATGTTTCTGGAGAGATGCGGGTTCAAATCCCGTATGTCAGTGAAAATTTTTTCTGCAAAATATTTATTGATCTACCTCGATGGTTGATAAGATATATTTTCTAAGACATAAAAAAAGACACATTAGACTCAAACATCTCAAAAGCCTCCCCACTACTGGAAATTTCTGAGTACACCATTGTGATAATGTACCATCTCACAATCCACATTTCTTTAAAAGTTCACTTTTGATTGTCAGGAGAAAGAGTGTCTTGAAGAGAGATTTCTTATTGACTATTTCTTTACTCCTTTAAAGAAATGAAAAAGGGCAGAATTTTGCTGTTATTTAAATGAGCATTTTATAATAGTTAAATGCTGGCACACCTATTATGTGGGCACTCCTAGGCAAGTGCCTAACATGCATTATGGGAAATCTAGCCATGGACATGGTTGTGGTGCATATTCAATATGTAATGTCATTCACTAAAGACTATGGTTCTGTAATAATGATTTACAACAGTGTGTTTTAGTTACAATTGCACTAAATTGTGATATGAGCTCTGGAAGAGTAAACATTTCTTACACTAAATATGGAAAGTAATATATTGTTTGTACTAGGCTTCAGTTGGAACAGAAGAAATATTCTTTAATGAATATTCACTAAATGGAATTCCACTAAATCCAAGAACACTATATAATTTTATTCTATCTCATATTTGATACCAACAAGGTCTATCTCTCTTCATTACTTATTTCTGGGTGAGGTTATAGTTTTTTTTCATTCTGAAACACTTCAAAAACAACTTGAAGAAGTTAAGTTGAAAAACAAGAAGTTCAGTTTCAGAAATTTCCCACTTCACAAGTTAACATTAATAAATAAATCACTGACGCAAGTACAAAGCAATAATTAAAAACATATAAATGCTTTTTCAAGTTGATGAAAAAAAAATAATTATTATTATTATTAACATTTAATGATGTACTTAAGGAACTATAGAATCAGGCATAAAGAAATTATGGCTGGTAACCAAATTTAGTCTCTGCAATGTGCAAGAGCAGTCCACAAAATGACTTCACTTGAATTTATTCTAATATGTAAATTAACACATGTTAGGAAGATCACTAAACACAATTAACTGTACTTGCACACTTACTTCACAGTAAATAGGTAAATATTTAAATACAAATCAGACCAACACAGATAAGAATTCCAACATTTCAGATTAGCTATAGTAAGTGTAATACAATGTATATTCTTAAGGCTCTCTGTCATTTTATTTCCCCATTCTCCTGCTTTGTTATGCACATGTACAGTCTGTCAACAATCACTGAGACAAAATTTCTCAAGTGATTCATTAGTTATAAAAAATTGGACCTTTGTTTTGATCAGTAACTGCAATTGATAAAAAAAAGTAGCACAGAAACAAATGTGTTACTTTACAGGGCATATATTTAAACCAATAAATATTCAGTGGAAAAAATTTTCGCCGACATACGGGATGTGAACCCGGATCTCTCCAGAAACATGCCAGAGTATTCTTTCAGTTGAACTGTATGTCAATCCCTTATGTCGGCAAAAATTTTTTCCGCTGAATATTTATTGATTTATGAACGCCAAATGAGCAACAGGTAACGCTGTGATTATCATCTATATATATATCTAAACCAGTGATTCTCAACCTTTTCAAGCACAATGTGCCTTTTACCAAGAATTATTTTTTACTGTCCCCTTCATGGAAATCAAAATAATTTTGCTGTATAAAAAGAGTTGAAAAAATATTTAAGGTGTATACAATTTATGAGCATTTTGATAGTGTATCCATAAATTTTCGCAATTTTCCACTGAAGTAAAACATGCAATTACTTGAACTGAATAACTATTTGATAGGCAATTTTATCTATTTCCACTGAAAAAAAAAAAATCCACTGAAGAAAATGCGTCCATAAATTTCTAACCCTCCCCACTTCCTAAATGCAAAAAATAATTTCACCTCCTGTACAGTTAATTACAAAATTATTTTGCATCCATTAGGCATCTTTTTCTCTTCTGGAAATATACTTTTTCCCTATTCCAATTTCCTAAAATATTTTTACAAACAGTTATACAAAATATCCTAAAGTAACTTACTCATGACACATATTTAAGGAGATATTTAATAGATTCTGAAAAAAATTCATTGCCGCCATGGCGGGAATCGAACCCGCATCTCTCCAGGATTGATTTTAAGGAGAATATAATATGAAACTAGAAAAGTGGTCACTATACATATTTTTATGCATAATATCTAACCTCTTGATAAAAACCCTGCATCAGTGTAACTTCCTATGAAAAAATAATACTTCATTTATAATAAATAAATAAATAAATAAATACCCCCTCAAGCAGCTGCTTGCCACAGAGGTTCAGTTTATATGCCAAAGTTGAAGGTCTGAGAGGATGGCAGGTCAGAGGATGGCAAAAAAACGACACACATAGCTCAGGTATTTTGTGGAGATGTGTTATTCAGAACATTTGATATAATTATATTTGGATGTTATTGTTGGGATTTTTCACACAGATTACTTTCTTTACTGACACATACACATAAGAATGTGAATTATAAATATACCTTCATAAAATCGGATACTCCTCTTTGATGTTCTTTAACTTCATTCCTTCTCAAATTGTACAACTTCAGATACAATAAAGACTGACACCTCAAACTGAAAAAGTAAAATTTAATTCATATATATATACAGTTCCCATACATAGCTTAATATTCATGATTAGAAAAATAATAGCTTAACTACTGCAAAATAATAAGTAAAAGTAGGTCCACAACATCATAATCCAATAATAAAGAAACACTATATTAAATCGTTGTTTAATGAATATTTACTGTAAAAGTGTTTACAAGATGCTCAAACAGTAAATGCTTTTTTTAATAATGCAATAATAAAGCATTTCCTTCATTATTAACCCTTTAGAGCTTGCACTCTTTTTCAAACAAGAATGCTCCCCTTGGGTCTCAGAGATCCAGTACATTTTTTTTATATTAAATAAGGTCCTAGTTTGAAAATGAATTTATAATGCTTTATAAAACATTTATTAACGCTAAATCATGAAAAAAGAAAAGGTTAAACCAAAGCATTTCCCACTAAAAAATTATATAAAACTCAATTCCCATGAAAAATACAAAAGCTCTATCAAAGCCTTCATTTCTTCTTCTGAGGTATATTTTGCATCTCTTTCCCTTCCAAAATGGCTTTTTACATCCTCAATGCATTTGTTGGTGTTCTCAACTATTATTGTGAGAATGTCCTCATTGATGAAATGGCTCTAGCATTCTATTGGACTTTTGCTAGCCTTGGTTTCTCCTTTCACACCAGATAGTTGCATTACAATATTATGCAATTGAGTTCTCAGAGCTGAATTTGGTTTGATCTTTTTTTCATTTGGTGAGTCCATCTTTCCTAATAAAGTAAGAATATATTTCTATTTATTCTACTTCTTCGTCACTAGACATTTCCTGTTCAGTACCTGTTTCTTCTAGCCTGCTCTCTAAGCAGTCTTCTTCGAGCTCTTCCTCCTCAAAAGATTCATCTGATTCAACTTCAAGAGTTTCCAACATATGCCTGAGTTGTTCAGCATCTTTTTCATTGGATGGATTCATGGTTAGGAATATTGGAAATTTTAATTAAAATATGCTAATAGAATCTGGAAAGAGATAAATATGATTTATGACTAATATTAAACAATAAAATAGCATGTAGCATCAATACTTGCACTGGGTCTCTGAGACCTAGTTTTAACTTTTACCTTGTATGATCTTAGTCTGCAGGAAAATGCATGTTTTCAATACTCATTTGACTAGAAAATAGAATTTTGGGAAGGCATTGGAAATTGCGCTGTTGTCACAAAATTCTTTCACCAAGAAAAGCATATATAAAAGTTTCATGGGTCTGTCAGACCCAGTGCGAGCTCTGAAGGGTTAATATTCACAAATAATTTAAAATAAAAAAATGCTAAGTTCATTAATTGCCTTACAGGAGGACTTTATGTGTCACTCTGTATAGTGACCACATATGGTCTAGTTGTTTGGGATTTTTTACAGCACAACAGCAACTGAGGCTATACTGTGACAAAGAAGATACATGGCCTAAGAGTATAATTACCTTCACCTTGTCATTACATGAAGTGGGATAGTGGGAAGTTTAAGCTAATTAGGGGATAACAAAAGTTAATGACTTCTCCTCTGGATCTGTAAGAGTAGGAATATATCACATTAATAAAACTGTCACTTAAGCTGCTAAAAGAACTTATATATTGAAGTACGTTTGAAACTATATATCTTCCTATGGACCATTGTTCTACAAAATTTACATCCGATTGAAACTCGAATACTGTGCTTCCATGCTTTTTGATATTAAGATTCCTTATAATCTAGAAAAAAAAAGCTCAAAACGAAGCTTTCAAAATCAACAGCAAAATCTACTTTAACAAATGAGAATCTCTAACACCTACTGATATTCATTCCAACTATCAAATTCCCACTCTTGAATCTAGAAGAAAGCTGCAGTTTATTACCCTTATTCATGAACTATTTATAATAGCAAGTCTTCCACCTTTCTTTTGATTCTTACACCCTATTATGTGATTATTACCACATCCCTTGCTCTGAAAATAAAATGTTTTGTATCCCAAGAGTTTCAAAGTTAACAATGGTGAAATTTATTTTGCTTTTCAGGCAACCTCAGCTTGGAACTCTCTACCAAGCAAGGTTATGATGGTTGTGCTATATAAAGCTTTACCAGGTGTTTTTTTTTTTCACATTGCCTTGTTACTACAAAATGGCTATCACTGTAATCAGATTAATTTTTTCCTAGCTTCTAGGTTATCTCTGTCCTTTGCTTAGGGGAGTACACACTTCCCTTTAAAAAAAAAATATAATATATTTAAAAAAATGATGAGGTTTTGAGGTAATAAAGTCCATTCCTCCACAAAATCAGATTTCAGCTCATGGAGATTTATTGGAAAGGGGTTGGCATATTGCAGCTCACTTCCCCAGGGTATCCCACATATACTCAGTTGGATTCAGGTCTGAAGATCTAGTTGGCCACTCTATCTTATGAATATTTTCACTTTCAAGGGAATGACAACTGCATGAGCCCTATGGTGGCAGGCATTATTGTCTATAAAGATGAACTTAGGGCTGAGATCATGTCTGAAAAAGCTTCACACTGGGTTAAACAACCTTTTCACTGCATTGCTGAACAGTCAGAGTGCCTACTTGGGAGATAGGAGCCCCATGTAGCCAGTCATCTCATCATCAATAATTGGTTTTCAAACTGAATCTGGACTCATCACCCCACTGTACACAATTATCCTGGAAGAGTACATTTGCCCACTAGCCTGAGCTCCAAAGGTGATGTCTACACTTGTTAAATGAGAGCTTGTATGACAGTGTAGTAGTTGATGATGGAGACACAAACCATTTATATTTGTGCTTACAGACTTTCTTTGCAACATCCTGTACATACTATATCTTGATGCTGCTGTCCCCGTGGCTGCTAAAAGATTGTGAGACGTTGCCTAGCTGACTTTTTCCTACGTTGTTAAATATAGACACTAGTTATCCTGAGCAGTTGCAGCCCTAGGAAAACCTTGTTTTGATCTATGACTAATCATATATTGTGCATTTAAGGTCCTGGATACCTTGGTTTGGGACTGATCTACTATAATCTCTTTCTACTGAAGTTAATAGCAGGCTGCCTGGAACAGAAATGAGTGGTGACCACAGCCAAGTGCTCTTTTACATTAACCAGAGTTTGCATTCTTATGGTTACAGTGTTAAATATGCATGCATTTTCTTCTTTTGTATTACAAAATTTATATATACACAACATTTCATATCATTTATTTTTTGAGACATTACATTATCCTTTATTTTTAAGACATAACATTATACTTTAATTTTGAGCATTTCATATCCTTCTTTATATTCTGTAGTTATTACATATTAAGGAAAAATTACTCCCCTTAGCCTTGGTGTTCTAAATTCAACCTATAGTAGTTTCAACCTATAATAGTTAATTATTCAACTTACAATAGTTAATGTAAAGTAGGATTTTGTTTTTAGGTGCAATTTACAGCAAAAAAAAAATGCTAAAAATGGGAAAATGTGGTGCTATGAATGTAAGTTAGCAGCAGAAGAATTAACACTTTCACAGGTATATTGTGGTAAAATGAAGTTACATCTTCAAAAAGCACAGTAATATTCATTTTTTTTTCATTATCATACACAAAAAAACTTTTATATTTATTCACTAATTTCAATCAGTCTGGTTCACTGAATATGCACAATAACTTCATTTAGTAATAGTGCAACCAATCATTAAAATCATAATTCATATAAAAACAATGTCATTTAGTGAAACTGTACTGTTTCTTCTAGTACAACAAATTTCACATTAAAACTTTTAGAAGCAATGGTGCTGTAGAGTGTTTCAAAATTTTTAACAGTTTTTTTAACAGTCACTGCTGGTGAGAATTGCTAGCACAACAAACTTTAATTTAAAAGAATAGAAATCCTACTTTAAATATTTTTAACAATGAATAAACACAGTCGTATCAGAATAATATGACCACCCATGGAATCACAGTGTACCCTCCCAGGCGCATCACAAGAGTGCACATGACAAGGTTGACCACACGGAGATATAGGCGACCAGTCAGGACAGATGAGCCGTAGTGCGTAACATGAGCACAATGGGCTAGAGGTATTGATTTGATGGACATTCAAAAAGGAATGATCATTGACTACTGCACCAAGGATAGAAGCATCTTGGAAATAGCAGACTTCATGGGTTGTTCACAAGGTGCTGTAGTAAGGGTGTACTAAGAATGGATCGCTGGCACAATGAATACCTCTAGACATCATAACTGTGGAGCCTCAAAGGCCATCGACCCCAGAGGAGAACATCACCTTTGTCGACTGGTAAAAAGCAATCGATGTGCAACAACTGACCATTCAAATGAACGCTGGGGCACCAAGGTATGTGTCCCCGATAACAGTAGAGCAAACTCTGTTATGCATGGGTCTCCAGAGTCGATGCTGTGTAAAGGTGCCCATGTTAATCAAGGTCCATTGGCAATGACGGCTGCAGTTTGCACGGGACCACCGTTATTGGACATTGGAAGAGTGGAAAAGGTTGCCTTCTCCAACAAATTGAGCTTTTTACTCCACAGAAGTAACAGGCGGGAATTCATGATTACAGTGGTGAAAAATTGAAAACTATTTGACGCATAGGTGTAGACAGTTGAAGGCATGCGTCCAACGTATTCCATCTAAAGCATGCACTAGACTACTCGGTGTTGAAAAGAGGAATTGAAAGTTGAAAGTGAAGTTTAAGATGAAAATACACAAGTGTGGACATAGCCACAGAACACTTGTGGGACCATTTGGATCGACAGGTTTGCCATGCGGACCCACAATAACATCATCTCCGGAACCTCCGTGATCTGCTGGAGTCTGAATGGGCACATGTGCCTCTGGCAACCTTCTAGGGCCTCATTGCATCCATTCCACACTGTCATCCTGGCCAAGGGTGGTTATTCCCATTATTAGGTAGGTGGTCATATTATTCTGATATGACTGTGTGTATATGTTAGAAAAATATATAATTTAAGCTCAGAAAACATTATTTATTCTTTTATTTTTGTTCAGATTTTGATAACCATAAAATAAAGAATCCCTACTATCATTTGGACTGTCATTCATTAGTACCCATATTTGGTATCATTGTAATTTTTGTCATTATTATACCACATTCAAGCAAACCTCTGGTTTCAATTCATGCATTTGAAATGAATTTTTGCTAAAATATTTTTTTATATAGTTTTGAAATGCTCCTAAAAATTAAACTCTTCTTTTTTAATCAGAGGATTTTGAAAGCAATAATAAATAAGCATTTTTTTTTTAACTTTCTCTTTTCTGTTTTAAACCTATTTCAATATTTACAGAATTATTTCTACCATTCATCTGATATACAAGATTGTCTCAAAAGAAATGCAACTGCACTTATATTTTTAATGAATATCCAGTTAAATGGACTTCTTTATACACGCATGCAGTGGACTTGCTTACCTGTGAGCAAACAAGTTTTGATATGTCAGCTCCCATTTAATTTGGAACTATATGACATTTTCTTTTAGTTAGTAGAGATGGGCCCATTCCATGGCATAGTGGTTAGCGCGCTTGGCTACTGATCTAAAGGACCTGGGTTCGAGTCCCGGGTAAGGCATGGTTGTTTGTGTTGTCGTTATGCTGAGGTCCTGCCATCCTCTCAGATCTTCTACTGTGGCATATAAACTGACAGGCTCCTGTCAGACCTCTGTGGCAAGCAGCTGCTTGAGGGGGTATTTGTTTTTATTTAGTAGAGATGGAGGTGCAGTGCATTTGCATAAAGTTCTGTGCAAAGCTTAGAAAAAGTGTCACAGAGAAATTCAATATGCTGCAAGAAGCTTATGGTGATACAACTTTATCACAAGCTTGCATTTTTGATTGGTACAGACAATTTCATGATGGAAGGGAAAGGGAAAGTGTTACAGATGATACCAAGACTGGGCACTTCTGTTGTGAGGGCAGTTGTGAGGTCAGATGAACACACTGAGGAAGTCTGTGTAATTTTGTGAGAAGAATGCTGAATAACACTATGAATGTTGGCAGCAAAGCTGGACCTGAGTAAAAGCACATGCTTCCAAATTTTAACAGCAGATTTGGGAAAAAAGAAATTGTGCCAGAAATTTGTTCCTCACAATGACACCAGAACAAAAGGAGACTCTGCATTTTGGGCTGATATTTTGAAACTGCAATGTGTGACAAGGTCTTTCTGATGTCAATTACAACTGGAAATGAAATCTGGTGCCCCCACAATGACATGTGCACAAAATGACAGAGTCTAGTGTGGGGAGGAATCCATTCTCCTTCCCTCAAAGAAAGTTCATGCGCATAAATCCATGTGACAAAGTACTTGTCAACCATCCAAGAAAGTGACTTCCTAGAGTGTTTTCAAAGCCTTCAGCAATTTTGGCAGCAGTGCATTGATACCAGGAGGGACTATTTCAAAGGAAACAAGAACCATTAGTTTGTAAGTCTTTTCATTATTTTGTAATAAATATAGTCCCATTTGTTCAGGGACAAACTGTATATATTATGATGTCAAAATTCTATACTTTTCTCAAAGCATAACCATGACAGTAATCACGGCAAAGACTAAGAACTTGTACTTGTTAAATGCCACTGCTGCTGTTGGATATGGTGCAGTGTATTAAATATGACTATTTTTTCAGTCTTAATCTGCAAATATTTGTTTTCCTGAATCAGACAGAGGAGAAAATTTAGGTGTTCTTGACTCTGAATAGGGATATTAACTTTGAATATGAAAAATAATTTTTAGGACAAAGAGTTTTTTTGGTTTTCCTGAAAAAGTGAAAGCTTGAGTGATTTAGAAACAGAGACCCTTGTAGATTCACACTTCCCAACTTTGTGAGATATGGGTGAGCTGGCAGGTGAGGAATGCTCTGCTTTGCCAATAAGTCGCAAGTTTATTGGTAGCCCTGGTAAAATAAAAAAGCAACAGTAAAAGCAACATTAGAAAATTTTATTCCAGATTAAAATATGGCAGACTCAGCAGAGAAGACAAATTAATATGTCCAAACCTCAACTGATATACAAGAGCTACATATTTCACAGCAAAAATTCAAACTTAGATCACAAACACCAACCTTCATGGAAATGTGTTGTGTGATCCCCCCCCCCCCCCAAAAAAAAAGGGATGACAATGTTGTATCTGACGGAGTTACTTCGAACTGTGCCATTAATGCCGACCTCTACTCAGCACAACTGGAGCGCATGCACTCTATGATGCTTTAATGCTACACAAGATTAGTAAACAGACATCACGTACTCTTCCAACAAGACAATGCAAAAACCACACATGCCTTTCAACCCAAAGAAAAACTTCACAAACTGGCATTGGATACATCTGTATGCATTAGCTCAGTTAGTGTAAATTTATATTTTTATTAAACATTTATTTTTCATTTCCATAGATTTATTTATCATTATTGACCTTTTAAGGTAATGGCTGTATCTTTGCTGACTTTCTGAACTTTGCTGCAGATATTTTTTTCACTTCATTTAAGTTACTTTAATTTTATTATTAATCTTTGGCTTTCTAATAAAAAAAAACTATGATCTTTTACAATTTTGAGTGAACAAGATCTCAGATATAAAAACAAAGATTTCCTTGGCTCAAAAATGAAATCTCCTGCAACTGGAGAGGATGACAATGTAATTTTGTGAAGGAGGTTTTAATCCATCTTTACACTATAAGTGTATTAATTGGTGAAATTTTATTTTAAAGAAATCATTAGTTCATGACTTTATACTGAATGTAAAATGTTTTGGCTATGCCATTATGATGATATTTAAGATTTTTTAGCCTTAGTGCATCTAATATTTAGACACCTACCAGGAAGATCCACAAAATGTAACAACCAAGCAGAATATGTGTGGTGTGCAATAAAAAAACAAACACACCAAAATACTCCCATGTGTGAACAGTATAAAATCACCTTGTGCAATTCTGGCCCTTGTTTTAAACTGGACTACACAGAAAAAAGAATTATAAAAAGCAATAACACTTTTGTTCCAGGATTATTTTCCCATTATTATATTATTCAAATAGAAATTTTATTTCAGTAATATGTAATGTAACTATTTTCATTCATTAGGTTTTCAAGAATTAAGAATCAATTTATAGCTCATTTTGGTTTGAAATTTTATTTTTATAAGATTAAGAAGAAAAAAAAGTTCTAAAGTAATTTTTTTTTTGGTGAGCACAGTGAAGAAATACTTGGACCTCCATATTCATTTCAGTTTTTTAGGCTGGGCATGGAAAAGCTAATAAATGCTGTACCAAATATGAATTTCTTACCTGAGGATTAATAATTTATTATCAATGCTTCCAGATGCAGAAGAGGAGTTCTGAATTTTGTGGATTGTTGCATTAACAAAGCTAAACAACAAAAGAAATGCACATTAATTACTAATATGAACATAAGGTCATAAGACTAAACTAGAAAATAAAAATAAAAAAAAAATCACACATTGAGATTTTTATTCAGCTTGATTTATATCATTTGTTTGACAACCAAAAATATGAATATTATTAATTCTTGATATTATTCAAAAGCCCAAAAGAGATAAAATGGAATTTTAAAAATAGTTCAACTTATTTTCTCTGTATTTTATAAATAAGCTCTTTTTAACTTTGATTATAGATCTTATTAATTTGCTGAAAACTGTTTAAACTATTTTGCAATTTTTTCACCCCACTGAAATTGTCCTTCATAACTTTTTTTTTTCATAACTAAGCCTGAAAGATAATAATAATCAAAGTAAAAATCCTGTCTAAAAGCAAAACAAATTATGTAAAAAACTGACAAAATAACAATAGAGAACGCTGCCTTTATTGCAATCTGACATGGCACATACATGTTAAAAAAATCTGTTTCTTTTTTCTGCTAAAGGTTTGGAATTAAATTATTGATCAACAATTTTCTGTAAACTGCTGCCATCCCCAACTTCTAAAAATTTTTCATAATTAAAAAAAAATTAATCGAATTAAAAAAAGGCTATTTCTGGTTGAAGATTTTTTACATTTTACTGTGCTTTTCTTTTTAATATTCTTCACTGGATTTAGATTAATACATTTTCTTTATTAGCAACATTATGCGATTTTCTAAACTAAAACAAATTTTTATAATTCTAACAAGCAAAGCATCTCAGCTTTAATTTCACTTTCATTATAGAATTATGCTATCATTAACAATTAATCAGCCATGAATAAATAAAAGAAGTGATAAGAGTTTTCAGTTTAATTTACTTCATTGTTAATATTTATTGATAGTAAATATATAAGCTCACCAGACAAAAAAAATTAGTCACTCCTGGCTGAATGTCACCTAATAGCGCATAATGCCTCTGTGCGACTGAAGAACAGCCGAAATCCTGTCTGGCATGGTTGCCACCAGCGTGTGGATGTAGTGCACATCAATATTCATCCACTCTTCCATCAACAAAAGTCACAGTTCAGCCAGGTTGACTGGATAGCTGGGACAGAACTTCACTCGTTGCTCCAAATAGTCCCACAAGTTTTCTATGGGATTCAAATCTGGGGATTTGGCAGGCCAGTTGAGATGTTCGAAGGCTTCAGAATGCTTGTTGTGCCAATTTGACACACTTCGAGTCGTCGTCCAGTAGCTCTACATAGCCCTTCTGGTTCAAGTGTGACGTCACCGCAACCAAAGGACCCATTTCCTTGTATGTGAAACACCCCTAGAACATCACAGAGCCTCCTCCAGCTTGAACAGAACCTTGCACACAGTCCGCATGGCAGGCTTCATGCAGCTTACAATGTACCTGTTGCCTCGCATCATTCTAGCACAAGCAAAAATGTGACTCATCCGACCAGATCACATGCTTCCAAGAGTCGATAGTCCAGTCTTTGTGGCGCAACACCCACTGTAGCTGTGCAGCCTTGTGCAGAGCTGTTAACATGGATTTCTTCCATGGTACTCTGCTCCAGATGTGCATGATATGCAGTTCCCTTCAGAGTGTTCATTTGGAAACAGCTTGTTGTAGGCCTGCATTGACTGACTGGAGCAATTCTTGCCTCGTTGCAAAGTGGTTTGCCCTAACAGTGTGTGACACACTATTATATTGGTGAGTCACACACTGTGGTTAGACTGTGACAGTGGTTGACTGTGACATAAGCCACTGCTGAAGACTCTTTGGACAGTACATTTCAACACACCTGCAAAGGCAGCAACTTCTTGTACACTATGCCCTTTGGCTCGGTCAAATGCAATAATAATAATAATGCTTTTTGTCCCTCATTCACATCTTTGGCACAACCCATGTTTCACAGAGCAACTGACAAACATGTGACACACAACCACTTCTTGTCACTCTATGAACCCCGTAGTGCACGGCACAGCTATTTGCAGAACGCATTTATTGCTGGTGCACCCTCTGTTGCTGTCAAACAGACGTAACCCTCTTACAGTGGGAGATGACTAATTTTTTGTCCGGTGAGCTCATTTAAGATTGTTTTTCTGTAAACTGAAATCATACATTCCATACCAATAATGCAAATGTTCTATAAGCAGTTTTAATTACCAACTTGTGTTTCAAACTTTATATGATTTAGAACATTTTTTTCATTTGAGTTGTTTTAACTGTTCTTAGATTTACACTTATGCTTTTTCTAATCATTGAGATTTTAAAGGCCTAGTTTAGCAAGATTGTCAAAAATAAATGGCTGTAAGAAGTGCATACACAATTAAAAAGTATATAACAAAAATACAGTGAAATCCCAATTTCATGAATCTCTGAGGAAACGACTTTTATTAACTAAATCGATGAATGGTTCAATGAAAGCCAGTTATGAAAAATTATGAGAAACTGTCTAACTTCTTATAAGGTTTACTGTATATATTCACAGTTGTAAAATATAAGTAGTTTGAAAATTATCTCTATATAAATAAATATAATTACATAATCAATAACATCAAAATAATTTCTAAAATAACTAATGAAATATAAAACAAAAAATGTACATGCTCTTTCCTTTTTCAAGCAACTATGTCAGTCATCCATAAAAAAGAAAATATTACAATGAAAACTGAACATTTGGCAGAATATACAGAATGAATTTCTGTTGCTAGGATATTTGGATTTTTCCCCCACTTCATGGAAAATTTTACTTTTTTCTACAATAGTCAGCTTCTTCCTTTTTCAAAGTCATAATGGGTGACTAAAAAAAAAACAGAATATAGTAACACTAGCAACAGAGTTTAATGCCTTGCACAAAGCACAACTGTCTCAGTTGGAAATCAAAGTGAATATGATAACCTAAGTAGCATGCTTTGGTGTGTTCAATATGTAATGCCACTTGCCAAAGATTCTGGCAGAGTGAAAATTTGAATATTGTTTGGAAGGTCAAATATTTGCTACCCTAAATTCAGGTTATTAACTAAACTGAAATTCACTATGAAACAAGAAAATAATACATTGTATTGGGACCAGAAAATATATTCACTAATACAGGAACACTAAATCAGAATTTCACTGTATTATGAAATTTTTATATATAAAAAATATTTAGAGTTCTTTTCAGTTTTTTTTCTGAGTTAAAATAAAAAAAAGTTCATTTACTCTTTTTGGAGCTTCTTTTATTTCTTAAAATTAAATACTAAATCTTTTTTTAATATAACATCATCTATATTTATTCATTACTAAAAATAAGATTCTGAAGTTCATATTCTTTTTCTGTTGAAAACACCACAAATTAATTTAGCAATCAGGCAGTTCAGAACATTAAAGGTTAAACTTTGATTAAAAATTTAAAATAAAAAAAATTGGTTAAATTAAATAAAAGCTGAATAACTGGTAAAATATTAATCTTTCAGAAATATTAATTATAAATAAGTTTATAAGTTTCCTGCCCTAAAGAATGGTAAATTGCTGCAGCAGCATTCCCCCCCCCCCCCCCAAAAAAAAAAAAACACTTCTGTTTTCATTAAGGGACTGTAACCATAACGATGCCCAATAACATTACACTAATAATATATTTTCTATTTTTCATATATAGGTTTCCAAGTTACACTACTAGAAAAGATGCCACAGTTAAAGCAATGTAAGTCAAGATTAATTTTATTGTGGAAACAATGTTACAATAGGGGATTAAGTTATTGACCATGGATCCAATACGAAACTTTTTATATATATGAACACAAAATGTTTAATTAACTAGCAAACACACAGAAATGACAATCATAGTGTTTGGAAAGTTTTTTTAAAATATTTGCTGCTAAAATAGAAGGGCGGGGGATTATTTGCATTGGAAGTGTCATCTTTGGATCCAATACATGATGCTGAGTTGATCTGAATCCATAAAATTAAAGGCTTTTCTTTTCTATCTCAGTCACAAGACTTGACTATTGCTTTAAAATAATTGCTGATTGCAATTAGGTTGCACCTTTAATTTCAACATTGATTCTGGCCTTTAACAATTGTTTACACAGGTGAAAAAACAAAGTTCAAACTGCACTTACAATTTCGGAGTTCAACAATCTACTCTCACTAAGTTTTAGCATTTTTTCCTTCACTTCTTATGTATTAGACTTTCTGATAGATTTCTTGTAATGCCATCACTAGGGCATTTGACTTTCTTTTTATCAGCTACTAACAGATTTACATGATGTTGGGTCTCAAATTTTCTGAAGTATATAGCATATGGCACTCCCTACATCATAGGCCTTATTTTGCATGAAATTCATTGTGATCAATTCACCCCCTCCCCACAAAATTTTCCTCTCCCTCTTTTAAGGGAGGAAAGAAGTAAACATATTTTGAGGTACTACATGATTTTCCTCCCCATGTGAAAAGTTTTTGAACTATAAAACAGTATTGCCTCACTCATATAATCGAACTTTTCAAATAATTTCATATCCACAGTTGTTCAGATATGATTTGCAAGGTATATGTAACTTTATCATCCTCCTCCTCCTTCTCATCCAGCAGACATGGGCTACAGAGGTCCAACCAGATTGTGCAATTTAGTTCTCCAAACACATCTCTCTTGAGCTACATCTTGACACTGTAGACCAATTCTAACAATACCTTGTTTGACATTACCCACCACAACTTATGTATCCCCCATTTTCTGAGGCTTTTAGGCACACTGATCACAAATAACACCATTCACAAATCTATAGTTATGCATAGGGGCAACATAGTCAAACCAACAGTCTCTCCTGCACAATATGCTGCTCAAAGAAGGTTGCTACTCCTTTGCCAACCCTCATCATTACTTACAAAGTTGAACCCCCTAATGCCCAAGATAATGCATAAGCATCCAGAATCAAAGGCATCAAGTTCCATGCTATCCTGCTTACAAAAGATCTATGTTTCACTATCATACCTAACCTAATAAAGAATCAAACTATTATAGTCTAATTTTAGTCTTTAGGTGTATACACTTATTTCTCCACTCTCCATAGATCCTTAAAAGTCGTAGCAGCAATCCCTATTCACCTGTTAATTTCATGCCACACATCACGAGTATCTTGCATAGCTCCCAAGATAATTAAACTGAGACATCTGCTCAAGAGTGCAACCATTAAGATTAACTGAACAACAGCCTCTGCCTAAATTATTTTCATCACTTTAGTTTTCTCTCTGTTTATAAAACTTTACTACCAAGTGTCATCAACAGCTCGAATGAAAGAGTTCATCTCATCAACATCATTTGCCAAAAGGCTAATCAGCTTAATCATCAGCATAATCTAAATCAGAAATGTTCAGATCTCTACACCATTTAAGGCCAAAATCTTTCCCTTGCAGTGAATTTCACATAACATAATCAATAACCATAGAAGAAAGGAGACAAAATGTTGAGTATATGCAAAAATAATTTTAGGTATAAATATGATATGTTGTATAATAAATAATTGTACATGGTAAAATCCTTAGGAACAATGTCTTTATCATAAAAGATATTCAAAAATTTCAATCAGCCATATAGTAGAAGAAACATTCTCAGCTCTAAGCATTTTGGTAGTAATTCATCCACCCTAGGGGATTTATGTAGTTTAAGTTTAGAAATAGCCAAAATAACTTCAGACTGTGATATAGGACCATCATTAAAGCCAGTAATGCAATTATCCACATTACAAACAACAGGATAGAACTAACCACACTGTTTAGAACATCTCTGAAATGCTCATCCCACCTAGCTATGAAAGAATCCTCACCTTCAATTAACCTTAACTTGTTTATCCTTCAATCCGTGTATACCTGTCTGTTTTTCCCACACAAAACATTTACTATCTGGTACAGCTCTATGTTGTTTCACTGTATAGCTACTTCCTTGGCTTTGTCACTAAGCCAAAGAGTCTCATCAGCTGCTAACTGATCCTTTACATGTTTATTAAGCTCTTTGTATTTTTCTGTTAGACTAGTAGGGTATTGATTAAGGACATTCCTGCAGTTTTTTCTTTCCAAAATAAGCTCCAGTGCCTTATCACTCAAATAATTTTACCTACTCTTCTCCTTTTCACCCAAAAGAGTACTATTAGTTTCAAGAATAGCCTGTTTAAAACAGGCTGAGAGGATTTGAGGATGAGGCTTAAAACAGGCTTTGAGGAAGATGCTTAAAACAGACTTTGAGGAAGAGGTTTAAAACAGGCTTTGAGGAAGAATGGGACTGTTTAAAACACTCCCATTCTTCCTCAACTTCAATAGCAAGCAAACCATGACTGCCATAATGACTAAGTATCCTATCACGGCAATCTTTAGCTATAACTGGGTCTTTCAGAGCTTCAATGTTAGAGGTAACTTTTCAACCTTAGCACAACTTAAGTTTAAGTTGCAGACACTTTTAACAAGGTAATGATATGATCTAATTTCAGCTCCCCTATATAACCTGGTATTTCTAACAGAACTCAGCAATTTCCTGCTAATTAATATACAGAGTGTCCCTGAATTCATGGCCCAAATGTGAGGGGATGGTAGTACACACTGAACCTACCAATATTCGTCATAGAATATGCAGCCGCAAATGCAGGTCGGTGCCGGTAGGGGGAGCACAGCCGAAGAGGCACGGCTTAAAAGTACTGGATCGGCTAAACCCCAGCATTTTCAGCATCGACTGAACATTAGATGGAGCAGTTTAAGAACGCAGAGAAAACTGATATGCACCTGATGTACAGCATAGTGAAGGGCAATGGTAGAAGAGGCACAAAGACTACCGTGAGCAATATCCTATGCGCCGTGTGCCCAATCATAAAATGCTTGTGCGACTGCACTGCTAGCTGTCTGAGGCAGGCACCTTCCACGTCAGTCGACATGATGCCGGACGAGCACGGATGGTCAGAACGCCAACTATGAGCGAGGACATCTTGCGTATGGTGACAGATAACCCAGGTACAAGCACACGATCTGCCACCCAGAGCCTGGGTGTGCATCGGAACAGTATTTGGCGAGTACTGCATGAAGAAAGGCTACACCCCTATCACTTGCAGCGAGTGTAAGCATTGACAGTTGTTGATTATCCCCTGTGCATGGATTTCACCCAGTGGTTCCTGCAGCAAAGCGCTGCACATCCTGATTTCCCCATGCATGTGCTCTTTACGGATGAATCAACATTCTCACGTGAAGGAGTAGTGAATGTCCATAATGCGCATTTGTGGGCAGCCCAGTACACCCATGGTACACGTCCAAATTTTAACCAGAAACGGTTCACTGTTAATGTCTGGGAGGGGATCATGCATGACTACTTAACTGGACCCTACCTACTGCTGGACTGCCTCGATGGGTGAACGTACCGTATTTTTCTGCAACAGGTTTTGCTGGAATTGCTTCAGGATGTTCCAGCCGCAATCTGCACCCATATGTGGTTCCAGCACGATGGGGCACCCGCCCATTTCAGCATGGATGTGCATCTGCACCTTCATACCACATTTGGGAACCGATGGATTGGATGCAGTGGTCCCATCCAATGGCCCCCCAGATCGCCCGATCTTTCTTGTATTGATTTCTTTCTGTGGGGACATTTGGAGAGTGTTGTGTACGAGACGCCCGTGCAGTCCACGGAGGATCTGGTAGCCCGACTGTCCGTTGCAGCCGCCGATGTGCGCGATAAGCCCGATGTTTACAAGCAGGTACGCCGATCACTACTCCGCTGTTGTGCCATCTGTATCAACATTGGTGGGTGGACGTTTGAGCATTTGTTGTAATGATCACCAATAAATGTCACTCTGGAAACCTCTGTGTCTGTTCTTCACTTCCGACTCCTCACTGCGTTTGCGGCTGCATATTCTATGATGAATATTGGTGGGTTCGGTGTGTACTACCATCACCTCACGTTTGGGCCATGAATTCAGGGACACCCTGCAATCTCAAGACAACCTCAATTTATAATCAATCATATTCTTATGCAGCCCATCTGGTGAAACCCATACGTACTTATGTATGTTGTGGCATTTTTAATAAGTGTTAGTTATTCTCAAGCAATTAAGTTTACTTAACTGTAGGAGTCATTGTAGCTACTAATACCAAAGGAACTTATAACCTCTCCCTGAAGTCAGAGTCAATACCAATTTTATCATTGGTCACCTAGAACAAGGGTAATAACTCCTTTCTTGACAGAATTCAAAATATCCTGAAATTGCCCTTAAAACCTATATCTCATCTTCTTCGGCATCTTCAGTGGGGACATAACAAGAGATAACATTCAGGTCTTTAATGCTTGTCTGAAATTTTGCTGTAAGAAACCTTTCATTAATGCACTGATATCCTAAAAGAGCATCATCAGCATGTCTGCTGAGAAGCAAAGCAATGCCTTGGAGATTCCCCCTGAAAAGAGAAATTTAAGAGTATTTTTATATCTGGCCATTGTCCATCTGGTCTCTTGCAAGCCAAGAATATTTAAGTAATGATGGAATTGTAATGATTGTAATGATGGAATTCTTCTGTGAGGACATCAAGACAATAATCTCTGTGCAGAGTCTTCACATTCCAACAACCTGTGGAAACAAAATGGTTAGTGGGATGTTTGAACAAACTATATTGAGAGCCAGTATCAAACAACCTTCTAATTGCAGGCATGGGGCAGAGACCTGTTTTTCTCACTACTATAGGCTTAAGCCATGTACACTGGAATACTTCCTCCAATGCAGGTTTGACGATGCCACAGAAGCAAGAGTTCAAGTACCTGAGATGTCCTCAGATCAGGATTATCCACCAGCTGATAAAATGTATCCCATAAATCTATTCACTTGGGGCTGTCAATCCACAAACAGAAACACACAGTGAAAAATTCACCCTCAATAGAAGCCCACCAGTGCAGCAAATTTAGGATTCACTAGGAGTTGTCCATTCTGGTTGGTGTATATGGTCAGCACCAGGACCCTGTGTGGTTGACCACTCCTCAGCATGATAGGAAAAAAAGAGAAGTAACCAGAGTAGTTGAAATCAGTAGGCCACACTGATCTGGCAGTCTTCCCCTTCTGTTCCTTTTCACCAGTCCACACTGGTTTTGGTTGACCCAAGTGGGTGTGCACATTACCAATTTTTTCACATCTAACTCCTTTGGGGAATGAGTGCATAAGCAGACAGACATACACACTTTCCTCTTTATATAATTAGATTTTGAAGGAATAAAAAATAAAAACTGCTTAACTGTCCCATGGCTGAGTGCTTAGCATGCTTGGCTACTGATCTAAGGGACCTGGGTTCAAGTCCTGGGTAAGGCATGGATATATGTGTCGTTTTTCTGCTGAGGTCCTGCCATTCTCTCAGACCTTCTACTCTGGCATATAAACTGACAAGCTCCTGTAAGACCTCTGTGGCAACAGCTGCTTGAGGGGGTATTTATTTTATTTTTTTTAATTCAGGAATAGGCACACTAATTTAGCCATGCTACTGTACACCTGTAATCATTTTCCCCATCATAATTCTACGATTTATTTGCTGAAAGAATGCACAAATACCATAAGCTTACATTTCAACAAAAGTATAAAATTAAGAAGTCCAATCCTTTCTGGTGAATATGGTATGTTTGTTTTCAAAGAGAAAAAGTTTCATAAGTTTTAAACTTTAGCATCCTCTAACAGTGGAAATGAAAAACAACAAAAAATTCATAAAATGTGAATGGTAATACTTTATTACTATTTATCCAACCAAGAAAGAATTTTCCATATTTCTCTTTAAAAAACACAGTTGCCTTCTCCCTCTCCTCTGGTAAGAAGACAAGTGCCATCAATGTGAACCTCTTGACCACCACATTCCACCAACTAAATTTCAGATTTTTAGCATGAATAGATAGACGATTTAGAGCAAGCCCATCTAACCCAATCTTAGTGAAGATCCACTAGGGAGAAAAACAATATTCTCAAAGAGCTCCAGGAAAAATTCTCTATTTTAAATTGAAAACATACATTTCTAATGAGTATGAATTGGGGAAAAAATTATATTGTTAAGGAAAATAAAAAAAAAAGCCTTCATTAAAAAACAAAAATATATTTTTAATGGGTATTATGAATTGCAAAAATCATTTAGTTATGTACCTAAAAATATTTGTTCATAATATTGGAAGAAATGAATCAGATTCAGTGCATTAATTATTTGTTTTATGAGCTGCAGGTTGGAAGGGCCTAGTTTATTCATTTCAATCTTTGCCATTTTCCAGCTGTATTGACCTCTAATGGAAGATTAGGAAAACACAAATTGCAATATTTTATTAATATCTAGACAATAAACAAAAAACACAATGTCTGTAGATGGATGAATGGACAGATGACAAAGTGAAAACAACAGCTTGTTTTTGTTTGCAAATGAGGCAAAATGCATTACATATATAATTCTCAAGCAGCAATGGGCTACAGGTCTAACCAGACTATAATATATTTCTCCACATGAATTTATCCTCAGCTACAGCTGTTGCATCCAGCCACTACAGACCAATTCTAACAAGGTCCTGTTTGACACTGTCTGCCAACTGGTTTCCCTGCATTTCTGAGGCCTTCGGTATATGGTTTATAACACTATTCACTAATCCATAGTTATGCATACAGGCAATATGACTAAACCAATGTAGTATTTCTCTGCACTATATATTGCTCAAAGGGGGTTACAAACTCCTCCATCTAACCTCATCATTAGTTACAAACTCAAACCACCTAATGCCCAAGATATTGCATAAACATCTAGAATAAAAAGCATCAAGTTTCCTGTTATCTTGCTTGCAAACGGTCTAAGTTTCACTACCATAACTACCTTAAGAAAGAACCAACTTATTATACAGCGTAATTTTAGTCTTAGGTGTATATACCTATTTTTCCACACTCTCAATAGATTCTTAAGCATCCCAGGAGCAAACATATATTATTCACTTTATCTCAGGCCACACATCATCAATATCTGTTAAATAACTCCCAAGATAATTAAACTGAGACACTTGCTCAAGAGTGCAACCATTCAAAACACTTTGTATGTTGTTGTTCAAGAAAAGCCGTACCAATTTTCATCACATTAGTTTTCTCTCTGTTTATCACCAAACCTACTCTATTACCAGTTTCATTAACAGCTCTAAAAAAAGAATCTGACCAAAGGGCTAAATCATCAGCATAATCTAAATCAGAAATTTTCAAATCTCTACACCATTTATGGTCATAATCTTCCCTTTGCAGAGAATTCTGCATAACATAATGAATAACCAAAGAAAAAATGAGAAAAAATGTATCCTTGTCTAACTCCACTTGCAATATTGAATCAATTGCTATAAGTCTTACCAACTCTCACACACATCTCAGTGTTATAATAGGGGACCAACTAATGCTAAACTTATTTGCAAGTATGCCACATGATCAACCACAAATTATGACAGTGAAAAGAGTCAAAATCCTTTTTGAAATCTACAAAGCAAGTAACCAAAAGTTTCTGGAACTCAAAACATTTCTCAAGAATCTGTCTAAGCGAAAAAATATGATCTACACATCCTCTACCACTTCTAAATCCACACTGCTCATTAAGCAATTGTCCATCAACCAGATTCTTAATCCTATTAAGCACAATCATGAAGAGAACTTTACTTGAAACAGAACATAAGCTGATACCCCTATAGTTATCACAAGAACTGCAATCACCTTTTTTTTAAAAAAAAAATAGGGATAATAATAGCTCTGTTAAAAATCCTTAGGAAAAATACCTTTACATAAAAAAATTAAATATTTTAGTCAACCACATAACAGAAACATCCCCAGCTCTAAGCATTTCAGTGGTAATTTCTTTTTATCTCTGGGGATTTATGCAGTTCAATTTAGAGATAGCCAAAGTAATTTCTGATTATTATATAGGGCCAAAAGTGAAGATAGTAATGCAAAATCATCATTACAATGGGAATAGAACTAAACACATTGTTTAGAATATTACTAAAAGGCTCAGCCCACCTTACCATAACAGAATCTTCACTTTCAATAATTTTACCATGTTTATCCCTCAATCCTTGTGTGTCTGTCTCTTTCCACACAAAACATTACCTAGTGCAGCTCTCTGCTGTTACATTGTCTAACTGCTTTGTCAGTCAAGCTATCAAGCCAAAGATTCTTATGTGCCTTCAACTGATCATTTACACACCTATTAAGCTCTTTGCAATGCCATCTGCTAGGACCTGTAGGGTGTTGATTAAGGTTTATTCTTGCAGTTTTTTTCTTTCAGAAATAAGCTTCAGTGCCTTATCACTAAAATAATTGTCTTCTCTTTTTTCACCCAGAAGACTACTATTACTTCAAGAAAAGCCTACTTACAATGGTCACATTCTTCCTTGACTTCAGTAGTAAGAAAAAAACACTGACTATCATAATCATAGGTGCCAACTACACAGGGGCAATTGCAACAGTGCTTATTTATGCATGAGGGCAAAAGTACCACTTTGCCCCTGTGTCAATTTATAATGTAAAAGAGGCAAATTATATTTTGCATCTTGTATCATGCAAAACAAAATCCAAATTGGCACATGTATAGTAAACTGTAAAAGATGATAATTTCTAAATCTAGGTATGATTTTTGTTTCAGTTTGGCTGACAATGCTGAATAGAGATAGAAACTGCTGTCTGTGCTGTGGCAGCACTGAGGCCATCTTAACTGGTTTGCATGTATCAGTTAATGTAGTGCAAGAGCCAAGTAAAAGCATATGTATTTCTGAAACAACTGGAAAAAACTGACACATTTATTATGTTGAAAATTATAAGTAGCATTTTAAACCATTTAGAAGGGCAAATACTGCCATTCAGAGGAAATGACTATATTTGAAGATGAGTATAACCATTGTTAATAAACTTTTGAGACAATTTTGAACATGAGAGAAAGATTAGTAAAATATTTTGTAATTTTTTTTTCTCATCATAGTCTTCATCAAAGAGAACAGCAGTTTTTTTGAATCATTTTTCCTGAAAAGCCACTTGCTATATCTGAAAATTTAAATGACACAATCAAGTCAGGGAAAAAGGGACTTATTTTCCATTTGATGTATGGCATTTTACTCTGTTTTTGAGGTTTTAAAAATTTTCTTTAAAAATTCATGAAATACACACAAGTTGAATAATTTTTGCCTGCCTCCATTAGAATTAATAGCATTCTCACTGGGGCACAAGAGTTGCTTGTCCTCCAAGAACCAGCCCTAAATATAAGTATTCTGCCCCCGTAGTAAAAGCATAATGACTAAGCAATTATCATTGTACACTTTGGCAATATTTTGATCTTTCAGAGATTCAGTGCGGAAGATAATTCTTTTAACCTTAGCCCAATCTTTCTTAAGCTTCAATTGCAAGATGTGTTTGACAAGGTAATGGTCAGACCAATTTTGGCTCCCCTGTAAGACTGGGTATTCATAACATAATCAATAATGAATACCATGTCTACTGGGCAAATATATAATCAGATTAGACCATATTTCAGCTCTCCTACAAGGCCTGGTATTCCTAACAGAACTAATCCATTTGCTGTTAATTACAACCTACATCTGGAAAATTCCGAGATTGATGGCATAAACATGCGTATGGTGCTAAGGATCTCCTTCAAAAAGTTTCCTCCTGCATCAATACACTGATTCCAGTATTTCTGGAGGTCTTTGAAGCAGTGCTGAAAAGCACTTTCTGGAATGCTGCAGAGCTGTTCTGTTATGAATGGCCTGAATGCCAGCATAGTGACTCTGTGCTTTTGTCTTTTGGTTTGCAGGTCATACTGTAGGTACATTTCATCTCCAGCAATGATGAAAGAGCAGAATGTGTTGCCTTTGCTTGCAGCTTCCAAAAGGTTGGCACAAATTGCAGAATGATCCTCCTTTTGTTCTTGAGTTAGACCCATGGAAACATCTCACATAGCATAATTGAGAGCCATTGCAGTGAGTAGTGGTGCACATGTCAAAATTTGTGCAGGAATAGGGGAATAATTCTACTTTACTGATGAAGAAACAGAACTGGTTTATCGGCAATGAATTCAGTCTTCGAACTTTCCAGACATTGGTTGTATAATCGATCACATTCATATGCAGTCCATCAGGTGAAACCTATGTATATTTATAGATGTCCTTAGTGTTTGATATTTGTGTAGTAAGATGTTTCTGACCATTACTTGCAGCAGATTTTTTTCCATTGTCATTGTGACTATCAGTGCCAAAAGGATCTTAGCCTATCTGCCCAAAGGTCAGAGTCAGTACGAACTTTAGCTAATGAAGTCATCTAGGACAAAGATAATATCTCCTTTCTTGAAAGAATTCAAAATATCCTAAAGTTGTTTACAAAACCTATCTTCCTCATTCTCATCAGAGTCCTCTGTGGGGACATAACAACAGATAGCATTCATGTCTTTAATGCTAGTCTGAAATTTAGCTGTAAGAAACCTTTCATTAATGCACTGATATTCTAGAAGAGCTTCATTGGTGTGTCTGCTGAGAATCAAACCGATGCCTTGGAGATGGTTTTTACAGCTTACCTCTCTGAAAAGAGAAATTTAAGATTAATTTTAAGAATCTGACCTTTATCTGTCAACCTGGTCTCTTACAAGCCAAGAATATCTAAATTATAATGATGGAATTCTTGTGTGAGGACATCAAGAGAATAAGCTCTGTGCAGAGTCCTCACATTCCATGAACCTATCGAAAGAACACATTTCTTTAAAAATCCACTAACTATGCTTATAGAGAGGTAATGATGACAATATAAAAGTCCCCTAATCACAGGCATGGAGCAGAAACCTGTTTTCACCACCACTAAGGCCACCCAAACTGGTAGAATCAGTGTAGGTTTGACACTTTCAGTAGAAGAGTTCAGATACCTGTAATGGACTCTAATCAGGATAATCCACCAATATAAGGTATCCTGTGCATATATTCACTTTGGGCTGTCAACTCACAAACAAACAGAAAACACAGCAGTAGATTTTCCCTTGGCAGAAACCCACCAGTACAGCAAGTTCAGAATACATAACCAAGCATAGACATAATGAAAATTTAAATCTGATAAGTATAAATGATCAGCATCAGACCCTGTGTGGCTGACCACTCATGAAGAGGAAAAAAGAAAAAACAGTCATAGTAGTCTAGAGTAATAGGTCACAATGTTTTGATAGCTCTCCCCTTCCAGAAGGGTTGGGTTGTTTTACCTCTGAGCGGCACTTTTTTGCACACCATGGGCCAAATGGCCAGGTCACATGGACCCCAAAGGCTCAGAGAAAATTGGGGGAGGGGACCCACTGGAACAGCTGTTGGGAGACAGATGGTAGCCTCCTGTCAAGGCCATCCAGCGTGTTCTTTGATGTGCAAAGGTTATGGCTCTCCCGCACACGGGGCCACGGCTTAACGTCCCATCCGACGGACGGCGGCCTTTCCAAGCCCATCGGTGTCCCCTACTGACCGTGGGCAAGGCGGGGAATTTTGCGGAGATAAATCTCAACGCTGACCCAGCTGGGACTCAAACCTGGGAACTACAGATTACGAGCCTGGCCCCTTCCAGAAGAGAATATCCCTTTTGAAATGTACTAACAGTCTGCACCACAAGACACCCCAAGAAGGCGGGGTCAAACTTTAAATGTTAGGCCTGGTCAATTCTGTACATCATCACAGGAGATTGGTGCATAGTTCCCCTTCAAGTGTATACCAAGCTACTATGCATTAAGAAAACAAAACTCTTGTTTTTCCCCTTTTTTTCATCTTAAATTTTAAATTCATTTGCAACTCTCAATATGATTTTTGACTCCATATTTACCGAAATACACTTTGAATATTCATCTGAAAATATACTGTTTCCATAAACTGAAGAACAATCCGAAAATCTATTGGATCTGCTGCTTGTGAATTGGAAGATAGGTGTGTAAAACAATGTACATAAGATTAACAGTGAACTAGAAGAATGCATATATCCTCTGGCAAATATTAGAATCTCATAAGAATGGATAATACTTTTTTGCCAGTTAGATTTATTTACACAAGTACTGCAATGTGTTAGGTTACCAAACCTGTCACCAACAATCTGCCTCTCCAAGGAACTGTATGCTGCCCTGAAGATGACTGCTGAGTAGTTGAAAGCACTCAGCTTCTACAAGCATGTAAAATAAATCTAACCAGCAAAAAAGTGTTATCCATTCTTATGAGTTAATAACGATGCTGTGAAATCGTTTATCAATTTACCATTACATTCTCTACAATTATTAGAATCTCATATTCTTAAAGAGAATTAAGTTTTTCATTTACCTACTTTTACTCTCTAAATGTTTTAATTCGAACTAATGGATGACTGGGAAAATACAAATATTGAACTCTTGCTTCTACTGGCTTCTTCGTCTTCTACTGGCTCTTGCTTTACTGAACTCTTGCTTCTACTGGCATCATCAAATTCTACACTGGAGGAAGTCTTCCAGTGCAGATGGCTTCAGCTTTTAGAAGTGGGGGAATGAGTCTTTTCCTCATACCTGCGATTAGGGGGCTGTTTGATATTGTCGGCATTCCCTCTTTCAATAAACATAGTTTCTTTAAACATCTCACAAACCATTTTCTCTTCACAGGTAGTTGCAATGTGAGGACTCTGCACAGAGCTCTTAATGTTCTCACACAAGAATTCCACCATTATAATTTAGACATCCTTGGCTTGTAAGAGATCAGGTGGACAGGTAAAGGTCAGATTCATAAAATTAATCTAAAAATTTCTCTTTTCAGGGAGGTAAGCTAAAAAGCATCTCAAAGGCATTGGTTTGATTCTCAGCAGACACACTAGTGATGCTTTTCTAGGATATGAGTGCATTAATGAAAGGTTTCCTATAGCTAAATTTCAGACAAGCATTAAAGACTTGAATGCTATCTGTTGTTATGCCCCCACAGAGGACTCTAATGAGAATGAGGAAGATAGGTTTTGCAAACAACTTTAGGATATTTTGAATTCTTTCAAGAAAGGATATATTTTCTTTGTCCTAAACGACTTCATTAGCTAAAGTTGGTACTGACTCTGACCTTCAAGGCAGGGATGATAGGTCCTTCTGGCACTGATAATCGCAATGACAATGGGCAATGTCTCCTACAGGTAAGTAAACTTTATGATTTGATAATAATTAACACTTATTATAAATACCAAGACATACATAAGTACACATGGATTTCACCAGATGGGCTGCATAAGAATATGATTGATTATACATTAATTAACAGCAAATGGGCTAATTATGTTAGGAATACCAGGTCATACAGGGGAGCTGAAATGGATCTGACCATTACCTTGTTAAAAGTATCTTGCAACATTAAGGTACAAAATTTTACCTTTAACACTGAAGCTTTGAAAGATCCAGTTATAGCTAAAGCTTATCAGGATAGGTTACTTAGTCATTATGACAGTCATGGTTTGCTTACTACTGAAGTTGAGGAAGAATGGAACCGTTTTAAACAGACATTTTTTTAGCTTATTTTGGAAAGAAATAACTGCAGGAATACCCTACTAGTCCTAATAAAAAGCATTACAAAAAGCTTAATAAACTTGTAAAGGATCAGTTAGCAGGCTAAGATTCTTTGGCTTGATTTGATGGCTTGGCTGGCAAAGCTGAGGAAGCAGTTAGATAGCACAACAGCAGAGAGCTGTGCCAGATAGTTAACGTTTCGTGTAGTAGAAAATGGACAGCTATGCAAGAATTGAAAGATAAGCAAGGGAAGGTTATAGAAGGTGAGGATTCTGTCATAGCTAAGTGGGCTGAGCATTTCAGTGATGTTCTAAACAATGTGGTTAGTTCTATTCCCATTGTTTGTAATGAGAATAGATGAATATATCCAGTGGTGGGATTTAGAAATTATAGCAACCAGTTCTCTCTCATCTCACCACCCTTTCATAGTGAAAAATAAAAACAAAAAATATTTTATTGAAATTGTAATTTGGGCAATAATCATTCATGGAATAGTGTGAGCAATAATTACAATCCTAGAATGTGAATTCCAGCCTATAAGAAAGAATTAAGGACCAGTTCGGAGAACTTGGAATATTCTAGGCACATGTTCGAACAAACCAGTGTGAACCGGCTGAATCCCACCACTGCATATATCCCATTGTATATAATGAGGATATAGCTTTAATGTTGTCCCTATAACAGAGTTTGAAGCTATTTTGGCTATTTCTAAACTTACAACTACATAAATCCCCAGGGGTATATGAAATTACTACTGAAATTCTTACAGCTGGGAATGTTTCGTTTACCACGTGGATGACTGAAATTTTGAATATCGTTTATGATAAAGGCATTGTTCCTATGGATTTTACCAGAGCTATTATTATCCCTAGCCATCCCGTGGCCAAGTGGTTAGCACGCTTGGCTACTGATCTAAGGGACCTGGGTTCGAGCCCTGGATTAGGCATGGATGTGTGTGTCGTTTTTCTGCTGAGTTCCTGCCATCCTCTCAGATCTCCTACTGTGGCATATAAACTGCCAGGCTCCTATCAGACCTCTGTGGCAAGCAGCTGCTTGAGGTTTTTTTTTTTAAATTATTATCCCTATTTTAGATAAAGATGGTGATAACTATAGGGGTATCAGCCTACTTTCTGTCCAGGTAAAGTTCTTTGCATGATTGTGCTTATTGGAATTAAGAATCTGGTTGATGAACAATTGCATGATGAGAGAATGAATTTAGAAGTGGTAGTGGATGTGTAGACCAGATTATTTCACTTAGGCAAATTCTTGAGAAATGTTTAGAGTTACAGAAATATGTGGTTACTAACTTTGTAGATTTCAAAAAGGCTTTTGACTCTGTTGACCATCAAAATTTGTGGTTGATTGTAAGATTTTGTGATATACCAGACGAGTTCCTTAACATAATGAAAACTTTTTACAGTAACATTGAGTTAGGTGTGAGAGTTCATAAGGCATGTAGCAATTGGTTTAGCATTGCTCTGTTGTTCAACAAGGGTGCATTTTGTTTCCTTTTCTCTTTAGTTTGGCTATTGATTATGTTATGCAAAATTAAATGCAAGGGAAATATTTTGGCCTTAAATGATCTAGAGATATCAAAATTTCTGATTTAGATTATGCTGATGATTTGGCCCTATTGGCTAATGATGTTGATGAGATGAATTCTTTCATTGGGGCTGTTGATGAGATTGGTAATAGAGTAGGTCTGGCAATAAACAGAGAAAAAAACCAAAGTGATGAAAATTATTGAGGCAGGCTGTTGTTGACTATTGAGTTGTTGATTATTGAAGGCAGGCATCTTGATCAGGTGTCACAGTTAAATTATCTTAGGAGCAATGTAGCAGATACTGGTGATGTGAGGCATGAGATTAACAGATGAATAGGGATTGCTACCAGGACTTTTAAGAATCTATGGAAAGTGTGGAGAAATAGGTGTATAGACCTAAAGACTAAAATTAGACTGTATAATAGTTTAGTTCTTTCTAGGGTTAGTTATGGTAGTGAAACTTGGATGCTTTGTAAACAAGGTAACAGGAAACTAGATGCTTTTGATTCTAGATGATTACGCAGTATCTTGGGGATTAGGTGGTTCAACTTTGTAAGTAATGATGAGGTTAGGCAAAGGAGTCAGCAACTTTCTTTGAGCAGCATATTGTGCAGAGAGAGACTACAATGGTTTGGCCATGTTGCCTGTATGCATAATTATAGATTTATGAATAGGGTTATGAACAGTATGCCTAAAGACCTCAGAAAGTGGGGAAGACGTAGGGTGCAGTGGGAAGACAATGTCAAACAGAATCTTGTTAAAATTCCTGTACAATGGCCAGATGCAGCACACATAGCTCAGGACAGATATGCTTGAAGAATTAAATTGCACAATCTGGTTGAACCTTCATAGCTCATGGCTGCTTAAGGATGATGATGTTGATATTCTGATTTGTGAATTTCTTGTTATAATGCAGCAAACTTTCTTCTTGAAAATGGTAAGTAGAACACTATATAGCAAATCAACTAGCAGCATTAACTCCACTAATTTACAAGAATTTAAATAGCATTTGTTACATTTAGAATTATCAAGTTGCATCAGCAAAACATATAGTTGTCCAGTGTCTTGTGTAACATATTTTGTTTATTGTTCTCTGCAAATGCAATGGGGAAAAAAAACTTCTTCTAGTGGCTAATTTAATTTTGAAGTATTTTCAGCAAAAACAAAACTGCAGAACTTTATCCTGAAGTAACAAACAGAAGTAAAAAATTAAATTCCTTTTAGAACTAAAAAATAAAGAGCACTTAATTTTTTAGCAATAAAACACTAGAATTAAAAATTTATTCAGAGGAAATGAGAGGTAAGAGATTATTTTTAATTATGTTTTTCCCTATGGCAAAATTTTATAATAAATTTGAGTTTAAATACGCCAAAAATACATTTTCAATTAATTTCACCATTTTTTCTACATAATTCCAAATATAAATATTTTATAATATTATTATTACTTTATTCTTAGAATGCAATTAATTTGAAGTTGTTCTTTACGTTGGGTTGCTGGTTTTACTTTGGGTGCACCGATGTACAGTGGGACCCCAACATCCAATGGCAATTCGTCCCCCAAAACCATTGTTTGTTAAAAATAATGTAAGCTGAAACAAATAATACATTGATTCCAAACCCTTGACAGGCGACCCCAACATCATGTTGGTTGGTTATTTAGGTTTTTATGGCTCATTAGTAACTATGGTTATAATGCGCCAAACAAATGTCCATAAAAAAAAGATAAAAGTTGCGGTACCGTTAACTAAATTTAAAAATAAAAACTACAAATGTAAAACGGTAAAATCAAACATATTCAACAATGAACAAAAGTATAAATATGTCATAAATATAAATAAAGGTAACCCAGGTGTAAGCAACCTGGGTTAAACATATAGAATAATAAACAATGAGGTAAAACTATAACCGAGTAAAATATCCAGTAAATTGAAAAAATTGAAACACAGCATTAAAACAACAATGATCAGATAACAAATGTCCAGGTGTAAGGGGCTCGGACGTAAAATCACGAAAGTTAAAAAACACACCATTCAAAGTTAAAACAAGGATTTCAAAGTAAACATGCCAGTCACCCAAAACACCCCAACATCACATAAAATAGGTATTTCTTACAGGTAATACTTGATTTTTACATTAAAAATGACCGTTTAATAAAGATTATTTAATAAATAATTATAAAACATCCCAAAATAAATATATATACAGGGTGATTCAAAACTTATCGTTCAAATTTCGTGGGTAGGTAGGGAATACGTCAGGAAACTGATTTCACATAAGAAAGTATGTCCGCAAATGTACGCATGCGTATGTAGAGGGCGCTGTGTGTACCCAACCAGCGTACAGCTCGCCCGACCACTCCCGCTGTCATCAGCGATCGCTTGGCCACCCAATGTCGCCAAGTCACCTGATTAATCGCCCATGGATTTCTTTTTGTGGGGGGCCATGAAATACCATGTGTACGAGACCCCCGTCGACAGTGAAATGGACCTTGTTGCATGAATAGTGGCCGCCGCAGGCATTGTCCGTGATATGCCAGGCGTTTTTGAAAATGTTCGGCGGTCAATGCAACGGCGCTGTGAATCCTGTGTCCGTGTAAATGGTCGCAATTTTGAGCACCTACTGTGAACCTGTACTTTACCTTGTTGGAATGAAAGTCACATTCGTTACCACTTAACTGTACTGTTTCCTTGCGTTCACTTTACTTGTCCATTTTGTTCATGTAGATGACGTTTGCGGACATACTTTCCTATGTGAAATCGTTTCCTGACATATTCCCTACCTCCCCACGAAATTTGAACGATAAGTTTTGAATCACCCTGTATATATAATAAATTAACATTTACCTTAGACTTTAAGTACAGGACTTAATGAAAGTTTAACTTTAAGTACAGGACTGACTTAGACTTTAAGTACAGGACTGATGAAATCGATGGTGACATAGTGATGGTAATTCAAAAATAAACATATTTTATAATAATTCATAAAAAATATAATCTGTTTGCACTGAACAACCACATCAAATAAAAGATAAACGAAGAATAATAATGTCCTTTATGTATTTCAAAACAAAGTGGGGATGTTGTGCTGAACAACAACAAAGATACTGATTGGTTGAGAACAAACATATGTGAATATGAAAGTGACATTCCGCTTGCTGATTGGCCAAAAACGCCACTCACATGTCTGGTAATTTCCACCCATTCTTCATTCCAAGCTGTATTGGAAAGTTCTTGGTTCCTGTAAATATGATCAGTTTCTGAGAAATATTGAATGTTGATGTTAACGGAAGTCGAGACTCCATTTAATATTTTTACATGTATGTCCTAACAATATACAGGGTGTCTGACAAATAAGGTGGGGATTTGGGAAGCATTGTCCCCAAATACACAATATGAATCACACTGAATGTTGTATCTGTACATTCACCTACTCAAACTGTTTCATGGGGGCTGCCAGACAAAAAAGATGCACTGCTACATTTCTCAAGAGATGTTACAGGAGTTCTTCATGCAACATTTCCTAACAGATGGATTTGCAGGGGTGATCCAATTCTATGGACACCAAGGAGCCCTGATTTGATATCCCTTGAATTGTTTTTCTTGTGGGGCTTTGTAAAAAATTGTGTTTACATGGACAAATTCAAGCAACTGATCAAGTAACAAGAGATATGCTGCAGCATGTATGGCAAAAATATTAATTGGATATATGCAGAGTCACGAACAGTGTACACGTGGATATTCACTAATTTTGTTCAAAACTTTTGGAAGTATGCTTTCAATTAAAATATTACTTTTTTTGAATATATATATTATTTTCCTACTTAATGGTTCTCGAAACCACACCATTATTTTTCAGATACCTTGTTTTTCTGGTACATCAACTTGTCTTGTTTTTGAAACAACTTGTTTAATCGTTACTTATCACTGCATAATCTTTTTGAGTGGTAACTTTAACACTCCAGTGTCTTTAGATGACAGAGCACTTAATCAAAGGAAGCAGTATATTTAATTTGGTAATAAGACAGTCACTTTTGCTATTTTTGAGTCTTTTGGCTATCAGACTGAAAGCTAATAGTAATAAAAAAAATTACCCCTTAAGCAGCTGCTTGCTACAGAGGTCTGATAGAAGCTTGTCAGTATAATAACCATAGAGAAGATTTGTAAGGAAGGAGAGGCAGCAGAAGGATAGCATAATAAAGAAAATGTCTATGCCTTATCAGGGCTAGAACCCAGATCTGTGATCAGTATCCAAGAATGCCAACTACTTGGCCATGGGATGCCTAAGAACAGTGCCTTTTAGAAAAACCTAAATTAAAATAACAAGGTTAATTAAAAATGACTGAATCCCATAAAACATTACAACTTACTGGCTAAAATTTAAAGTTTCTTTGTACATCCTATAGACATTTTCCAACTCTTTGTTGTTTCGCTCCATATGACTACCTGTCAAGATGAAGAAGAGAACAGCTTCCAGGTATTTCATGCCTTGAATGATTTGGTCTTGCTGCAATGCAACACAAATTAAAATTAAATATGTATAATAAAAATTTACATTCTGATACTTTAACCCTTATATATTCCAAATTAACATGACAGATTCACTTTTCAAAAGGGGGTGCACACAAAAGTCACAAAACTGAACAGTAATAACTCGTGAAGTAATGAACATATCTTTATACTGAATGCTATTACAAAGCATTTTTACAAAGTTTTTTCTGTAACAACTCCCACATGAGCACCATTTGTTGTACAAACAATCTCCAATCAATAATCAGTCTTAATCCATGCTTATTGAAGCATATCTGGTGTGAATACTCTTACAATATCTAGTGGAAATGTCATCACAACATGGAATTTGTTTCAATAAGACTCTGTTTGGACATCCCTCATTGGTCTCATCTTGTGGGGAAAACTCTGAATAGAGAATTTTTTGGGTGTTGGATTGGTCTATATGGGCCAATCATTTGGCCTCTGCAGTTTCTTGATTTAATTCCTCTTGAACTTTTCCTTTGGTGCTATGAGAAAAAGATCATGTTTGCTAATCCTGTTACTGATCTTCCGAAACTTACACTATAAGATTTCAAATGCCATTTCCACCTTCAACACCACATATGCTTCAACAAATATGGATTGAAAATGATTATCAATTGGAGACAGTTCTAGGGAAAAAAAGTTTGTTTTGTAACAGCACTCAATATAAATAAAGATAAGTTCATTACAAGTTATTAGTTTAATTTTGTGACACTACTTTGCATACACCCTGTATCATAAGAAATGTAACTGTTATAAAAATACTTTTACCATATAACCTATACAAATGTCACATGAAAAAACTGCATTCAACAAAAGTGTATTTCATCCCCTATCTTCACTTTTCTTGACATCACTGTAGATCATTGATATGGGCATGAGCACTGTAATTTGGAATCTGTTTGGTAAGAGGTTGGGGGGGGGGGGGGTTATAACAAAACTAATTTTTAATCCAATGAAAATAAGAATACACAGATTAAAATTGAGACTCTGGCAATGCTAGGTGTTGTTTAGTTAGTATCAAATATTTACACTCTCAGAGCTTTATATTACCTACTATACATCAGATTTTATCAATTTCTCTTGTTTGAATATTTCACACTCTATCTTTGCTTTTTTTTTGACATCACCACAGATCATTGATATGGGCATGAGTTGCAGTTTGGGTGAAAAGCTGTTGTGCACCACTAATATTTGGGGGTGGGGGTGTTCAGTTATGGCTTTTACACAGTACTGGTAGGAAGATTATTTGTTCACATAGCAGTTAATCTGGAGAGTAGTTTCTAACCATTGCTTTTACTTACACTGATGCTCAACATTACAGGATGTCATATATTGAAAAGTACATAAAATGACAAGAAATGTGATGTATATATAAATTTTGCAGTGTGGAAGAAGAAAATGAATGCACATTTAAGTGATGTGATCACTACAATCCAAAATGGGGTTGCTATAAAAGAATGCATGGCTGCAGTCACCAATCATTTGCATTCTAGCCAGATTAGCATTAATTTGGGTAGTAATTAGATTTTATCAAGTCAAAGTTAACATAAGAATGATTGCATACAATGATGAGCAATAAGCAGGATGAAAGTGGGCAGTGACATACTGGAAAATCTCAGCCCCCCCCCCCCCTAAGAAATGTCTCAGGGGCCCTTTTGTTTCATTTAATGTACATCATATACACGAATTTTAACTTTTTGAAAACATACATAATATATGACGTATATTTTGGAATTTCTTAATTCATAATTCGACATTTTTGAATGAATCAGGGCTGGATGTATGAGGGTGGGGGATGTGTATGTGTGTGTGTGTGGAGGGGTGTTTGTGTAAGGGGTCATGCCCCATTCCTCGAGAATGCTAGTGTGTGTAATGGTGGCCAAAATTTATTAAACTTGGGCATATTTTATGCATTTTTTCATGATTAAAAAAAAAAAACCCTCTGAAATGAAGGAGAAAAATGTTACACTGCAGTGGAAATCCAGTCTCTTGCCCCCCCCCCCCCCCCCCCCTCTTTTCTACCCTTTTCTGGCTCGATTGCATCGTTTGACCCCCTCCACCCATCCCTGCACATGCACACTCACTCCTTAATTTTCTTCTTGATCCAGGCCTGGAATGAATGAATAATTTTAACACTTTTTTAATAAAAAAAATGCTCTAGTTGTTTTCAAATGGGAATAAACAAAATTTGTATTAAAATGCTTACCTAGTTTAAACTAAATTATTTTGAATATGATTCTTTTTCCCCTCTATTAGAAAAAAAACTAGAAGGATAACATATCACATCTGGCAAATATGGAATGCTTGTTTTCAGAGAAAATGAACTTTTTAGTTTTCCAAATTTTGCACCCTTTAACATTAGAATCCAGAGAAGTTGGGTTTTCCCACCCACCCTGGTAGTGAAGGGGTAAATTGTTGTTGCCTATGTAAACCTCTTGATCATCACACTCTACCACTAAAATATCATATTTTTAGTCCAGATAGATCGTTTGCAATATTCATTAAAAATTTTGAAATTTTCAAAATTTCCCACCATTAGAAAGAGCAGTTAAAGCTTATGAGAGATTTTAAAAGTGTGAATTCTAATAGTTTATCAATACCTATCCAATCCAAAAAGAAGTTTCATTTATCTCTAAAAGCAAACAATTATCACATAAAACAAAAATTGTTTCTCCACCCTCTCTGGGGTAAAAGTGAAAATCATTGCTGTCAGTGCGAGCTTCATGATATTCACATTTCACAATCAAAATTTCAAATTCCCTACATAATTACATCGCTTGCAATATTAGTTTGAAACTTTTAAATTTTCAAAAATTTCCAGCGTTAGAGGGCACAATTTTAACTCTTGGTAGATTCTGAAAGTGCAAATCATAATATTTCATCACTATCTATTGAACTCAAAAAGAATTTATAATTAATCTCTAAAAACAAAAAAGTTCAATATCTATACACAGACAGGCGATAATGAAATAACATTAGCTCATTCTCCTGAAAACAAGCTAAAAATAATATAAGAGCAGCAAAAGGAAGATTTAAAATAAAAAAAATAGTGGTAATATTGGAAACATTTCTAGTCCTAAGAGTTAAATAGGAGGTTGGCCTTATCGTAAGAAATTGCTAATTGGACAGGGGAAAAAATTGTGTTTCTCACGAGTTATGGTCTTATGTTTAAAGTTGAAGGCCAAGCTCAGGCTTTGAGACAATGAGTTCTGGCCCACAAGAAGCGAGGAGAGGAATTTCTAATAGGGAAAATGAAGCTGATTGTTCACAAACTGTTATTATTTGTTCACAGCTACAGAAGAAAAATTTCAGGCTGTTCCTTTAAATAGTTGTTACCAAGTTTCACCATAAATTTCACATTTTTTTTTGCAGGGCCTCCCTAACCTTGCCCTCCCCCCACATCACGGGGTTGCGGGGGCTTTCAGTATGCCTCTGGAAGTGGGTCAATGCCAGATCGATATATCCATAGCCTTAAATACACTATAAAATGTCCTCTTTTTAGAGACAATTTTAAGAAACAAGAAAGTTTAGTTATAGACCAGATTGTCTAAGGTGCACAATTGCTCAGTATAGTTGCTATCTGTCTTATATCTGTCTTATATCTTCAGTATATCTAGTAATGACATTTCAAGGCATACCTTGCACATAAGGATGCATGAACGAGTCATGTATGCATGGAGACCAATGGTTTGTGTCCCCTTCACCTCTTTCAACATAAGAGCTAATTTAATATGGGGCAGATATCAAAAAAAAAATTATCAAATATTGTCTGGGTCTCTTGCAATGTTCATATAATCTGGATATATATGCAGAAACTTCAATTCCAACTTTAGAATTACAAAAAAAAATATTTTCTCTCTAATTTAATTTTCAGAATAATATTAAAAAATCAACATCATCCTATTATAGATAAACTTTTAAATAATTTTCAAGACATATCCATAAATAATTTTATACAAAAAAAATCAAGCAATAGAATTAATTAAAAAATATAAGTGGAAACTATAATCCAAACTTCCCATACTGGATTTCAGTTACTCCAGTTATTCCGGTATTACATCAAAAAAATCTATAGATCAAGACAATCTAAAAATACTTTCTGAACATTAAATTGATAGTAAATATAAAAATTTTATACAAATTTACATTGATAGTTCTCTTAACTATGAAAAATCTATTTCTTCTGGAGCCTTCGTTTGCAAAAGTCAAAATTTCGAATATCAATTTAAATTTAAAAATTATAACCCAGTTATAGCTACTGAATTATCAGCAATCATTTTAGCAATTAATTGGGCAAAAAAATTCTCTAACAAAAACATAGTTATGCTTTCAGATATTTTATTAAATAATCCATATAAAATCAACTTTAATTCCTTATTAAATGATATTTTAATTTATGAACATTTAAACTTAAATAATTTAATTGTCCTACAATGGATACCATCACATTGTAATCTAAAATATAACGATTTAGCAGACAATTTGGCAAAAAACGCTAAAGAATTGAATATTTCCATCGATTCTCCTTATTTCTTCTATCTACATAAGAAAAGCAATAAACAGAAAATCCTAGATCTTCAAAAATGGTATGAAATCAGAGCTATTCATACCGATAGATATACAATTTCTCAAAAAATATCAAAATTTTATAATTATGGCTTACAAAAGGAAGAAATTACTGCAATATTACGTATTAAACTGTGAACTAACAAATGTGATGTTGTTCAAATGGAAAAAGATTGAATCCCCAAATTGTTTTTACTGTAACTCTCCCCCATTCCATCAACCACATCATCTTCAAATGTGACCACTTCAAGGATGAAAGAACTGTCTTTTATAATAAACTAAAAAATATATATAACATAAATCAGATAAATCTTAAAAATATATTAGAACCTTCAAAATCTTCACAAAAAAACCATACTTTACCCTATACTGATTTCTTTTCTAAAAAAAAATTGAAATTTTAAATTCACTTTAAAGCCCTTTTCAGGTTACAGAAGAATCATGAAAATTTGCCTGAATGAGTCTGCATTGAGAAAACAAACTCTTTGCAGGAATATTCAAGTGTTGATTTGTTTTCTATCTATCTATCTGAGGCAAATATCATTTTGGAACCATAGCCAGTGGACAAATGTGCTCTTCACATGAGTTCAGTTTCAAAATGCTGACTGGTCGTCTGGAGAGAACAAGGAATTCCTCACAACCATGGTAACATCAGAGAAAGGAACAATTTTTGGTGGTGGTAGTGTGATGTTCTTGGCTGGCATCATGATGACTGGGGGCACAGATCTTCAGATTTTTCAGGAAGGCACTGTGATTGCTCAGTGATACAGAGACAAAACTCTTGTGCCCTATGTGAGGCTTTTTAGGTGTGCTTATGTATGCTGATTTCACCTTTATGGACACTCATTCCATAGGTCTCCTGTGGTTGACAATTTCCTTGAAATTGAAGATAATTACAGGATGAAGGGGCCAGTCAGATCCCCAGACTTGAATTCAAGTGAGCATATGTTGGTTACCCTGAGGAGGTGAATTGTAGGATGCCAACCCTCTCCCAAAAGTCTCCCTGAGTTCAGTTTTGCTTTTGTGGAGGAGTTGGCTTTATTACCACAAAACCTAATCAACAGACTTGTCAACTGTAAGGGAATACATTGCATGGCTGTCAGGGGGATCATATGCATTATTATTAAATACTATTAAAAGCATAGATGTTTCAAATCATTTAACTTCAGTATGAAATGCTATCACAGCATTATCATGTTTAAAATAACGATTTATGCCTTATTAATATTTTGTCCTCTAATTTTAGCACTTCCATTTGGAAACTCATGCTTTCACATACAGTACTAATTCATATTCATGATTTTTTTTAATTTTAGCACTTTCATTTTGGAAACTCATTATTGACGCATATAAATACTCAAAAGAAATAAAAATATTTATTCTTCAGATGAATGCAAAGATAGTTTTAAAAAATTCTTTAATATCTAATAAATAAAAATGTAAAACAAATTTTTATATGTGAATAACATAAAAATAATTTCTTTCGGCATTGTATGGTATTTACAATATGGAATTGTATGCTCTCTGCAAATACGTTTATGGCAGAAATTGCATTGAATTCTTATTACCATTTAGTGGATCTATTGACCCCTGCTGAAACGAAGTAATAAAATATAAATTAAACAAATGTAATCAAGTGGGGACTTACCACTTGAGCAAGGCTGAAACCAAACTGAAAAGTCATATATGAGACTAAGAGCTTGGATTTTTATTATGATTTATTTTAAACATTTGAAGTCATGTTGGGGTCTTTTTTAAAATAAGTTAAGAAGTTTTTAGTTCAGTAAAATAAGATAGGAGTCATGACATCAAAGATTATTTTATAAGTCCTGATGAAGAAGCAGTAAACAAATCAAATGATTCATTAATATATCTTCTCTGAAACTTAATATATTAAAATAATCATTTATAATGTATAATCTTAAACCTTATAGGAAGTAAAAATATAAACAACTAATGAAGTTTTTTATGAAAGGTATTAAAATAGTTTAAATGCTTTATTCATTTCACCTGTGGTTGATAATGATACACAAACCTGTGGCAACAAAGACATACAAATGTTTTATATTGCATGCAATACCAAAAATAGACCAAAAATAGAAAAATTACAGTATAGCTTCACAGTGCAGTAATTAAAATTAATTTAAAATCTTTAATACTCTATGAAACTGTTAAATATGTTAAAGTACTTCAACAAAATTCTATGCTACCTAGTATCAAAAGCAATGAATGAGTTCATTTTATAAAGTCCTTGCCAACAAGTAATGAGTCATGGCAGATTCAAGTGGAGAAGGTAATGTGGATATGTTAATGAGTTGGTTGCTTATGGTGAAAATTTCTTCTGCTGATAAAAGTTTCATGACTAATAATACCTATCGCAGCATAATGTGCTTATAAATGTAAAAATCCACAACAAGTGTTTTGTGTCTTTACTGTGGGTGGGTGCATCATCAGGTGGCAAGTGAGCAGCTTTAGGCTTTGTGCAAGGAGCAGTTATTTCTTGAGTGTGGGGAGAGATGAAGTAGAATAAATTGCAATGTCATTAGCTCAGCTGCGAGGTTCATCAGACCAACCGAAGATGTGCAGGTGGTCATAATGTGATTCTGCATGCGAAGGAAGTGAATAAGAGTGTGGAGTTCTGGTAACCCCTCAAGATTTGAGAATTTGAAGGAAAGCTTCATTTTGTGATTAAACTAAAAATTTGTATTACTGTTCATTGTATTGGGATTATAATGAGGGCATTAATATTAATTATCATATCAGTAGGGATAGGAGGTTGCATTAGGAAGTGGGGGTGGGGTTTATTATCCTCTAATTGCCAATTCCTAGTAATGATCATGTGATAGTTTTAAGTTCTTTAAGGGTGTCTGGGGATATGTATATGATTGAAAGTGGAAACAGTAATCAGAGGTGAGTGTGGAGATGCATGGTTAGGGGAGCATTGTATCTTTGAGGGGTAACTGATATCCCCTAAGGATCAACATACAACACTGGTACACATATGGTAGTTTATCCAAGCTGGGTGAAGTGGATGAAGTCTGTGTTGAAAAGTTCATTTAATTTTATGTTAATAAGGATATTTTCTGTGACAGTGAGTTGGAATTTGGTAGGTGGAAAAATTACGATTTTTGCAGTTTGAAAATCTGTGGGTAGCTTATTTTCAGTGATTACTTGTGAAAGGGCAGTTTTTTTATTCAAGATTTTAACATGTAATACACAAATAAAAAAATAAATAATAAATTACCCTTTAAGCAGTTAGCTGCTATATTAGAAAAAAAAAGTATTTTTCATAAGTTCTTGGTTTTGATTAACATATATTTCCTGGAACCATACAGCAATGTAAACCAAGAAAAACTCTTGCATGTTCAAATAAACTTACCTGAATGTTCAATTAACTGAAATTTACAGATTGCATCATGTTCATTTTTACTTAACCAGATTTACTTTATTTATGTTATAATTATTATTTTGGGGCATAATATTTCAGTTGAACCATAATTTCTCCTCGCCATTCCACAAGAGGAGTTGTACATGCACAACTCCAATTTTTGATTGACAGCTGCTAATATGTGTAGAAGGACATGTCCCCTCTTGCATCATAACTCGTGCAGGTATGCATTCATCAGTTTATGCAAATGCGACTTTCCCAGCATGCAATACACACATGTAATGTAAGTGATATTAGGCCACAGAGTCAGTTGTTAGAATCTGAGGAGAATGTGAGAGCTCAGAGTGGAGCAGTTTTGTTAGAGTGAGCAGAGTTGCTAAGATATTTTTGTAGAAGGAAGTTGACTTTTGGTGAATCTAGATTTTTGAAATAAACTTTTATTTGGTTTACGAAATAATTCCGATTTTCTTATTTTTTCTCTTGAGTAGCGTTTAATGTAATTTTGACTAGAATTAATTTTAATAATTAACATTCTTTTAAGTTCTTTTCTTAAACATTAATGCTAATCATACTAAGAACCCTCATTTAACTTTATTGGCAAGATTAATTCTCTGGTGCCAGAGCGATCCAGAAAATAATAACATACATTTTGGAGTATTACAGCATTCATAAACAAAACAGGCGAAGCAAATCCACTCTATTGTCTTTTCTTGTTGCCTAGTTTCCCAACTGTCTTTTGAGTTTCTAGTTTGGCTCAAAAGATTCTTAAGCCAGCCTGTTATATCATGTCACCCATTCATTTGGCTTTTACTTCATCCTTGTTGATTGGCTGTTAATTAAAGTGATTAGATCTTGTACAATATATTGATATTTTATCTTCTGCAATATATATATATTGTATAAGATTTAACCACATTAATTACCAACCAATCAATAAGAATGAAGTAAAACTCTAACCACATTAATTGCCATTGCATAGATTGATTTACATGGTGCAAGTGGCACAAAAAAACTAACTGCATTAAGACTGCATGAACTGTTTACACCAGGGATGGCAATTAGCAGTCCATAGGATACATCTATCCCTTTGGATGGTACACATATTGGTAGTTGAACCAACTTAAAACAAGCCATTATATTTTGCAAATTATGAAACAAAAATTCAAATTTTAAATGGTCCATTTAAAACATTCATTATCCATGTGGCCCTAATGCAGTGATGAGTTTGACATGCTTAGTTTAAACAATGCCAGGGGCATTAAGTGAAGTTGCAGAGTACCATTAATTTTATGAAGTGTTTTGTTCAGAGTTGTTTCTTATATAGAATTTAAAAAATACACAAGCATTTGTAGATTATATTTAGGACATTTACATATCTATAAAAATATATTAATATTGGAGGGAATTAAACATAAAATAGTAAAACAATTATACTTCATTTGTTTGGGTAAATATACACTTTCAGAAATCCAACATTATTTATAATTATTTTTTTTCGATACCTTTTCCAACATTATTATAAATTATTTTTTTCTACACCTTTTTTTATTAATAATATATACCTTTTCTATATATCATTAAATTATTTTTTTTTTCTATACCTTTTTTTTTGGTCTCTAAGTTATCCAAAACATTCAGTTATTTGAAATAGGCTTGGTCAAAAGCCATCTGGATAAAAAACAGTTAATGTCTTTTTCTATTAAGCCTCATAAGCTCACCAGACAAAAAATTAGTCATCCCCCACCGTAGGAGGGTTGCATCCATTCGACAGCAACAGAGGGCTATCGAATGTTTGGGGGAAACACATCCTACAAATAGCTGTGCCATGCTCTACAGGGTTCATACAATGACAAGAAGTGGTTGTGTGCCATGTGTGTATTAGTCGCTCCGTGAAACATGGGTCGTGCCAAAGATGTGAATGAGTCTAAGAGCAGAGTACCATGGAAGAAACCCATGTTAACTGCTCTGCACCAGGCTGCACAGCTACAGTGGGGTGTGGTGCCACAAAGACTGGACCGTTGACTCTTGAAAGCATGTGATCTGGTCGGATGAGTCACGTTTTTGCTTGTGCTAGAATGATGCATGGCGATGGGTACATCGTAAGCCACATGAAGCTGGTCCACCCATTCACTTTTACTTTTCCTTAACCAGTTTTGCTTAATTTATGTTATATTTATCAGTTTGGTGTTTTTTATTTCATTTTTGGTGGCTGTCCTGACCTTCTTCCAAGCTGCAGGAGTTGCGCATGAGCAACTCCGATCTTTTGATTATCAACCGCTAAAGCGCCCATGTTCAAGGACACACCCTCTCTTGTGTCATAGCTTGTGCACTTGTCAGTTTATGTAAATGTCTTTCCCGGCGTGCAACATGACACGTGCAGGCTTTTGCACAACGCATGATATAACAGTGATGTTAGGTCACAGAGTTAGTTAGAGAGAGTGTAGTGAGGGGTAGAGATGAGTTGTTGAGCAGAGGAGATTGTTTTAGTATTAGAGATGTAGTGGAGATTTTCATTTGATGTTTGGTGAGTTGAATTTTTGGAAATAAACTTTGTTTGTTTTAGAAACTTTTGAATCTTTGCTATTTTTTCTCTTGAGCAATGTGAATTAATTTTTGATTGTATTTAATATTTAAACTTGACAATCATTTTTGAATTCTCACTCGATAAGTAACGCTTGGTAATTATTTACCGAACCCTATTTCAACTTTATTTGGCAAGTTATTATTGCCTGATGTCCGAAAGAGCTATCCAGAGTTTGAATAAATTGGATCAGATAAAAGTTCCAAAACTTTAAAAAGTTAATAACCGTTGGAGCATTACAAAGCCTGCTATTTGCATGTGCAAGGTTCTGTTCAAGCTGGAGGAGGCTCTGTGATGTTCTGGAGGTGTTTCAAGTACAAGGAAATGGGCCAATTGGTTGCGGTGATATCACACTTGGACCAGAAGGGCTATATGGAGCTACTGAATGACCACATGTTGCCTTTTGTGCAGCATCTCCACAGTGAACACCAGTAGGATAACCCAGTCTTCCAAGATGACAACTGTCGCATGCACAGGGCTCGAAGTGTGTCAGATTGGCACGACAAGCATTCTGAAGCTTTTGAACATCTCAACTGGCCTACCAAATCCCCGGATTTGAATCCAATAGAAAACTTGTGGGACTATTTGGGGCAATTAGTGAAGCACCATACCAACCATCTGGCTGAACTGCGGCATTTACTGTTGGAAGAGTGGACTACATCCACACACTGGTGGCATCCACGCCAGACAGGATTTCAGCTGTTCTTTGGTCACATGGAGGAGTTACATGCTATTAGGTGACATTCAGCCAGGGATGACTAATATTTTGTCTGGTGAGCTTATTTGGCCATATATGAATTTATGTATATCTGATACCAAATGATCATGACTGAAGCTGCTGCTACAGTCATGTTCATTTGTCATTCACACAACTGATTCTTCACAATGTTGAAATTCTGTTCAACTCTAGCATTATGATATTTGGAGATTTAACCATTGTTATAGCTGGAATTTGCTATAATGCATACACTGTTTATTATTTTACCAGTTTATTAGATACACCACCCGTCATCACATAAATGGTTCATTCCAACATGTAATATGTCACATGACAAAGGTGTGCAGGCAGATCAGCCCTTCAAGCATGCTATAGCTGGATTTTGCATCAGAATGGGCAAAACAAGCGACCTGATAGACTTTGAATGTGGCATGATTGTTGGTATTAGGTGTGCCAGGATGGTTCTAGCATCTCCCAAATGGCTGACCCCCCTGGGCTTTTCATGCATAACTGTTTCAAGGGTTTGTCATGAATGGTGCGAGAAGCAAAAACCTACCTGTGATCGCCAATCCTGTGGATGAAAACAGCTTGTGGATCAGAGGGGTCAAAGGAGACTGGCGAGAATTGTACAAGTGAACAGATGGGCCACAAATAGCAAATCAGAGCAAAAAAAAAACATTGGTGTGCAGAAAATCATCTCCAAATGCACCACGTATTGGACCTCATCATAAATAGACCATAACAGCAGTTGACCATGTCAAGTACCACTGTCAGCGAAGAACACAAAAGTGCATCTCCAGTGGGCACAGGAGCATTGACACTGGACTGTTAAGGACTGGAAAAAGGTAGTCTGGTCAAGACGAATCAAGGTTCTTTTTGTACCAAGATGGTGGATCAAAATTTGGTGCAAGTAACATGAGGCTATCTTGTCTGGTGTCAAACGTACAGGCAGGCAACAGTACCAATACCTCCTAGAGATGAAAGCCAACCACCTTCAGAATACATCACAACGATGGCGGTCCTAGTGAGCCAGTAGGCAGCGTCACAAAGCAGCAGTGCAAGCGTCCTGTGAGTCTTTGATCTCATTTGCTCTCGCTGGCCACGATGTAGTGCTGTGGCGGCATTTTTTAATTTAATTTTTGTAGTAGATATTACACGTTTTTGAGTTTAATACAATGTGAATTGTTATTAGAATGTTTACCGTCCTCAGGTGTAATCAGTAAAGTGATGTGTAGATAGTTTGTAGCAATTTTTGTGTGAGCTACTGTGATGCCCCCTCATTCACTTTTACTTTATCTTAATCACGTTAATTACTTTATCTTAATCTCGCTGGCCACGATGTAGTGCTGTGGCGGCATTTTTTAATTTAATTTTGTAGTAGATATATATTACACGTTTTTGAGTTTAATACAATGTGAATTGTTATTAGAATGTTTACCGTCCTCAGGTGTAATCAGTAAAGTGATGTGTAGATAGTTTGTAGCAATTTTTGTGTGAGCTACTGTGATGCCCCCTCATTCACTTTTACTGTATCTTAATCACGTTTGCTTAATTTACGTTATATTTATCATTTATATTTATCAACAGTACCAATACCTCCTAGAGATGAAAGCCAACCACCTTCAGAATACATCACAACGATGGCGGTCCTAGTGAGCCAGTAGGCAGCGTCACAAAGCAGCAGCGCAAGCGTCCTGTGAGTCTTTGATCTCATTTGCTCTCGCTGGCCACGATGTAGTGCTGTGGCGGCATTTTTTAATTTAATTTTGTAGTAGATATTACACGTTTTTGAGTTTAATACAATGTGAATTGTTATTAGAATGTTTACCGTCCTCAGGTGTAATCAGTAAAGTGATGTGTAGATAGTTTGTAGCAATTTTTGTGTGAGCTACTGTGATGCCCCCTCATTCACTTTTACTTTATCTTAATCACGTTAATTACTTTATCTTAATCTCGCTGGCCACGATGTAGTGCTGTGGCGGCATTTTTTAATTTAATTTTGTAGTAGATATATATTACACGTTTTTGAGTTTAATACAATGTGAATTGTTATTAGAATGTTTACCGTCCTCAGGTGTAATCAGTAAAGTGATGTGTAGATAGTTTGTAGCAATTTTTGTGTGAGCTACTGTGATGCCCCCTCATTCACTTTTACTGTATCTTAATCACGTTTGCTTAATTTACGTTATATTTATCATTTTTGGGATTTTATTTCATTTTTGGCATCACAGCGCTCATTTCCAAGAGCATAGGAGTTGCGCATGCGCAACTCCGAACTTTCGATTGTTACCCGCTAAAGCGCACATGTACAAGGACATGCCCCCTCTTGTGTCATAGCTTGCGCGCTCGTCATTTTATGCAAATGTCTTTACTGGTGCAACAGCCACGTGTTGACGAACCTGTACGCTTGTTATAACCATGACATATAGTCACAGAGAGTCAGTTGGAAGTAGTCACAGGAGTTGGTGTTTGTTAGTTGTCAGTTAGTAGTGTCACAGAAGTTGGTGTTAGACACAATATTGATGATGTAGTCGACATCTCATTGAAGTTGGTGAGTGTTTAAAAATATTTTTTTGGAAATAAACTTGTTTGTTATAGAAACTTTTTTGAATCTTTGCTATTTTTTCTCTTGAGCAACGTTAATTGTTTCGATTAGAACTAGTATTTAAATTTTGACAATCATTTAATATTTTTGAATTCTTACTCATTAACGCTCGCTGGTATTTCGAACACTAATTAAACTTTATTTTTTGGCAATTTGTTAATTATTGCCTGGTGCCCGATTCAGCTATCCAGAGCCTGAAAATAATTGGATCAAAGGGTCCAAACGTTAAAAGTATTTCATCATCTTTTGGAGCGTTACAGAGGTGTTTTAAAAGAAGTGGCACCTGAACATGGACGTGCCAGTAGTAAAAGATAGTGGTCCAAGAATAGGGACTTTATATTTGTGTATAAATTGCGTATGTTATTTAATGTGATTGTCAAAGATAGTAATTTTTGAGCTCATTAGTTGTATGTACTATTTATAGATTTAATTGCAGCTTAAGCCGAAAATTTTTGTTCAGCAAGAAGCTTAACTTTTTTGTGTATTAGTCAAAGGTACTGAAGTTTCAGTGCAGTTATTGCTGATAATTAAGATATTTATTGTATGTAAAGAATAGAAGTGTCCAGACACACACGTACATAGGCACGATAGAAAAACTTTTTCGATAAGCAAATTTATATTTTTGCAAGCTTAGCGTAGCTTTAGTATTGTTGTTTAGCAGTACCTTTGAGTGCTGCTCAAGATTAAAAAAGATTTCAAAATTTGGCAGACTGCTAAATATGTCTGCTAGCAATATGGCCGATTCTGCCATAATGACTCCCAACTTAGAAAGAGTAAAGGGTAGGTTGCAGGATGTAATGATGGAAGCAGAAGTGCTAATGAATCTGCTTGATGATCATCGGGAGAAAAGGGGAACAACAACAAACCCCTAAATTTGCTGACAATGCTACGTCAGCTCACCAAGGTAGAAACTTTGAATGTAAGGTTCCATTTTCTGTTCTGTCAGAAACAAGTGATAGAGCAGAGTATTATCAACCACCACAACGACGATTTGCCAATCCATCTATTAACTATAGTCTTTATGTTAATTGGCCTTTACCTGAGATAAGGTTCGAAACGTCCGTCATCATGGACATTTGTCAAGTCCATGGAGGAACACTTCCATTTACATGAAGTGCCCAGCAACAAAAAGGTGGTTTTAGCAGTATCTTGTCTAATTGGATGTGTTAAGCAATGGCGGAATAAAGTAGGTTGTCCTCATGGAATTGAATATTGGGAAGAGTTTAAAAATGAAATCATGTATATATATATCCGGCTTATAATGATTTTACAGAACTAGCTACAGAGTTGTTTTCACGAACACAAAGGGAAAGAGGTGACATAGAAAAATTTATCTGGGGTACAGTAGAGTTATACCAGCTGTACGATGCTGATGCCGCTGAAATTGATAGTGTAAATTGCATATTGTCTCAATTGCTTTTGCCCATTAGAGAATTCCTAGAAGTATGAAACGTGAACTCAATTTCAGATTTAGTCAAATTGGCTCGGTAATATACTGCAAGAAGAGAATCTGCAGCAAATGCATTAAACCAACAATGGATGCAATCCCCGCCAAAGCAGCGCTATCAGGTTGAGTCTCATAGAATGACTCCAGCACGACCGGAAGTTACATGGTCCCGACAATTTGCGCCAAACGTGCCTAGAACTATAGAGAACGAACGAAGCAGAGAATTTGTTCACGTCAAGCTTCGAACAATGACACTAGACCTAAAACTTTCTTTAAGAACAATAGAAAACTTTCAGATGTGATTTTTGTGGCCGACTGGGACACACAGAACAATATTGTTATCGAAGGAATAAAAATTCAGGAAACTTGAATTAGGATCTTTGAAGCGAGAGGCCAAAGTTCCTCAAGAAAAGCCCTCTCGTGAGTTAAGTCTTGCTACTGTGGGTATACATAATGTCCTACATTTACCTTTCATGAAGCTTTAACTCAATAAGACCGAATTCATAGCTCGCATTGATACAGGAGCTGATATTACATGTCTACATAAGTATGGGATAAATTTTTGAAAAGTTGTAAACTGAAATTGCAGCCGTGGTCCAGTGGACCTTTGAACTTAGCTTGTGCTTCCAAGCAGTGTTTTCCGCAAGGAACTGTTAGTTACCTATCACTTTAAATAATGTGGAGATAAGACTTGAATTCTTAGTAATAAGTGAATTATTATAAGACTCTTTAATAGGAATAGATGCGATACGAAAACACTTGATTGAATTTGATTTTGCCAATAATACTATTTCACTGAAAGCAACAATGACAGAAAAACTTGATACCGATCACATAAAATCAGATATTAGAAAACACGCTGACAGCGCTCATTTGGATAATAGCAAGAGAGTTAAGTTAGAAGCTCTGCTCAATGCTAATTACGAACTTTTTAACAACAAGCCTGGCAGATGTCAGATTTTGGAGCATCATATCGACACAGGCAATAGTAGACCTGTTTATAGCAAACCATATAATTATCCTCTCAGTAAAGAAGAAATAGTTTCAACGCATAGTAAAGAAATATTAAAGGATGGAATAACAGAACCAAGTTTTAGCCCTTGGGCTTCACCGGTCATTCTCGTTAAAAAGAAAACTGCTGATTTGAGATTTTGCGTGGACTATTGAAAATTAAATGCTGTTACAGTCCCCGATAGATATCCACTACCTGTTATTCAGAATCTACTAACACAACTGGCTGGCAAGAAATTTATTAGCACACTAGATTTGTCTTCAGGATATTGGCAGGTGTCTGTATATCCACCAGATCAGCCCAAAACAGCTTTCCTCACAAAAGATGGATTATTCCAATTTTGTTGCTTACCATTTGGCTTATCAGGAGCACCCACCATGTTTCAACGTTTTTTGTCCGTGGTTCTGGGTGATCTAAAAGGAAAAATTTGTGAAACATACTTGGACGACATAGTTATTTTTTCTACTGATTTTTCAGAGCATCTACGCGATTTAAATTTGGTATTTGCAAGGTTAAGAGAAGCCAGACTTACCATAAAATTGTCTAAATGCACATTTCTCTCAGAAGACATTCAATACCTTGGTTTCAATGTTAATACAGATGGAGTAAGAACATTACCTAATAAGGTCAAAGCCACAGAATGATTTCCCACACTGTGCAATTCGAAACAACTTAGTAGATTTCTAGGAATGTGTGGTTGGTACCAACAAATTGTTCCTAATTTTGCTAATTTGGCTGAACCTATATGTGAATTACGCCGAAAGTGAAAACGGTTCCACTGGACACCTGTTTGCAACACAGCATTTCAGACCTTAACAGATGCATTGCGTCATGCTCCCGTGTTGGCCTTGCCACAGTTAGGCAAACCTTTTAACATCTACACTGATGCTTCCAATGTCTGTCTCAGTGCCGTGCTGAGCCAAGTACAGAATGACAATTGTAAACACGTTATCACGTATGCCAGTAGCAGTTTGAATCACACTGAAAGAAACTATACAGTGACTGAAAAAGAATGTCTAAGCATAATATGGGCTCTAGAAAAATTTAAAGTATAATTAGACACGTCCGACATTACTATTTTTACCGACCATGCTGCTTTACAATGGTTGCAGACATCCACCAATCTAACAGGTCGTCTAATGCGCTGGGCATTACACCTACAAGAATTCAATTTCAAGGTCGAGCACCGAAAGGGAAGTGCACATCAGCTACCAGATGTATTATCCCGTGCTCCCGTGTGGCCGGCAGAAGTTACGCCAGAGTTCGAAGATAAGTCTTTTCCTCCCTCACTTGCCACAATAGTTCCCACTGAAACAGGAACACTTAATTAAGGAACAACAAAGAGATTTAGAATATGGAAACGTGTACCATTATTTGAAAACTGATGAATTACCTATAGATCCTAGTATAGCTTCAAGTATTGTTGGAAGAGCCAGACATTTCAGATTAATTAATATTTTGTACTACTATTCCCCTAGAGAGTACATACTCTCTTGGGGAATAAATATTAAGAGAGTACATACTCCGAGAATTACATGATGTACCTTCAGTCGGATATTTAGGTACACGGAAAACATATCAGAAAGTGGCCAAAAGATCATATTGGCCAGCTTTGAAAAAAGACGTAAAAACCTATGTAGAAACATGCTTAATTTGTCAAACCACAAAATTTGATCAGAACTGTCCTTGTGGTCTTATGAAAAGCATGACCTCCAATGAACCCGTGGAATTAGTTGGCATGGATTTAATGGGCCTGTATCCACAAATGCAACGGGGATCTCAATACATTCTAGTGTTAGTAGATTATTTTTCAAAATGGGTTGAAATATTTCCCATTAGAAATGCAACAGCAACAATCGTAGCAAAGAAATTTGTAAATGAATTTATATGCAGATACTGGGTACCCAAGAGTATAGTTTCGGACAATGGGCCCCAATTCATTTCAAATGTGCTTGCTGAAGTATGTGAAACGTTTCAAATAAAACACATATATACAACTCCATATCATCCACAGTCAAATTTGACCGAAAGAATAAATCGAAATATTGGTAGGATGATAGCTGCTTATGTTGAAAACAGACATAGTACCTGGGATAAATATTTGCAACAGTTTTCCTTTGCTTTACACACTTCATTACATGAAACCACCAAATTCATGCCTTCAAGGATATTTCTTGGGAGAGAGCCGACATTACCCTGGGACAGACTCATTGGCCAACCTGCATCGCCACAATCCATTGAGTTTAGAACGGAACAGCATATTAGAGCCATTTCAAAGGCACAAGATAATTCCCTATGAGCACAACAAAAGCAACGAGAGGATTATAATAAAAGACGACGACATATGGAATTTAAAGTAGGTGAGGTCTTGATTAAAACACATAATAAGAGTGATAAAGAAAGAGGATTCATAAAGAAATTTGCACCATTATATGCTGGACCATATATTATAAGGATGAAAATTTCTCCTCTTCTGTATGAATTGGCCAATATGACCACTAATGCCTCAGCAGGATATTTTAATATCGTAAATATCAAAATATATAACCATTCTATAGAATTTTCCAGATCAAAAGTAGATGCTCCACAACAAACCCAGGAGAATGATGGCTCTGATGATGATGTTGAATCTTTACCAAGCAGAAGAGAAAAGAATAGGTTAGATTATCACCTATTACATATGACAGGACAAAGACTGACAAAGCCAGATTCAGCTGTTCCATCGACATCAAGAGAGTGACGAGATATCGACGAAACAACCAGATCCTGCAGAGCAACAACTGGCAGTGAAGCAGTCAACATAACCGAGATGATGTCACGAGCGAGATCTTTAACAACGATTTTACTTGAAGCAAGCGAACGACGAAGGAAAGATGTCATCGGAACCCAACTGGATGATTTATCGCAACGGAGTGCCAACAATGAAAATTTAAGTATATTATTATTCTTCCACTTGGCACTTATTGATTTATAAATGTTCTCTTTTCTCTGGAATAGATGAAGACGAAGAAGAAGCTTTATTGTGATTTATATAGTTAGCAATGTTTAATTTCTTGTTGAAACTTTGGAGTTTCAATATTTATTTTCGGAAAGTGAATTTACTATAGTTCAAGTTTATACTGTATGAATAGTTTTTTTCGTATTCTTGTTCATCGAAGTTCTAGTTGTTATATTGTATCAACGTGAATAAAAGTGTATTTTTGTAGATTTTTTCATTTCAGCTGACAGATAACTGAAAATTTGTAAGTCGATATTGGGAAGTTTAGAAATTGTAAAATGTTTATGGATATGAATGAGGAGTGTGAAAAAGAATTAGTGATTTAATATTTTTTCATTTTTAAGAAGAATTTTGTATTGTAAAGTAACATGCATTCCCAAGTGAATTCATGTATGAAAAAAAAATGAGATTCGTGTAAAAAGTGATTGGCTGAAATGCTATCGTCATATATTATAAATTATTTACACATTTTTTTTCTTTATTCTTAGATATGATGTTATGTATATGTGTTTAAATCTGTTCAGTGTCATCTGTGATATTTATGTATCAATGATGCGTAATTTTTGGGATGACATTGGCAGCATTTATTTGTGTATATATGAGCTGACCATGATGATGACTGCAGAATTTTTTTTTTTTTTTTTTGGGGTGGTGGTACCTTTTTGGAGCTGTCCCCAAATGGCCAAGTCTGGTGACCGAGTTGTTGCCAGACAGGAGGGGGACGTTAGCTCTGAAGGGAGAGGTAATTAATAAATATTTTATTTCAGCTAGCTCGTAATTGCTGTGTATAGGTGAAGAATTAGTGGATGATTACCATCCCGCTTGTTTGTAAAAATTTGAATTTTCTTAGCTTCGCGTGTTTGATGCAATTAGGAGGAGATAACGGTGTTAGAATACCCGTTTTTTATGTGATTTAGGAGAAGAATTTAGCTTCACATATTTTTTGATTGTGGTTAGGGTATAAGCGGAAGTTATCACCCCGCTTGCAACGTATGTAATTGAATATATTGTTACGACAGATGAATGAGCAATGACTTCACGAGTTATCGTGACTGGAACCCTTGTGTGTGCTTCTGCGTGAGATTCAATTAGCCAACAAATTGGAACTTAGAACAGTTCTGAAGAAGAAGAATGAAAATATAGCAGTGCAGTTTGTTAAAGTTGAGAGATCTGAAAGGATGTTCAGATGGTCTGAGTCAGTGCGTGATAAGTAAAAGAAAATAAGTATCTTTTATGTGATGTGTGCGGGGGCGGTCGTATTATTTTACTAATATGAAAAGTTTAGTGAACTAGCACAGGACGAGAGTTGTTTACGTCTGAAGATATTCAAGTGACATGGCAAACTAAGTGAAGAGGTAGTATTTAGTAGAATAGACAGAGCTGATATTGTATACTCTGTACAAAAAGTGTTAATGACTTAAGTATAATAGTAGTTAATTTGTTTATGAGATACTTCATCCATATTTTTGTAATGATTTGCATTGTATTGTAATTAGTTTGAAAATACAGTTATTAATACTCACGCCCAGTGCCAATCCATTTCTGTAATTCGCAACAATATATATATATTTAATTTTCTTGTCTTTAACCTTTCTAGAAGTTAAGCAGTATAGGAGTACATTAACCCGTTTTTTCTGTACAGTTCAAGTTATGCCAATTTCGAGTTTGTATCAGAATGTGATACTAGGTAGGCCGATAATCCTAGTATACAGTTAACTGCCACAGCCATTGGTATATATTTACATTAGGTTAGCTGCAACACACTTTTGTTAGGAGATTTGGGAGGAGGTACCTTTGGTTGTGCTGAAAAATTGTGTCAAAGTGAGAATAGATCGTCTTATCAAAATTTGCATAAGCATACTTTTACTTATTTATATTCAGCCATGTGTAAATGACGTGGGATGTGTCCTTTTTTTCAAAATTTGCTCGTCAAAATATGTCAGGTCAAATCTTTTGACTCCCTTTGGAAGGGGGAGTAGTGATGCCCCCTCATTCACTTTTACTTTACCTTAACCAGTTTTGCTTAATTTACATTATATTTATCATTTTGGAGATTTTTATTTCATTTTTGGCATCACAGAGCTCATTTCAAAGAGTTAGGAGTTGCGCATGCTCAACTCCGAACTTTCGATTGACACCCACTAAAGCGTGTGTACAAGGACATGCCCACTCTTCATAGCTTCGTCATAGCTTCCGCCGCTCGTCAATTTATGCAAATGTCTTTCCCAGGGTGCAACATGACACGTGCAGGCTTTGTACCTCTTGTTATAACCTGGTGACATGTTGTCACAGTAGCACAGAAGATAGTAGAGTAGAGAGAGCAGTAGAGCACAGCACAGTTTAGAGATCAGTTTTAGTTTGGTGAAGATGTTTGTAGTAAGAAATGATGTAGTATCTTCTTCATTGAAGTTTTGGTGAGTGCTTTTTGGAAATAAATTGTTTGTTATTTAAACCTTTTGAATCTTTACTAATTTTTTTCTCTTGAGCAACGTTAATTGTTTTGATTAGAAACTAGTATTTAAATTTTGACAATCATTTAATATTTTTGAATTCTTACTCATTAACGCTCGCTGGTATTTTGAACCCTAATTAAACTTTATTTTTTTGGCAATTTGTTAATTATTGCCTGGCGCCCGACTCAGCTATCTGGAGCATGAAAATAATTGGATAAGGGTCCAAACTTTAAAAGTATTTCATCATCTTTTGGAGCATTACAGCATTACAGTACTTTTGTTAGGCCTAACCACCATGACTCACTCGGATATACACTTATCCCCCGATTTACACGGTACTTGTTTTACACGATTGATAAAATAACGGATTTCAAAAAACTTAAAAATGTATATTCGGCTGCATATATATTTCAAGTCATTTTTTAATCTCATTCCTTTGGTAACACTGGCAACAACAGGGACGGGGATTCCCCTATATTTTACAACACGGAGAATCCCCATAGTATTTCACAATAGTAAAGTTATCTGGTTCATGTGAAGTAGTGCAGTATCATTTTAGCAGCAAAGCTTTACATCATTGTGCATTTTTTTATTTTATTATTTAAATATCTACTGGTAAGTTTCCAACATTTATAGTTTTCCTGGCATTTTTATAATTTACGTAAATTTTTTAAGGTTTTATAATGCCAAAAGATTTTAAAAAAATCAAATGAAAAGAAAAGTTATTTCTTTAGAAACAAAAATTAAAATATTAGATTGTCTACGTAATAGAGAAAGAGTAACCGATGTTGCTAAATTTTACTCCATGAATGAAGCCACAATAAGGACAATAAGAAAAAATGAAGACTCCATTAGAAAAAGTGTAGCAGCTGGATCTTGCACGAGTATGAGCACAATTTCATATGTAAGAGATGTTACAATGGAAAATATGGAAAAGGCATTAGTGATATGGCTAGAAGACCAAACTCAAAAGCGGGTTCCAATTGATACCAGTGCCATTACAAATAAGGCTTTAAAGATTTATGAAACACTTAAGAATCAGTTACCGTCGACTTCGCCAGATGAAAAGAAGGTATCTTTTTCCGCAAGCCATGGTTGGTTCGAGAGATTTAAACAAAGACATTCTTTACATAATCTAAGATTGAAAGGTGAAAGAGTATCTGCTGATTCGGATGCAGCACAACAATATCCAGCAAAATTTGCTGAAATCATTGCCGCCAACTCCTACACTTCTGACCAGGTCTTCAATGCTGACAAATCTGGGTTATTCTGGAAAAAAATGCAAGAAAGAACTATTTGGCTAAAGCTCACAAATCAGCTAGTGGTCATAAGGCAGTGAAAAGTCGTATAACAGTTCTTTTCTGTAGCAACGCTTCAGGCGATCATATAATGAAACCATTGGTTATTAACAAATCGAAAACACCATGCTCATTTAAAGGAATAAACATCAAAAACCTTCCCGTTTATTGGATGGCTAATAAGAAAGCATGGGTCACTGCCATGGTTTTCAATGAATGGTTTCATAACTTGTTTGTCCCAGATGTCAAAAGTTATTTAAGTAAAAGGGGATTGCCTTTTAAGGCCCTTCTATTAATTGATAATGCACCAGGTCATCCTCAAGATTTACAACACGAAAATGTACAAATTGTTTTTTTACCAAAGAATACAACTTCCTTATTACAGCCATTAGATCAAGGGATAATTTCGACTTTCAAGGCACTGTATATCAAGCAAACCTTCAGGTATATTTTAGAACAAATGGAGAATGATGGATCTCTTACTGTTATGGATGCTTGGAAGAAATTTACAATCTTAGATTGTGTTAAGCATGTTGGACTGTCATATACCCAGATTAAACAATCAACGCTCAATGCCTGCTGGAAAGCAATATGGCCAGATGCTATTGAAGGTGAGAATTATAGATTACCATTAGAGCATGAATATTCTCAGATCACTGAGTTGGCACATACTATAGGAGGAGAAGGTTTTGAGGATTTAGCTGAGGCAGATATTGAAGAAATAATGGCTGATGAACTAGATAGATGAGGATGAATTAGTTAACATGATTCATGAAACAAATAAACGTGATGAAGACAACGATCCTGATGAAGAGCAATCTGAACCAGTTGCGCTCACAGCAAGAGTCATCAGCGTAGGACTTGAATTGGGGAGAAAATTGGGTAATCATTTTTTACAAAATGACCCGAATATTGAACGAGCTCTCCGATTCCAGCGGGATATTAGTAAGTGCTTAAATCAATATGAGGAGGTCTATAAAGATTTAACAAAAAAAACTACACAATTGTTAATTACGGATTTCATTACAAAGTCTCGTCGATCTGAGATTGTCCCTAATTCATCAACCATTGAACCAGAATTGCATCAAGAACTATCGAGTGATGAAAGTGACATCATACCAATTAGGAAGAAAAGACAAAGTCCATGAAAGTGATGACAGTAATTAAACTTATTGTTAATTTTTTTAAGGATCTTATATTTTTTGTTCCTAATGTAAAATGAATTAAATATGTACTTATATTACCTACATATATTTGTTATTTTATGAATGAAGTGTAATTTTATGTTTTTCAAGATGTCTTGCTTTTGTTTTACGCAAATAAATGACTGAATTATGCACAGTTTAGTGTTTTTTTCGTTTACACGGTTTTACATAGCAAAATCCAAGATTTCGATTTACACGGTGTTGTGCAGAACCTATCTTCAGTGTAAATCGAGGGATAGGTGTACTATGTGCTTGGTTGCAACGGCAATTCACTCTTTTATGCGAAGTGATTTTTGTGAAAATAATTTCGATCAGAATTTCATCGTCGCTTTCAAAAACTCCCAAGGTAAATGGAATTTTGAAAATTTTAATAGGTAAGTGATTTGGTTTTACAGTTAAAAACTCAGTTGGGTTGTTTTACCTCTGAGCGGCACTTTTTTGCACACCATGGGCTAAATGGCCAGGTCACATGGACCCCGAAGGCTCAGAGAAGGTTGGGAGGGGACCCACTGGAACAGCTGTTGGGAGACAGATGGTAGCCTCCCGTCAAGGCCATCCAGTGTGATCTTTAATGGGCACAGGGTATGGCTCTCCCACACACGGGGCCACGGCTTAACGTCCCATCTGACGGACGGCGGCCTTTCCAAGCCCATCGGTGTCCCCTACTGACCGTGGGCAGGGCAAGGAATTTTGCGGAGGTAAATCTCAACGCTGACCCAGCTGGGACTCGAACCTGGGAACTACAGATTACGAGCCTGGCGCGCTACCGACTGAGCCATCTCCGCCCCGGTTAAAAACTCAGTGATATCTGAATTATAAAATTATTTGGTTTATAGTTGACATTCGCCGATATTTTAGTGGTAAAATAATTTGGTTTATAGCTGATATTTCACTGATATTTTAATGCTAGAATTATATATCAATTGCAATTCGCCAATATTTTAGTGGTAAAATGATTTGGTTTATAGTTGACCTTTCGCTGATATTTAAGTGGTAAAGTGATTTAGTTTAAAATTGACATTCACTGAGATTTTAGTGCTAAATTGATTTGGTTTACAGCTGATATTTAAGTGGTAAAATGGTTCGGTTTATAGTATATATTTCACTGATGTTTAAGCGATAAAATGATTTGGTTTTGCAGTTCATATTTCGCTATCTTAGTAATAAAATGATTTAGTTTACAGTTAGCATTTTGCTGATCTTTAATTAGTAAAAATTATTCGGTTGTATAGTTCATATTTCGCTTATAAAATGGTAAAAATGACCTAAATTTGACATTTGCTGATATTTTAGTGCTAAATTGATTTAGAGTTGACATACCACTGATATTTCAGTGGTAAAGTAATTAGACTTTATAGACATTGCATTTGAACTGATATGTCATTGCATTTGGAATGTAATGTTGTTGTTTAACGTTACATGGCTTTGAGAGGTCCTTCTTCGGGCTTTCTCAGAATGAAAATTTTGGTTGAATGTGAGCGCTATGTTTTTATTTTATGTTTGGGGTTCGCCAATATGTTTATGTTTTGGATATCAAAATTATAGTTGATGTCTGGTAATGAGGAAAGAGGTTGTCGCCCACTGAATGTTGGCATTGTGTGATTTTATGATCTTTTATGGCTGTATATGGATTTATGAAAGTGTTTGGAGTCAAATTGCAGTTTTAATGTTTTATTTCTTAATATAATTTTTTATTAATAATTTTTTTATGTTTTTGTTTCTTTTTTTTATTATTTTTGTTAATTTTTTTAATATTTAATAATTTATCTGTATTTTTTTTCCTGAGTAGTTTTCATTTGTTCTTGGGTTATGGATATAGTTAGGTTGTGGAGTATTGAACCAGAATGTTTTGTGGGTGTTTGGGGCAGTGGATCCCGAGTTCATGGGTTCGAGCCACTTAAGATAATTTATGTTTTTTTTTCTAGTCCTTTATACTATCATTGAAGAATGGTCTATGGGTTCTGGAAATGGTTTTTTTTAATAAAAAATGTGCCATAGGAAAAAAAAATTTTAATGGTTTTTTGTTGTGAGTTTGGATGGGGTGCAGATTATGGGTCCCTTTGGGAACGTGTATGTGGGAGTTAAGTTGAGAATTGATGTATTATCTCTACGGAGGACATGATGAGGAGTTGGGGGGAAGGAAAGTGAAGAATAGGCTAAATTCTGTTCCAAAGGGAGATGGAGATAAGGAAATTGAAGAGAGATGCATAAATTTGGGTTTTGTTGAGAGGAGGGGAGGGATCAAGAATTACATTGGTTTGGATATCCAAGACGTTTAGATCAGTGAGTGATTTGAAGAAAGTTTGTCTCTGTGAGGCAGTATTTGAATGTAAAATGATTTCGTTCAAGCTGGCATTTCATTAATACCTAGAGTGAGAAAGTATATGCCATTAAATGTGATTGAAATATTATGAATAGTTGGGGTTTTTTTAGCTTAATTTGATAAATGTTACTAAAAACTTAAATTTATATGAGGGATAAGCAGTCTAATTATGACAAGGCAAAGATGTCAATTACCTAGTCCCCATTATTTATCTGAATCACCATTTTCAGGTACCTTCTATGCTTGTTTATTGACATATCTGATAATCTATGTGTATACCATTATCTGAATCACTACTCTGCAGCTTTTGTGTTATGTTTTCTGGATATATCAAAAATTAGTTTGTTCATATGATTTAAATGAATCACTAATTTTGTCCACTCTCTATCATATATATAATGAACCATTTCTTATTTCTAAGAAAGCACATATATTTCTTCATCTAGTTCAAAGTATATGATAAAAATGTATCACTGAATTTGATAACTTTTACTAACTTTTATTTCCATCACTCATAGAAAAGTTAATGTGTATTTTAAAGCTATTTGAATATATATATATACACACACACACACACAGTCGTTTCAGAATAATATGACCACCTACCATACATATACTATGGTAGGTGGTCATATTATTCTGATATGACTGTGTATATGACTTAAAATAATCATTACCCCTGCTAATTTTCTATCTCCTTTATATTTTTTCCTTCAACTTTAGGAGTTTTAAACATTTCTTCATTTAAATTAATATACGATTTCATTAAATCACTCAGACTAATTTTATGTGAATATTTCCTCACTTTAAAAGCTTTATGCATTTCTGCATTAGGTTTATTATTAATTAAATCACTTCAATTTTGTGAAATATTTAATATTTTTCCACTTCTCTTTGAGAGATTTATGTATTTCTTCAGTTGGTTTACTACGTAATAAATTAATTTATTTACTCCTAGTTTTGCAAAATTCTCAATAATTTTTTTCCCCTCACCCTCTAGGAGATTTATGCATTTCTTCAATTGGTTTAGCATATATCATTTCATGATTTACTTCTAAATATTTTGCAATTTTTAATATTCACCTCCTCACCTTTAGAAGCTTTATGAATTTCTTAAATGAGATTTAGCATATATGTTATAAATGAATCACTCATTTTGCTAGTTTCATGCATTTCTTTTCCAGGTATAATTGCTAATTTGTGTTAATTATTTTTAATGTAAATGTTTATGAAAAATTACTTAAACTTGTAAGAGTTGATAATTTTTACACTATCGTAATTTTGGTTCTTTGACATCGTGAAAGATATATTGTTTTTACCTGAGATTTTATTATTTTTAGTGAAAAAATGATATTTCATGAGAAATTTTTAAAAACTACTGTCCACATCAGAATATTTAAAAGTTCCTTACTGTTTTTTGAAATTGCTATCAGAAAGGATACAACGATTGATTTTTAACTATGTTTGTTTTAATTTAGTGCAAAATTCGGCAAATGCATTTTCCGTGTTTTACATTTTTGTCGAGGAATTATTTTTATTCAAAGATTGATAAATTGCATCTGCATTAAAAATTTGTTTATTTGAAACCATCGGAAATAATTTTCCTTTCAACTTCATTCAAATGAAGCGATGTGCGGAAATAACCAGCAGCGAGCAAACGCAGCGATGGCCCAGTGTGTGTGACGTCAAAAACAGGGTGGTGGGCTTGTTCGTTCTAGGAGGTATGACAGTACAGGGTGGTGGTGTGATGGTTTTGGGAATGTTTTCTTGGCACACATTAGGCCCCCAATACCCATCTGAATGCCATGGCATATCTGAACATTGTTGCTGACCAAGTTCATCCCTTCATGGCTACAGTTACCCTCACTCATATGGACACATTCAGAATGATAATGCCCCTACTCACAAAGCATGTATCATCACTGAATAGTTCCAGGAATATGCTGATGAGTTTTCCTTACTTCATTTGCCTGCACAGTCCCAAGATCTATATCTTATCGATCATATTTGGGATGAGATGTTAAGGGCTGTTTGCAGGTGAGACTGTGATGCCATCTAGTTCACAGCAATGCATGACACAATCATTTCTGCATGGTACAACATTCCTGCCCATCCAGCATCTTGTGAGTTACATGCCCTGACGGATTCAGGCTGTTCTGAAGGCCAAAGGAGGTGCAACATACTGCTACTTAGGTGTATCTAATAAACTGGCATCTCAGTGTATAATGCAAAAGCACAGAAACATCTTTGTAAAACTAAGTACCATATATTATAAGATATGGTCTTTAAGTACATTTCCAGGAACATATATTTAAGTGCATTTTACATTATTTACACACTTTTAAAGTAATAACTATATACAGAATGCCCTAAAATACCTTTATCATTTTAAAGCTCTACTAGTAACATATTGGGATTTTGTGGCATTTCTTTCCCTCCAGATGGAATGATCTAAAAAATTTTTACACAAAAATTAAACGATTTTTGCAAGAGAAATTTATTGAGTGTTGAGTACATTCCTTTCGGTGATGAATGTCTCATTTTGTGTTGACTGCTTAAAGAGCAAAAGTTCAGATCTTGGGATATTAAGATTCTCGATTTACATTTTGAAAAACCAATTTACACTATCAAAGTTACTGAATGTGGGTTAATTTTCATCACTGGCTTACTGTTTTGAAGATGAAGAAAATAATGCTTTTAGAGTAAACACTGTGTAAAAAATAACTATTGATACCTAAACATGATTAAAATTATTTTGGCAGAATGAGCATACCAATGCAAACTTATTTTCAAATATTGGGACATGAGCAATACTTCGAGAATTTTTATGAACTGGTTGAAAGAACACTTTTCCTAGTCAAATCTAATTTCAAATCAAATTTGCTTGGCAGTCAAAGTTACAACAAAAGTTATGTCTTTGAAACTAACTAACGACACTCTGTTGATAATAGTAAGTAAGGTTTAGTTCACGAGAAACACAGTTTTATGCTCACAAGAGCCCACTATGACTATTGAAGATCACTGACAACAGTTCTGTCGTTGCTACCAGCTAACTCAATTCTTTAGATAAGGCAACTGCAAACTGTTGTTCATAAACACCATTGGTGATCATAAAGCTATTAAAAGTGCTTGCCAATGCATTCTTTATTATTGGTCATGAGATAATCAAAAATTTCATCTTCTGTTAATGACAGCTCTATATCAGGCACCAACATCACAGATAATTTCATTTTTGAAATAAACAGGAAAGATAAATTTTACATTATTTATTAAAATAACGAGTTTGAAATTTTTGCATTTAATATTTCTATCATAATTAAAAACCATTTACAATTTTTTTCAGTTAAATTATCATGGCATCACAGTTAATAACCACTTGAATAAGTAGTCAAACTGCAAAAACTTTAATTATCATTATGCTACTTTTTACATGATTTGGAAGTAGTGAAGATGCCAAAAAAAAAAAATCTTACATGCTAAAAGTCTTTATACAATTTGGTGCTCTCCTCTCAAAAAGATTGTGGACCCTCCATTCATCATCATCATCATCCTCAAGCAGCCATGGGCTACGGAGGTCCAACCAGACCATGCAATTTAGTTCTCCAAGCAAGTCTGTCCTGAGCTACATCTGCTGCATCTGGCCACTGCACACCAATTCTAATAAGGTCCTGTTTGACATTGTCTGCCCACCGCATCCTACGTCTCCCCCTCTTTCTCAGGCCTTTAGGCACATTGTTCATAACCCTATTCGCCAATCTATAATTATCCATACGGGCAACATGACAACCAACAGTCTCTCTCTCTGCACAATATGCTGTTTAAAGGAGGTTGCTGACTCCTTTGCCTAACCTCATCATGTGATGCCCACCCATTCACTTTTACTTTACCTTAACCAGTTTTGCTTCATTTACATTATATTTATCATTTTGGGGATTTTAATTTTATTTTTGGCATTACAGCGCTCGTTTCCGAGAGCATAGGAATTGCGCAAGCGAACTTCGACCTTTCGATTGTCACCTGCTAAAGAGCACAAGAGTTCAAGGACACGCCCCTCTCTTGCATCATAGTTTGTGTGCTCATCAGTTTATGTAAATGTCTTTCCCGGCATGCAACATGACATGTGCGGGCCTTTGTACAACGCTGATATAGTAATGACATGTGGTCACACAGTTAAGATAGTTAGAGGAGTTGGTAGTAGAAGCAGTTAGAGATGTAGAAGAGAACTGAGTTGTAACAGAGTTGTAGTTGGAGTAATAGAGATCGAGAGATGTAGTAGTAGGTAGAAGTCGTTAGTGGCAGTGAGTAGTTAGAAGTTGTTGTCGACATTTCAATGTGATGTTGGTGAGTTTGAAATTTATGAAATAAATTTTGTTTGTTATAGAAACTTTTGAATCTTTACTATTTTTTCTTTTGAGCAACATCAGTAGATAATTTTTTATTGCATTTAAAATATATATTGACAATCATTTATTTTTGAATTCTTACTCGCTGGTATAAAATTTGAACCCTAATTTTGACTTTATTTAGACAAATTATAATAATTATTGCCTGGCGCCCGATTAAGCTCTCTGGAGTTTGAATAAATATTGGATCAGATAAAAGATCCAAAATTTTAGAAGTATTTAAATCTTTGGAGAATTACAATCATTAATTACAAAGTTGAACCACCTAATGCCCAAGATACTGCATAAGCATCTAGAATCAAAAGCATCTAGTTTCCTGTCATCTTGTTTACAAAGTGTCCAAGTTTCACTACCATAACTAACCCTAGAAAGAAACAAACTATTACACAATCTAATTTTAGTCTTTAGGTGTATACGCTTATTTCTCCACACTCTCCATAGATTCTTAAAAGTCCCGGCAACAATCCCTATTCGTCTGTTAATCTCATGCCGCACATCACCAGTATCTGTTACATAGCTCCCAAGATAATTAAACTTTGACACTTGCTCAAGATTGCAACCATTCAGATTAACTGAATCACAGCCTACCTGACCAATTTTCATCACTTTAGTTTCCTCTCTGTTTATAACCAAACCTACTCTACTACCAGTTTCATCAACAGCTCGAATGAAAAAGTTCATCTCATCAACATCATTTGCCAAAATGGCTAAATCCTCAGCATAATCTAAATCAGAAATTTTTGTATCTCCAGCCCATTTAAGGCCAAAATCTTTCCCTTGAGGTGAATTTCGCATAACATAATCAATAACCAAACTAAAGAGAAAAGGAGACAAAATGCACCCTTGTCGAACACCAGAAGTAATGCTAAACCAATTGTTACAAGAACTCTCACACACGACTCAGTGTTATTATAGAGAGCTTTCATTATGTTAACTAACTTGTCCGGTATACCATATGATCTCACAATCAACCACAAATTATGACGATCAACAGAGTCGAAAGCCTTTTTGAAATCAACAAAGCTAGCAACCAAAGGTTTCTGAAACTCTAAACATTTCTCAAGAATCTGCCTAAGTGAAAATATCTGATCCACACATCCCCTACTACTTCTGAATCCACATTGCTCATCACGCAATTGACTGTCAACCAGATTCTTAATTCTATTAAGCACAATCATGGAAAGAACTTTACCTGGAACAGAGAGTAGGCTGATACCCCTATAGTTATCACAAGAACTGTGATCACCTTTTTTGAAAATAGGGATAACAATAGCTCTGGTAAAATCCTTAGGAACCATGCCTTTATCATAAAAGATATTCAGAATTTCAGTCATCCAAGTGGTAACCGAAACATTCCCAGCTCTAAGCATTTCCGTAGTAATTTCATCTACCCCTGGGGATTTATGAAGTTTAAGTTTAGAAACAGCCAAAATAACTTCAGATTGTGTTATAGGGCCAACATTAAAGCCACCAATGCATCTATCATCATTGCAAACAATGGAAGTAGAACTAACCACATTGTTTAGAACATCACTGAAATGCTCAGCCCACCTAGCCATGACAGAATCCTCACCTTCTTTAACCTTACCTTGTTTATCCTTCAATCAATGTATACCTGTCCGTTTTCTACCACACAAAACATTAACTATCTGGTACAGCTCTCTGGTGTTGTGGCTGTCTAACTGCTTCCTCGGCTTTGTCAGCCAAGCCATCAAGCCAAATATTCTTATCAGCAGCTAACTGATCCTTTACAAGTTTATTAAGCTTTCTGTAATGCTTTCTATTAGGACTAGTAGGGTACTGATTAAGAACCTTCCTGCAGTTTTCTTTCTTTCTGAAATAAGCTCAAGTGCCTTATCACTCAAATAATTCTGCCTCCTCTGCTCGTTTTTTCCTAAAAGAGTACTGTTAGTTTCCAAAAAAGCCTGTTTAAAATGATCCCATTCTTTCTCAACTTCTGTAGTAATCAAACCATGACTGTCATAATGACTAAGTAACCTATCATGGTTAGCTTTTAGCTATAATTGGGTCTTTCAGAGCTTCAGTATTAAAGATAAATTTTTTAACCTTAGCACAGCACTTTTAAGTTTAAGTTGCAAGACACTTTTAACTAGGTAATGGTCAGATCCAATTTCAGCTCCCCTACATGATCTGGTATTCCTAACAGAACTAGCCCATTTGCTGTTAATTAATATATAATCAATCATATTCTTATGCAGCCCATCAGGTGAAACCCATGTGTACTTATGTATGTCACAGTGTTTGTAATAAGTGTTATTCTGAAACCATTGAGTTTACTTACCTGTAGGAGATGTTGCCCATTGCCATTGCAGATAATAAAAAAAATAAATACCCTCTCAAGCAGCTGCTTGCCACAGAGGTCTGACAGGAGCCTGTCAGTTTATATGCCATAGTATAAGGTCTGTGAGGATGGCAAGACCTCCGCAAAAAAACAACACACACATCCATGCCTTATCCGGGGCTCAAACCCAGGTCCCATAGACCAAGCGTGCTATAACCACTCGGCCACACCAATACCAAAAGGGCCTATCACTCCTCCCCAAAGGTCAGAGTCAGTACCAACTTTGGCATTGAAGTCACCTAGAACAAGGGTAATATCTCCTTTCTTGACAGAATTCAAAATATCCGGAAGTTGTCCGTAAAACCTATCCTTCTCATCCTCATCGGCATCCTCAGTGGGGGTATAACAGCAGATAACATTCAAGTCTTTAACGATTGTCTGAAATTTTGCTATAAGTAACCTTTCATTAATGCACTCATATCCTAGAAGAGCATCACTAGTGTGTCTGCTGAGAAGCAGACCTATGCCTTGGTGATGCTTATTATCTTCCCTCCATGAAAAAAAGAAATTTAAGATTATTTTTAAGAATCTGACCTTTATCTGTCCATCTGGTCTCTTGTAAGCCGAGAATATCTAAATTTTAACAGTTGAATTCTTGTGTGAAGGACATCAAAAGAAAAAGCTCTGTGCAGAGTCCTCACATTCCAACTACCTATGGAGAGAAATGGTTAGTGGGATGTTTAAAGAAACTATGTTTATTGAGAGAGGAAATGGTGACAATATCAAACAGCCCCTTAATCGCAGACATGGGGCAAAGACCTTTTCCCCCACCACTAAAGGCTGAAGGCATCTACACTGGAAGACTTCCCCCAATGTAGAATTTGACAATGCCAGTAAAAGCAAAGTGTTCAGGTGCCTGCAATGATCTCTGCTCAGGATTATCCACCAGCTGATAAACATATCCTGTGAATCTATTCACATGGGGCTGTCAACCCACAAACAGAAAACACAGCGGAAGATTTTCCCTCCACAGAAGCTCACCAGTGCAGCCAATTCAGGATCCATAATCAAGCTCAGAGCCATAATTCCCATTCAGGTTGGTATATATGGTTAGCACCAGGACCCTGTGTGGTTGACCAATCTTGAGCAGGGCAGAAAAAAAAAGAAAAGTAGGTACAGTTGTCCAGATCAGTAAGCCACACTAATCTGGCAGCCCTCCCCTTATGTTCACTTCCAAAAGAGAGTATCTCTTTTGAAAGGTACCAACGGTCTGCACCACGAGAAGGTGGGGTTGGACATTGGTGCTATGCCTGGCTAGTTCTATGCATCATCACAGGGGATTGGTGCGTAGCTCTCCTTCCAGTGACTACCTATCTACCATTTATAGAATGTTTTCTTCCCCCATTATTAGGGGATTTTGTTATCAGTTTAATGGCAATTTTTATAGCAACAGAATGCCAACTTTGTTGTTCTTTTTCAAAATATTTACTCTTCTGATATTAGAAAAAAACATTATAACTGAATTTGATGCAAAAGTGTGATATAATAAGTGAAGCGAAACATACATTAATTAAAATTAAATTGCTGTATTACTTTGTTTGAAACCATATAGATCTAATAATAGAAGGTGCTGATACAGTCATCTGTATTTGTCATTCCCACAATTGATACTGCCCAAAGTTGAAATTCTGTTCAATTCTAGAATTATGATATTTGGAGATTTAACCTTTGTTATAGTTGGAATTTGCTATAATACAATTCAAGTATACACTAATTTAACTTCTGTAGAAATAAGAATTGAATTTATAAGACATGAGATAGTCATCAAAGAATTTTATGCAACTCACTTCTTTGTCTGCCTGATGTTTCAGTTTCTTTCCTTCTCCCAAGAAATAATCTGAAGAATATTGTCTGTAAAATATATATCATTACATTTAAACTATAAACCAGATATTTAATAGTGAAAAAAAAATTGTAGAGCAGAGATTATATTGATAAAAGTTCAATGTAAATTCATATTATAAATAATGAAATAAAACACGACATATTCAATGTCTACTAATAAATCAGCACCTTAATGTCGATTCAAATCTTAGAGGAAAATCTGTCTTGAGCTGGGTGGGATACGAACCCACGATCTCTCAATAACACATCAGGCGCTCCAGACCACTGAGCACATTTCCAGTTTTTTGGAGCACCTGACGTGTTATTGGGAGGTCGTGGGTTCGTATCCCACCCGGCTCAAGACAGTTTTTGCTCTAAAAATCACAGGCTATGTATGTGTAAGACAGTTTTTGCTCTAAAAATTGGCAAATGAGACCAGAAGGACATTAAAGTGCAGATTTATTAGTAAATTCATATTACTCATTATTACATCTAAATCCTTTTCATTTTCATATAAGTAATTTCCCTGGAGCTTACTTTTTATCAGTTATACTCTAGAGATAGCATAACAATTAGACATGAAAAGTAAATGAGTTATAATAAAGAACTACAGAAACTAACTTACAGGCTTTCCTTTTTCTAAAGCTTTAAACTACAAAAATACAACAACTATCAGATTCATCCTAAAGACTTCATGCTGCCAAGTGAAGTATTACTTATTTACTAATATTGATTTCTACTGTTTGGTCCTTTGAGGGTGCACATCTGGTATTTGCACATTGAAATTTAATTTTCAAATGATTTATTTTTACATAACCAAGTGGCATTTCGATGTTGTCTCAGTGGTGCCGTAGTATTGCATTGATTCACTCTGACACAGAAACTGCTGAGGTCTGAGTTCAAGTCCCAGGATGGCATGGTTGTTTGTGCGCTATTAGTACTAACTCATGCAGTGGTCGGCAGTGACTTCAGCTTTAATGGGAAACATCCTTGTATGAGAAGGTCTGTACAAAAAAAAACTAGTAGTTTCTGGAACCCTTCTCCATCCTATATGTTGCAAATAAAAAACTGTAAAATGGTCTAGTAACATTCATAGTTTAAACACAGGTTTTATCAGATTACTTATACATTATAATTTCACTCTTAACGTGTACAGATTACAGTTCAAATAATGTTAGAGTTCATAAAGGATTTATCAATTTTAGGTGTCTCTGCTTATCTCGCTCTGTTGGCATCTGATGTGATCAGGCTCCATAATCGCCCCCCCCCCCCCACACACACTGGCTGTTACTAATGCTTTGTTATGAGGGTGGGTTTTCCACAGGCACTTGTCCTTCACTGTGCAGTTCACTAAATCCTGTGTTGTGCTGTAGAGATGCACTGATGATCTTGCATATTATTCAAAGTTAGTTCAAGCCCTTAACTGGTTTCAATGACTTTTTGTCATCATCTTCAGAGGGTATTACATCCTGGGCGTGTTGTAAGAGTTAATGGCAGCTGTTGTTTTAGAATGTTCTTTGTGTGGGTTGCGTTGATTTGCTTGTGGTGGGTTGGGTCCACATTTCCTTGGGGGCTGTTGTTATTAGTAGGGATTGCTCCCTTCCTTTTTTTTTGCATTCCTATCCTCCTCTTTATCCATGAGCAGTTTCCTGGGTGTGGTGGGACTAACTATATCTTCGTAGCAATAGGTTTTTCTATTTCTATATATATAGCTTATATTTTGGCTAGATTTAATTGATATTTTATTTTGGGGTTTGCTATTATTTTTGCTTGATCAAATTTCAGTGTTATGTTTGGATTTTGTGTGTATCTGGCTAATGATGTTATTCCTCTTTCATATTTGATGTCTTGTTGGTGCTCTTTAAATCTAATTTTACATGATATCTTTTGGTTTTTCCATAGTACAGTCTATTGGTTTTGTTTTGTTGATTTATGACAGGTATTCTGCAAACTTTTGCAGTTTTTTCGTCTGTCTTTTTTTATACTTCTTTCTATTGTTAATGTTGCTGCTGCCATGGGTACTATGCAGTAGTGAGGTTTCATAATTCTGTTCAGTGATCTTTCTAGCCAAGTTATGGGTGGTATGCTCATGGTGTATTTATAATTCTCTTTATGTTATTGTGCTGAGTTGGGTGTCATGTTTCATGATGCTTTTTGCTTCAATTTCTTCAGTTGTTGGGTTATTTTACCTCTGAGCGGCACTTTTTTGCACACCATGGGCTAAATGGCCAGGTCACATGGACCCCGTATGATCAGAGAAGGTTGGGGGAGGGGATCCACTGGAACAGCTGTTGGGAGACAGATGGTAGCCTCCCGTCAAGGCCATCCAGCGTGTTCTTTAACGTGCACAGGGTATAGCTCTCCCGCACACGGGGCCACGGCTTAACGTCCCATCCGACAGACAGCGGCCTTTCCAAGCCTATCGGTGTCCCCTACTGACCGTGGTCAGGGAATTTTGCGGAGATAAATCTCAACGCTGACCCAGTTGGGACTCGAACCTGGGAACTACAGATTACGAGCCTGGCGCGCTACCGACTGAGCCACGCCCCTCAATTTCTTCAATTTTTGCAATCAGCTAAAGGGGGCATTTGGTGTCCATGTGCCATTTTGTATATGGTTACTTTTTCGGTCTCATATCCTTTTTACTGCTGGAGTATCTGGTATTCATGATGAATGATCTTATTGTGCTCTTTTTATGTCAGGGAGTGTGCTATTTAGTAACACTAATGTGAAATAATGGACTCTGTATCCTTGTGGCCACAACAAGCATCCCTTTAATTGTGAAGCATAACAAGACATAAGAGTGGATTAGAAAGATTTCTAAATACTTTAATTTTTAGCAAATTATGCATTAAACGAGACATTTAGTTTTCATTGGAATAGTCTTAAAACTATCCTAGTAACCTTTTTTTAAGCCATTACTTCCTTACTAATATTGATTACTAATTTGATACATTGGTAAACTTCAGGGTTTTTTTAACAATTAGACTGATCCATCATGTGGAGTTTCATTTTCTAACTTGAAATACAAATTAAATATGTTTCTTCTTGTAAAACTATGAAGTGATTTACTAGAGTGACTGAAAAGGAACACACATGATTTCTAATCAGTGCAGATTTTGCTGTTTCTGGTTGCTACTGTTTGTCTGTTCTTTTGAGTGTGCACATCTGCCACTGTCACATTACAAATTCAATTTTCAATTTCAATTTACAAATTCCAATGTTAATTTTTCCCATGGTACTGATACCAAGTGGCATTTCTATGTAATCTACTGAGATTTTGATTTCCATTTTGACAGGTTTTGGTACCCTATGGTTCCTGAGATACTTGACCTCAAGATCCCAAATTTCGCATGTGTGATCCAGTGTTAAAAAAAAAGTTTCTTGCTGCAATGAGTTCTTCAATTCTTCATATAATAATGCCTTTGGGAATGTGGGGGATCTGGAAATAGTTTCAAATTTACATGTTGTTAGTCATAACAACATGTAAATGTTGTTATGACTAACATTTATGTGTACTAATTTTTTATGTGTTGTTAAAATTAACAACACATAAAAACATGTTTACAGTTAGGGAGCAGAAAATGGCAACAATGGATTTGGCAATGATTACCATTTCCTGTAGGAGTAGCATGGCAAATATTTTTGCTTATAGTAAGCTTCCCTTTTGGGATGAGACGTTAAGCCATGGCCCTGTGTGTGGGAGAGTAATACCCTGTGCATGTTAAAGAATACGATGGATGGCCTTGATGGGGCTACCATCTGTCCCCCAACAGCTGTTCCAGTTGGTCCCCTCCCCCAACCTCCTCTGAGCCTTTGGGGTCCTTGTGACCTGGCCATTTAGCCCACTGTGTGCAAAAAAAGTGCCGCTCAGAAGTCAAACAACCCAACCCTTTTGGAATTTTACCTTGAAATTTGGCACTTTAACTGGAACAACTACCTGAAACATTGGGGATTTTTGAAGCTTCCACCATGATTTCACACTGAGTTATGGCTGCCACAGACATCTTTAATTATTATAGATTTGGAAGATAATGGGATACACAACCTCACCTTACCATTCTAAGAGACCAAAATATGCTATCACCATCACTATTGTTCACTTTGAAATGGATAGCTCTTATGCTAAATTTATTGGCTGTGAGTTTTGATTTTAACGATTTCCATTCACTTTTCATGAAAAGTTTTTTTTTTAATTTCATAAATAAAACAAATACATTTTATGACAGGTGGAAACTGGAGCATTAAACAAGTATTTTAATTCTTGTTTTCTGTTTTACTACTCTTTAAGTTTAAAAACTTCTGGAATTTTTAATCATTTACTTGATTATTATTTTCATTTCAAAGATTAATTTTTATCATATCTGAAGTTAGCTTATCATACATCACACTTTTCTATCAAAACTATAAGAATTGGCACAGAGAATAGTGCTAAAGTTAGGATACTTTAGAATAACAATTTTATGCGGTATGAGTACTATTAACAATAATTTTATGTACTTTTAAGTCTTAGTTTAGGTAAGAGAATATTTATACACATTTTTTTCATAGTGATATTTTGGAACTGCAAATGGACATGACTCTACAACTTTACCTATGCAAGTATTACACTTTCCAAAAGCTTATTATATTGTAAAATACGAATATATTCAATTTTTACTCAGTACTTTAGATTATTTTTACACACATTTTTATAGTTTTTTAAAATCTCATATTTTAAAAGCAAAATAATTTTTTGCAGAGCTAAATTGTTAGGATTATTTAACACTGGCTAAAACTATGATTTTATAAGCCATATGATAAACCACATATTTTGATAAAAAAAGAAAAACTGAATATAAAATTTAATAATATATTTTTAATTGTTTATATTGAAATAATGAAATAAATTAGAAAAGCAGGAATAATTTTTTTTACTGAAGTCAAAATTAAAAATAAACGGTAAAATTTTGTTTTTATTAGAAAAAAATACCTAGGATGGAGCACATGAATGGCAAACATAAGGTCTCAGGATGGCATCAACATAATTTTATACTAAAAAGTACTTTGAAGAATAAGAAATGAATAGGCCAGTGCAGTATGGAGGTCCCTAATAAAAGTTTCACTAATCTTCTTTTGCTATGCACCAATCCCCTGTGATGATGCAAAGAACTAGCCAGGCCTAGCACCAAATATCTGACCCTGCCTTCTCATGGTGCAGACCGTTAGTACCTTTCAAAAGAGATACTCTCTTATGGAAGCGAACGGAAGTGGAGGGCTGCCAGATTAGTGTACCTACTGATCTGGACAACTATGGCTACTTTCTTATTTTTTCTACCCTGCTCAGGAGTCGTCAACCACACAGAGTCCTGGTCCTGACCATATAAACCTAATGGACTGAAATAAGGCTCAGAGCTTGATTATGAAACCCGAATTGGCTGCACTGGTGGGCTTCTGTGGAGGGAAAATCTTCTGCTGCATTTTCTGTTTGTTTGTGGGTTGACAGCCCCAAGTAAATAGATTCACAGGATATGTTTATCAGCTGGTAATGTATTCCTGAGCAGAGGTCATCGCAGGCACCTGAACTCTTTGCTTCTACTGGCATCATCAAATTCTACATTGGAGGAAGTCTTCCAGTGTAGATGGCTTCAGCCTTTAGTGGTGGGGGAACAGGTCTTTGCCCCATGTCTCTGATTAGTTGGGGCTGTTTGAGTTATTTTTTGAGTTGTTAGGGCTGTTTGATATTGTCGCCATTTCCTCTCTCAATAAATATAGTTTCTTTAAACATCCCACTAACCATTTTCTCTCCATAGGTAGTTGGAATGTGAGGACTCTGCACAGACCTTTTTCTCTTGATGTCCTCACAGAAGAATTCCACCATTATAATTTAGATATTCTCGGCTTACAAGAGACCAGATGGACAGGTAAAGGTGAGATACTTAAAAATAACTTTAAATTTCTCTTTACAGGGAGGGAGGATGGAAATCATCACCAAGGCATGGGTCTGCTGTTCAGCAGACATACCAGTGATGCTCTTCTAGGATATGAGTGCATTAATGAAACGTTTCTTACAGCAAAATTTCAGACAAGCATTAAAGACTTGAATGTTATGCCCCCACTGAGAATGCCGATGAGGATGAGAAGGATAGGTTTTACGGACAGCTTCAGGATATTTTGAATTCTGTCAAGAAAGGAGATATTACTATTGTTCTAGGTGACTTCAATGCCAAAGTTGGTACTGACTCTGACCTTTGGGAAGGAGTGATAGGCCCTTTTGGTATTGGTATCTGCAATGGCAATGGGCAACATCTCCTACAGGTAAGTAAACTCAATGGTTTCAGAATAACTAACACTTATTACAAACACCATGACATACATAAATACACATGGGTTTCACCTGATGGGCTGCATAAGAATATGATTGATTATATATTAATTAACAGCAAATGGGTTAGTTCTGTTAGGAATACCAGATCATGTAGGGGAGCTGAAATTGGATCTGACCATTACCTAGTTAAAAGTGTCTTGCAACTTAAACTTAAAAGTGCTGTGCTAAGGTTAAAAAATTTATCTTTAATACTGAAGCTCTGAAAGACCCAATTATAGCTAAAAGCTAACCATGATAGGTTACTTAGTCATTATGACAGTCATGGTTTGATTACTACAGAAGTTGAGGAAGAATGGGATCATTTTAAACAGGCTTTTTTGGAAACTAACAGTACTCTTTTAGGAAAAAACGAGCAGAGGAGGCAGAATTATTTGAGTGATAAGGCACTTGAGCTTATTTCAGAAAGAAAGAAAACTGCAGGAAGGTTCTTAATCAGTACCCTACTAGTCCTAATAGAAAGCATTACAGAAAGCTTAATAAACTTGTAAAGGATCAGTTAGCTGCTGATAAGAATATTTGGCTTGATGGCTTGGCTGACAAAGCCGAGGAAGCAGTTAGACAGCCACAACACCAGAGAGCTGTACCAGATAGTTAATGTTTTGTGTGGTAGAAAACGGACAGGTATACATTGATTGAAGGATAAACAAGGTAAGGTTAAAGAAGGTGAGGATTCTGTCATGGCTAGGTGGGCTGAGCATTTCAGTGATGTTCTAAACAATGTGGTTAGTTCTACTTCCATTGTTTGCAATGATGATAGATGCATTGGTAGCTTTAATGTTGGCCCTATAACACAATCTGAAGTTATTTTGGCTATTTCTAAACTTAAATTTCATAAATCCCCAGGGGTAGATGAAATTACTACGGAAATCCTTAGAGCTGGGAATGTTTCGGTTACCACTTGGATGACTGAAATTTTGAATATCTTTTATGATAAAGGCATGGTTCCTAAGGATTTTACCAGAGCTATTGTTATCCCTATTTTCAAAAAAGGTGATCGCAGTTCTTGTGATAACTATAGGGGTATCAGCCTACTCTCTGATCCAGGGAAAGTTCTTCGCATGATTGTGCTTAATAGAATTAAGAATCTGGTTGACAGGCAATTGCGTGATGAGCAATGTGGATTCAGAAGTGGTAGTTTCACTTAGGCAGATTGTTGAGAAATGTTTAGAGTTTCAGAAACCTTTGGTTGCTAGCTTTGTTGATTTCAAAAAGGCTTTCGATTCTGTTGATCGTCATAATTTGTGATTAATTGTGAGATCGTATGGCATACTAGAGTAGTTAACATAATGAAAGCTCTTTATAGTAACACTGAGTTGTGTGTGAGAGTTGGTAAAGCTTGTAGCAATTGGTTTAGCATTACTTCTGGTGTTCAACAAGGGTGCATTTTGTCTCCTTTTCTCTTTAGTTTGGTTATTGATTATGTTAGTGAAATTCACTTCAAGGGAAAGATTTTGGCCTTAAATGGTCTGGAGATAAGAAAATTTCTGATTTAGATTATGCTGATGATTTAGTGCTCTTGGCAAATGATGTTGATGAGATGAACTCTTTCATTTGAGATATTGATGAAACTGGTAGTAGAGTAGGTTTGGTTATAAACAGAGAGGAAACTATAGTGATGAAAATTGTTCAGGGAGTCTGTGATTCAGCAAATCTGAATGGTTGCAATCTTGAGCAGGTGTCACAGTTTAATTATCTTGGGAGCTATGTAACAGATACTGGTGATATGCTGAATGAGATTAACAGATGAATAGGGATTGCTGCCGGGACTTTTAAGAATCTATGGAGAGTGTGTAGAAATAGGCGTATACACCTAAAGACTAAAATTAGACTGTATAATAGTTTGGTTCTTTCTAGTGTTAGTTATGGTAGTGAAACTTGGACATTTTGTAAACAAGATTACAGGAAACTAGATGCTTACGCAGTATCTTGGGCATTAGGTGGTTCAACTTTGTAACTAATGATGAGGTTAGGCAAAGGAGTTTGCAACCTCCTTTAAGCAGCGTATTGTGCAGAGAGAGACTCCGTTGGTTTGGCCATGTTGCCTGTATGAATAATTATAGATTGGCGAATAGGGTTATGAACAGTGTGCCTAAAGGTCTCAGAAAGAAGGGGGATGCGGTGGGCAGACAAATGTCAAACAGGACCTTATTAGAATTGGTGTGCAGTGGCCAGATGCAGCAGATGTAGCTCAGGACAGACTTGCTTGGAGAACTAAATTGCACGGTCTGGTTGGACCTCCATAGCCCATGGCTGCTTGAGGATGATGATGAATCTTCTTTCCAACATATCTTGGGATGTGAATGTGGCCATTGCTAGTTCCCAAGCAGAATGGAGATAACTCTTTACAGACACCAATTCAAATAATAACATTAAGAGTATAGTCTGAGATGCAGACAGTTCAATGAATAATGTGAATGTAGCTCAACTTTTCTTAGTTATGTGTTAATGATGCTTATTTATACAAGCTGTGACAGATCTGGTGTCAATTTTAAAATTAACAGATATTCATAGATTTGAACTGGATCGATGTATTTGACAGATTCATCAACCATCCCATGCCACAACATTCCTCTGGTTGTTCTAGAATCTGGGTGACTATATATAATATATATACATACACCGAAGAACCAAATTTTATGACCAGCATGTATTCATGCAAATCGAAGTAACTACAGTAAACAATGTTGTAAACAATGAAATGGTATAAATAACACCTGACACTGAGCACTGTTAATCAAGTGTTATTCTTGTTCTTCAGATGAGAAATTCAGTGACTTAAGTGAGTTTGAGAAAGGCGAAATTGTAAATGGCCAGATGACTGGGTCAGAGCATTTTTGAGATGGCAAGGCTTTATTTTAGCCTTGCTGCTTTGGAATTATATAAAAAAAAATAATTTTGTTTCATGATGATGATGATGATGAAACCATAGTTCATCATCATCATCATCAAGCAGCCATGGGCTACGGAGGTCCAACCAGACCGTGCAATTTAGTTCTCCAAGCAAGTCTGTCCTGAGCTACATCTGCTGCATCTGGCTACTGCACACCAATTCTATAGTACTGTGCAAATTAGTTGGGACAATAGAAAAATGCAGTAACAAAGACACAGCTAAAATATTTATTTGTTTAATAGTGTACATAGTTAATAGTGAATGTGACCCTCCCCCCCTTAGCTTTAATTACTTCTTTCACCCTCTCAACCATTGATGCTACTAACTTTCCACATACCTCTATCACTTCAGGGTCGTGATACCACACTTTCATGACACTTTCTATCATTTTGGTTTTCATTGTGCAATCCATCTTAGATATGCGCGCTTTAATAATGGCCCACAAATTTTCAATGGGGTTTAGATCGGGTGAATTTCCTGGCCACTCCAATACCTTCAAATGTTGCTGTGTAAAGAAGCTCTTAGCAAGCTTAGAATTGTGGCATGGAGCCAGATCCTGTCGAAATACCCCATCACCATTAGGAAACAGCTTCTGCAGTGTTGCGACCATTTTCGCCTCCAGAACGCCTATGTACTTTTTGCTGTCCATCATTCCTTCAATGGGGTGAAGCATCTGTGGCCCAGAAGCTGTGAAACATCCCCAAAACATGACCTTGGGTGGGTGTTTGTGGGATTGCTGGATGTGGCTGAATTGAAGAGGTTCTCCTGGTGAGTGGCAGACGAAATTTGACCTGTAGCCATACACCTCAAAGTGGGTTTCGTTGGAAAATATCACTTTTTCCCCAATTCTCCACAGTCCAGTCTCAATGTTTCTTTGCCCAGGATAGCCTTTTTTTGCTTCATAGCAGGTGTCAAAAGCTGCTTTTCGGAGGGGCGTCCACATTCCAGAAGGCAACGACGTATGGTGGAAGCATCTATATTAACCCCACGAGACGCAACCCCCCTTTTGATGTCTCCACTGGTCTTCAATCTCGGGGTAAAGACAGTGAAGCCAATGAGGGCAAACAGCGTCATAATGGAGTGCAGCTCTCAGAGTGACATGGACTGTCTAAAAAAGGCAGTAGACAGCCATGATACACTAAAGGATATCCCCGAGGCCAAGTCAGCCAAAAGGCTAAGGCCAAAGATCATGGTTTGCGGGGTGGAAAGGACATCCGCCACGAGGACCTACAGAGGGTCATCTAGAGCCAGAACGGATTAGGGAATGAACACACGGATCTAGCCCCGCTGTTCTCAGTGGAGGCATGGGTGGAGAACACGGTCCACTGGGTGCTGGAGGCAAGTAGTGCCTCACACAGGAAGTTACTAGATGTAGGTAAGTTAAACTGGGATGGTCATGTTTCGTGAAGGATTACATCTGAGTGCTCAGATGCTATAAATGTTACGCATTTGGGCACATGCAAAAGGATTGTATCAAAAGACGCAACGGTGTTCTCAGTGCGCGGGCAAGGATTCATACAAGGAGTGCAAGAAGTCCAAGCCTAGATGCATAGTTTGCAAAAATGCAAACAAGGAGCATGGGGCCAAATATGACATTGGCCCAGTGCGATGGACCCAACGTGTCCGTCGTACTGCCGAGAATTGAAGTTGTTGCGCAAGCGTACCGACTATGGGCAGTAGGCCCCCAGGTGAGCAGAGGGCGAGTCTAAAATTTATACAGATAAATTTAAATGGGGCAAGGGCCGCAATGGGCCAACTCAGCCAGGAGATAAAAGAAGAAGGAGTCGATGTTGCTCTAGTGCAGGAATCATACTGCACTGAGAACATCATAAGGGGATTCCCTCTGACCAGCAGGCTATTTAGCATAAAAGGAGCCAAGCCAAAAGCTGGAATTGTCGTTTTGAATCCCAAAGTGAATGCCATCCTGGCATATCACACAGAGACTATAGTAGTAGTGGAGATCGGCTACGGACAATTATTAGTACACATCATCTCCATTTACTGTCCTCCAAATAACAACATAGAGGACCTGTTGACTGAGTTACAAAACGTCCTAACTCGGGTTAACTCTAAGAACATAATAGTAGGCGGGGACTTCAATGCGAAGCATCCCCTGTGGGGTTCAAACAGACAAGATGTCAGAGGTGATATGACTCTGGATTTTATCAACTCTGCTGATTTATTTTTATTAAACGATTGGGATACACCAGCTACGTTCCATGGCCCGAGAGGTCAGAGCTGGATTGACTTGACCCGGGCAACGCCTCGGATGTTCCCTATGGTCCAGATTGGTGCGTTAGCAATAAGGTCACTAACAGTGACCACAATTATATCGTGTTCCAGGTGGGTGGAACAACATCTCCCCCACACTATGTAAAAAGGTTTGCGGTGGGCAGGACTCCTGACTGGTGTAAGCTCCTGCACTGTATGACACCGGAACTGGCGAAGATCGGCCAGCACGTCACGAATATAGGTGATTGTATTTCTCTGAACAACATCCTAAGAGAACTGATGAAGTGTATAAGCATTGGATGTGAGACAACCTTTGGGTTTAAGAGGCAAACCAGGATAGGCAGTAGATCGATGCCCTGGTGGACACCCGAGCTCAGTGTAAAAAGGAAAAGGGTACGAGCTCTGAGAAGAAAGTATCAAAGGTGTCACAATGGGGAGAGAAGCACCAGAGAGGAAATATACAGGAAGGAACAGGCTGAGTATAAGCGCAGCTGGCCTCCTGGCAAAAGTTTTGCAGCGATATCTCTGAACAGAACCCATTTACTCTGCAGTACAAGCTAGCAATGGGAAAGGACTTAAAACCCCTGGAAGTTGAATCTGTTCGCAAAGAAGATGGATCCAAGACCTCTTCCTTTGGCGAGACAATCCAGGTACTATTAGATGAATTATTCCCTAACGATGATAGGAGCTCTGATGATGAGGAACATCAACTCCTTAGGGAACATAGCAGGATACCACCGGATACGGCAGATGACGTTCCGTTTAAGAAAAAGGAAGTAGGAGAGGTAATCAGAGATATGGCCCGGGGTAAAGCCCCGGTATACCATGGCCTGACTGTGGAAATTATATCTCAGGTGTTTAACAAACACAAAGATCTGTTCACCCAGCTCTTCAACACTTGTTTGAAACTGGGAGCTTTCCCACAAGCCTGGAAACAGGCTGACCTGGTCCTTTTCAATAAGGCAGGCATAGACCCGGCAGATGAAAGATCGTACAGACCAATATGTCTGTTGCCGGTGTTGGGAAAAGTACTGGATAAACTCCTGACAAACAGGATGTATTTCCACTGTTTCAAAAACGGATTCCTGAACCCCAAGCAATTTGGGTTCAGGACAGACCAGTCCACCACAGCCGCTATCAAACAAGTGGTGAACATTGTTAAGGTAAACAGAATGCACAAGATGCATACCTCTCTTATAGCCTTAGACGTGATGGGCGCCTTTGACAATGTCTGGTGGCCCGCTATACTAAATAGATTAAAAGAATGTTCTTGTTCCAGGAACATATTTGTTCCAGTGGCCAATTACCTCAATGAGAGGATGGTCAGATACTCCCACGCTAGCGGGTCAGCCTCAAGAAACTTGGAAAGAGGCTGCCCACAGGGTTCGTGTAGTGGACCATTCCTCTGGAACTTGGTCGCCGATACTGCCCTGGAGTTAACCCTACCAGAGGGCGTCTGGCTCCAGGCCTATGCTGCTTGTTATAACAGCACCCTCCAGAGCGAGACTGGAGACTGCTGGCAATGCAGCACTATCAATACTAGAAGGATGGTGTCTGTGCAATAAGCTTGGGTTCAGCTTTGCTAAGACAACAGCCATGACGGTTGCTAAAGAGGGTGTCTTCAAAAAGAGGTACCCTATTTATAAATTACAAGGCAAAAACATCTGCCACATGACGACTCTTAAGTACTTGGGGATCACTCTGGATGAGAGGATGAGCTGGATCCCGCACTTGCAGGACCTTAAAGCAAAATGCACTAATGTTATGTGCAAGCTGGGGCGAATGGCTCGCGTCTCATGGGGACTCAGAAGCGAAGTCCTCAAAGAAATTTATCTGAGGGGAACGAAGCGGATCCTAACCTATGGTGTGGGTGCCTGGTGGCACCCAATGGACCACTCCATAATGTGTAGAAAGCCGATTGCAGCCCAATGACCAGCTTTACTGCGTATCACCAGGGCTTATAGGACGACATCTATGGATGTCCTCCTGGTGTTAGCAGAGATCCCTCCGCTATTTTTGATGGTCGGCAAAGAAGCGACCATTTTTAGAGTCCTGCAGGCTAAGGAGAAAGCAACATTTCCTCGGAGTCCAGTATGACCCAGAGGATTACGAATCTAATACCGCTAAGTGGGAACTCCATCCCATGAGAAGACTGTGTGTCCTGGTCCACGGAGTTACCATCAGGAACAGAGATATACACCGATGGTTCCAAGAGCGAGGATGGTATGGGCCTAGCCTTCACTGTCTACAATCAAGGAGCCAAGGTGTATGACTATAATAGGAGGGTTACAAATAATAGCTCAGCCTTCCAAGCAGAGCTGCTTTCTATCAGAGAGGCCCTCAATGACGGTAGTCAGGATAACGACATACGGCTGAGCCAGGCAGCTCTGCAAGCACTTGAAGATGCAAACCACAGGCATCAGATAGTGAATGAAATCAAGTGCATCCTGGGCAATCAGAACATGCCCAGAGTATCCTTCTCCTGGATCAAGGCACATGTAGGTCATGAAGGGAATGAGCGGGCAGACGAACTGGTCAGCTCCGCAGGTAATAATACTCAACCTGTGCTAGTGGTAAAGACTTCTTAAAACACCCTGAAGTTTATAATCGGACAGCCAGGCAGCTCTGCAAGCACTTGAAGATGCAAACCACAGGCATCAGATAGTGAATGAAATCAAGTGCATCCTGGGCAATCAGAACATGCCCTGAGTATCCTTCTCCTGGATCAAGGCACATGTAGGTCATGAAGGGAACGAGCGGGCAAACGAACTGGTCAGCTCCGCAGGTAATAATACTCAACCTGTGCTAGTGGTAAAGACTTCTAAAAACACCCTGAAGTTTATAATTGGTCGAAGAGTACTAACAGAGTGGCAGAGGCTCTGGGATACGACTGAGAATGGTCTTCAAACAAAGACATTCTTGAAAAGGGTTAGTCTATCCCTGATGTCCTCTGACCACTATTTGACGCAGGTCCTTACGGACATGGGAGCTTCCCCAAATACCTGGAGCGGTTTAAGATCGCTACCCACAGTTACTGTGGCTGCGGGGCTCCAGATGCGGGTGTCGGGCACTACATCCTCAGGTGTCCGATTACAGAAGGGTTCGCTAACGAACTCGGGGACTCCCAAGCGATCAATGAGGTAGCAGGCGAGCTGGTCACAGTGTACATTGAGAGTGCCTGTGTCAGGGCACACTTGAGGGACATAGGCTGGCTTGTGTGCTGGCTCCGGGACTCTCTTCTTTGAGGTCAGGAGCTGCTTTCTCTCTCTTGCTCATTTTCCTACTTTCACCCTGGGATGCACTCAGCACCCCCTTTAACACCACCCATACTCCAAGTCCCTACTGGTCTCCTCTGAGACAAACCTTATCTTTCACTTCTAGGCTTCTCTTGCCAAGCACGTGTAGTGTCGTGAGACGGAGCACGTGCTTTCCCCATGGGGGGCGGGTCCCGAAGGACTACCCCCCACCCCAAAATAAAGAGAGGTCTTCTTCGGGTCTATGATACTAATTCTTTGAATTAGATTATCATCTCTAGGGGTGGTTTTTCTTTTCCTTCCACAATGTCCTTTACAGAAAGTGTCCACAGACCCTGTCTCCTTATGCAGCTTCATGATCCATTAAATGCTGGATTTCCCAACGACAACTGCTTTTGCTATCTGCCTAGCAGTAAATTAAGTTGTTTTCGCGTAAATTGATTATTTTAGCTCGTTTACGGTGATTTTAGGCGTGATGTCCATGATGTATTTAATAAAAAAAAGTTTCCAATGAAAACTGTGAACTACTTACATAATCACGTCCTCAGCCTATGAAATATCAATTCCGACTAAAATGGAAGTGTAAATAATAGCAGAGTAACACAACAGACAATTCTAGACTTTCAGATATCGCCCTGCTCCAAATCTAAACTTGTGCGTGTCCATTGCAGGGACACGCGCAAATTTAGACTCTGCAGAGGAAAGTACTTAGCGTTCCTTCGCTTGTCCCAACTAATTAGCACAGTACTGTAATAAGGTCCTATTTGACATTGTCTGCCCATTGCATCCTAGGTCTCCCCCTCTTTCTGAAGCCTTTAGGCACACTGTTCATAACCCTATTCGCTAATCTGTAATTATACATACAGGAAACATGGCCAAACCAACAGAGTCTCTCTGTGCACAGTATGCTGCTTAAAGGAGGTTGCAGACTACTTTGCTTAACTTCATCATTACTTACAAAGTTGAACCACCTAATGCCCAAGATACTGCGTAAGCATCTGGAATCAAAAGCATCTAGTTTCCTATTATCTCGTTTACAAAGTGTCCAAGTTTCACTACCATAACTAACCCTAGAAAGAACCAAACTATTATACAGTCTAATTTTAGTCTTTAGGTGTATACGATTATTTCTCCACACTCTACATAGATTCTTAAAAGTCCCAGCAGCAATCCCTATTACTCTCTTAATCTCATGCTGGACATCACCAATATCTATTACATGGCTCCCAAGGTAATTAAACTGTGACACCTGCCCAAGACTGCAAACATTCAGGTTAACTGAACCACAGCCTGCCTGACCAATTTTTATCACTTTAGTTTTCTCTCTGTTTATAACCAAACCTACTCTACTACCAGTCTCATCAACAGCTCGAATGAAAGAGTTCATCTCATCAACATCATTTGCCAAAATGGCTAAATCCTCAGCATAATCTAAATCAGAAATTTTCGTATCTCCAGTCCATTTAAGGCCAAAATCTTTCCCTTGAAGTGAATTTCGCATAACATAATCAATAACCAAACTAAAGAGCAAAGGGGACAAAATGCACCCTTGTCGAACACCAGAAGTAATGCTAAACCAATTGCTACAAGAACTCTCACACACGACTCAGTATTATTATAGAGAGCTTTCATTATGTTAACTAACTTGTCTGGTATACCATATGATCTCACAATCAACCACAAATTATGACGATCAACAGAGTCGAAAGCCTTTTTGAAATCAACAAAGCTAGCAACCAAAGGTTTCTGAAACTCTAAACATTTCTCAAGAATCTGCCTAAGTGAAAATATCTGATCCACACATCCCCTACTACTTCTGAATCCACATTGCTCATCACGCAATTGACTGTCAACCAGATTCTTAATTCTATTAAGCACAATCATGGAAAGAACTTTACCTGGAACAGAGAGTAGGCTGATACCCCTATAGTTATCACAAGAACTGCGATCACCTTTTTCGAAAATAGGGATAACAATAGCTCTGGTAAAATCCTTAGGAACCATGCCTTTATCATAAAAGATATTCAGAAATTCAGTCATCCAAGTGGTAACCGAAACATTCCCAGCTCTAAGGATTTCCGTAGTAATTTCATCTACACCTGGGAATTTGTGAAGTTTAAGTTTAGAAATAGCCAAAATAACTTCAGATTGTGTTATAAGGCCAACATTAAAGCCACCAATGCATCTATCATCATTGCAAACAATAGGAGTAGAACTAACCACAATGTTTAGAACATCACTGAAATGCTCAGCCCACCTAGCCATGACAGAATCCTCACCTTCTTTAACCTTACCTTGTTTATCCTTCAATCAATGTATACCTGTCCATTTTCTACCACACAAAACATTAACTATCTGGTACAGCTCTCTGGTGTTGTGGCTGTCTAACTGCTTCCTCGGCTTTGTCAGCCAAATATTCTTATCAGCAGCTAACTGATCCTTTACAAGTTTATTAAGCTCTCTGTAATGCATTCTATTAGGACTGGTAGGGTATTGATTAAGAACATTCCTGCAGTTTTCTTTCTTTCTGAAATAAGCTCAAGTGCCTTATCACTCAAATAATTCTCCTCCTCTGCTCGTTTTTTCCTAAAAGAGTACTGTTAGTTTTGAAAAAAGCCTGTTTAAAATGGTCCCATTCTTCCTCAACTTCTGTAGTAATCAAACCATGACTGTCATAATGACTAAGTAACCTATCATAGTAAGCTTTTAGCTATAACTGGGTCTTTCAGAGCTTCAGTATTAAAAGTAAATTTTTTAACCCTAGCACAACACATTTTAAGTTTAAGTTGCAAGACACTTTTAACAAGGTAATGGTCAGATCCAATTTCAGCTCCCCTATATGAACTGGTATTCCTAACAGAACTAGCCCATTTGCTGTTAATTAATATATAATCAATCATATTCTTATGTAGCCCATCGGGTGAAACCCATGTGTACTTATGTATGTCGTGGTGTTTGTAATAAGTGTTGGTTATTCTGAAACCATTGAGTTTACTTACCTGTAGGAGATGTTGCCCATTGCAGCTACCAATACCAAAAGGGCCAATCACTCCTCCACAAAGGTCAGAGTCAGTACCAACTTTGGCATTGAAGTCACCTAGAACAAGGGTAATATCTCCTTTCTTGACAGAATTCAAAATATCTGGAAGTTGTCCATAAAACCTATCCTTCTCATCCTCATCGGCATCCTCAGTGGGGGTATAACAGCAGATAACATTCAAGTGTTTAACGATTGTCTGAAATTTTGTTGTAAGTAACCTTTCATTAATGCACTCATATCCTAGAAGAGCATCACTAGTGTGTCTGCTGAGAAGCAGACCTATGCCTTGGTGATGTTTATTGTCTTCCCTCCCTGAAAAGAGAAATTTAAGATTATTTTTAAGAATCTGACCTTTACCTGTCCATCTGGTCTCTTGCAAGCCGAGAATATCTAAATTATAAAAGTAGAATTCTTGTGTGAGGACATCAAGAGAAAAAGCTCTGTGCAGAGTCCTCACATTCCAACTACCTATGGAGAGAAAATGGTTAATGGGATGTTTAAAGAAACTATATTTATTGAGAGAGGGAATGCTGATAATATAAAACACCCCCTAATTGCAGACATGGGGGAAACACCTGTTCCCCCACCACTAAAGGCTGAAGCCATCTACACTGGAAGACTTCCTCCAATGTAGAATTTGAAGATGCCAGTAGAAGCAAAGAATTCAGGTGCCTACGATGACCTCTGCTCAGGATTATCCACCAGCTGATAAACATATCCTGTGAATCTATTCACTTGGGGCTGTCAACCCATAAACAAACAGAAAACACAGCGGAAGATTTTCCCTCCACAGAAGTCCACCAGTGCAACAAATTCAGGATCCATAATCAAGCTCAGAGCCTTATATCAGTACAGTCCAGTAGGTTTATATGGTCAGCACCAGGACCCAGTGTGGTTGACCACTCCTCAGCAGGGAAAAAAAAATAAGAAAAGTAGCCACACTAATCTGGCAGTACTAACCAGGGCCGCCCTCCATGGTTAGTACCGTGAAAACTGGTCTTAGGAGGGAAGAACCACCAGCAAAGTGTGGGTTGACCACGACTCATTGATGCTAGAGGCGAGCGAAGGCTATCCTGTATAGTATGAGCCAACAGAAAGGATACTGTGGCACAAGTCACATGCAATTTGAAATAAATATTGAGATAAACTCAGATAAACTTGACAGTTCAACATCTAGTATTAAATAGGCACTTTTTGACGTCAATTTCAATTTTAGAGGAAAAATTGTCTGAGCCGGGTGGGATACAAACCCACGACCTCCTGATAACATGTCAGGTGCTCTGGACCACTGAGCTACCGGCCACCGATCAAGATCTCCTCTAATTAAAGCTATGAACATTCCCTTTATGTCACATATAGCTGTTATTTTAGGCGATTTTTAGCCCTAGCGGCTTTTTATTTGCAATAGATGGAAAGCATGTCTTACAAGTATGCTAATGATAATTTAATATTGAGATCAATTCAGATAAACTTGACAGTTCAACATCCAGTAATAAATAGGCACTTTTTTTTACGTTGATTTCAACTTTAGAGGAAAAACTGTCTGAGCCGGGTGGGATACAAACCCATGACCTCCTGATAACATGTCAGGTGCTCTGGACCATTGAGCTACCGGCCACCGATCAAGATCTCCTCTAATTAACGCTATGAACATTCCCTTTATGTCACAAACAAAACTGTTGACTTTATCCCCCCCCCCCCCCCAATAGGGGACCATCTTGACACGTTGGGGAGGCTTCGGGCCCAGCAACCGGTCGAAGGCTTTGCTGACTGGATTGGGTCCCCCGTTGGGCAAAGCCAAGACCAACTAAGGTCGAAGACATCGCTGACCGGTTGGGCGGGGTCAAGACCTCAAATCAGGTGCTCCGTGGAGCAAGTTCAATGGCACAGCCGAACGGATTTGGTCCCCTAGTAGGCACGAGCTCTTTCAAAGTCTGGGCCTCACTAAGAGTCTCCATCCTGGGTGCCGAGCGAATTTGGATCTACATATTCTTGTTCATGCCTAACCGGGAAACAGATTAAATTTCAGGTTTCTACCGGTGGTTAGCTTTCCTTTTATAGGACTGCTGCCATGTGAGATCGGGGATGAGGTGCGTCCATATGGCGCATTCTTGCCCCCGACTCTAGATAGTCACGGCTTTCCGTTAACTTGGTAGTGTCGTAAAGACGGAACTGGGGATTGCCATGGTTGCCGAACATCTGGCAACAAATAGTACATTTGTTGAGTTTATCTCAATATTTATAATCATTAGCATACTTGTAAGATATGATTTCCATCTATTGGCCAATAGAAAGCCGCTAGGGCCAAAAATTGGCTAAAATAACGCCCATATGTGACATATAGGGAATGTTCATAGCGTTAATTAGAGGAGATCTTGATCGGCGGCCGGAGCTCAGTGGTCCAGAACACCTGACATGTTATCAGGAGATCATGGGTTCGTATCACACCTGGCTCAGACAATTTTTCCTCTAAAATTGGAATTGACATCAAAAAGTGCCTATTTATTAATGGATGCAGTTTTAATGCTGGTGACAGGAGTAATGTGTCACAACACACAGTACATCGAACCCTGCTGAAAATTCGGTTGCATAGCTGTTCCGAGTGCCCATGCTAACCTCAGTTTACCATTGAAAGCACCTACAAAGGGCAAGCGAGCATCAAAACTGGACCTTGAATGATTGGAAGAAAGTGGTCTGGTGCGATGGGTTGGGTTGTTTTACCTCTGAGCGGCACTTTTTTGCACACCATGGGCTAAACAGCCAAGTCACAAGGACCCCGAAGTCTCAGAGAAGGTTGGGGAAGGGGACCCACTGGAACAGCTGTTGGGAGACAGATGGTAGTCTCCCGTCAAGGCCATACAGTGTGTTCTTTAATGTGCACAGGGTATGCACAGGGTATTCCAACACACAGGGCCACGGCTTAACGTTCCACCCGATGAATAATGGCCTTTCCAAGCCCATCGGTGTCCCCTACTGACTGTGGGCAGGGCGGGGAATTTTGCAGAGATAAATCTCAACGCTGACCCAGATGGGACTCGAACCTGGGAACTACAGATTACGAGCCTGGCGCGCTGCCGACTGAGGTAGCGCCCCCCCCCCTCCCCTCTGCTCTGATGAATCTCATTTCCTGTTGCACTATATGGGTAGCTGGGTACATGTACATAGTTTACCTGGGGAAGTGTTGGCACCAGGATGCACCATGGGATGAAAACAAGCTGGTGGAGGAAGTGTAATGCTTTGGTCAATGCTCTGCTGGGAAACCCTGGGTCCAGTTATTCATGTGCAGGAAACTATGTCTGTTGCCTACGTAAACATCATTGCAGACCAGGTTGTTGAGTAAAGACGGAAACCGAAGATGGAAAAAAAAAAGTAAGTAAAGATAAGTAAAGGTAAAGACGGAAAAAAAAAAGACATACACCATTGCCTTTCATGGCAATGGTGTATGTCTTTTTTCAGCAGGATGATATACCATGCTACACTGCCCAGATTGTTTGAGAATGGTTCATAGAACACGAGGAAGACTTCCAGGTATTCCCCTCACCTTCAAATTCCCCAGACATCAATCCAATCTGTGGTGTTTGTTGGAACAGCATATCCGATCTGTGGTGGTACAACCACGTAACTTACAAGAGTTAAAGTATCTGCTGTTAACGTATTGGTACCAGATACCACAAGACACCTTTAGAAATCTTGAAGCGTCCATGCCTTGCTGGGTAAGAGATGTTTTGGCGGCATGTGGAGGACCAACATCATATTAGGCATGTGGTCATAATGTTTTGGCTCTTCAGTGTATATATATGTATACTATAAAAACATAATATGATACTTTCAACAACATTTTAGAATTCTTACATCATTTCTCATATTAATAGCAATTTGCAGAATTGAGTCACCAGATTCAGATAACTTAATAATTTTCCCTCACTTAATAAATTCGCTGATGTGAATGCAATATTTCCTAACACATACCCAAAGCATTGCACTCTCTTAGCTAGACATATACTTCTGTTTGCAAAAATCATTTCCCAGAAAGGGTTTACAAAAAATACTAGCACACACACACACCAAAAAAACTGCCTTTATGACTCTGTGTTGCTATGCCAATTGTCTTGAAAAGCTAATATTTACATATTTACACCTGAACAACATTTACACAAATTTTCAAATGAATTTGTCCACTCCATTTAAGTCAGGCAATTTCAGTGCTAAGCAGTGTAAATTGAGGTATTGGCGATGGTATATTTAAATTTATGTTATCATGAATATAATAAATTTCTGCTCATAAGCAAGAGCTTTAAATTTTACTGTGATCTACAAAATACCTGTGATTTTTCTATGTAGCTTATACAAAGTCAGATTTCCATTATTGTAGTCCTTAGAATTAAAATATATATTAAAATATGTTCTGATATCATACAGGGTGATAAAAAAGTTATTGTGCACCTGATAATAAATGGGAGATTCGTACCTGTACAATTACAATACATGTTGAAAATGCGTCCCGTGAGTTCCCAGACGTTTAGTGACACATTGAACTGTGTTCTTTAAGACGTTGTTCAGCACAGCACAATCCACATTCCGAATGCATTCTGCGATGGCCATCTTCAAATCATCAATTGTGTGGGGTTTGTCCAAATACAGAATTTTTCATTGCACCCCAGAGATAAAAATCGAGTGGGGAGAGATCCGGGGATCTTGGAGGCCAAATGTTTTTCGAAATGATAAACACATAGTGCTCTCAAACACATAGTGCTCTCAAACACATAGTGCAAGAGTGCCCATAGACATATGCGATGTGTGGGACATGCACCATCCTTCTGAAAGTAGGCCCTGTTAATTTCATCTTTGACAATTGCACAAAGAAAGGATAAAGGATATTGTCACAATATCGTTGGGAGTTGACAGTCTCAGAGAAAAAAATGGGTCCGACTATGTGCCTACACAAAATTCCAACCCAAACACCTGATCATGCAGTGGCGACTCGTGGAACTCATGGGGATTGTGTGAGGACCAGAGGAGTGAGTTTTGACTGTTTATGTACCCTGACAAATGGAAGTACGCCTCATCTGTAAAGAATGTGATGTCCAAAATGTCCTTTACTTCATGGTTAAGAAAGTCTACAAACCACCTGCAGTATGCACTCCACTTACCACTGTCAGCAGATTTTAATTCAAGCACGGATGTGATTTTGTAAGGCCTAGGTGATTTTTTGCATATAGCATGGGCACTCTTGCACTACACTCTTGCTCTACATGGGCACTCTTGCACTTACAGCCATATGGGCCATGCCATATGAAACACCAACCTTGTTGCGACAATCTCCTGATGGACTTTTTCGGGCTTTGGTGCATGTAGATTATCCAACACTTTCTCCTCTGTCAGTATTGATGGCCTACCAGATCTGGGTGTGTCACACACAGAACCGGTTTCCCAGAATTTCTGAATCAACTGCCACACTGCATTACAATGGGGCACCTTATTTTCCAAAAACTGTGCCTGAAATCGTTGTTGAACGTCTTGTGTGCATTCTCCACCATACCGAAACACATATTCCACAAGGAATGTACGCTCCTCAACAGATAACACCATTGCCATAACTCACGTCTACAGTGCCTGACTGCTTGGCTCAATGTGACTCAGGGGCAGGGTGGCTCAGTCAGTAGCACGCCAGGCTTGTAATCTGTAGTTCCCAGGTTCAAGTCCCAGCTGGGTCAGCATTGAGATTTATCTCCACAAAATTTCCCACTCTGCCCACAGTCAGTAGGGGACACTGATGGGCTTGGAAAAGGCCGCCGTCCATCGGATGGGATGTTAAGCTGTGGCCCCATGTGCGGGAGAGCCATACCCTGTGCACTTTAAAGAAATGCTGGATGGCCTTGATGGGAGGCTACCATTTGTCTCTCAAAAGCTGTTCCAGTGGGTCCCCTCCCCCAACCTTCTATGAGCCTTCGGGGTCCATGTGACCTGGCCATTTAGCCCATGGTGTGCAAAAAAGTGCCGCTCAGAGGTAAAACAATCCAACCCACTCAATGTGGCTCACTGACTGCTTGGCAGGCAGACAACAATGATTGTCTCTCTCCCACTAATGCCATCACATGTCCCTAAATGTTTCGAGATGCACTAGATACACTTTCAATGTTTATTGTAATAGTGAAGGTATTCCTCATCAGGTGCACAGAGACTTTTTGATCACCCTGTATCTATATATTTATATTATAGTATCTTTTTTTAAAAGAACTAGATTCTATCAGATCAAAATAATAAAAATATGCCAGTTGAGGCTTTTCCCACACTCTACAAGTAAAATAATTACATGCATTGTTTCCAACTCAACCATTTTTTTATCCCCTTGAAAATGGACTAACATTTAAATTCTAAGTGTGACTTTTATTTTTAATTACAGCTGTCTGTCTGGTTAGCCTGGAATGCCATTTGGATAGCATTTCTTTTAAATTACTACTTATTAAATAATTTTTCAAGCAAAAAAAAAGATCACGTAACACAATGAAATATCCCTTACTTATTGCTATGTTTAGGAGTTGGCCTGTGTTCTTGTTGAAGATCAGGTACATAAGGCTCTTGTTCTTTACCTACTTCTCTAGTATGGTTTTCTGGAATTCCTTGCCTTTGATGATTGGTAGGCTGGACTTTGGTTTCTTCAATCTTATTCGTTTCTTCCCAGTTGCTACCCTGTTTGGCAATATCAAAATGATAAATAACTAAGTAAGAAATAAAATTGCTCAATTAAAAACTTAGGTATATTTTATTTGTAATGAAATACATATAACATAGGGTTTATCTTCTGGTTTTGTTGGAGTCTACCATTTTAAAATCAGGTTCTGATCAAAAAGGCATAAAAAACTTATCAAAGTCACAAAAATTATCCCTCATATAAGAATATGAGGGATAATTTTTGTTCATGATATAGTTATATGATGAATAAATCAGGAAATGTCGCTTGTCACAAGTTTAATACCGAGTCCATGTTATGAAGATTATAGCTTGATAACCTATCATATAGGCAGACTATCAAACCAGAGCAAAAAAGCAACCATCATGACTTACCTGGCGATTGAACCCAGGTCTCTTCAATCCACAGACAATTACTTGGCCACCACTACTCAGTTTTTTATATATGAGACAGGAAGTTAATTTTCATCTTCATAATGAACCTAAACAGTTTAGTGAGTAACAGCAACAAATTACATGTCATTTTCATTCATTTGAAAGGTGAAACCTGATGCCATTTACTAACATTGTCATTACTTAGGGTTAAAAAAAGGACAGATTCATAAATTTCTAAAATAAATGGTACAGTTAGCATCTTTTAAGAGACTGCACATTTGTTCCTTCCATGTCATGTCTTTTGCCCTTGTTTCTAGTAAACAACAAATTTTACTGGATGCAAGGCATTAATAATTAATTCATTATATAAAAGTTAAACCTTAGTATATATAATAGTCTTAAGAATTTGAAGGATAAGAAAAACAAATTATCATTAATAGGCAAATGGTTAACATCTACTAGAAAGGGCCAAATTGTCAACATAACCTAGGTAAGATATTTTCAAATCTCAAGACCAGGGTTTCTAATTAGTAGGCTATGATAAAAAAAAAATTACAAAATGCAGATGATCTGACCCTGACTCGATAATTTTTACATAATTATTTTAGTTTTATAACCTCCCTTATTTTCTCATATAACTTTTGAAGTGTAGAATTGTCTATGATTATTTCATAGTTAATAAAAGGAAATAAAAAAAGTTTTGAAATGTAACATTTGACATTTTATTAATTATGCATTGGCAGCTTTAATGTTGGCCCTATAACACAATCTGAAGTTATTTTGGCTATCTCTAAACGTAAACTTCATAAATCCCCAGGGGTAGATGAAATTACTACAGAAATGCTCAGAGCTGGGAATGTTTCGGTTACCACTTGGATGACTGAAATTTTGAATAACTTTTATGATAAAGGCATGGTTCCTAACGATTTTACCACAGCTATTATTATCCCTATTTTCAAAAAAGGTGATCACAGTTCTTGTGATAACTGTAGGGGTATCAGCCTACTCTCTGTTCCAGGTAAACTTCTTTCCATGATTGTGCTTAATAGAATTAAGAATCTGGTTGACAGGCAATTGCGTGATGAGCAATGTGAATTCAGAAGTGGTAGGGGATGTGTAGATCAGATATTTTCACTTAGGCAGATTCTTGAGAAATGTTTAGAGTTTCAGAAACCTTTGGTTGCTAGCTTTGTTGATTTAAAAGGCTTTCGACTCTGTTGATTGTCATAATTTGTGGTTGATTGTGAGATCATATGGTATACCAGACAAGTTAGTTAACATAATGAAAGCTCTCTATAACAACACTGAGTCATGTGTGAGAGTTGGTAAGTCTTGTAGCAATTGGTTTAGCATTATGTCTGGTGTTCGACAAGGGTGCATCTTGTCTCCTTTTCTCTTTAGTTTGGTTGTTGATTATGTTATGCGAAATTCACTTCAAGGGAAAGTTTTTGGCCTTAATTGGGCTGGAGATACGAAAATTTCTGATTTAGATTATGCTGATGATTTAGCCCTTTTGGCAAATGATGTTGATGAGACTGGTAGTAGAGTAGGTTTGGTTATAAACAGAGAGAAAACTAAAGTGATGAAAATTGGTCAGGCAGGTTGTGATTCAGTTAATCTGAATGGTTGCAGTCTTGAGCAGGTGTCACAGTTTAATTACCTTGGGAGCTATGTAACAGATACTGGTGATGCACGGCATGAGATTAACAGACGGATAGGGATTGCTGCCGGGACTTTTAAGAATCTATGGAGATTGTGGAGAAATAGGCGTATACACCTAAAGACTAAAATTAGACTGTATAATAGTTTGGTTCTTTCTAGGGTTAGTTATGGTAGTGAAACTTGGACATTATGTAAACAAGATAACAGGAAACTAGATGCTTATGCAGTATCTTGGGTATTAGGTGGTTTAACTTTGTAACTAATGATGAGGTTAGGCAAAGGAGTATGCAACCTCCTTTAAGCAGCATATTGTGCAGAGAGAGACTCCGCTGGTTTGGCGATGTTGCCCATATGGATAATTATAGATTGGCGAATAAGGTTATGAACAGTGTGCCTAGAGGCCTCAGAAGGAGGGGGAAACCTAGGATGCGGTGGGCAGACAATGTCAAACAGGGCCTTGTTAGAATTGGTGTGCAGTGGCTGGATGCAGCAGATGTAGCTCAGGACAGATATGCTTGGAGAATTAAACTGCACGGTCTGGTTGGACCTCCGTAGCCCATGGTTGCTTGAGGATGATGATGATGATGAATAAGGGTTATGGATATTAAAAGTTGGGTTGTTTTACCTCTGAGCAGTGCTTTTTTGTGTACAAACACAATGAATACTGTTCATCTGAAAATAGCCAGGTCACATGGACCCCAAGTGCTCAGAGAAGGTGGGGAAGAGGATCCACTGGACAGCTACTAGAAGACATATGGGAACCTCCTGTTAAGGCCATCCAGTGTGTTCTTTAATGTGCAATAGGGTATGGCTTAATGTTCCATCCACAGGACAGTGGCCTTTCCAAGCCCATTGGTGTCCCTTTTTTTGACTGAGGGCAAGGTTGGGGTTTGGCAGAGATAAGGGCGGAATCAAAACCTGGAAACTACAGGTTTTCAGTTTACAGGTTACAAGTTTGGCACACTACCAACTGAACCCTACCCCTGCCCATGGACATGACTTAATGTCCCACCTGACAGACAGCAGCTTTCCAAGTGCTGTGCTTTTTTGGGCACAGGGGTAAAAGTATCTTTTCACCCCCATGTCATTTTATAATTTAAAAATCAAATTATATTTTGCATCTTGTATTGTGCAAAAGAAAATCCGAATTGGCACACATACAATAGTGAATGTGAAGGATAATTTTTACATCAAGGTATGATTTTTGATTTAGTTAAGGTTGGCAATGCTGAATAGAGGTAAAAACTGTAGTCTGTACTATGTATGTTGCATTGAGTTAGTGTCAGAGGTCTGCTTGACTGGTTCATGTTTGTTCAGTTAATGAAAGTGCCAGATAAAAGCATTTCTGAAACAGCTAGAAAAAGCTGACAGATTTATTGTATTTTATTCTTATGTTTTTAAATTATAATTTATTATGTATGGAAACATTTAGAAGGGACTAATACTGACATTCAGAGGAAATGTCTACATTAAACATTATTAACAACTTGAAAGCTACAATTTTGAACACAAGAGGAAGCTTTAGTTAAAGATTTTATCTGATTTTTCCTCATCATAGTCCTTCATCAAAATGAAGTAATTTTTCATTAAAAGTCATAAATATTATATAACAAGTGACTCAATTGAGCTGGAAAAAAGAAAAAGGAGGGGGAGGGAGGGAAAGGGACTGTATTTCTATTGCAATATGACATCTTTCCCTCCATTTTAGAGGTTTTTTAAAAATTTCTTATAAAAATACATGAAATATGCAGAAATTTAATAATTATTGGAATTCATATGAGAAATTTAATAATTATTGGAATTCATTACTCTTAATAGCATTCTCAAATGTGAGAAGGCACTGACCCCCTTATACATATTATTTAAATTATTATAATAATATGAATTTTATTTATATATTTTATTAATTATATAATAATAACCTTTATTATATCCAGGGCTAGAGAAGTCTAGTCCTGGATATAACTATTCTGCTCCCATGACAAAAGTTGAAAGCTTATGCCTATGGTGATAAACTAATCATTAGTAGATTTATTAACTCTCAGATATGGTTCAGTGTATTACAGTCAGTCATTATTATATTAAGTAACTTTTCAAGTATGCCATATGATCTAATGATCAATTACAAACTATGATGATCAACAGAGTTAAATAAAAACCTTTCTACAAAGTTTTATAATTTTTTTTAATATATGCAAAGTTTTATAATATACTACGGTTTAACTATCTACAAAGCCAGGAGCCATAAGTTTTTTGAAACTTTAAAAATTTCTCTAGAATCTAAACGAAAAATTTGGTCTTTGCAATCCTACCTCTTCAGAATCCACATTAAAATCAAACATTCAATTCTATTAAGCATAATGATGCAAAGAACTTTACATGAAATAGAAAGTAGATTGATGCCCCTGTAATTACCATTTAGAATTAAGATAATTGTTCTTGAAAATAGGGATAATACTTCTGGTAAAATTCTTAGAAACAACATTTTTATCAGAGAAAATATTCAACACTTTTATTAGTCACGTGATAATAGAATAATTTCCCACCTCTTAGCATTTTAATAGTAACTTAATTTAGTTATTTCGATTTGTGCAGTTTTAATTTTGAGATAGCCAAAGAAACTTCAGATTCTGACATGGGTCCAATATTAAAGCATTTATTCTTACAAAAAATTCATTACAAAAAATTGAAGTAGAATTAACCACATTATCCAGAACATCTCTAATATGCTCAGTAGATCCATTCATGACAGAAACCTCCCATTCAATAATCTTGCCAGTGTTATCCTTCAGTTCTTGTATGCCACTCTGTTTTTTTTTTCAACAGAAAATACTATCTGATACACCTCTCTATTGCTGTGTTCTCCAGAAGCTTTCTCTTTTTCATCCAGGCTCTCAAGTCAAAGATTTTTATCAATTTTCAACTACTCTCTTAGATATTTAATTAAGCTTTCTGTAATGCTGTCTTAGACTAGCATGGTGTTGATTCAGTTGTCCTGCACTCCTTTCTTTGCACTATCTTTTTTTAACAAATGACCATGCCATTCTAGACTCATAATGGAGGCAAAAAATTATTAAACTTGTGCATATTTCATTACATTTTTCAAGTAATTCTTTTAAAAAATCTCTTAAACTGAGGGGAAAATGTTACACTGCATGTGAAACGCCCACAAATGAATCATACTCTCAAGTGCAGTGGTTCTCAACCTATTATGCTTCACGTACCTCCTGGATATGTGTATGTAACTGGCGTACACCTTGAATAGATAGATAAAACTATAGTTATAGTATAACAATGGTTATTTTTATTTTGTTACTAGATCTAGCACCTTTTGAGCTCTCATGAAGTACCCCCAAAAATTTTACCACGTACCCCACATTGAGAACCCCTACTCTAGTGGGTTATTATTTCTGCGAAGTATATTGTTTTCCTATTTATGACCTACTTCAAAAATCATTCATACAAAGTATTTTGTATATTTCATTCACTTTTTGCTCATGTGTTGTTGGAAAATAATAAATGGCTTTGTTCTTATACATTGAAAACATTGGAGGAAAAGTTGAAATTCACGATTGCTATTTCCTGTGAACAATGAACGAAGGAAATTTTATTATTTTTGCAGCAACATAGTGTATAAAGGCAATAATTTCTGATTTGATTATGTGGAATAGAAGTTACTTCAGAATTGTTTGTGTAATAAATGTAATAGGTGACAGGTTAAAAAAGTATCAGCTTCTTGGCTGATGTTAACTATTACACTGTAATCTGAACTTGTTACTCTTTTGTTACATGTAATCTTAACAACTGTATCACTTCCCCCCCACACCATTTTTTTTTTAGATCCAGGCGTGCCACTTGCCTTTGCTCCTTTTTTTAGATCTTCAGCCTGCCACTGTACCACCAAGATAGTGTGACTCTTATCTGAAGTGTCAAATGACTTATCTACTATGCTCCTTTTTCACCCAGAACAATATTGTTGTGGTTTCAAGACTAGTCAGTTAAAGTAATTCTTTTAATATTAGCACAACATTTCTTACTTCCAGCTTGCAAGACACTTTTAACAAGTAATTATTAATTACCTTCAAGTGGTTGCTTACCATAGAGATCTGACAGACTCTGTGGTCTCTTGTTGTATTAAGTGTCTGTTGTGTGTCCATATTAATCTGACAGACTCAGTTTAATATGGCATAGAGAATATCTGTTAAAAAGGTGAGACCTCAGAAGAAAGACACCACAAGAAACATTCATGACATATCTGGGGTTCAAACCCACATCTCTTTGAGCTACAGATAAATACATTAACCACCTAGTCACTAAGATGGTAACAATATAATGGTCAGATCCAATTTCACTTCTGCTATATGATCTAGTGCTCCTAAAACATACATGAGCTAGCCTATTTACTGTTAATTAATACATAATTATATTCCTATGCAATCCTAAGTACTTACCTGAAGGAAACATTCTCCATTGCTATGGCAACTACCAATAGCATAAGGCCCTATCCTGTCTAAAGTTTTGGTTTGGTTTGTTTTACCTCTGAGCGGCACTTTTTTGCACACCATGGGCTAAATGGCCAGGTCACATGGACCCCGAAGGCTCAGAGAAGGTTGGGGAGGGGACCCACTGGAACAGCTGTTGGGAGACAGATGGTAGCCTCCCGTCAAGGCCATCCAGCGTGTTCTTTAACGTGCACAGGGTATGGCTCTCCCGCACACGGGGCCACGGCTTAACGTCCCATCCGACGGACGGCGGCCTTTTCAAGCCCATCGGTGTCCCCTACTGACCGTGGGGAGGGCGGGGGAAGTTTGCGGAGACCTGTCTAAAGAGTTAGTATATAAAAGATAGATGTTTAAGTCACAGAGTTGATCAAAAATTATTGAATTTTCTCTATATCACTGTAATTAGTGGAAAAGTTGAGACAATTGGATGGAATCATCATCTAAATATTTACCTTGGCACTCCGTGAAAAGTTGAGACATAAGCTGTGAATCTAAAAATATATTGGTTGAAGTGTGCACCACCAAACGTACATCAAACTAGCACCAACATTCTCTCAAAGAACATAAAATAAAGAATATAAGTGAATGCATATCTGGATTACTATCCACCACAGGGCAATAGCCTCATCTACCCATCAGAATTTATCGCAAGTAAGAAACCAAGGTAAATATCTAGATGATAATTCCATCCAATTGTCTCAACTTTTCCACTAATTACAGTGATATAGAGAAAATTCAATAATTTTTGAGTTAGTATATACTTTGATATTGAAGTCACTCAGCACAAGTGTAATACTTCTTTCTTTACAGAACTCAAAATACACTAAGTTGTCTGTGGCAGCAGAAAACATTCGAGTCTTTAATAATTGTTCTAAATTAAGTTGTAAGAAATCTTTATTAATGCAATCATATCCTAAAATAACATTATTGGCATTCTTGATGACAAACAAACCTAAACCCTGCACATGTTTCTGTCATCTCACCCTGAAAATATAAACTGAAGCCTATTTTCAGGATTTGGAATTTTAATTGCTTATACATATGGTTTTTACAAGCCTAAAAAGATCAGGTGTAAGGTCTGCCTTTAATTTTTATTTACCTTTAGTTTAGTAATCATATCTTGATTTATTTTTAGACTGACTGCAAAACCTTCTTCTAGCTTTGAGTTAAGGAAGTGCAATTCAACTTCTTCTCTCCAGTAACTTCAATGGTGAGCCTTGGTCACAATGCTTGCATCATCATGCTACTACCCGTATCATTATGTTAATGCACTTCACCCAGAAGCATATGCACATCACTTGTATGTAAACAGGCTGCTTATTCAAACAGCTAGTTGTAGAACCAGAGTAGTAGTGAGTAGTATCCATATATAGTAGTAGTAGTATACACTGAAGTGCTACTGAATTAGGGATAGCAACCTAGTAACGTGTTAGACCCCCTCTGGCACTGATATCGGCCACCACATGATAAGGCAAGGACTCCACAAGCTTACATAAATGTTCCATAGGTATGGTGACCCATGCATCCTCCAGATCTGTCCACAATTTTTCCAAGGTCGTCGCTGATGGGACACGGGTCCGAACACTCTGCTTGATGGTATCCCAAAGATTTCGATGGGATTTAAATCTGGGCTTCTAGGTCAATTCATTATTTCAAAGTCAGCAGAATGCTCCTGCAACCATGCAGTAGCCAACCTGGACCTGTGAGATGAACAGCTGTCTTGCTGGTAGACACCATCTCCATTGGAATGCATGATGGCCATAAATGGGTGTAAATGGTCAGCCATGAGTTCTACATACTGGGATGCATTGAGTCATCAAAAAAAAACATATTAAAGGTCCCAATGTCCAACTGAATACACCCCAGGCCATCACTGAACCACCACCAGCTTGTACTGTTCCGACCTGACATGCAGGATTCATGGCTTGATGGGGTTGGTGCCATAACCTCAGTCTCCCATCGGCGTGATGAAGTTTAAATCGGGATTCATCACTCCAGGATATCCACTGCCAATTTTCGATGGCCCAGTTTCGATCTTCTTTAGCCCAGGCAAGGCATTGGGCCCAGTGTCACACCGTTAGAAGTGGGACTCTTATAGGTCGGTGGCTCCCGAAGCCGAGACAATGAAATGAGCATTGCACGGTCAGTGCACTGACTTCCCAGCTGGAACCAGCGTTAAGATGGGAGGTGATTTCAGATAATGTCTGGCCCCTATCAGTCCATATGATGTGGGTCTGACGGCGAAGTCCATGATCGTTCAAGGCTGATTTTCCTTTGCTGTTTGTTCGGGTGCTTGTTTTTTTGCCAGAATTCTCATATTCCCTGAACACTTCTGAAACTGTCATATGAGAAAATCCAAGTTCGTTGACAATTTCGGAGATCAAATGTCCCTATGACACCTGGATCTACCTTTTGTAAAATGCATCTAAATCCCGTGCCTTTCTCATTACGCTTCTCACGAAGACGAATGCTTGGAGGAAGCCAAAGTTGACAGCTATTATAACCAGAGTTTCAGCCACACATGCGTGCAAATGTGGGACTGAATTTGGATAATGTCTCCTATCCCTGATCCAATGGCACTTCAGTGTAATAGACATGCAATAGATAATAATGTAGAATATGCAGCTATTTGAATATGTTAGCGCAGTTTCATATTGCTGTCTGAATCTTTTAGTTGAGCTGTGAATTTCAGTGCCTTTGTGTGAATTATTTAGTGAGTTAAATGAGCTTTTTTTATATTGCATATTTTTTAAATCAGTATTCTTGTGATCTGATTAATTGCTTTAGCAAAGAATTACATTTTGTAGGAGAACAATAACCATCCTTATATAATATTACTTTGGGAATAGAAATAAGAACCTCTTTTTGGCAATTAGTAAACATTGCCTGGTGCCCAAAATAAATTATGTGGGAATTGTTTTTGATTGGGAACCTTTACAGAGGCATTATTTTAGCACCTCAAACAGGAACTTAATAGTTTTTGAATTTTGTTTTCAAATTTGAGATTTAAAATTTTGCTTCCCAAGTAAGGAATTTGAGTATTATTTGAAACAGAAAAAAATTTTGGTGTTAAAACTTTGAAATTTATTGTATTGAGTGATGAAAAGTTTTTGCATTTATAAATGCTTGTATTTGCTAAGTAATGTGATTATCCAGATTTAAACACTAATTTCTTGATAGTTAAGAGGTGTAGCTAACTAACAGTTGAAAGCAGACAGAGCCACCATTAATTATTCAGCTTAAGCCAAGAAGCTTAACCTTTATGATTAAAAGTACGCATTTTTCAGCAATTGTCATAGAAGCTAAATTAATTATTGTTGCAGTTATTATATTTGGTGTGAATGATAAGTGTCTGGACACAACCATTTAATAAAAGTGCTGAAAAGCCTAGCATAAGTACTTAAGAGTTATTTATTGTTGTTGAGTAGAGTGTTGTTAAGAGCACTTGTTAGAGTATAAGCTATAAGTATATTTGAGCTTACTGCTTAGACTCTAACAAGTGAAATCTTACTTTAATACTTAGTTGTACAATAGTGTCTTTAAGCCACTGTTCAAGAAACATCAAAATTTGCTAGGTCAAAAATTTGCAGATAGTAAACATGTCTGCTGGTAAAATGTTTTGAGTCCACCATGTTGACTCCAGATGCATATGATAGTTTAACGAAGAGGTTAAGGGAAGTGTTTAAGGAAGTAGAAGCTATCAAGGATAATATGTGGCTACATGCCCAGTAGGGGGAATGCTACCACCACCACCACCACCCTTTGTTAAAAATGAATCAATAACAAAAGGCTAAAAATGGATTCAATGTCATATCAAGAAAACCAATAATGTTTTTCTTTCAACTCAAATTCTCCCCTGCATGGTACAAATATTAAAAATTAATAACACCCATATTACAGCTAATAGAATCTGGAAAAAACTAAGTATGATTTATGACTAATATTAAACAATAAAATAGCCAATAGAAGAACAATAAAATAATTTTTAAGCTCTTAAAAAATGTAGCATCAATACTCACACTGGGTCTCTGAGACCTAGTTTTAAACTTTACCTTGTATGATCTTAGTTTGCAGGAAAATGCATGTTTTCAATACTCATTTGACTAGAAGATAGAATTTTGGGAAGGCATTGGAAATTGTGCTGTTGTCACAAAATTCTTTCACCAAGAAAAGCATATATAAAAGTTTCATGGGTCTGTCAGACCCAGTGCGAGCTCTGCAGGGTTAATATTCACAAATGATTTAAAATAAAAAAATGCTAAGTTCATTAATTGCCTTAGAGGAGGACTTTATACGCCATTCTGTATAGTGACCACATATGGTCTAGTTGTTTGGGATATTACAGCACAACAGCAACTGAGGCTATACTGTGACAAAGAAGATACATGGCCTAAGAGTATAATTACCTTCACCTTGTCATTACATGAAGTGGGATAGTGGGAAGTTTAAGTTAATTAGGGGACACCAAAAGATTAATGACTTCTCCTCTGGGTCTGCAAGAGTAGTATTATCACATTAATAAAACTGTCACTTCAGCTTCTAAAAGAACTTATATATTGAAGTACGTTTGAAACTATATATCTTCCTATGCCCCATTGTTCTACAAAATTTACATCTGATTGAAACTCGAATACTGTGCTTCCACGCTTTTTGATATTAATAAAAAGATTTCTTATAATTTAGAAAAAAAGCTCAAAATGAAGCTTTCAAAATCAACAGCAAAATCTACTTTAACAAGCGAGAATCTCTAACACTTACTGATATTCGTTCCAACTATCAAATTCCCACTCTTGAATCTAGAAGAAAGCTGTGATTTATTACCCTTATTCAAGGCACTATTTATAATAAGCCTCATCCCTTTCATTCGAATCTTACACCCTATATTCGATTATGACATCGCCACATCCTTCCCTCTGATAATAAAATGTTTTTTACTCCCAAGATTTTCAAAGCTAAGTATGGTGAAATTTCTTTTGTCTTTCAAGCAACCTCAACTTGGAACTTGCTACTGAGCGATATCACTTCTTCAAATTCTAAAACAAAATTCAAAAACTATATTACTCCACTCCTATTAGAATATTGAATGAAAGGGTTATATGGACCAACAATATCTCCTCATCCCTATTCCCACTCCCCATCTTTATTCTTTGTCTGGATTATCTGCAATTCTTCTTTTTCAACCCTGTTCATTCATTTAAATATTACTCTCTGTTGTCTTAAAACTTCTTTTTCTTCCCTTTAAGTTTACTACGTTTCTTATATTTCATATTATATGTTTGTCTTCATCTGTGCAACTTGTCATTTTGTTTATATGCATCAAATAATTATGCAATTTCTGTAAACATGTTTGTATTTTTGTACTATCCTTAATATTTCTTTTTAATTTCTCAAATGTACTGGGGCATCAAGCCATAATGAACATTTAAATTAACCTCCCAAATTACCTGTACCTTGGCTTTACTGTAACTCCTGCATGAAATAAATTATTATTATATTACTTACAACAAACTGTCCCAAAATATGTTGCTTTAGAAAACAGTGAAATAACAAGTGATAGGATGTAATATTATGTTTCTCCACAGTGAAGCATAAATGAACCAGTTATCAATGTAGGCCAGCAATTCATTGGCTTTTACCTGATGTAAAGTTTGATGGTTCTAAATGTTATTCCTCTTGAAGATTTATTCGAACCCTAGAGAACACTTCCTTTCATATAGTAACAAGAAAGTGGTTTGTGCTGTGTAACCAGATGTGTGAAGCAGTGGTGGGACAATGTTAGAAGTCAGCAAGGGTGAGAACATTGTGAGGATTTTAAAGCAGACATTGTTGCAGGTGATGAGATGTGGCTTTATTACTATACAACTCCCAGAAAGATCAACAACTATGTTTAGGTTGCAGAAGGCGAACCATGTCCCCAAATCCTGGGACAAAACTTTCGCTCAAGGAAAAGGATGTTGCTTTTTTTCAATTCCCAATGATAGTTATGGATACCTTACCTGAAAAATAATACAAATGGCCAATACTAAAATGTTTTGCCCAAAATGGTTTGCTTTTTCATTGCTCACCAAACCCAGCACAGCAGGTTATGGCATATCTGGAGCAGAAAAAAAATCCAACAGCTACCCCATCCTGTAGATTCACTTGATCTGCACCATGCAATTTTTGGCTGTTTCCAAAAATTAAAAAGGAATCTGCTGGGAAGCCTTTTTCAAGGGTGAGACCTTGCAAAATGCATTCATTCAGTGTTGTGAGTTCTCTTCAACAGGAGTGTGCCAAGATTCCACAATTGGTCTAGACATCTGCAACTTTGCATAGATGCTGGAGGGGAGTAATTTGAAGGATAGTAAAAATTTTGTTGAGGTAAGTGCAATGATTTTTGTTTTGCAGGTGCCATATCAAGAACTGTTTGAATACTCCTCGTATTGTGTATGAAAAATACATTTGGGTAGTATTATTTTTCATTCAGAATAGGCCTAATAAAATTAAAAATATAATGCACTAAATTGGTATAATGATGAAAATGGTATGAGTAGTGAAAATGGTATATTGTGAGTTTTGATAGGATTGCTGTATAGTTTTCTTGTTTTCAGCTGATAGTTTCCAGATGAACCCAATAACAAATATATTACAATAGATTTGTTCTGAAGTATTTTGACAATGTTAGAGGATATTATGTTTAATACTTTCATTTTAGCTGACTGAAGAAGAGCTGACTATTGATTTGTGTATCTTGTAATTGATGATAATGATTATAGTTATAAATTGATGGTCATAACTGACTGTTGCAAATGATGGTATTGATGATAAAATATCTATCATTTATATACATTTGGTTGGTAATAATCATGCCAATTATTGCTTGGCCCTGAATAAATTAAGTGAATTGTGAGTATTGTAGTTGTATTAGAACTTGTTTAAATTACAGAAGTTACCTGTATTGTAAATCATAAATGATAATTTGTATTACTTTCATGCACAATTCACATGCATATGAATTGCCCTCTGATGAATGAAAGACAAATGTTAGAATATAATGAAATCAAAGATTCAATCAATGAATATGTTGATATCAATTATGTAATGATTTATCCATATAGACTTTTTTTTTTCTATCCTTTATTTTGATGCCAATCCTAGATATATGTATTTAAATCTATTTTTTTTATCAATGATATAAATGCATCTTTGATGTGTAGTTATCGGGATAATGCAGCATTTTCTTGCTTATGTGATGTGACATCAGGGTGACTCCAGATATCTGGATGGTTCCTGGAGAGCTACAGATTGTACCTTCTGAAGCTGTCCCCAATGGCAGTCTAGTGATCTGTCTGTCATTAGCATCTCCTATCTGCGAGGGGAGCAATAGTACCAAGGAGGGAGATAACTAATGGCATTTTTATTTCAACTAGTTAACAATCATAATTGTTATAAGTTAGGGATTTATAGCAGATGACCACAGCCCAAATTATGTTATGGCATTTACAATTTAGCTTTTGTGTTGTTGAATGTTAAAGTAGAATGGTAGAGCAAGTAAATGATTGTACCACTTTTTTCTTATATAATACAATTTTTTTTAATATAGTAAAGGTAGATTGTTCATAACTTAGATATAGGCTTAACATTAGCAAGTAAGATATCTAAGGCTGGGATATTTATTAACATGAGAATTTTATACAGTATCCTGGTATACAAGCATGTTTAGATCATCTCAAGGTTATAATTTAGTGATATTAGTTAAGAGATTATCTTGCTAACACTGTTATACAGTTAACTTTCCACAACCATTGGTAAAGGTGATACAAGCAGGTAGTTGTACACATTACAAACTTTGGGTGGAGCTACTTTTGGCTATGGAAAAAAGATTGTATAGAAGTGAGTTAATATAACATCTAAATTGGTTGAACTTTACACAACATTCAATGAATTTTTGTGACTGTTCTAATCTGTAAATGCTATTAGCTTGTGACCTTCATCCCAAATTGCTCATCAAAATTGCTAAGGTCTCCCTTTGGGGGGATAAATTGTGAAGTCTGCCTTCAATTTTTATTTTCCTTACCTTTAGTAGTGTAACCCTGTCTTTATTTTATCTCTGGACTGACCACCTCCTCTAGCTCTGAGTAACAAAAGTGTAACTCAACTTCTTCTTTTCTTTGGTAACTTTGTGGCTTATGTGTGTCCAAGATTTCAACACTTGCATCATCACACTACCCATATTATTATATTAATGTGCTTCACTCAGAAGCATGTGTGACAGCTTGTATGTTAATAAGTGTCTGTCAAGCAGTTAATTGTAGCATCACAGTAGTGAGTTATAGTAGACATATAATAGAAAATAGTGTAGAATACACAGTTATTTGAGTGTGTTGGTGCAGTTTTGTATTGTTGTCTAAATCAACTTCTAGTTGATTTGTGAATTTTAGAGCCTTTATTTATGTGAATCATTTGGTGAGTTAAATATAACTTTAATTATAGTCCAATCCAACTGATTGCTTTAATAGAGAAATAGATTATTGTAGGAGGACAATCACCATCCATACTTAACCCTTCCAAGGTCCAGCTATATTTTCACTCTGATCAGGCAAAAAAAATTTACTTTAGAACTTTTTTGCCAAATAACTAATGAAAGGAATTATGGCATGTTATATGTCAAATTAATCACCATTTAATTCTGGATTTTCTGAAAATAAAATATTTAACAAAAAAGATGACTAGTTTTATTTTAAGAGGACTTTTTTTTTAGAGTCATGTAGTAAAAAATTGCCTCAGGCAACACAAATAAAAATTTATTTAAAAAACACTAATAGACAGAAATGATTATAATGCACATGAATAGAAAGGCTATTTATTTCTGAACAAAAAAAAATTATCTTGTTTAATGTAAAGATTTCTTCTGTTTTTAGATTTTTTTCTCCATACCATACTTTGCGAAAAATTCGGGCTTGTTGCAGAGTCCAATAAATGTCAACTTTAGAATATTTTTAATAAGTAACTAATCAACATAAATAGGCCATGTTATATACCAAATTAAAGAGAATTTAATTCTGAATTTTATTGAAGTAAAAAATATGAACATTATAGTAACATTATTTTTAATAACACTTTTTATCGTGGTATATCGAAAAAATAGGTACATATTTCATAATTACTTCCAAAATCTTCTGTTTTTAAAAATAGTAGTTTTTTTTTTTGTTAATTTTTAGATTTTCGAAAATTTAAGGAAAAATATGTGAATAATAGTTTAAATAAAACTTGTAAGCTTAAATCAGATAATTGCTTCAATACAGAGTAATGTTAACAAACAAATCGGTAATATCATATAGTTCTAAAATTTGGCAATCAGATGGCTTCATCAAATTATTTATATTGTAGTTTAATAAAATATGCATCAAATGAAAAAAGAAAATATTATTTTTCAAGTTTGAATTAAATATTTTTAAAAGATATATGTAAGAAATTTTTCACATGGCAATTAAAAAAAAAATCGAAGTTTCATGTGTTGTACAAAAAACGTCTATAGACATCCGTGATCCAGGAAGAGTTCATATTGCTTTGGAGATGTAAATAAGGACCCTTTTTTGGCAAATAGTGAGTAATGCCTGGGGTCCAATATAAATTATCAGGGAATTAACTGTTTTTGATTGGGAATCTTTCTTTATGTAAGTTATATTACTGGAATTCTCTTTTGAGGATATGAAGAGAATAATCTGAATTTAGTGTCCTCACATTCTAAGTATTCAAATAAAATGGTTAGCTGGAGTTTTAAAGAAACTAGGTTTATTGGGAAAGGTAGGACTAACAGTATCAAACAATTTCGTATGAAACGTAAAATTCTGTAACAAAATTATGTTTCAAAATATATATCACACGTGTACTTATGATGTCTCATCAAGTTGAAAAATTCTATCAACTAATACAGCATACAAAATATGTTGAAACACTTAAGGTTCAGAATAAATCAGTATTTTGCAACTGTTAACAATTTTTATTATAGATGCTTAAAAACAAATACTTGGTTTGGTTGGGTTGTTTTACTTCTGAGCGGAACTTTTTTGCACACAATAGGCTAAATGGCCAGGTCACAAGGACCCCAAGGCTCAAAGAACATTGGGGGAGGGGACCCACTGGAACAGCTGTTGGGAGATATATGGTAGTCTTCCATAAAGGCCTTCCAGTGTGTTCTTTAACATGCACAGGGTATGGCTCTCCCGCATATGGTGCCACATCTTAAAGTCCCACCCAACTGAAGCAACCTGGGTAGTGCAGGGAGTTTTGAGGAGATAAATCTGAACACTGACCCAGCTGGGACTCGAACCTGGGAACTACAGATTACGAGCAAGGTGTGCTACCAACTGAGCCACTCCCACCCGAAATACTTGGAATTATGTGATAGGACTCAGTAACAGTCAGATAAGTATGTTAAAAATAAATTATATCTATTGATTAATTACTTGAAAGATATATATATATTTATAAGATGGTATAGAAAATCCATTACTAAGAGAAAATTTTCAAACACATAATGCTTTTGGGATAATAATGGCAAGTGTATAAAAGGAACTGGTAGTATCCAATAAATGTAATATCACAGCAGTGTTCAAGCTGTCAACCCTAACTTTAAAACTATAATAGATAGTAAAAAAAGCTGATCATAAGTTGTAGTTTGAATACAAGTTTCAAAGATGTAGAATAAGAAACAAAACTCACCAGCCATAAAAATAAAAAAAAGCCTGAAAACAGCAGAAAAAAATACAGGGGTTTATCAAAATAATGGACATACCGACAGCGACTGGAGTACACCCAATGTGCTGTATGCTTATCACCCTTCGCAGGTGATATGCATTTGCAGTGACCCCTTTATATACCTCACATCACGGGGATGATGTCACCCGTGATGTGAGGTATATAAAGGGGGAGAAGTACGACTGTTGGCTATCATGTAACAGTGCCATAGGCAAAACAGCTGTTGTGGTGTAATTGTTGACAATGTCAGATCTCAGTGACTTCCAAAAAGGCATAATCATTGGTGCACATCTTGCAGGAGCTTCAGTAACCAGAATGGCAGAAATAGTAGGTGTAACATGAGGAACTGTATCAAAGATTATGATTACCTATCAAAAAGGACAGAGCATTGCCTCCAAATGTGCAAATTGTGGATGCCATACAAAGTTCTCAGATACAAATAGGTGAATGTTGGCATGGACTGTACAATGGAAGTACAAGACCAAGGCACTGCAAATAGCAGAAGAGTTGAACACCAGTTGGAATGATCCCGTTTACATCATAACAGTTCACTGGGAAGTTCATTGTTCATAACAGTTCACTGAGAAGTGCTGGTATTTATGGCTGTGTTGCATCCACAAACCTCTTAATTACCAACATCAATGCAACAAAATGTGTAAGGTGGTGCAAAGCACATAAAAAGTGGGATGCTAAAGACTGGCAACATGCCATCTGATGAATCGTGCTACACATTATTTCCCACCACTGGCAGAGTATAAGTCTGGTGAAAACCTGCAGAAGTGACTGTTTGGTTCCAACTGTGAAGCATGGAGGTGGATCCCTGATGCTGTAGGGTGCCATATCATGGCATTCCTTAGGGACATTAGTTATTATGCAGGGTCGTGTCACATCTGCAACATACGAATCCATTCTCGGGGACCACCTGCACCCAATGTGGTAGGCATTGTTCCCTAATGACCATCCCTGGTTTCAAGCGGATAATGCACCATGCATTGTGGGAAACATGCCAAGTTGTGGTTTGCAGAGGATGAGGTACAGCAGCTACCCCTGCCACCTCAATATTATTGAACATTTGTGGGAATATCTGTAGTGCTGGTCAGATCACATTTTCCACCTCCAGCTTCAGTGGCAAAAGAACTGGTAGTGTCCAATATTTTAGAGGAAGAATGGTCCCACATACCATTAATGTATGTGCACGACTTGTATAAGTCTATTCCATGTAGAATTGCATCTGTTCTGATTACACGAGGCAGGCTTACAGCTTATTAATAAAATGTTCACCACAAACAGTACATATTTCTATTATTTTGATAACCCCCTATAGATTTTATATAATATGGTAGTCCCATGGCCGAGTGGTTAGCGCGCTTGGCTGCAAATCTAAGGGACCTGGGTTCGAGCCCCGGGTAAGGCATGGATGTATGTGTCGTTTTTCTGCTGAGGTCCTGCCATCCTCTCAGATCTCCTACTGTGGCATATAAACTGACAGGCTCCTGTCAGACCTTTGTGGCAAGCAGCTGCTTAAGGGGGTATTTATTTTTTTTATTTTTATACATACAAAATCCTCATGCACCCATGAGCTACAGAGGTCCAACCAGACTGTGCAATTTTCCTCTCCAGATGTGTCTCTTCTGAGCTACAGCTCCTGCATTTGGCCACTCTAGGCCAATTCTAGCAAGGTCCTGTTTGACATTGTCTGCCCATGCATCCTAGGTCTCCCCCTTTTTCTGAAACCCTTAAGCACATTTTTCACAATACTGTTTGCCAATCTGCAGCTATGCATAAGGTCAACATGGCCAAACCAAAGCAATTTCTCTCTGCACAATATCAAATGAAAGCTATGCAACATCTTTTCCTTATATAAAATAGGGATTGATTGTAGAAATATCTCCAGTGGAACTCTGTGATAGAAACTTTTCTCAGAAAAAGTTTTAATATATGGATTCTTGGAATAGATAAAATGACACCTTATCTTTTATATAAGATATGTAAAAATAATTTAAAAATTGCAATATATACCAAATGAAAAAAATTGACTATGTTGATGCCTGATATGGAATATGCTAATTTCAGCCCCCAATTTCAAAGTTGTATCATTGTTTAACTGAAAGTTTCTAGTTGAGAATATACTGAAAAAGCAAAATCAATATCTTCATAAGAAAAATGTTTTTTTTTAACAACAAAAATAAATTATCTTTGTGAATAAAAAGCATGAAATTAAATGATGCTGTATTACATTCAGATATGCTCAAAAGAATGTTTGGTGTATTCAAAGATGAGAAATACGTACATATTCATTCCTGTTTAAAACTTTGATTATCATCATCATCCTCAAGCAGCCATGGGCCACAGAGTCCAACCAGACCGTGCAATTTAGTTCTCCAAGCAAGTTTGTCCTGAGCTACATCCACTGCATCTGGCCACTGCACATCAATTCTAACAAGGTCCTGTTTTACATTGCCTGCCCACCGCATCCTAGGTCTCCCCCTCTTTCTGAAGCCTTTAGGCACACTGTTCATAACCCTATTCACTAATCTATAATTATACATACAGGAAACATGGCCAAACCAACAGTCTCTCTCTGTGCACAGTATGCTGCTTAAAGGAGGTTGCAGACTACTTTGCTTAACTTCATCATTACTTACAAAGTTGAACCACCTAATGCCCAAGATACTGCGTAAGCATCCAGAATCAAAAGCATCTAGTTTCCTGTTATCTTGTTTACAAAGTGTCCAAGTTTCACTACCATAACTAACCCTAGAAAGAAACAAACTATTATACAGTCTAATTTTAGTCTTTAGGTGTATGTGCCTATTTCTCCACACTCTCCATAGATTCTTAAAAGTCCCAGCAGCAAACCTTATCCATCTGTTAATCTCATGCCGCACATCACCAGCATCTGTTACATAGCTCCCAAGATAATTAAACTGTGACACCTGCTCAAGATTGCAACCATTCAGATTTACTGACTCACAGACTGCCTGACCAATTTTCATCACTTTAGCTTTCTCTCTCTGTTTATAACCAAACCTACTCTACTAACCAGTCTCATCAACAGCTCGAATGAAAGAGTTCATCTCATCAACATCATTTGCCAAGAGTGCTAAATCATTAGCATAATCTAAATCAGAAATTTTCGTATCTCCAGTCAATTTAAGGCCAGAATTTTTCCCTTGAAATGAATTTCGCATAACATAATCAATAACCAAACTAAAGAGAAAAGGAGACAAAATGCACCCTTGTCAAACACCAGAAGTAATGCTAAACCAACTGCTACAAGCCTTATCAACTCTCACACACAACTCGGTGTTATTATAGAGAGCTTTCATTATGTTAACTAACTTCTCTGGTATACCATATGATCTCACAATCAACCACAAATTATGACGATCAACAGAGTCGAAAGCCTTTTTGAAATCAACAAAGCTAGCAACCAAAGGTTTCTGAAACTCTAAACATTTCTCAAGAATCTGCCTAAGTGAAACTACCACTTCTGAATCCACATTGCTCATCATGCAATTACCTGTCAACCAGATTCTTAATTCTATTAAGCACAATCATGCAAAGAACTTTCCCTGGATCAGAGAGTAGGCTGATACCCCTATAGTTATCACAAGAACTGTGATCACCTTTTTTGAAAATAGGGATAATTATAGCTCTGGTAAAATCCTTAGGAACCATGACTTTATCATAAAAGATATTCAAAATTTCAGTCATCCAAGTTGTAACAGAAACATTCCCAGCTCTAAGCATTTCGGTAGTAATTTCATCTACCCCTGGGGATTTATGTAGTTTAAGTTTAGAAACAGCCAAAATAACTTCAGATTGTCTTATAGGGCCAACATTAAAGCCACCAATGCATCCATCATCACTGTAAACAATGGGAGCAGAACCAACTACATTGTTTAGAACATCACTGAAATGCTCACCCACCTAGCCATGACAGAATCCTCACCTTCTTTAACCTTACCTTGTTTATCCTTCAATCAATGTATACCTGTCCATTTTCTACCACACAAAACATTAACTATCTGGTACAGCTCTCTGGTGTTGTGGCTGTCTAACTGCTTCCTCGGCTTTGTCAGCCAAATATTCTTATCAGCAGCTAACTGATCCTTTACAAGTTTATTAAACTCTCTGTAATGCTTTCTATTAGGACTAGTAGGGTATTGATTAAGGACATTCCTGTAGTTCTTTCTTTCCGAAATAAGCTCAAGTGCCTTATCACTCAGATAAATCTGCATCCTCTGCTGCTTTTTTCGTAAAAGAGTACTGTTAGTGTCCAAAAAAGCCTGTTTAAAATGATCTCATTCTTCCTCAACTTCAGTAGTAAGCAAACCATGACTGTCATAATGACTAAGTAACCTATCATGGTAAGCTTTGGCTATAACTGGATCTTTCAGAGCTTCAGCATTAAAAGCAAATTTTTTAACCCTAACAACACTTTTTAAGTTTAAGTTGCAACACACTTTTAACAATCATCACCAGCATCTGTCTGGTCAGATCCAATTTCAGCTCCCCTATATGCTCTGGTATTCCTAACAGAACTAGCCCATTTGCTGTTAATTAATATGTAATCAATCATATTCTTATGCAGCCCATCAGGTGAAACCCATGTGTATTTATGTATGTCACGGTGTTTGTAATATGTGTTAGTTATTCTGAATCCATTGAGTTTACTTACCTGTAGGAGATGTTGCCCATTGCAGCTACCAATACCAAAAGGGCCTATCACCCCTCCCCAAAGGTCAGATTCAGTACCAACTTTGGCATTGAAGTCACCTAGAACAATGGTAATATCTCCTTTCTTAACAGAATTCAAAATATCCTGAAGCTGTCCGTAAAACCTATCCTTCTCATCGGCATTCTCAGTGGGGGCATAACAGCAGATAACATTCAAGTCTTTAATGCTTCTCTCAAATTTTGCTGTAAGAAACGTTTCATTAATGCACTCATATCCTAGAAGAGCATCACTGGCATGTCTACTGAGCAGCAGACTCACGCCTTGGTGATGCTTTCCATCCTCCCTCCCTGTAAAGAGAAATTTAAAGATATTTTTAAGTATCTCACCTTTACCTGTCCATCTGGTCTCTTGCAAGCCGAGAATATCTAAATTATAATGATGGAATTCTTCTGTGAGGGACATCAAGAGAAAAAGCTCTGTGCAGAGTCCTCACATTCCAACTACCAATGGAGAGAAAATGGTTAGTGGGATGTTTAAAGAAACTATGTTTATTGAGAGAGAGAATGCCGACAATATCAAACAACCCCCTAATCGCAGACATGGGGCAAAGACCCGTTCCCCCACCACTAAAGGCTGAAACCATCTACACTGGAAGACTTCCCCCAATGTAGAATTTGACGATGCCAATAGAAGCAAAGAGTTCAGGTGCCGGCGATGACCTCTGACCAATGATGTACATACATATAATTATTATCATATACTGGCTATAAAAATATTAGAGATTTTGCATGTAATGTAAATGGGAATCTAACTTCTAAATTATGTATTCAATAAAAATAATGACAGAAGATAAATTAGAAAACATAATAAAACCTGTTTAAATCTCAATTTTTCAAGAATATTCTTTTAATATTTAAAGAGTTATGGAAGCTGGAATATTTCACAAATCTTGATGTATAAGAAAGCATTCATAATTTTCAATATTGAAAAAAAAAATAATTTTGCAAATTTTAAAAATGCGTATTTTATTAAATGGTTTGAAATAACACTCATTAAGTTTTAATTATTGAGGTAAAATCATAATGCATTACTGTTGTGAAATATTCAAACTTCCATATATCTTTAAATACTGAACTATTATTGTTGAAAATGGAGATTTATATGCTCTTTAATTTATCTTCAGTCACATTTTCCCATTAATACATATTTTAGAAGTTATAATAGCACTTTGAAGTTTAATTCCTATCGACATAATATAGAAGATAATTTATTGTTAAATATTCCAGCTTCCATAACTCTTTAAATACTGAAAGAATATTGTTTTAAATTGAGATTCAAATATATTCTCATTGATATGGCATGGAAATTTGGTAGTGTTTCAGTAGGGTACATCAGGAGCATAGGAAATGATGAATAATGTGTATATTAAATTCTCTCCTCAGTTTCTTTTTTTTTATTTTGGTAAATTACTTAAACTTTTAACATTTAAAACAATGTTTACATTAAAAACAATGGTAAAAGTTCGCAACTCCCTACTCCATTCTGCAAGTCCTAACTATGCAACTGTCATAAATAATTAGAAAGAAGGAAAAAAAATTCAATTTACAAAGAAAAACTTTAGCATTGTTTCTTACCTATGAAACATTATTCTTTTGATATTTTTTGCTGGCTTATTGGCACATCAGTATGTTTACTATGCATGTGCCCATTTATTTAACAGAATCTGTCGTTAGTTAGCACAGTGAGAGTAAGCTTATGTGTAGGAACAATATGGTGATGCTCAGCAAGTTTTCATGTGATAAGGCGCCTCCCCCTCTTCCTACCTCCATGGTCTGATTTACTGAAACCTTAAATATTCTGGCCAACACTGATGAATTGCATGGGTTCTGTGTGATGGAGTTCTGTTATGTTAGTACCTCCTTTTCCACAACTGTTGCAAAGGTATATTTTTTAGACACTTGTCTATGGGGTCCTTAAGATTTGTAAGTATTATTCTATTTAGATGTTTATGGTATAACAATGAGCCTAAAACTGGATGCTACAAATGTTGAACAACACTTCGATTAACCAATGCATCTGATGAAAGGAATCACCTATTTGGTGACACCTTTCATCACCATGGTTTGAATAGGAAAATTTCACCCCCATGGGTTGAAATAGGTCTCTGAGAAGCATTTTTTGTACACAGTGGGCTAAATGGCCAGTTCAAAAGGACAGCAATTTCTTAGAGTAGGTCGGGAAAGAGGACCCACTAGACAGCTGTCAGATACAAATGGAAACCTCCCATCGACGCCAACTAACTTGTTCTTTAATGTGTAAAATCCAAGGTCTCTGCAAACAGGGTCATGGCTCAATATCCCATCTGAAAGATGGTGGCATTTCCAAGCTTGACATCCCCCTTTCTCATTGAGGAGAAGGTGTAGGTTAGTAGAACTAAATCTCATTGTCAGCATTGTTGGGGGCTCGAATCTGGAAACTACAGATTACGAGCTTGGCATGCTACTGACTAAGAAAATCTCTGTCCCATCCATCATCATGGGTGAATTTTGCTTTTTTGGTCAACAGTAATTTGTGTTAGTTAGAAGAGTTTATATCCTCAAATTTGTAGGAAACTACAGTAATTTTCATGTTGTTTTCAAGCTGTATACTTCCTGTTTCACAGCTGGTGAGTTTTGTTTCTTATTAAATTGATGATGTTTTAAAAATTTGCAATTTTTTTTTGCCATCACAGTTTTGAATTTGGGATTGATATTTTTAAAATGTGCCAACAGGGGCACTGCAAATCTACCAGATTAACTACTATGTACACACTCTTTTTTGTTGTTTCACCTTTTTACTATATTAGGGTTTTTTTGTTTTTTAAATTATGGTTGTGGGTTTCCATGTTTTTCATTATTTAGTCTTTTGTTCGGCACATTATGGCCTTAGTTGCCAATGTGCCATAAAACCCCAAACAAACAATCAACCAACTACTATATATACTTATCATTAGTTTCCCTACATCTTATGCATCTCTGTGATATTCTTCCTCTGGTTGTGGAATATCTTTATCACCAAGCATTAAAGACTTGAATGTTATCTGCTGTTATGCCCCCACTGAGGATGCTGATGAGGATGAGAAGGATAGGTTTTACGGACAACTTCAGGATATTTTGAATTCTGTCAAGAAAGGAGATATTACCCTTGTACTTGGTGACTTCAATGCCAAAGTTGGTACTGACTCTGATCTTTGGGGAGGGGTGATAGGCCCTTTTGGTATTGGTAGCTGCAATGGCAATGGGCAACGTCTCCTACAGGTAAGTAAACTCAATGGTTTCAGAATAACTAACACATATTACAAACACTGCGACATACATAAATACACATGGGTTTCACCTGATGGGCTGCATAGGAATATGATTGATTATATATTAATTAACAGCAAATGGGCTAGTTCTGTTAGAAATACCAGGGCATATAGGGCAGCTGAAATTGGATCTCACCATTACCTTGTTAAAAGTGTCTTGCAACTTAAACTTAAAAAGTGTTGTGCTAGGGTTAAAAAATTTACCTTTAATACTGAAGCTCTGAAAGACCCAGTTATAGCTAAAGCTTACCATGAAAGGTTACTTAGTCATTATGACAGTAATGATTTGCTTAATACTGAAGTTGAGGAAGAATGGGGCCATTTTAAACAGGCTTTTTTGGAAACTAACAGTACTCTTTTAGGAAAAAAAGATCAGAGGAGACAGAATTATTTAAGTGATAAGGCAATTGAGCTTATTTCAGAAAGAAGGAACTGCAGGAATGTCCTTAATCAGTACCCTACTAGTCCTAATAGAAAAGATTACAGAGAGCTTAATAAACATGCAAAGGATCAGTTAGCTACTGATAAAAATCTTTGGCTTGATAGCTTGGCTGACAAAGCTGAGGAAGCAGTTAGGCAGCACAACAGCAGAGAGCTGTACCAGATAGTTAATGTTTTATGTGGTAGAAAACGGACAGGCATACAGGGATTGAAGGATTAACAAGGTAAGGTTATAGAAGGTGAGGATTCTGTCATGGCTAGGTGGGGCTGAGCATTTCAGTGATGTTCTAAACAATGTGGTTAGTTCTACTCCCATTGTTTATAATGATAATAGATGCATTGGCAGCTTTGATGTTGGCCCTATAACACAATCTGAAGTTAGTTTGGCTATCTCTAAACTTAAACTTCATAAATCCCCAGGGGTAGATGAAATTACTACAGAAATGCTCAGAGCTGGGAATGTTTTGGTTACCACTTGGATGACTGAAATTTTGAATAACTTTTATGATAAAGGCATGGTTTCTAAAGATTTTACCAGAGCTATTATTATCCCTATCTTCAAAAAAGGTGATCGCAGTTCTTGTGATAACTGTAGGGGTATCAGCTTACTCTCTCTTCCAGGTAAAGTTCTTTCCATGATTGTGCTTAATAGAATTAAGAATCTGGTTGACAGGCAATTGCTTGATGAGCAATGTGGATTCAGAAGTGGTAGGGGATGTGTAGATCAGATATTTTCACTTAGGCAGATTCTTGAGAAATGTTTAGAGTTTCAGAAACCTTTGGTTGCTAGCTTTGTTGATTTCAAAAAGGCTTTCGACTCTGTTGATCGTCATAATTTGTGGTTGACTGTGGGATCATATGGTATACCAGACAAGTTAGTTAACATAATGAAAGCTCTCTATAATAACACTGAGTCATGTGTGAGAGTTGGTAAGTCTTGTAGCAATTGGTTTAGCATTACGTCTGGTGTTCGACAAGGGTGTATTTTGTCTCCTTTTCTCTTTAGTTCGGTTGTTGATTATGTTACACTTCAAGGAATTTGAAAATTCACTTTAAGGGAAAGATTTTGGCCTTAAATGGGCTGGAGATATGAAAATTTCTGATTTAGATTATGCTGATGATTTAGCCCTTTTGGCAAATGATGTTGATGAGTTAAACTCTTTCATTCGAGCTATTGATGAGACTGATTAGTAGAGTAGGTTTGGTTATAAACAGAGAGAAAACTAAAGTGATGAAAATTGGTCAGGCAGGTTGTGATTCAGTTAATCTGAATGGTTGCAGTCTTGAGCAGGTGTCACAGTTTAATTACCTTGGGAGCTATGTAACTGATACTGGTGATGTGCGGCATGAGATTAACAGACGAATAGGTATTGCTGCCGGGACTTTTAAGAATCTATGGAGATTGTGGAGAAATAGGTGTATACACCTAAAGACTAAAATTAGACTGTATAATAGTTTGGTTCTTTCTAGGGTTAGTTATGGTAGTGAAACTTGGACGCTGTGTAAACAAGATAACAGGAAACTAGATGCTTTTGATTCTAGATGCTTACGGAGTATCTTGGGTATTAGGTGGTTTAACTTTGTAACTAATGATGAGGTTAGGCAAAGGAGTCTGCAACCTCCTTTAAGCAGCATATTGTGCAGAGAGAGACTCTGCTGGTTTGGCCATGTTGCCAGTATGGATAATTATAAATTGGCGAATAGGGTTATGAACAGTGTGCCTAAAGGCCTCAGAAGGAGGGGGAGACCTAGGATGCGGTGGGCAGACAATGTCAAACAGGACCTTGTTAGAATTGGTGTGCAGTGGCCAGATGCAGCAGATGTAGCTCAGGACAGATATGCTTGGAGAATTAAACTGCATGGTCTTGTGTGGTTTTCTACCACACAAAACATTAACTATCTGGTACAGCTCTCTGCTGTTGTGCTGTCTAACTGCTTCCTCGGCTTTGTCAGCCAAACCATCAAGCCAAAGATTCTTATCAGTTAGCTGCTGATAAGAATCTTATCAGTTAGCTAACTGATCCTTTACAAGTTTATTAAGGTCTCTGTAATGATTTCTATTAGTACTAGTAGGGTATTGATTAAGGGCATTCCTGCAGTTCTTTCTTTCCGAAATAAGCTCAAGTGCCTTATCACTCAGATAATTTTGCCTCTTCTGCTCCTTTTTTCCTAAAAGAGTACTGTTAGTGTCCAAAAAAGCCTGTTTAAAATGATCCCATTCTTCCTCAACTTCAGTAGTAAGCAAACCATGACTGTCATAATGACTAAGTAACCTATCACGGTAAGCTTTGGCTATAACTGGATCTTTCAGAGCTTCAGTATTAAAAGCAAATTTTTTAACCCTAGCACAACACTTTTTAAGTTTAAGTTGCAACACACTTTTAACAAGGTAATGGTCAGATCCAATTTCAGCTCCCCTATATGCCCTGGTATTCCTAACAGAACTAGCCCATTTGTTGTTAATTAATATGTAATCAATCATATTCTTATGCAGCCCATCAGGTGAAACCCATGTGTACTTATGTATGTTGCGGTGTTTGTAATAAGTGTTAGTTATTCTGAATCCATTGAGTTTACTTACCTGTAGGAGACGTTGCCCATTGCCATTACAGCTACCAATACTAAAAGGGCCTATTACTCCTCCCCAAAGGTCAGAGTTGGTACCAACTTTGGCATTGAAGTCACCAAGAACAAGGGTAATATCTCCTTTCTTGACAGAATTCAAATTATCCTGAAGTTGTTCATAAAACCTATCCTTTTCATCCTCATCGGCATCCTCAGTGGGGGCATAACAGCAGATAACATTCAAGTCTTTAACGCTTGTCTGAAATTTTTCTGTAAGAAACCTTTCATTAATGCACTCATATCCTAGAAGAGCATCACTGGCATGTCTGCTGAGAAGCAGACCCACACCTTGGTGATGCTTATTGTCGTCCCTCCCTGAAAAGAGAAATTTAAGATTATTTTTAAGAATCTGACCTTTATCTGTCCATCTGGTCTCTTGTAAGCCGAGAATATCTAAATTTTAACAGTTGAATTCTTGTGTGAAGGACATCAAAAGAAAAAGCTCTGTGCAGAGTCCTCACATTCCAACTACCTATGGAGAGAAAATGGTTAGTGGGATGTTTAAAGAAACTATGTTTATTGAGAGAGGGAATGCCGACAATATCAAACAGCCCCCTAATCGCAGACATGGGGCAAAGACCTGTTCCCCCACTACTAAAGGCTGAAGCCATCTACACTGGAAGACTTCCTCCAATGTAGAATTTGACGATGCCAATAGAAGCAAAGAGTTCAGGTGCCTGCGATGACTTCTGCTCAGGATTATCCACCAGCTGATAAACATATCCTGTGAATCTATTCACTTGGGGCTGTCAACCCACAAACAAACAGAAAACACAGCGGAAGATTTTCCCTCCACAGAAGCCCACCAGTGCAGCAAAATCAGGATCCGTAATCAAGCTCAGAGCCATATATCTGTCCAGTCCAGTAGGTTTATATGGTCAGCACCAGGACCCTGTGTGGTTGACCACTCCTCAGCAGGGTAGAAAAAAAAGAAAAGTAGCCATAGTTGTCCAGATCAGTAGGCCACACTAATCTGGCAGCCCTCCCCTTCCGTTCACTTCCACAAGAGAATATCTCTTTTGAAAGTTACTAACGGTCCGCTCCACGAGAAGGCGGGGTCGGACATTAAGTGCTAGGCCTGGCCGGTTCTATGCATCATCACAGGGGATTGGTGCATAGCTCTCCTTCCAGTGACTACCTAGCTACCATTTACAGACCCCAACTATCATTATTAATTATTAACATAAATAAAAGAATTAAAAAAAAATAGTTTTTTTTTGTACAAAAATTGCATATGTTAGAGAGGGATTTAGTTTATATAAGAGCTTCTGTTGTAATGACAGATAACCACAATGTATTACCAAAGAGGGAGTTCATTAAACCTTCTTCCTCCATATATCCAAGATATCAATGACACATATTACATAAAACAGTCCTCAAAACCTAGAGCACCAAGGTTGGTTGGTTGTTTTACTTCTGAGCGGCACTTTTTTGCACACAATGGGCTAAATGGCCAGGTCACAAGGACCCTGAAAGCTCAGAGAAGGTTGGGGGAGAAGACCCACTGGAACAGCTGTTGGGAGACAGATGGCAGCCACCCGTCAAGGACATCCAGCATGTTTTTTAATGTGCACAGGGTATGGCTCTTCCACACACGGGGCCAAGGATTAACATCCCATCCGATGGACGGCGGCCTTTCCAAGCCCATCGGTGTCCCCTACTGATTGTGGGCAGGGCAGGGAGTTTTGCAGAGATAAATCTCAATGCTGACACAGCTGGGACTGGAACCTGGGAACTTGCAGATTACAAGCCTGGCATGCTACTGACTGAGCCACCCCCACCCCAGAGACTAAGGATATCAATTATTAATCACCACTAGAGCATTTTGGAAATATTACTGGATGGGATATTAAATATTCCCAAGCTATTGATGTTGTAACATGCCAAATTTCTGCAGATCAGGAGAATTAGACACTGGCCAATATCACTAGCATAACAAATAAAACTTCGTTTTTTTTTAAAGAATAAATTCTTATTGAAAATGTTTTTACATATATATCTTATAAAATTATATAATTCAAGCCTGAAAAATAAAATACTTACCTTTTTCACTTGGTACACATTTTATTAAGATATGATATAACTAATTTCTTCCAGCATTCTGATCACCATTTCTTAGATGTTATATAAGGTTGGTTACGCCATGTTGAAGCAACTCCCTGATTTAAGTTCACAAGTTTGATCTGAATTACTGTGCACCCATTTTTTCTCAAAGTTAAAAAAATTTCCTGAAAATTAACCAAAGTTTTTTTTTTAATATGAGGATTTTGGGAGCAATTACACTACTTTTTGTCTTGTTTTCATTCCTTTTTTTCATTTCAACCTATTTTGATATTTCTAGAATTATTTTTATCATTCATCCCAGCATTCATTGTGTAACTCCCCAAAAGTGAAACTTAAACTGTCATTCTTTACTTTCTGAAATGTATTACACAGCTGCAGCATGAACAGATGCAGATGCAATGCTTCTCATTGTGCTGCATGATAAATTGAGTATATGTATGTGCTTGTAGTTGTCCAGTGCTGGCCTTCCTGTCATAAACACTGGAGAAAAACTACGTTTTCTGTTAGTTTTCAAATCTTTATTAAAGATTCATTTTCATTCAACTAGTAGTCAAATACCCTATCTGGTCTAGTGGCTAACGTACCTGACTACTAAGATCAGCGGGACGTGTAAGTGTTTGTATGTTGTATGAGAAATGAGGACAAGCCAAATATAGCGTTTAGGTTATCTCCAACCTTTGTGTAGGGAAATACCTTCTTCCTTTTAAATTTTACTTTTATTAATTTCCATAGATTTATAAATTATTACTGATCTTTTGTAGTTTTGATACATCTTACCATTTTTTTTTTCTAATCAGGATGCAGTTAAAACTTTTTGTGGATTTCTTTAAAACACTGTTTTGGGTTATTTCTTCATTTTTTTAAAACTTGTTTTTTCAATAAGAAAACTTAGATCTTTTCTCATTTCCTGAGAATGAGTGAGGCCTTGGACACAGAAGCAAAAAGGATTTAGCTCCCACCTCCTACTATTAAAATTTTAGAGAAATTATATGTTTATATTAAATGATTTAAAAATAGGTTTCACTCCCCCCCCCCCCCTCTGTGTGTTTCAGCTTTGAGGATATTGATATTTTTCAGCTTTAGTGCACTAACCATTTTGGTCCCTTTGTCAAGATTCCTGAAACGAAATACCCAAAGATAAAAACAACAAAAAACTGCCAAGCCAGTGTTCCTCCCTTTCATAAACAGAATAAAAAATCCTGCAACCATGAGCAGTGACAAGTCACTTTATAAGGCTGGCCCATGTTTCAATATATATCATAATAAAAAGAATTACAACTAAAAGAATATATGAATAACATATCACTTCTGGTGAATATGGAGTGCTCGTTTTCAGAGAAAATTAACTTTTCATTTACCAAATTTTGCCCTCTTTAACAGTAGTAATTCATACTAATGAGTGATTGGAAAATGTAAATAGTAATATGTTATTAGCCATTGACAATACAAAAATGTATCTCATTTACCCCTTAAAATTAAAAAGTTGCCTTTTCTCATCCCCTATGGTTAAGGGGAAAATCAATCAGTGTACATATAAAACAAATTAGTTATTCTTACATTAATATATCATGGAAAATTTTAAAATTAAATACTAACTTTTTAAAAACAAGGAGCAACTGGTTAAATTTTAACCAATAGTAATTTAAAACACATAAGGATATAAATTATACTTCTGTTAGTAAGTTATCTGGGTATTTGTTCTTGATCAACACATTCTACCCTGCTCAAAGTGGAAATCACAACATCAAGAAGGAATGGAAACAGAGATATGTAAATCTCAGGAGGCAATCAGTCTTTCAAGATGTGTAAATGATCCAAGTTCTGCAGTGAATGAAAACATGACACCCAGCCGAGTCATGAATAAATACTGGGTGCCCATGAACTCATATCATAGCATGATGGAGAGTGAGGTTGGAGTGCATGGGTGTGAAAATGTTCAAAACATGCCTTGGAGATGTTGGCAGGACCCTTGTGTGCAATTGGTGCCTTCTAAGAGAGAGTGAATCACCGATATGTGAGAGTTCAGATTGAGCCTTTGAGCGATCACCACACGCATGGGGCACAATGAGGACACACAATGCAACTGTGCATCTCATGCGACATCATGGAGCACCAAATGACATGGAAGGACAGGTACGAGACCAGCACACTGCACCACAGGACATGAAGAGAGGATGGCCATTTGCAACCCTTTCACCACAACGACTGTGCTGCATAGTGATTTGCGGACCACTATGGATACCTTGGTCTACACGCAAACCATTAGACAACATTTGTATGGCGCAGGAATCAGGGCGAGACATCCAGTCTGGCATCTACCATTGCAGTGACATTGCCAGTTGTGCTGTCTCCACTGGTATTGAATGAGGCAACATTGGAATATGGAATGGAGGTGAGTGATCACAAAATTGGGACTCATTCACAGATGAGTCCCGATTTTGTTCTGGCATGACAGATGCCCATTTGTCCACATGGCTGCAGTGTCGTCAATGATGTGAGGAAGCCTATTCCATTATATGCCATACAACTCCCCACCATAGTACAATGGTATGGGGTGGCATAACAAAATGGAGCAGACACCTCTGCTCCATTTTCTGGCATGCTAATGGCGAGGCATTACATTGATGACATTGCTAATCCTGTGGCACGTTCCTACCTTACCACCATGCCTGGATTGATTCTACAGCAGGACAATGCCACCCCACATACTGCATGTGCAATGATAGACAGTCTCCAAGGTGTGGACATTCTTCCATCTGCCACATTCCCTGGACTTGTTGCTATCTTTGTCAGTTCCCTCTGGCAGCGAACTTGGTAGTTGTGCGCTAAATTGGATGCTATTTTGAATGCCATAATCAGAACACCATTAACCATCTGATTGATGGAATGCCAAGATGTCTACAGGCTTGTATAACAGCCCAAGGTGGGCCTACTATGTACTGATAAATCTGTAATAAACGCATGAACCTTGCATTCTCGCATTCAGTTTTTGATTATTTGCACATCTACCCTCATAACTTCCATCCTGTCAGTTTTGGGCATATACATCACTTCCTATATGGTATTGTGATTTCTGCTTTGAGCAGTGCACCATCAGAATTTCCAGCATAATTACACCCATCACTCAATTTACATGGTAGATAGGTTTCAGGAAATCATCATGCAAATTGAAACCAACAACTTAATGGAAAAAAAAGGGATAGGTCCTGAAAAAATCCTTGTGATGAATAAAGCATACATTCAAAGTTTTATTTATATGTATTTATCTCCAATTACATTTCAGTAGTAATAATATTAATGTAGCATTATTTGGTACTTTATTTGCCCAAATTGAAGGCATAGGGAGATGACAGCAAGACAACTCGCTTGTTGAGCTTACCTGTTCTTCAGGTATGATGGTGCAAAGAGAAATGTGTCCAAACAACTTCATGAGAAGGGTCTGTTTGTATGCTAGGAGATTGAGGGTTTGCCTCCTCCCCCCCTCTAAGAAGAGCTTGAAGAAGAACTTTTTATAAGTAGGCAGCATCACACCTGAATTGAACAGCAGTGGTTACATGTCCTCTTCATGGATTATTACCATTTCAATCTGACTACGGATTCCCAATATGTGCTCATCTAGAGGGAACCTGGAAAGTGCAACCATCTCCACAACATCTGGGAATGAGGCCACTAGAGAAGAGAAGGTTCTCTAATGTGGGGAGGAATAATGCTGGATGGCTGTACATGCACCATTTCACGCATTTGAGGGTGGCAATGGGCACACTCAATGGTAAAAATTTGATATACCCATTGATTAAAAATTTAATTTTATAATTGGACAATATTCAGATACATTTTTTATTTCAAATGTAAATATTAATATTTATGATATTAAATATCCTCTGAAACTTTCATTAAATTCTAAAAGGGATTTCTTGAGATTTTTGTTGAAAATAAAAAAATACCCCTCAAGTAGCTGCTTGCCACAAAGGTCTGACAGGCACCCATCATTTTATATTCATGGTAGATCTGTGAAGATGGCAGGACCTCAGCAGAAAGACAATACAAACATCTATGCCTTGCCTGGACATGTGGCGCTTGAACCCAGATTTTTTGAATCAACAGCCAAACATGCTACTTCCTTAAATTATGAACAGCAGTGTACATAAAAAACTCAATTTTTAGCATGTAAAACTGAAACCATGTAAACTGAGTACCATGTAAATCAAGGGATAGGTGTATATCATTTGTAATGTCTATAACTTCAAGTTTTATGTTTTCAACATTTAGTTTCATCTAATGATGTAAATTAAAGCCTTTTGGGGTTTTGAATCATCGCATTTTATCAGTACCTATTCAACTCAAATTTTTTAATTAATATCTTAAAACAAAAAGTTGCATCCCCCCAGGTGTGAGGGGAATGTAAACCCCTTGATCATCATACTTCACCACTAAAATATCAAATTTCTAGCTCAAATAGACCATTGCAATATTTGTTAAAAGTTTTGAAATTTTTAACTTTTTCCACCATCAGTGGGCACAATTTAAACTTTTGGGAGATTGGAAAAGTATCAATCCTAATAGTTTACTAATACCTACCAACACAAAAGAATTTTTTATTTATCTCCATAATAAAAAAATGCATTTTTCCACCACCCATGGGAGTAGGAGGGAAATAATTGTTGTCAATGCAAACTTTGTAACTACATTTCACCACCAAAATTTCAAATTTCTAACCTAATTATATCTCTTGCAATATTCATTTAAAATTTTATCATTTTCAAAAATTTCCACCATTAGAGAGTGTAGTTATAACTATTGGAAGATTCTGAAAGTGAGAATTACATATTTCATCCATATCTCTAAAATCCAAAGAGATTTTTGAATTTATCTCTAAAAAACAAAGAAGTTATATGTCTTAGAGATGGGCAATCAGACAGATAGACAGACAACTAAAGTGATAAGATTAGCTTGTTCATTCTAAAAACAAGAGAAAAAGAAACAAAAATCATGTTTCTGGTAAATATTATTCAGAAAGAAATTTACTTTCCATTAATATATAATTTACACAATTAAAAGGACCTTCTTGCTCAGAAATAAATTAACTCATGCTTAAAATTATGTCATTGAGAGAATTTTAAGTTATTTTTCATTATATAATTTACATGTTTTTATTCATCGAGCTTTCCAAAATTAAACCTTAGTTATTATTAAATTTAATATGTTTGAAAATTAGTTTGAATACTTCATTTTAATAAAATGCAGAATTAAATGCTGCTTAATTCGGTATATATTATGACCTATTTATATTGATTGATTATTAGGCAAAAAATTCTGAAGTTCACTTTCTTTAGACAGCCGAGTTGAGAAAAAGTCTGGACATTTTCCAAAATATATCAATTGAGGAAAAAATTTATTTTTCCAATTTTTCAGAAATAAATTACATTTCTATTCATTTCGATTGTGCATTATAATCAATTTGGCCCATTAATTTTTTTTTCTACAAAACTCATAAATTTAAGTTGCATTGCCAGATTTTTTTACTACATCACCCTAAAAGCAGTCCAATAAAATTAATATTATCCTCATTTTTGTTAAGTATTTTATTTCTATAAAATCCGAACTTAAATGCTGTTTAATTTAGTATACAAAATCCTATTTTGTTTTATTAGTAATTTGAAAAAAAAATTTTTTTTTTTTTCAAAAGTTAATTTTTTTTTGCTGAGCACAGTAAAAAATATCTTGGCCTGTGATTTCACTCCAATTTTCAGGCTAGCACAGCAAAGGTTAATAAAGTTGCAATAAAAACTCAGAAAAAAGCATAACTGGTTTTTTTGGTTAAATAACATTTAATTACAACAAAGGTATAAGTATTTAGAAACATACAGGATTCTCTCTGTCTGTCTCATGTATAAAAGATCACTGAAATGAAAAGTGGAAAACACTTATATCTGGGTAATGGACAGAGTGATCTTTTGCCTTCACAGAGGGAAACAAGTATATATATATATAGAAGGAATTCATCAACATCAAATCAGTGACAAGTACTGATATGAATGTGATAGGCACTGTGAGGATTTAAGACAAGCATCCAAAGGAACAATGTGTGGTATATTTACATTTTGACTATCAAGGTTTACTGGATCGAATTTTTGGACTGTGATGATGGTGTCACCACAGTCCAAAAAGAAAGAAAAGAAGGTTGCTTTATTACATGACAAGTCTGCTCCCATATTGCTCAAGAAACAATAATAATGTTTGAAAGAAAACAGCTTTTAAAGAAGTACAGCTGTGAATACTTGGAACCCTATAGTTATTATGAGGTCTGAATTTAATTTTTATTCCCCAAACCTTTTATTATTTTTGTTTCCTAAACACCAATTATTTTTATTTCTCTAATAACCTTTATCTTTCTTAACCATTTTTGTTTTAACCATTTAATTTCATTTTCAAAATGCCTTGCACTACCTTCTCTTCTAGTTCCGAATTACGAGAGGGTAACTCAACTTCCTTCTAGTAACTTTGTAACTGTATGTGCTCAAATGAGTGCAAGGTCACAGCACACTTAAGTCATTGCACTATCTTAAATGCTATGCTAATGTCAAGAGAGTAACTCAACTTCCTTCTAGTAACTTTGTCACTGTATGTGCTCACATGTGTGCAAGGTCACAGCACACTTATGTCATTGCACTATCTTAAATGCAATGCTAATGTGTCTTCACCCAGAAGTACACATGTGGTAGAAGTCACATGTGTGCAAGGTCACAGCACACTTATGTCATTGCACTATCTTAAATGCAATGCTAATGTGTCTTCACCCAGAAGTACACATGTGCATGTTTCTACTATGTAAGCAGCTAGTGAAGCTATTAGTCAATAGTGATTAACAGTAAATTGATAGTAAGTCAAGAATTAATAAGTAGTGAGCAGGTCAGGATCAAGAGAAAAATTAGTGGAGGGGAAGAGAAGGGACCAGATTTCTTTGCATTATAACATTTTCCCTTCTACTTTTGAGATTTTCAAAAAACAAATCTTGAAGAATGAATGAAATATGCACAAGCTTAATAGTCTTTTTGCTTCCATTATCCTTACTAGCATTCTGAAAGGGGGAGGGGGATGGCCCCCTCCTAGATCCAACCTTGGTAGTGAGCATACTTAGGTTAACGTCTGTTAATAAGTTAAAGTGTTAATATTTTCATTAACTTTTAACTTAACGTTAGCTTTTTGTATATTTAACTTTTCAACTCAATGTGTTAATTTTTTGAATTAACATTAATGATGTTTTTAGACATTAATCATTAATTTTTCCAGTATTACCTAATTTTCAAAGGCAAAGTTTTGAATTTTTTTTTATTACTATCAATCGTCAAATGTCATGGGACCAGTTAAGATGATTGAAATGAACTTGTTAAAAATGAGCAAGACCAGTTAAGATCAGATCTCATAGCTGCAGTGGTTCTGTATGAAGCTTGAGATGTGTCCCAATTTCAGAAATCTGTGAATCAATATTTGAGTTCCTCAATTGGATAGATGACAGATGCTATTAAGAAACTGTTTGTCATGTACAACACTAAAATTCCTTCTTCTGCACACGTTGAGAGGTTCAGTATTGGTTGTCATGTTCTGGTAATTGGAGGGGTTGAATCACAGATACCAATTTTGAGTGGCAGCTGAAATTTAATAGATCTTGTAAATAAAGTCCTTTTTTTGCGATATTGTTAAAGTGTTTTTTCTTACTCTGTGATAGTATAAATCTTAAAATTTTGGACAACTTTTTGCTTAATTTTTAATTTCTTAATTTTTTGGTCATTAACTTTAAACTTAACCTTCATGAAAAAACTAACTTTAACTTAGTTAACTTTACCCAAATGCTGCATCTTTAATTTGGTGAGTAGGAAATAAAGTTTTATCATATTTAATAATTTTTGGTCATTTGCTCTTTGGGCAGTAATCTTTTGTTACTAAAGTAAAGAAGATTTAATCAAGGACTTTGAAAATCACTTTGATTTGCAATACCAACTCTTTTGTTGATTTTGAAAACCTTTTGGCAATTATTTAGAACTGCCTAGCACCCAAATTTATTTTATCTGAGAATTAACTTTTTTGATTGGAAACTTTATAGAGGTGGATTTTTGGCACCTGAACTTGATAGAATTTGGATTTTTGATAGAATTGTGAAAATATCGATTTTTTTTTTAATTCTCCAAGTAGATATTTGCAAGTTTGAAATTTCGGTTCTCAAGCAAAAAATCTGAGTATATTTTGAAAGAGATTTTTTTTTTGTAAAAACTATATTCATTTCTCAATAAAGATCTTATATGGATTTTTTCAAAATTTTTTAAAATTTTTGTGGTGTTAAAAACTTTATTCTTGTGTTAAAATTTTGATATTATGAAACTTATTATCTTGCTTGTCAAAAATTTGAAGCATTTTGCATTTATAAGCTATTGCATTGCATATTATAAGTTATGCAACTGTTAAGTAATGTGACTATCCAAAGTTTATTTCTTGAGTGCTCATTAGTAGTTGGCAGCAGAGAGAGCTGCCATTAACTGTTAAACTTAAGCCAAACAGTTTAAATTTGATTCATCGGGGATACTGATTTTTTCACCATTTGTCATAGAAGCATAATTAGTTATTGTTGCAATTATTAATTATATTGTGTGGGTGATAAATGTCCAGACATAACCCCTTAATAAGTTTACTGGAAAGCTTAGCATAAGCATTTAGAAATTTCATTGTTATTGAGTGTTAAGTGCACTTGTTGAGTATTCTATATTTATAGGCAAATTTTGTATAAAAGAATACTTTAGCACTTAGTTGTACAACAGTACCTTTGAGCTACTGCTCAAAAAACATTTAAAATTTTGCTAGGTTAAAATTGTACAGATTGTTAAAATCTACTACTATCTATCTACAGGTTCTTTATGATAGTTTAGTTGGGTTGTTTTATTTCTGAGCAACACTTTTTTTGTACACAATGGGCTAAATGGTCAGGTCAAAAGGATCCTGAGGACTCAGAAAAGGTTGGGTGGCAGGGACCCACAAGACAGCTGTTAGGAGACAGGGGTGGTAGCCTCCTGTCAAGGCCATCCAGCATGTTCTTTAATATGGGCAGGATATGGCTCTCCTGCACACGGGGCCATGGCTTAATGTCCCATCCATTGGACGGTAGCTTTCCAAGCTCATCAATGTCCTCTACTGACTGAGGGCAGGGTGGAAGTTTTGTGGAGATAACTTAGTGAAGAGATTGGAATCTGACTCAAAGAAGCCAAAGTTATTAAAACATCTTGTGGCAATATCCATTAGGGGAAACACCTCCCCCCCACATCCAATAGGAACTTAGTTGATAGTGAATGTTTAAGTTCGAGAGAGAAAGGACTTTGAACAGACTGCTCCTAATAGTTCCTCTGTAAATATGTATTTCCAGCACATAGTGATATTAATAGCAGAGTTAGTGATAAGATGCAATACTACATCCCACCCAGTGATGAGCTGAGAGTTTTAAAAACCAGGAACAGAAGCAGGATCCAAAAGTGCACTGCAAGAGATTGTAAAGGGGAAAAAAACTCCATTTATTAAAAGATCACAGAAAGTGATAATATTTATTTAATTTTTTATTTAATACATTGATTATATATTTTATACATTAATTATACATTTTAGCTAGAAATAAACTTTTCAAAGAAATCAAGAACACTTTATTCAGTATATTCCATAATCTCATTTGATTTTCCGAGTACAAACTTTCTTGATGCCTTTGACATTGGATATCTGTAGCCAAACTATGTTTCTTTAACCAGCTTTTAACAATCTGCATTTCACTGATCTACAGGTTTTCCAAACACATTAACCCATTGGCTTATGAATATTTTTACAATAAATATGACCAGAATTACTATTTTATGAAGTGGAATTTTCCCTAATGTGTATAATATGCAATTTTACCTGATTTTTATAATATCCAGTTTCACCAATTTTTTATAATATGCAGTTTCCCAAAATTTTTATAATATCCAATTTTATTCAGTCAGAGCCAGCAGTTGAATAAAAAAAATAATAAAGAGCTGCTAAATTTTTTACTTACAATTTATTGAAATGATGAACAGTTGCTTGTGGCATTTAAAAGTTTTTTTGGGTAGAACATTTTGAAACACTCAGAATAGCACAAGGCAACAGAGCACTTCTCACATTCATACTGACTCATTTATCTTGTGCTCTGCACACACTACAGTCTTGGAAAGAAATTTTTTTTTTTGTTTTATTGGGAGGGGGATAGTCTTAGAACCCCTCCCAAAAGGAGGGATATCTTTCTAAACCAGAATACTTCTTATTTCCTAAGAAACTGATATAAAGCAGGATATGCTTGCCAATTAGCAAGTGCAGCATGCAAACTATGTGAGTACTATCTAACTGCAAAAACTCTTCTCATCTTAGTAATTTCGATATCAAGATTTTCTGCTATAGGTTTTAATTTATACTGATTTTGTTGGATTGGTGATATATATCATATTCATATCTATATTCATATCCATTTAAAATGATTAATTTCTGATACATCACTGATGCTATCATCTAACACAAGTTGCAGTCAATGGTTTAAACCAGTGGTGGCTGAACTTGGTGTGGAAAGTAGTGCAATATCATTAGATGGGCCAAATATTTAGGTGCCATATTATAAAAATTAATAAATAAAATATTTGCTACTTTCCTTTATTATTCAAATCATACTAAGTGTATAAAAATTTAAATTTAATATAGACTGCACATGTATTAATGTGAATACAAATATTAACATTACTATTTTAGTTTTTTTATTGGATTCAAAAATAATTTTTTTCAGGCGATAGTTTGCCATTTACTGGTTAAAACAATGCCAGATAATTACATCTGGAAAATCTTGTAAAAGCTTGGCTACTACACAATATAGTTGCTACACCTAGCATAGCAATGGCATCATCTGAACAAAATCATGTTTTTTGACAGTCTTTAAAATTATTCATTGTTTTTCATACAACATGTTAAAGCTTTATATATTTTACTTCAGCCTTTTTTTATGTCAATTCAAAAATATCTAAGAAAATGAAAACTGGTTCATCACACATGTTCAACTTGCATTTAATGAAAATATTAGAACACTTCTGCTAGCAATAATTGTTGATTCATCAGTTTTTATACTGATTTATGATCTTTCATTTATAATCTTGTTGAAAAGATTTAATTTTATTTCTTTGGTGATGTGCTCAACAATTTGAACAACCATGAATTGGGAATGGAAACAGGTGCCAACATCTACATTGCTTAATATTTGTAGCTGTAAAACTGCATCCATATCGGACATTGGTTGATTTCTTTTTACAAACTATATTGAAAATATTTACAGTTGTTTCAACTTTTTTTTTATTCAGATTGCTTAACAAATTTGACATTATTTCTTTTCACTTTCACTTCTTCTACAATATGAAGAGCTTTCAAATGGGAACCTGATGTGAAATGTTCAGGTAATTATTATTTTCAAGAAGTCTGTCTTGAAGCTTTTTTTTCCCCATTTTGTTGAAATACAATTTCCATTGCATTCAACATCATTATTTATCCATTGTTTGGAAAGATGGTAGAATTTAGAAGTTTCTGCTCCCAAATGCTACACTTTGCACATATTGAACAACCCAATTAAAAAAAAAATTTTTTTTATTTGAGTAATCAGAAATATTAGATCTGAGTTTGCCACTGACGTTTCTGCTTCACAATTTTCTTCTGTTAGATCTAGATGCTGAAGCTATAGCTACAGATGACTGTTGGATGGCTACAGGAGCAGTAATTTCTCCTCCTATTATGCAATCACTAACAGTAATTTTCTTACTTTTAATAAATGATGAAATTGTACTTTGTCTTTTCATTTTAGCATACAGCTGAAATTAAAAAAAAGAATACAGAAAATATTTCTATATGAACATTGCAAACATTATACAGTGCACACTGTCGCACATTATTAAAATTACAGAAATGCACATTTTTTTTTACAAAATGTTTTCGGGAAACATGGAAAATTTGTCAAAAAACTATTTTTTACATCAGATTCTTTTGAATGTAAGTTTTGGAGGATTTCTATTTTTGCAAGAAAAATTACACACATAAAAACAAATTTAAAAATAAAAAAAAAAATCCTATATTCTTGTAATGCACCTAAAAAGTAGAAAATAAAACTAAAGCATATCAATGGTGCAATCAGTCACTGAATTCATATTCACTTCAAAGGAAGATAGGGCACTGATTATCTTGTTGAGCTGGAAAATTGGTGCTCTACCTTTCTTTGAAGTGAATACAAATTTGGCAACTTATTGTTTAGTTTATTTCATACTTTTTAAGGTGCATTTAGGAAGACAGGTACTCTTTTCAAAATTTTTAATTTATTTAAATTTTTTCTTTGCCACTAAAAACACATACCTTTAGGAACTTTCATTTGATATATGATTCATAAACATTGACCACATTTTCCCTTTCACTTCTTTTGGAGTCATGTTTGAGGTAGACCATGACATTGGAGACATCATAAGCTTTAATTTGAGATACAACTCACTATGGTCACCCTGATGAATTTCCTTCCCCTTTTGGGAGTGGGGAAGAATGGTGGAGGAGATTTTAAAGTAGTGTATGATGGTCTTCATATGAGCTTTCATTTGACAACTAAATTATAACTGTGGATCCTCGTATTCGGATGATATAGTAGAAGAATGACTTTCATATTTCATCCATTTTAGGGGGGGGGGGAAGAGGGGTTTAATAATCCATGAAACTCTCCATGTCTCAAACTTTCATTTGACATATAACTTGTTACATTCGGCCCTTGCATTTGAAAGGCATAGTAATCCTTCATATGAAATAGGAGGATGTCTACAGGACACATCCTGTGATTCTTTACTACTGATTCCTTCAGATATTTTCCCCTCTTTTTTGGGGGGAGGAGAGAAAACAGAGGGGGATTTTTTATAACCTGTGACACTTCCCATGTCACAAGCTTTCATTTGGCACATAACCTGTTACTTTTGGCTCTCACATTCCAAAGATACAGCTGAAAAATTGTGTTTATATTTCCCCTTTTTCAGAAGGGAAGAAAGCATGGAGGTAAAATTTTTATAGCCTATGACACGCTCTGTGTCATAAGCTTTTGACACAAAACTCATTGTATTTGTCTGTTGCATTTGAAAGATACGGTGAAACAATTCTGACAAACATGCAAACCCACAAGTGATGGATGAGTGAAAGCAATAGGAAGATAGGTAAAAATGTTAAAATATACTTGCTCTTTCACACACTTTTAATCACAATGAAATATTCCAATATATTTGGCTGTGAATAATCGCAGATTCTGGTGGAAAATAGCTGTATAAGATATGATAGTAGAAATTAATAATTGTGGTGGAGAAATATGCAAGATCACTTTGACAAGAGAGGAAAATGTCAGTTGTGTGAAGGGACATGATCTGATTACAATACCCACAATAATATGGCATAATGTATTTACATGTTTTGTTCAAACATTAACAGTAATTCCAGATGTACCAGAATCCAGGAGTAATCCCAGATGCATTATATGCAATCAATGCATCCAGGATTAATGTCAGTGTTATATCTGATTAGTTTATAGGGTGCGGTGGTTTGTCTTTTAGTATTTTTTTTAAATTAACCAGCTAATTTTATTTATCTTACATTTATTTATTTAACCAAATCTTACCTTTACATCTGGACCAGCTGCAACTCCTTGTGAGCTCTGAATTACTACAATGGTGTGGCTCATTATCTACTTCATCCAGTAACAATGCTGATGTGTGGTTATGCATTGCATCACCTGACATGCAAGGCAGGTCTTAAGTATTATAGGAATCAAGATAGTATCAATCAGAGTAGAAGTCTTGTATTACAGCTTGTGAAGAGAAATTTTTTTTAATGTCATATTAATATGAATTGATTGGTGCATCTTGATCTTGTAATATAATTTTTTTTGGGGGAGTCAAATAAATTCACAATTACACAATTAAAAGACCTTTTTGCTCAGAAAATAATTAAAATAACTTAAAGTTCTCTGTCATTGAGCAATTAAATTAGTAAGTTAGCCCTTCAAACTATTTGCATATTAAAAGTTTTTAGGAGCAAACTCAGAAGCTTTTCAGAGCAAAGACAGTGCTCTGTCTTCAGTGAAGTGACATTAGGGCTGTTACAAAATTCTTTCCACAAGTTGTGAAGGGTAATTCCATTGTCTCAGTTGCAAGTGGGGATGGATGAAGTTATTATTTTAATAGTCTCGAAGATGATGGTTCCAGTAACTGGATACACGTGCTAGCAGTGTGGTATGCTGTCTCCTTGCTCCAAAAAGTTTCTAAATTTGCTCCTAAAAACTTTTAATATGCAAATAGTTTGAAGGATAAACTTACCAAATCAATTGTTTTATTATATTTCATTTTGCTTTTTCGAATAATGTTTGAGAAGTATATTTAGTTCTTAATATCATATACTAGGAAAATCATGAACTGAGATGAATATTGTCATAAGAGAGAGATTTGATAGTTTGAAATCTGAACCTGTTTTGTTAATTAACTCTTTGGCTTATATTGATATCTCTCAGTTGTGTGAGGAAATGAAGAGCATTCATGCATAAATGTCTCTCAGATGTTTGAGCAGTTGTAATCACATCTTCGAATATCCTCCTCTCTGTTAATAGATGCTGTAAGGTGTCAACTACCTGCACCATCTATTAATTGCAGATGATAGATAAAATATTACAGAGTGCTTATAGTTTTTTTTTAAAGAATTGATTGCAATTATCAAATGCAACTGCGTTATAAAAATTGATAAATCCAGAATATCGCCAGAAAGAATATAGTGAGCTTGTTTTATAAGATTTATCCCTCCCCAAGACTGCGTATAGTGCAAAGTAGGAAAAAAAAAGGCTAGTATGAATTGCTCTGTTGTCCCTCCACTATCCTGAGCATTTCAAGGTGTTCCACACCAATAAACTTTTAAATACTACAAGAAGCCTTTTATCATTTCAACATATTGCAAGTACAAATTCAACAGCTATTCCTGATTTATTTTTAATTCAATAGTTTAGCTACAACTCAATAAAATTAGATATTATAAAAATTAAGTGCAATTGCATAACATAAATATCAGGAGAAATTCCACTTCATTTTCACAAAATAGTAATTCTGAGCATGTGGTTCCTAAGCCAATGGGTTAACACATTGTGTGGTGCCCAAAATTTATCTTTCATTTGATTGGAACCTTACAAGTGCAACTTGCACTGAGAACTGATCAAGTTTGAATAATGAATACCATACACATTTCCCGATTCATTATTCTTATACTGATATAATTATTTAATACTAGCTAATATGCATAAAGTAATGAATAATGTCTAAAAGTATGAAATTTATAAAAAAAAACGTAAGTTTAACAAATGGGGAACAAATTCTGAAAAAAATGAACAAATGACCAGACACCCATCTTTAGCTCATCACTGGTCCCATCGCAACAAAGAGTGAATAAATCAGTAATTTGGTTCAAGCTTAGAGCTCAATGGCCTTTATCAGATGTCTAGCTTGATGGTTCCAAAAGTAATTCTTCTTGGACATTCAAACCCTTGAAGAGCACTTTTGTCTTTACAAAATGCCAAGCAATAAGAAGGTATCCACCTTCTTATTGTGCTATGTCCTGTTTAACTGGATGTTTGAAGCAATGGTGTGGAATAATGTACAAATTTGCTAGGGCAAGAACTTTGGGAAGATTTCAAGGCCAAGCTTTCGTCACTTTATCCTCCTTATGATGATTATTCTCGTCTATCAAAGGAACTGTTCTTCAAGATAATGTGAGGGCAATGATGCAGCAGAATTTATTTGGGGACTGTTGAACTGTATAACTTGTACAGTGCTGAGGCAGAAGAAATTTAAATAATGAATTGCATTCACAACTATTGTTGCCTTTTAGAGAGTTCTAAAAGTATGAAACATAAAGAATATTACTAATTGACTAATTTAGTCAGGGTGGCTTGGCAATACAAACTAGATGAGTGCCAGTGAGGACTTAGGCAAATATGAAACGATTGTCTCATTTGCCAAAATCACATAGTACACATAGTGTATATATGCAGACTCTCCCAAGCAGGAAGTTCAGCATTTCAGATGATCTTCTCTAAATATGCCAGCGTAGCAAGAAAAAAAAAGGCTGGTTAAGAAAATTTAAGGTAAAGGAAATAAAAATTAAATACAGATCTCACATTCTAGCATCTCTCTTATCAAATTTTTACATTTCTGGGCCTCTAAAAATGCCATGAAAAGAAGGAAGTTGAAACTGAATGAAGAGGTGAATGAAGAAGATTGCCACAGACTTCCTAAATTCCTAAAGCCAAATTTGCCAGATTGGCTTTAGGAAACAGGACTAATATCATGTTGAGACAAATGTCTCACAATAAATGATTTATGGTTCATTTCTGACTTGTCCAACTTTCATTTAGAAGACCCTTATCCCTAAATTTTGAAACTAAAAAAATTAACCAAAATTTTGAAATGGACTCGTCCAAATAGTGCTATTCCTTTGTCTTTAATTCCCTCTGCCCTTTTCTGAAATTTCCAGGGGGTTAAAAAAGGGTTTTTCTTTTACTACTCTATAGCTTATTATCTCTAAGTGTGGCTAAAACTTTCACAATAAGGTTATTGCAATGATTGTCTTTTGAGCCAAAATGTATCTATTCATTAATGTTAATGTTTCTTAGTACCAGCCAATGAAATTACAATTTGGAATCTGCAGATTGCTAATAATGCTTGAGAAGTTCTTGGTATTATACATGCCATTCACCAACCCAAAGGCTATTTTGTTTTCAGAAAGAAAAACTTTGTTTTGTTTTTTGACTACTTTGCTTTCCTCAAAATGAAAGCCTTAGTGTTGCTTGCCCAAAGATTGGGCACAGAACAATAATAAATAATAAAAATTAATAAGGCTCCCATTTCAAGCCATTAATAACATTTTTGTAAATCTATGCAGCCAACCCATTTGCTGTTAATTTATTTATAATCAATCATATTCCTACACAAATCTAAGTTTACTTACTTGAAGGAAAGTTTTGTATTTCTATGGTAACTACAATACCAAAAGGACCTAGTTAATACAAACTTTGGTATGAATGAAGTTACACAGCACAAGTGTATGATACTTTCATAAAAGAATTACAACTAATGAATAATTTTATTTATCTATTTTTTAATGCAAATTTTAGTCTGCAACTGATTTTTGTTATAAGAGTGAAAAAGTACTGTACGTTTAACTGTACTTTTGTGAAAAAGTAGAGTGTATTTTAACTGCATTTTTACAAAATAAGTGCCAAAGAAAGTAAACACAGAAATGTGATAATTTCTCTTAAATTATCCAGTACAATTTTCAAGGAAAGGTTTAAGCAAGTATAGAATACAGCTCTAAAGAACAAGGGGTACCAATACAATTGTGAAATATATACACACATATCACAATACCTAAATTAAGTAAAATTTCAAAATATTTACTGGTATACCTTGGCACATGTATCCTACCAAATGCAAAAAAAAAGCTCTACCTTTTATCAATAAAAAGTTCGAAAAATATTTTGGATGAATATTTTAAACCTCTGAGTTTTTGCTTAAAAATCATTTCAAACATGTGAACACTAAAATTTTAAACAGGTATCAAATATTAAAAAATAACTGATGAATCTGTATTACCTGACTAGATGCAATATTCCCATCTTCCCAAACAAATTCATGATACTTTCTACTATCATTGCTAGTTGAATCTTTTTCAGATACCTTGTCTCTGCTTTTAGACTTATCCTTTTCCCAAACACTACTGTTTGTATTAGCTTCTCTCTTATCATGAACTTTCTGTTTTTCAACTTTTTCTCTTTTATTTTCTTTTGATCCTTGTGAAGACCAGGAACTTTTAAACTTTTTGGTTTCCTGCCCATCTTTAAACCTTTCCCTTTGTTTTTCTTTAGAAACCTAATTTAGAATCAAAATACACAAAATTTTTAAACTTGAAACATATAACAAATGTTAACTTATATCAATTTTAAACCTCAATAAAATATGCTACAGTATTACTTACAAGTACTCCTCATCCAGGAAATTTGTGATCAGAGGATGTCTGACCTATGGAACTTTCTGGAATTCAGGTTAAAAAGTCTAATACATGTGCAATACTTGAAAAATAAAGTGTACTAAAAGTACAAAAATAAGTTACAGAATCTTTATGACAGAAAAAAAATTAAAATTGCTTCAGTTTAGTGGATAATTCCAATTACATCTCATCTGAGAGCATCTTGATGGGTGATCACCCATCAAGATGCTCTCAGATGAGATGCAAAAATGATGAATGATGAATGTTTTAAGACAAAAATGAAAAATTCTTTTGGATTATATAGGTACTCATACCACACTGATTTGCTTCCAAATCTTTCAATGGTTTGACTTTCTACTGTTACAGAATACTAAAATGGGAAAATGGCAGCAGGGAACCTAGGATTAGATGCATGAAAACTATTTGATAGCATTTAGAGAAAAAAAAAATATTATTTTTACAGAAATTAAAAACTAAATTTCAATTTCATTTCAATCTAATAATTAAAACATTTATACATTAACAACTCTTCAAAATAGGTTAGACAGCCTGAATGTCACTTTTACGTCCAATCCTTTCTTTTTCGTTGATATGTAAACATCATCATCATCATCCTCAAGCAGCCATGGGCTACGGAGGTCCAACCAGACCGTGCAATTTAGTTCTCCAAGCAAGTCTGTCCTGAGCTACATCTACTGCATCTGGCCACTGCACACCAATTCTAACAAGGTCCTGTTTGACTTTCTCTGCCCACCGCATCCTAGGTCTCCCCCTTTTTCTGAGGCCTTTAGGCACACTGTTCATAACCCTATTCACCAATCTAAAATTGTCCAAATGGGCAACATGGCCAAACCAACGGAGTCTCTCTCTGCACAATATGCTGCTTAAAGGAGGTTGCAAACTCCTTTGCCTAATCTCATCATTAGTTACAAAGTTGAACCATCTAATGCCCAAGATACTGCGTAAGCATCTGGAATCAACAGCATCTAGTTTCCTGTTATCTTGTTTACAAAGTGTCCAAGTTAGACTACCATAACTAACCCTAGAAAGAAACAAACTATTATACAGTCTAATTTTAGTCTTTAGGTGTATATGCCTATTTCTCCATACACTCCACAGATTCTTAAAAGTCCCGGCAGCAATCCCTATTTGTCTGTTAATCTCATGCCGCACATCACCATTATCTGTTACATAGCTCCCAAGATAATTAAACTGTGACACCTGCTCAAGACTGCAACCATTTAGATTAACTGAATCACAGCCTGCCTGACCAATTTTCATCACTTTAGCTTTCTCTCTGTTTATAACCAAGCCTACTCTAGTACCAGTTTCACCAACAGCTCGAATGAAAGAGTTCATCTCATCAACATCATTTGCCAAGAGTGCTAAATCATCAGCATAATCTAAATCAGAAATTTTCTTATCACCAGACCATTTAAGGCCAAAATCTTTCCCTTGAAGTGAATTTCACATAACATAATCAATAACCAAACTAAAGAGAAAAGGAGACAAAATGCACCCTTGTTGAACACCAGAAGTAATGCTAAACCAACTGCTACAAGCCTTATCAACTCTCACACACGACTCGGTGTTATTATAGAAAGCTTTCATTATGTTAACTAACTTATCAGGTATTCCACATGATCTAACAATCAACCACAAATTATGACGATCAACAGAGTCGAAAGCCTTTTTGAGATCAACAAAGCTAGCAACCAAAGGTTTCTGAAACTCTAAACATTTCTCAAGAATCTGCCTAAGTGAAAATATCTCATCTACACATCCCCTACCACTTCTGAATCCACACTGTTCATCATGCAATTGCCTGTCAACCAGATTCTTAATTCTATTAAGCACAATCATGGAAAGAACTTTACCTGGAACAGAGAGTAGGCTGATACCCCTAGAGTTATCACAAGAACTGCGATCAATTTTTTTAAAATAGGGATAACAATAGCTCTGGTAAAATCCTTAGGAACCATGACTTTATCATAAAAGATATTCAGAATTTCAGTCATCCAAGTGGTAACCGAAACATTTCCAGCTCTAAGCATTTCCATAGTAATTTCATCTACCCATGGGGATTTATGAAGTTTAAGTTTAGAAATAGCCATAATAACTTTAAACTGTGCTATAGGGCTAACATTAAAGCCAGTAATGCATCTATCCTCATTACAAACAATGAGAGTAAAACTAACCACACTGTTTAGACCATCTCTGAAATGCTCAGCACACCTAGCCATGACAGAATCCTCACCTTCAATAACCTAACCTTGTTTATCCTTCAATTCCTGTATACCTATCCGTTTTTTTTCCACACAAAACATTAACTATCGGATACAACTCCCTGTTGTTACATTGTCTAGCTGCTTCCTTGGCTTTGTCAGCCAAGCCATCAAGTCAAAGATTCTTATTATCAGCTGCTAACTGATCCTTTACACGTTTATTAAGCTCTTTGTAATGTTTTCTGTTAGGAGTAATAGAGTATTGATTATGGACATTCCTGCAGTTCTTTCTTTCCAAAATAAGGTCCAGTGCCTTATCATTCAAATAATTTTACCTCCTCTCTCCTTTTCACCCCAAAGAAAAGTTTTTTCTGTTTCAAGAAAAGCCTGTTTAAAATGGTCCCATTCTTCTCCAACTTCAGTAGTAAGCAAGCCATGACTTCATGATGACTATGTAACCTATCATAGTAAGCTTTAGTTATAACTGGGTCTTTCAATTCTAATAGAACTCAGCCATTTGCTGTTAATTAATATATAATCAATCTTATGCAGCCCATCTGGTGAAACCCATGTGTACTTATGTCATGATGTTTATAATAGGTGTTAGTTATTCTCAAACCATTAAATTTACTTACCTGTATGAGGCATTTCCCATTACCATTGCAGCTACCAATACCAGAGGGACCTATCACCCCTCCCCAAAGGTCAGAGTTAGTTCGAACTTTGGCATTGAAGTCACCTAGAACAAGGGAAATAGCTCCTTTCTTGGCAAGTCAAAATATCTTGAAGCTGTCCATAAATCCTATCTTTCTCATTCTCATTGGCACATTCTCAGTGGGGCATAACAACATATAACATTCAAGTCTTTAACGCTTGTATGACATTTAGCTGTAAGAAACCTTTCATTAATGCACCAATATCCTAGAAGAGCATCACTAGAATATTGATATCCTAGAAGAGCATCACTAGAATATTGACATCCTAGAAGCAAACCTATGCCATGGAGATGCTTTCCATTTTCACTCCCTGAAAAGGGAAATTTAAGATTATTTTTAAGTATCTGACCTTCATCTGCCCACCTGGTCTTTTGCAAGTCAAGAATATCTAAATTATAATGGTGGAATTCTTGTGTGAGGATATCAAGAGAATCTTTGTGCAGAGTCCTCACATTCCAGCTACTTATGGAGAGAACATGGTTAGTGGGATATTTAAGAAACTATGTTTATTGAGAGAGAGGAAATGATGACAATATCAACAGCTCCCTAATCACAGGCAAGGAACAAAGACCTGTTCCCCCACTACTATAGGAGGACCTATCATCTCTCCCCAAAGGTCAGAGTCAACATCAACTTTAGCATTGAAATCAACTAGAACAAGGGTAGTATCTCCTTTCTTGACATAATTCAAAATATCATGAAGATGTCTGTAAAACCTATCCCTCCCACACTACTAAAGGCTGAAGCCATTTAAACTGGAAGACTTCCTCCAATATAGCTTTGACAATGGCCTCGATCAGGATTATCCACCAGCTGATAAAATGTATTCTGTGAATCTATTCACTTGGGGCTGTCAACCCACAAACAAAACAGAAAACACACCAGAAGAATTTCCCCTCAACAGAAGTCCACCAGTGCAGCAAATTCAGGATTCATAATCATGCTCAGAGCTATTATTCCATTCAGGTTGGTATATGTATGATCAGCACCAGGACCATGTGTGGTTGACCATTCCTCAGGTTCAAGGTGTTGTAAGATCATGGTGAAATTAGTCTCCAGTGAGGGGCTCCCTACACCACAGTAGGTAGTACTCCTCAGCAGGATAAAATAAAAGAAGCCGTAGTAGTCCAGATCAGTAGTACACACTGTTTAACCTGAACAGTGTGATCACCTGATCTGAACACCAGATCAGTAGTACACACTGTTACACATTACTTTGTAAGTAATGATGAGGTTAGGCAAAGGAGTCAACAACCTCCTTTGAGCAGCATATCGTACAGAGAGACTGTTGATTTTGCCATGTTGCCTATATGCATAACTATAGATTAGAAAATAAGGCTATGAACAGTGTGCCTGAAGGCCTCAGAAAGAGGGGGAGACCTAGAATGTGGTGGGCAAACAATGTCAAACAGGACTCATTAGAATTAGCCTACAGTGATGAGATGCAGCAGATGTAGCTCAGGACAGAAATGTTTGGAGAACTAAATTGCACAATCTGGTTGAACCTCCATAGCCCATGGCTGCTTCAGGATAATGATGATAACAAGACCTACTGCTATTCATTAAAATATTTGACAAAAAAGTTCTAAAATATTATTTTTTCATTGAGCACAGTGCAGGATTGCTTGAGCCTGTGAATTCATTCAGTTTTTCAGGATGGTCTGGATTAAATACAATACAGCATTTTGTTTGACTTTTCAGACATATTAATGGACCAAATCTGTGCCATGTGAATATTTCCCACCCCTAGATTTCCCCTTTACAGCTTGTGCTGTGGATGCGACATCCGAAGCATCCATTGTCTCATGAGGATGGCATCAAACTCTAGCTCTGTGATCTCTGCAAAAGTATGTATACTATTTGGTCTAAAAGTATGCAAACTCTGAGTACATGACCTTGCTCATACACGACTGACACCCAAGAGGATTGTTAATGTTTCATGTCAGGTAGGTGATGAAGGATTCAACGACATGGTGGAGGATGATATAGAAGAATTATTTAATAGTGATGGGGATGAACTAACTGAAGACGTACATGAATTTGTCCAGAGCAGTGGTGCCCAAATTGTGTTACGCAGAACCCTGGGTTTCGCAGCACTGTTATAGGGGTTCTGTGAACAAAAATCTACAATGGTGGAAAATTTAAATAGAGGCCGAATTGCCTTTATGTGTAATGCATGCAGTGTTTCCAAAGTTGAACTTTTTACTGCATATATAAATATAGGCCTATTATGCTAAGGTTGGGTTGTTTTACCTCTGAGCGGCACTTTTTTGCACACCATGGGCTAAATGGCCAGGTCACATGGACCCCGAAGGCTCAGAGAAAGTTGGGGGAGGGGACCCACTGGAACAGCTGTTGGGAGACAGATGGTAGCCTCCCGTCAAGGCCATCCAGCGTGTTCTTTAACGTGCACAGGGTATGGCTCTCCCGCACACGGGGCCAGGGCTTAACGTCCCATCCGACGGACGGCGGCCTTTCCAAGCTCATCGGTGTCCCCTACTGACCGTGGGCAGGGCGGGGAATTTTGCGGAGATAAATCTCAACGCTGACCCAGCTGGGACTCGAACCTGGGAACTACAGATTACGAGCCTGGCGCGCTACCGACTGAGCCACCCCCGCCCCCCTATTATGCTAAGAAAATCTCATGTAGCCCATGTGTATAACATATAACATAATAAAGTTGTGATCCTAAGGGGTTTCACAAGACCAATGTTAAAGGGTTCCCCAGGATAAAGAAGTTTGAGAACCACTGGTCTAGAGTATGAGGAGGATGAATTAGAAGAGGGAGAGATTGAGCAGGCATTGTGGGACGACCTCCATAAGCTCAATGAAGTCTTTCAACTCATTAAACAGTTAACTGAGAAAGTGCAGGAGTCGGGTGTATGATCCTTCAATGGAAAGGAATTTAAGGATCATTTGGAAAATGAACAGGTGTTACTTCTTATTAAGAGAGAGGCTCAAGAAATTCCAGAGCAAGGAAAAGCGCCATGTTCATAAAAAAAGTGCTACAAAGAATGCCATCTCCATCCTCTGCTATAATGCAGTCTTCCACTGCATCACAGCAAAGACCCTGTCAGTACACTCCAGTTTTGTTACTTGCATGAAAATTTATCTCAAAATCACCAACCAAAACCCTGTCAAAACTAAACTGATCCCAATGACCCTCTATCTATTGATTGGGAATCTATCTATTGTGAATAAAATATTATAGTGTAACATACATAGATACATTATTTTACAAAATCTAAGAATTATGTACATTTAATTTACACAAATAAAGTTTATACAGACAGGTTTATAGGAGTTCATGTACCTAGAGTATGTGTGAATTTTTGGTAAGGGAACCCAACTTTGGTGAATTCACACTTAATGGAGCTACCAGGAACCCTAACCCTTGCATACTTTGAGACCCTACTGTATTATAATTCAACTTACATAGCCTTTTTCCAGTATTCTATGACCACTCATACACCTCCTGACACCACTGAAGTCTTGCTTTCCAATATTTGGTTGACACTTAGTTTCAAAATAAGAGTACTGACTGCAGAACAGTAATTTTGCTTAGATCCCTGTGCTTTGAGTTGATGCAGATGTCATTGATGCACAGTTGAATGTCAATTTGACCTCATATGCCTCTGTATTCCTCAATGGTCCTTTCCTGTAGTATTGGACATCTGCTATAATTATTTCCACTAGACTTCTTCTGCTAACCATGTTGTGTACATTTTAGAGATGGTAGCCTTGGACACTCCTGCGATTTTCATAGTTTTAGCTGTGGCCACACCAGCCCATAAAGCCTTAAACCTTTTAGAAAGTTGGTATATCACATCTTTCCCATCTTGTGATCAAGTGTTGGCCAGTGGCTGTGCTGCTTGCATTTAATACAGCTCTGAGATCACATGACTGTGACATACTACCTTCTCTTTGGTAAAACTTTACCAAATTTTTGATGCTTTGCATCAAGGTGTGGTAAATGGCACATAGTTTCCAATTTTTTTTAACCAGGCACTGTAAAAGTGTTTGAAAAGGAAATTTAAAAACACTCGTTCAGTACTTATTATTAGCTTGAGAGTTGGCTTGCTCTCACTCTAGGTAGCTTTTGTTTTCACTCATGATTTACTGAATGATGGGTGAGAAGGCTTTGCATTATGAAGACTATAACCTGAATATTTAATTCATTGAAAAAAAAATTCCACTCAGAGGTAAAGAAACCCAAATTTGTTATCAGTACTCTAAAGAAGAGAATAAAATACATGTTTAGCTAATCATGTTTTCTCAATAAGAATGTTTTTTTTCATAAGATATCAGCAGATTTTTTATGTGTTGTCTAATAAAAAAAAACTTTACTGGGGCCATCACATGTTTAAGAACTTAGCACTGATTAAATACACTGCCGATCACTTACTGTATTTACTCATGCATTGCCACTACTTTGTACTATCTTCATCAAATTTTTTTTTAAAAAGAAGGTACTTCCCTACACAAAGTGTAATGCTCCAAAGATTATTAACTTTTCAAGTTGGACCTTTTGTCTGATCCAAAATTTATACAAAATTCTGGATAGCTTTGTCAGGCACCAGGCAATATTAACTTGCCAAATAAAGTTGAAATAGGGTTTGTTGGGTATTTGTCAAGCATTACTTATCAAGTAAGAATTCAAAAAAGGATTGTCAACTTTAATTAAAGTTTAAATCTAATCAAAAATATAGCAAAAATTCAAGTTCCTAAAACAAAGTTTATTTCCAAAAAATTCAAAAACTCACCAAACTTCTTTGATGAATACAAAAGTTGGAATACTAGCAACTCACATCTATCTAAATCTTTACTACATCTCTCTCCACTACAATACTACATCTCCAGCGACAATTCTCATTCTCTCAACTATGACTATACTTATACCTCTTACTCTGTGACCTAACATCATTTAGTTATAACATGCTGCGTACAAATCCGGCATGTGTCTGTTGCACACTGGGAAAACATTTGAATAATCTGAAGATCACGCTAGCTATGATGCAAGAGGGGTCGTGTCCTACATGTGCACATTAGTGGCTGACAATCTAAAGGTTGGAGTTGCGCATGCACAACTCCTACGGCTCAGAGATGAGAATTGCGATGCCCAAAAGAAATAATAATCCCCAAAATGATAAATATAACTTAAAGTAAAACTGGTTAAGGAAAAGTAAAAGTAAATGGGTGGACCATCACAAAAGGACAGAGAGATAACCTAGAAGCTATGTTAGGCTTGTCCTAGTTTCCCATACAACATACTAACACTTAACCAAGGACATGTCCTGCTGATCTTAGTCATAAGGTACACTAAACACTAGACCAGGTAGAGCTAATTAGACAAATTAAAAGGTCATTTTTAAAAAAATCTTCAACCCAACATTTTGTGCTGCTTAATGTTCAGTAAGATGATGGTTATGCTTGCTTGCAGCACCATGTGACATTCAAATAGCATTGCATCATCCATCCTAGCTGTGGAAGAAAGTATGTGTGAAATGATAAATGAGTGAGTGAATACATCATGGGTAAGAAGAAAGTATATTACACTACTAATTCAAGTTGGATTTTTTAACTATAGGCAGGTGAAAATGGAAAGTGAGTAGCTGCACAGAAATTTGACATGAATCAAAATCATATGCACACAGTGCAGCAAAAAGAAGATATAAAAAAAGCATCAAAAGATAAGCATATGTGATGCCCCCTCATTCACTTTTACTTTACCTTAACCAGTTTTGCTTAATTTACATTACATTTATCATTTTGGGGATTTTTTATTTCATTTTTGGCATCACAGCACTCGTTTCCAAGAGTTAGGAGTTGCACATGCGCAACTCTGAACTTTCGATTGACACCCGCTAAAGCGTGTGTACAAGGACACGCCCACTCTTGCGTCATAACTTCCGCCGCTCGTCAATTTATGCAAATGTCTTTCCCAGCATGCAACATGACACGTGCAGGCTTTGTACCTCTTGTTATAACCTGGTGACATGTTGTCACAGTAGCACAGAAGATAGTAGAGTAGAGAGAGCAGTAGAGCACAGCACAGTTTAGAGATCAGTTTTAGTTTGGAGAAGATGTTTGTAGTAAGAAATAATGTAGTATCTTCATTGAAGTTTTGGTGAGTGCTTTTTGGAAATAAATTGTTTGTTATTTAAACCTTTTGAATCTTTACTAATTTTTTTTCTCTTGAGCAACGTTAATTGTTTTGATTAGAACTAATATTTAAATTTTGATAATCATTTAATATTTTTGAATTCTTACTCATTAACACTTGCTGGTATTTCGAACCCTAATTAAATTTTATTTTTGGCAATTTGTCAATTATTGCCTGGCGCCCAACTCAGCTATCCGGAGCATGAAAATAATTGGATCAGACAAAGTGTCCAAACTTTAAAAGTATTTAATTTCTTTGGAGCGTTACACATGCTTTCTGGGAAAAGAAGTAAAAATGTCCTGATATTGGGGAAACATTATTCCAGTACATAATGGACATTGGAAAATCAGGATATGCTACAACTACTGAAATGTTATAGACCAGGGATGGGCAAGTTCTTCGATAAGAACCACATAAAATATTTTTCATACATTTTTGAATGTTCAAGAGCCACATAAAATATTATTTTAAAATTGTATTTATAAATAATAAAAAATACAACTATATAGTAGTCCTACTCACCAAAGCAGAATATGTTTAATCTCTGCTCGTTGAAGACTTTGATTGAGACTTTATTTTTGCAGTTAATAGTTTAAAATCTGGCTGGTAGGATGTCAAAGCTGTTCTAAGAAGCTCAGTGAGGTTGCTGTTAGTGAGAATAACATGATGTTATGACTTGACAAATTTCATTACAGAGAAGAGAGATTCACAGCAGTAAGTTGTCCCAAAAACAGAGAGTAGTCGGAAGCCAGTTTTCTGAAGATTGGGATACTTTGCTTCTGGGATTTGTTTCCAAAAGTCAGCTACTAGTTATGATCCACTACCGCCGCAAGCGCGTAACTTGTGTGCACTGCATGAAGAGTGATGACGCAGAGTCCAGTTGCATCATCCGTACTTGCTTAAAAGAAGTTTTTGTTATGTTTTCGTTTTCTTCATAATCTATTGAAAATGGCGATTTCAATGGTATACTTTTGAATTTTATACCTCTTGGGCCTACAGGAAGCCTACTGTTTCTCATCCGGATCTCAAATGGTTAATATAAAATTTTAGGAAAATTGGCAATGAAACCTAATATTGTCTCAGGAGCCACACAGAGTAGCTTCAGGAGCTGCAGTTTGCCCACCTTTGTTACAGACCGAGATGAATAAAATCACAAGCAGAAATATTCCAGCCTGAGAGTTTAAGATAGCTACAACTTGATTCGTCACTTCATGAATGCAACATTTCCATTAGGAGAAGGACTACAATTTCTCAAAAGCTGCCAGGGGAATACCCATGCACTGGATAGAATACAAGACAACTATTATTTGCAGTTATCTCATAGGGAATAGCAGCAAACATGATAATGCAGAAAGTGAATGAAGAGGGATAAATATTTGAAAATTTTTTGTTTCACTGTTTTTTTATTATTTATACAATAGTGCATTTTGTTATTTTAAATGTTAGTAAATTTACATTAATAGACCAATACAGATAAAAAAATTATCTATTTGGATATGGTATTTTTATCATCACAATGATAAAACATCTTTTATTTGCCATTAAATACATAGATATTTATTTATTGTTACAAACATAGGTGACAATCACAAGTGTTACTGGTTGACATTTTAATGTCGATATCTCAAAAAATATTTGTGTGAATCATCGGTGAAGAGTTTAAAGTCTTAAATTAGTGGAAAAAAGACGAGCCAGCATTAATTCAATCGATAAGAATACTCTGGCATGTTTCTGGAGAGATGCAAGTTCAAGTCCTGTATGCAGGCAAAATTTTTTCCACAAAATATTTACTTATTGTTGAATGTATAATATCCCAGACCATGCCTAGATCTAAAAGGGGGGGGGGGGGGAAAGCAAGAAATTGGATTGTCATTGCAGTATAACATTTCCCCCTTTGCTTTAGTTAAAAAAAAATACTGAAAAATGTGTGAAACATGCAGAGGTTTAAAAATTTGTTGGCATCCATTACCCTTACTCCAATATTAATATTCCATGTAACCCGTCTTCTCCCCATGTTTTCAAGGATAAAATTCAGCAAAAAATGTGGGGGGCATGCATGAGTAATAATGAGTAATACACAAATAAATAAGGAAATTCAGTTAGAATTCCAGGTGCCTTTTCAGGTACTTGATAGGAAATTCAGCATAGAATGCTTATAAATATTGAAAAAAAGAAAAAAAGAAAAAATCCACTTTAGTTATATTACAAACCTTGTTGACTTACAGAAAAAAGAAAAGGGAAATAGGTATGATAGATAGCACCATTTTGAAGCAATGCTATTTAGGTTTAAAAAAAAAACTAAGTTTTTTATGTTTAGAAATAATGGTCAGTAGGTAAATGGTAGTTAAGCACACTCTGAAGGAGCTGCATTGTTCTGAAGATGTGATGTACACAACTGACAGAGTCTACTTCCAATGTCTGACCTGCCCTTCATAAGGTGCAGCCTTATCAGTATGATTCAAAGGAAATGCTCATTCTTCTTAGAGAAAAAAACAGGAGCCATTCAATGCAATTGAATATCTCCAATTTATTTCCCTTTAAAAATTTTCAACAGATGATATCTATGAAGAAAAAGTGAAAGATCAACAGAATTACAACACAAATCCATGATTTTTCCAGGATTTGAATCTGGATCTATTTGCTTCACAGCTAAGCACACTAACTGCCTGGTCACTAGAATAAACATGGCAAATCTATAAAGGAACAATTTTATATTGTAAAGACAATAAGATTCTACTGTATCAGCAATATGAAAGGTTAAATATGATATTTTTTTCCACAAAAAAATAAAGATTGGCCCAATGGCACTAACCTTTGAACTTTTATGGCTTTGTTGACTTGAAAAGGAACTTAAGCTGCTGGCACTATCACATCTCTCTAATGGTTTGGGAGTTCTTCTAGCCTCTGCATGCAATGCAGCAACTGGTTCAATACCAAGTTGTTGAGACTGCCTGATAAGGGAGAAAATTAGTAAATAGTGTATGAGAAACATACATTTATAGTGTAAATAATACATTATTGCTAAAAATTACATTTGTTATCAGTTTTAGAAAGCTGATAAACAGATATTTTGGGTTGGGTTGTTTTACCTCTGAGCGGCACTTTTTTGCACACCATGGGTTAATTCACAATGACCCCGAAGGCTCAGAGAAGGTTGGGGGAGGACTGGAAGTGGGTCCCACTGGAACAGCTGTTGGGAGACAGATGGTAGCCTCCAGTCAAGGCCATCCAGTGTGTTCTTTAACGTGCACAGGGTATGGCTCTCTCTTGCACACGGAGCCACAGCTTAACATCCCATCTGATGGACGGTTGCCTTTCCAAGCCCATCGGTGTCCCCTACTGGCCATGGGGAGGGCGGGGAATTTTGCAGAGATAAATCTCAACGCTGACTCAACTGGGACTCAAACCTGGGAACTACAGATTACGAGCCTGACACGCTACCGACTGAGCCACCCCCACCCCTAGATATTATGGGTTAGGTTGTTTTATCTCTGAGCAATCTTTTATGGAAAATGGGCTGAATGGCAAGGTCACATAGGCTCAGAGTAGAATAAAGGAGGGAAATCCAATGGACAGCTGTTAGGAGACAGATCGATGCCTCCGGTCAAGGCCATCTAGATTGTTCTTTAACATGCACAGAATAGGGGCTCTCCTGCCAACAGGATTATGCCCTAATGCCTCCTTTGATGGATGATAGTTTTTACAAGTCTATCAGTGTCTTCTTCTTACTGAGGGAAGAGCAGAAATAGAGAAAATCTCAACAGAGGTAAGTGCAACCTAAAAAATGAGAGTATGTGCTAACTGACCTGACTGAATGAGTCCAATATGCTACTGACTGAACCAACTCATGCCTAGGTATTGGCACTGATCATATACATAATCATTTACATAGGTGGTAATGTAAACTTCAGAAGGATTTTGGCCCTTGGCTATCTCAAAAACAAAAATAAACAAGAATATACACTGAAGAGCCAAAACATTATGACCACCTGCTTAATATAATGTTGGTCCTCCACATGCCACTTGGCACCACAAACAGCTCTTACCTGACAAGGCATGGATGCTACAAGATTTCTAAAGGTGTCTTGTGGTATCCAGTACCAGCACTTTGCCAGCAAATCCTTTAGCTCTTGTAGGTTACATGGTTGAGCTGTTGTAGATCGGATATGCTGCTCCAACACAAACCACAGATGCTATGTGGTCACAAGAATCCTGAAGGCTCAGAGAAGGTTGGGAGAGGGGGACCCACTGAACAGCGGTTCAGAGACAAATGATAGCCTCTTGTCAAGGTCATTCAGTGTATTTTTTAATGTGCACAGGGTATGGCTCTCCTGCACAAGGGGCAATGGCTTCACATCCCATCTGATTGGTATGAACTCCCATACTGGCCTAAGGCAGAACGGGGAGTTTCGCGGAGACATAGCTTAATGCTGGCCCAGGTGGAACTCGAACCTGGAAACTGCAGATTATGAGCCTGGTGTACTACTGACTGAGTCTCCCCCAGCCCCCAATTTAAACCCAGATTCCAACAGTTACATTGTTATCACAAACCAATGTGATACCACTGAGAAGAAAATGGTCTTGATAAAATTGAAACATCATGTCTAAGTCATGCAATTTCAATGGTAAGAAGTCTAAAATTGTTTTTAAAACATCAATAGAAATTCATCAATATATATACACTGAAGAGCCAAAACATTATGACCAGCATATCTTTATGCAATTCAAAGCAACTGTAGGTAAATGATGGTGCATGTGAAGGTCATGAAATGGTATAAATAATACCTGATACTGAGCTCTATTAATCAGTGTTATTCGTGTTCTTCAGATGGAAAAGGCAGCGGACGTAAGTGAGTTTGACAAAGGCCAAATTGAAATGGCCAGATGACTGGGTCAGAGCATTTCCGAGATGGCAAGGTTTGTGGGGTGTTCACAATCAGCTGTGGTTAGTACCTTCAAAAAGTGATCTGAGGAGGGAAAAACCACGAACTGCTGGCAAGGTAAGGGCCGGCCACGGTGCATCGATGCTAGAGGTGAGTGAAGGCTATCCCGTATGGTACAAGCCAACAGAAGGGATACTGTGGTGTAACTCACCCATAATTTGAATGCTGGTGATGGGAGTAATGTGTCACAACATACAGTACATCGAACCCTGCTGAAAATGGGGCTGCATAGTTGCAGGCTGCTCTGAGTGCCCATGCTAACCTTAGTTCACTGTCGAAAGTGCCTTCAATAGGCATGCGAGCATCAAAATTGGACCTTGAATGTTTGAAAGAAGGTCATCTGGTCGACGAATCTCATTTCCTTTTGCACCATGTGGACGACTGGGTATATATGCATCATTTACCTGGGGAAGTGTTGACACCAGGATTCACCGTGGTATGAAAACAAGCTAGTGGGGAAGTGTAATGCTTTGGGCAATGATCTGCTGGGAGACCCTGGGTCCAGTCATTCATGTGCAGGAAACTATGACATCTACCACCTACCTAAACATCATTGCAGACCAGGTAAATTCCTTTCAAGGCAACAGTATATCCCTCTAGTAGTGCCTACTTTCAGCAGGATAATGCGCCATGCCACATGGCTCAGATTGTTCAAGAATGGTTCGTGGAACATGAGGAAGACTTCCAGGTATTCCCCAGACATCAATCCAATCAAGCATTTGTGGTTTGTGTTGGAACAGCATATCCGATCTGTGGTGGTTCAACCACGTAATTTACAAGAGTTACAGGATCTGCTGGTAATGTGTTGGTACCAGATACCACAAGACACCTTTAGAAATCTTGTAATGTCTATGCCTCGCCAGGTAAGAGCTGGTTTGGTGGCATGCAGAGGACCAACATCACACTAGGCAAGTAGTCATAATGTTTTGGCTCTTCGGTGGATATGTTAACATACTTTCACATAAGTGAAAGTTTACCTTTTCGTTTACCCCTTTTGTATCACACTCAATGATAGGCCATAGAAAATAAATCTGATATAGTGCAATAATAACTATCATTATCATGTAAATGACTATGCAAAGCTTCAGATTCTAGTAGAACTTTTGGCATTTAGCATTTGTTAATTTGTGGATGCTTTTGCTCTGAAATAATCCTTAAATAGTTCTATGGATTCTTTTCTTCTTTAACCCTTAATGTGCTAGGAACTAATATTTTTTTATGCTAAAAACAAGATGGTATCATGGAAGTATGCAGTGTGGCATTGTCTAGTTGAAAGATGGCACCTGCCATAAGACCATACTGCTAAAAGTATTTTTCCCCCGAATAGGTTTTCCAAAAAGAAAAAAAAATGGTTTTAATTCAATATAAAAGTTTATTCCTTAATTTCTAATACTTTTCTGTAAGATTTCCAAAAAAAATTAATGCAAATATTGTTATCTTTGATTAGAGGCAATTTCATCATGTGTCATCTTAATTTTGTAGATCGGTGGCCAACAATACCAACTCTTTATTTCTACATTTGTGTATTATTATTTTTTCATGCTTAAGCCTGTCTAATTCTCTATCCATTATCTTATTTTCATTACTCTGGTCTTCCGTCACTAAATTTTCTGTCAGGATTTGGCAGCCAAAATCCCTATTACCAGATTAGTATTTAAATCAATAACCTTAAAAATAATGTAACGTACATTGTAACTGTTTGTGTGGTTCATACTGCTTTCAGTTCCAGGAGGTGGGTCACACTGACAGTTAAGAGAATATATGGTTTTGTTCTTCATGTACTAGGAGCAGACTCTCCTTACATGTGAAGTGGGTGAAGTGACCATTGGACAGATGCACAGACTTGAAAAATTGCATAACATAGCTACCATGCAACAAGTTTGTCATCAGAGTGTCTGAGTCTGCCCCTTGGACTGGGGGCAAGTAGTATTTAATGTTAATTTTGCTGATGCAAGCAATTTTTATTTTATATTCATGAGAAACCCAATAGCTTCGCTTTGTTTATTTACCTTAGTTGTGAAACTTTGCAGCTCACTTTTGTTTAGTAATTATGATCATATCATTTGTGTACTTTAATTACCAACCTTTATTCCATCTATTTTTATTCCTTACTCCCTATTTTCTGTGTTCTTTGTATTGAGAAAAGATGACTTAGGAGGCAAATTTATATACTTCAAAAAGTACGTACTTGGTGTTTGCCTAACATTTAATCATATTTAAGTTTTTAAAATCACTTTGCTGTTTCCTTTTGCACCATGTGGACCATTTAGATTAACAGTTATTATTCACTACAAACCTAAATGCGATTTTGAAGTAATATAATTTTCATATTTTTAAACATTAATGCTTTGCCAGGCTTTATATGTTGTAAAATATTTATTTTTGCAATTTAAAAAAAAAAGGTTTTAAAACAAAATAATTTTTTGTAGTCCTATTCTATTAGACCTATTTTGTCAGCATTCATTAAAAATTGAATGTATTAACATATTTTTGTAGATAAGCATGTCAGAGTGCAACTAAAAAGCTTAAAAAAGATTTACACTGAATGGACAAATTATTATATACATCTACCTAATAACCTGTTGCTCCACCTTTTGCTCTCCCAACCACAGCCAGACATTTTGGTAAGGACTCAATGAGGTGTTGAAAACATGAAGGTGGCATTGCTGCCCATAAAGAGAGGATTGCCTGTTGTAGAGCATCCACAGTTGCCAGTGGGGGTTGGCAGGCTCAAACAGATCTTTCTAATTCTTCCCACAAATTCTCAATGGGGTTGAACTCTGGCAATCAAGTGTGGTAAACTCACTTGAATGCTCCTGGAGCCAAATGATCGCCACTCGGGAAATATGCAGTGTGGCATTGTCCTGTTGAAAGATGCCATCATGGTGGGGAAAGAGAATTGTTACAGGGTAGATGGTCGACGAGGATGTTCACATACCTTGTGCTAGTGTCAGAGGTCTCAACAGATACAAGGTGCTCCAAGGAAGTCCATGTAATGGCAATTGCCTATAAATAGAACAGGTCACTCTACATATTGGAGGTCTATTAATAGAGCAGGTCTCTCTACACTCCAAACTGTTATATGCCTCTACCTACCTGTATGACTCCAAATTGGCATATGCATGAAGAATAAGCAATGGGTCCATTGCTTCATGTGGTTTCCACAATACACACACCCTCCTGTTGGTGTGATAGAGTTGAAACAGTGATTTGTCATACCAGATGACATGTTTCCAGTCCTCTGCACTCTGGTTGCAATAGGCCTTTGTAAACTGCAGCCTAATCTTTCGGTGCCTTACAATCACCGAAAGATAGGTTAAAAAATATGCATTCTATTGAAAGCAAAGATTGTATCCCAAAAATTTGCATGTAGAACTTTAAATTCATTAATAATAATTCTAATATATAGAGCCAAATCTGTGTGAATGTTATATAATAAAGTTATTTTGGCAGCCATCATTCAACATCCAATTACAACAAGGAGACATGATGTGGACTTCGACTGCCAAAGTCAATTTTTTCCATGGTATGATGGATAGTCTTTGTGAATAAGCTTGTGGACTCGCCCTCATTCAATTCCAACATTATCTGCTCCACAGTAGCTGTGCAATTCCTGTAATGATGCGGGACAGTCTACGCTCACCTTGAGAGTCAAATGCACGTTTATGTTCACATTTCTCCAGCTGGTTGGATGATTGGCTGTATTTCACATAGCCTTGGTATGCACATGTGATGGTCTGATGTGGAAATCCCAACAGTTCAGCAGTTGCGGTTATTGAATAACTGGCCTTCCTCACACCTACTATCTGTCCATGGTTAAACTCACTTATGTCACTGCCTTTACCCATGATTACTTCTCCTGACAGGTTTTCAATGTGTAGAGAGACCTGCTCTATTTATAGGCATTGCCAGTTTCAGCATCCCATGTGACTGAATGCGATACTTCTGCTTTGCACATTGTTATTGTGGTAAATAATAATTTGCCCATTAACCAGCATAAGTAATATCAGAAATGAATATATTTAAACAATGATGCAATTTAGGGGAAAAAAAGCAGTAAATAAGGTCTTTATTAGAAAAAAGCATGTTAAAAGTTTCAACTGCTTTTCATTTCCCTTGAATTTCTATCATTTTATTGCTGAAAATCAATTTTTTTAGTATAAGAGGAGTGGCCAAGCATCCCAATATACTGAGAGATGATTTTTTCTAATAAAGACCTTATTTACTGCTGTTTTTTTCCTAAATTATATCATTGTTTCGATATATTCATTTCTGTTATTACTTATGCTGAATGGACAAATTATTATATACCCCCATAAAAATATGCAAAGCAGAAGTATTGCGTTCAGTCACATGGGATGCTGAAACTGGCAATGCCTATAATAGAGCAGGTCCCTATGCATTGGAAACCAGCCAGGAGAAGTAATCATGGGTAAAGGTAATAATGGGTTAGAATAAGAGAGAATCACGTTCAAAGCTCAAAGCCAAGGAAAGATGCACACCAAATCTTGAAAATGACAAGTTTATCAAATTTATTTACGATTGCATTTCTAGTTTTTTTTGTTACTTTCGTTTTAAGTCTATTTTTAGAATTTTTTTTTCCATTTTCATTGTGAATACATTGAATAAAAAAAAGAGTGTGGGGAAAAAAGTTAAACATTATGTATATAATTAATGCAAAAGTCACATCAATATAAAAATGCAGTGTGATGGTTGCATATCTCAAACCTGTCTAAATGCAAAACAGAAATTATTTCCAAAAATTAAGTTTTTCCTTTGTAAATATTTCTTTAGAGCTGCAATTGAGCTTTCTGTGAAATGCATCCAAATGCAGTTTCTCAATTAGATCACTGTTACCAATATCAATTTTGTTGATCTACTTCAATCCTACCTGCACTCATTGGTCTACTACAAAGTAACCCTCAACCTTGTTACATGTCAATTTGATCAGCAATAATTGTATAATGCAATCTTCAAATTTAAATGTTAAAAATTTTTTATATATGAAATATCTTTAAGGACCAAAAAATATGTATTCTATTGAATGCAAAGATTATATCACAAAAATTTGCATGTAGAACTTTAAATTCATTAATAATTCTAACATATAGGGCCAAATCTGTGAGAATTATTTTGGCAGCCATCATTCAACATCCAATTACATACACATACAAAAAGGTTTCTGGCCTACAAATATTCCCTAGAACTACCAATTTCACAGAAGATAAATTACCTATATAGGTAACTTCCCATTAATGTTTTTATGTGACATCCATTTTATTAATGTAAACTGCAAATTACACTAATATAGCCCTACCTGATCTTGTAGTTAGCTTACCTGGCTACTAAGCCAGTATGTTTAATGCATTTATGTACTGTAAGTAGAAACCAGATATTTTTCATTTACCACTATCATAACATGGCAAAAAATAAAAATTAATTTTAATTTACACAGCAACTATGTATTTCACAAAGTTTGTGAATCATAAGTTAGATATCAATGGATTAACTTATATAGATGGCCCTATGGTGTCATTTCATTTCACAATTTTTATTTCCAAATTGCCACCAAAATTAAAGTTGTATAATCCAGATTTAGCTAATGAAATATAGATGGGAATGCACTTATAAAGCTGATTAATTTTATTTGGTTTTTGGTATATGAGGTATACAAGCTCGATTCCTTGAAATAATCATTCTAGACAATGGTGGAAGGTGGTCGTTATTTTTAAATTCTTCAAAATTAATAATGTAATATCTTCTTATAGTAGATTATAGGAAATTTTATAGTTGGAAGGATTTTTTTTTTAAATAGATTATAGGATTATATGTTTGCCTTAATGAAAACAAATCATTTTTAATACAATTTTGATGCATTACATATCTATTATATTATTTGGTTATTTGCTAACAAAACATTAAATCAATAATGGAGAAAGATTGTAAATTAAATTGAATTTTTTTAGCCACACAAACTTATAACACACCAATATAATGCTAAATACAACAAAAATGATATTTCAGTAATTAGTACTTACTCTTTATGTTCCTTTTCTGCTATTGTTTGTGTATGTTTGGATGGTATTTTTGGTTTCTTTTTTACATATGATCTATCCTTTTCTTCTTCTATTTTTCTCTTCTTTGGAAGTGGAGAGGCTTCTTTTTCACTTAGCACAGACTTTGGCATCATATCTGTCCTATTCTTGATACCACTTTTATCACTTAAGGTAGAAGGAATTTCATTTTTATCTGCAGTATCTGAACGATGCTTAAATATTTTACACTTTTCTTTCTTTACACTATTTTCTTTATTAGTCCTCATATTTGATGGGTCTGTCCTATGTTTCACTCTTACATCTTCAGATAATGATGGTTTATCTGAAGAAGGTACAATTGTTAATCTTTCTGTGAATGAGGAAATATTTTTACATTCTGTAGAAGATACCTTATCTTCTACAAGAAGCACTGGTTTTTCCTTTGAAACTTTATTAAATATAGAACTGGAAGGAACTCTGTCAATAAGTGACAATGCAATGCTAACTAAAACAGTAGGAATGGCACTTTCTGACTGCTCTGGTACAATTGGGGAGTCCTGTGGAATGGGTGACAAAAGTTCTGGTGGTACCATATGGACTGGTACATCAATATGGAGATCTGAAGGAATTTCTGTACGTTTTGAGGAAGGAAGTACTAAAGAATTGCTTTTTAAACTAATCTTTGAGTCATCTCTATGATATGCATACATGTCACCTCGAGCAACACTATTAATTACATCAACCACAGATGATGAGGAAACTTTTTTGGAATCTTTAACTTTTTCTTTGTGTTTTGAGCTAGGCCTATTAGGTGACCTACTTTTTATGGAAGGCGAAGATATTATTGACTTTTTCTTTAATCCTTCATTTGGTTCTTTTTTCATTTCTGGAGTAGATGTCCTTTCTGGTGTAGCCATTTTTGGAGTTAACAAATTTTGAGATAGAATATCTTTCTCAGTCTCAGAATTTGCTGATGGACTTTGCACAAAATTCTGTATGCAGAATTTTTTAGCTGCTTTTGATTTCTTTTCTGGCTTTTTACTGTCACTGGAAGCAGAAGAGTGTTTTTCTAATTTTGGTTTAATTTTCAAAGACTTTTTTGTACTGAGCTTACTCTCATGACCAGATGATTTGTGCACATGCAAATCTTTAGTTTTTTCCGGAACAGAAATAATGTCTCTGTCTTTCCGTTCTACTTTTATTGTAATGTCTGACTTTGGTGTAATGTCTAGCTGTAATGAGCTTTCTGATCTTGACACACTACTTGCTCTTGAACTACTTCCTGATTTTAGTATTTGCTCCTGTTTTATTGATATACTTTGGGCTTTTGGAGAGCTAGGCAGTTTTGGAGTAAAATCTATTTCCACTTTTTCTTTACATTTTAAGTCACTATGAGATTTAATTTTCTTTAATGATGATGAAGATGATGTATGTTTACGATGAGATTTATCTGGAGTTCCATGCATTGTGGTAGTAGTGACGGAAGGCACAGTGCAAATTGTGGTGGTGGTGGTGGTGGCAGTAGCAACAGATCGTATGATCTCTGCATTAACTTTAATGGGATTTTTAGAGGCACTGGGTTCTTTATTCACTGTAAGGTCAGTCCTATTTATTTCTGATGATTCTTTGGTCCTTGGGCTGTTGCTGCTTTTCACTTTCCCAAGTCTGATTTTTAACCTTCCATTTTCTAATTCACAGGAGCTTACCTTTGGTTCAGATCTAACCTTAGGCTCTTGTTTGAGCTGGGACCATTTGTACTGCTCAGTCCTTGATTTGTCTTTTTTCTTAAGTGTAGGTTTATCTTGTCGTGGATCATCATCTGAATCTGGAGGCAATGGTGGTGTGCGTGGTCCTTTAAGAGAAGAGCGGGAAGGAGCAGCAGAAGTTGGTGATGGTACAGGGCTCATGACTTCAATTTTAATGTCAACTGGGTCTGTTTCAAGGTCTAACAACCCAGGCATTGAACTGAAAAAACAATGTAGATATTAGAATCATTTGGCTATTCAATAATATAATCAAATCAATTTTTATAAGTACTAATCAATCAAACAAAATTTAATTTTTAAGAAATTAAATAGTAAAATTAATGTCTTAAGAGAAAAAAAAAACTAAAACTGCTTAGTGAATCAAAAATATGAGTTAGAAATAAGAAAAGGGTTACACAAAAAAAAGAGTGAAAATAAAGTTGATTCTTAAAAGACTAGAAAATACACTGAAGGAGAGCTGTACACAAAGCCTCTGTGGCAACACAGAGAGCCAGCAACCCTAAAGGCCTAACACTTTAGGTCAGTATGGCCTACTGATCTGAATTTCTGTGGACACAATTTTTTTTTGTATCCTGCTGAGGAGTGGTGAACTTTGCTGCATCTTGGTTTAGCCACTTTTACCCACTGGATTGCCTAATGGCTATTGACTATGATTATGGATCTTGAATTTGATGCACTGGTGGGCTTCTCTGAGGTTTTCTGCTTTGTTTGTGGGTTGAGAACTCCAAGGGAATACAATAACACAGGAACCCTGATCTTTGCTGGTATGAAATACTGATAAGAGGCCATCATAGATATCTGAACTCTTGCTTCTAGAGACATTGCTGACCCTACACTGAATAATATTCAGTGTAGGTTTAGTTGATATAATATCTAACCAAACCTAGCTTCTTTAAAAATCCTATTAATCATTTTCTTTCCACAAGTACATGGATGCTTCATTAAGATTATTCTTTTGGTATTTTCATACCAAAAATCCTGCACTACACCCTACACATTCTGGCCTTTCAAGAGATGAGATGGACAGGTAAAGGTTAGAAACTTCAAACAATTTTAAAATTCCCTTTTCAGGACAGGAGGATATAATAAAACACCTACAAGGTGTGCTATTTCACAGTAGAAATGGCAGTAATGCTCTTCTCATAAATGACTGTGTTACTGAAAGATTTCTTACAGATAAATTTAAAATAAGGATTAACTCTTACTGTGTCACAGCCTGAAGAATTGCTTTCATCTTTCCCATTCTAGTGGTCAGGGATTGAAGCTTCGCTCCCATAGTACAAGGTTGTGAAAACAAAAATTTTCAAATAGAAATCTGAATATTTTTTAAACTGTTTCAAATTAAATATAAAAAATAACATTTAAATCTGATATAAATTTTTTACCTGTTGATTCCACTTGAAAAAATTATGATAAAATTTAAAAATAAATCTATTTGAGTTGGATGCACATATTCAGTCACCTTCAGTCACCGTAAACAGCATCAAGTAGTGCAGATTCATGCCTCTATTCTGCCGTACCGTGTTTAGACTATCAATCGGTTTTGTTTCCCGCACATTTTCTGCTATTTATAGCTCTACTAAAGTTGTAATGCTTTCTAAACTTTTAATGTAAGAATATTGATTTTTTTACTACCAGAAATTGCGTCATCTGGGAACTATGAACATCAGCTTTGGATTAATATTTTAGCAGACTTTCGATTTTAAAGACTTTTGTTATTTACTTTGATGCTTCTAAAATTATTTTTCATTGCTTCTCAAATGGATACTGCGATTATTATTATTTCCTAAAAATTAATTAGGAAACGATTGAAAGTGAAACTGATAGCGATCTATAATGGTGGCAATCAGAACAAGCATTAGGATTATGAGGCTGTGATTTTTAAATGGTAAGACTTCATTGATATTTTTAATTACATTTAAAGCATATACACAAACTAAGGTAGGGAAACTGCGATTTTTAACAAAAATTTCTGCAGGAATTCTAGAATTAAACTTTTCCATAGCAGTTATGCAGTTTTATAATAAAGCAACTTGTTCTCAAATTCAGTGCATCAATTAAACTTTAAATGCTTTGCAACGTTTAAAAATGTTTTTTTCACAGTTCTTTATCACTTTTCATATATATTATTTATTTCTTATTTAAATTATCTAGTTTCTAAAGCAAAATTATTTTTTATGACACTGCTTTACTTAGGCTTAGAGTTTGCCGATTGTCAAAAGTCTAAAAATATGCATAAATTACTAAATAATTTAGAAAAAAATAAATAAATAAAAGATTTAAGCAATAATCGAAATATTATAAACTGTTTATATAGAATAATAAAATACAGAAAAAATGGAAAAAAAAATATATTTTTGAAATTTTACTAAAGATAAAGTGGGAAAAATATAGTAAAATTTTGCAATGTTTAAAAAAATTCTTAAAAAATTTAACTTAATATTTTTTTCTCCGAATTTTTGCCATTTTATTAAGCACAATTAACTGCTCTTTATTTTAGTATTTAACATGACATATTTCCATTCATTACTTACTTCAGGATGAGGTTCTAAAGTTGTTTATTTTATTTTCTGAAAACACTTTAAAAAAAATCCAGCCACCGCAGTGAGTTCAGTTTCAAAAACCCAACACTGTAAGGATTAAAGACTTGAATATTGCTGTTATGCCCTCACTTAGGACTCTAATGAGAATGAGAAAGATTTTATGAACAAATTCAGGATATTTTTAATTCTGTCAAGAAAGGAGATATTATTCTTATGTTGGAAGACTTCAATGTTAAAGTTGATACTAACTCTGACCTTTGGGTAGGAATGATAGGTCCTTTGGCATTGGTAGTTGCAATAGTAATGGGGAATATCTCCAACAGGTAATCAGGTGAAACCCATGTATATTTATAAATATCCCAATGTTTGTAGTAACTAACACTTACTATACATACTGGCCACTGAATTAGAAACCTTTATTCAATACTGAGTTGGACCTCCTTTAGCCAAAATTAGAGTATGTATGCAGTTTGGCATAGAATCCACAAGGTGTTGGAGTGCCTTTACATCTCCAACATACCAGGCATTCACCAGTCCTATAACTTGCTCTCATTTGATGGAAGAGGACTTTGCTCCCAGATCTGTTTTTCTAACATGTTCCATACATTCTCAATGGGGTTCAGATCTGAGTTTTGTGGTGGCCAAGGAAGATAGTGGAAGTCACTGTCATGCTCACTGAACACATCTTGATGACAGATGGATTTTCTTTCAGATACTAACCATTGAAGTGACTTCTAACCAATATCTGAGTGACACTTTTTTGCACACCATGGGCTAAATGGCCAGGTCACATGAACTCCGAAGGCTCAGAGAAGGTTGGGGGAGAGGACCCACTGGAACAGCTGCTGGGAGACAGATGGTAGCCTCCCATCAAGGCCATCCAACATGTTCTTTAACGTGCACAGGGTATGGCTCTCTTGTACATGGGGCCATGACTTAACGTCCGATGGACGGCGGCCTTTCCAAGTCCATCGGTGTCCTTCCTCTACTGACCGTGGGCAGGACAGGGAATTTTGCAGAGATAAATCTCAATGTTGACCCAGCTGGGACTCGAACCTGGGAATTGCAAATTGCCTGGCGCGCTACTGACTGAGACACCCCCATGTGAACTGGGGTCACGAATGGAACACTGTTGTGTTTAGTGATGAATCCCATTTCTGTCTGGGTGATGACAATCGATAGGTCCATGCATGGCATCAACCTGGTGAGAGGATGGATCCAGCTTTTGTTCGCAACTGGCACACCGCCTTGTTAGCTAGGCATAATGGTATAGTGTGCTACTGGATATGATAGCAGATCACCTCTTGTCCGCATCACGGGAACACTGACAGCTGCACAATACGTTAGTGTAGCCTGTTTCGTTACCATTCCTGGGAGGCATGCAGCAGCCCATTTTCCAGCATGACAATGCCTGTGTATACACTGCTAGGGTCTCCAGACAATGTTTGCAACATGTTCAAGTATTGCCATGGCCAGCACAATCTCCAGATTTATTCCCAATAGAAAATCTGTGGGACCACATAGATGACGTGTGCAATCCTCTCAACTGGCTGGCAAGGAATCTCAATGAATTATGAGAGCAAGCTTGATGTGCAATTCCTCAGGACCATATCCATCAACTGTATGACTCCATGCCATACCGTATTGCTGCCTGTATTGCTGTTCACTGTGGTGCAACCACCTACTGAGGCAGTCACATTGTGCTGCATTATCTCATCTTCTAATCATTGTAAGAGGCTGCAAATTAAATCATGGTATGCCAATATGTATTGTTATGTGTGTGCTACATTTTACCCTTATCCACTCACTCCTTCTAGGTGGGGCAATTTCAATGTCATGCAGTGTACATGGGTTTCACTTGATGGGTTGCATAGAAATATGATAAGGTTGTTTTACTTCTGAGTGGCACTTTTTTGCATACTATGAACTAAATGACCAGGTCACAAGAGCTCAGAGAATCCAATCCAGGGTGTTCTTTAACAAGCACAGGTTATGGTTTTCTTGCACAAGGTACCACAGCTTATGTCCCATTCAACAGACAGTGGTCTGTTCAAGCCCATCAGTGTCTTCTTTCTGACTGAGGGCAGGGCGAGGGTAAGTAGAGATATAGGAATATGAGAGATTATACATCAACAGAAAATGGACTAGCTCTAGGCAATATAGGTGAGCTGAAATTGGCAGCAACTGAAGATAAGAAATGTTAATAAAGTCTTATCGGCATTCAGCAAATCATTTACACATTTATTAAGCTCTCTATAATGCTTTCTATTAAGACTAATAGGGTGTCGATTCAATTTAGTCTTGCATTTATTCTCAGGAATAAGCTGCATAGTTTCACCACTCAAATAACTGTCTGCTATACTCTATTTTACCCAAAATAGTACTGTTGGTTTTAAGAATAACCTGTTTAAGATTATCCTATTTATCACCAATCTGTTTTAAACAAACCACTGTCATAACAATTACATTACAACCTAACATGGTAAGCTTTGACCACCTAGGGCAGGCATGGCCAACATACGGCCCGCGTAATGAATTTATGTGGCCCGTGAACAATTTTTCGATATTAACATTTAACTTCTAGTAATTAATCGAATGAATTCTCGATACTTCTATATTTTTTAAAAAAGATTCCGTTATAAAGAATTAAAACTTTTATACTCATCTGCACTCGATGTTCAAGCGACGTTGCCAGCAGGCGAGTAAAATATTTTTGCATAGTGCAAAAATATTTTAAAAATCGATCATGTTACAAATGTAGTTGTGAAATTAGTAAATTTCCTATGATCAAAAGGATTAAATCACAGGCAATTTATTGATCTCCTTGAAGAACTAAATACCAGTCATTTAGATGTACTATATCACAATAAAATCCGTTGGTTAAGTTTGGGAAAAGTTTTAAGACATGTGTGGGACCTTCAAGAGGAAATAAAAATATTTTTAATGCTTAAAGAAAATGAGGATTTTCCCTAATTATTAGATCCAAATTGGATTTGTGATTTAGCATTTTCTTTGGATATTCTCACACATTTGAACGAATTTAACACATGTACAAAAAAAAAAATAAATAAATACCCCCTCAAGCAGCTGCTTGCCACAGAGGTCTGACAGGAGCCTGTCAGTTTATATGCCATAGTAGAAGGTCTGAGAGGATGGCAGGACCTCAGCAGAAAAACGACACAAACAGCCATGCCTTACCCGGGGCTCGAACCCAGGTCCCGTAGATCAGTAGCCAAGCGCGCTAACCACTCGGCCACGGGGACAAGGAAAAAATTTATTTGCTCATGATTTAATACAGAAATTAAGAGCTTTTAAAATGAAGCTTAGCCTTTTTTCTACAATTCTGGCTGAATGTAAATTTGATCATTTTCCAACGTTACAGACCATATCTTTAAATATTTTAAAAGAAAAGGTTAAAACATTTAATAAAAACATCTTTGCACTAATGACAGATTTCGAGCAGAGATTCGATTGCTTCAAAAAAATTGATAAAATTTTATCTATTATCCGAAATCCATTTTCTGTACAAGTTGATGACGTTCCTGTTGATATACAATTAGAAATAATTAATTTACAATGTGATGAATTATTACATGAGAAATATCGAGAAGAGCAAGAAAATTTGTGTAATTTTTATAAGCAATTGAATAATGAAAAATATGGAAATTTAAAAAAAACTTGCCAAGACGTATTTAGTAATCTTTAGCTCAACTTATATTTGTGAACAAACCTTTTCTTTAATGAATCTAAATAAAAGTACAACAAGATCAAGATTGAATGATTTACATTTGGAGGCTGTGTTAAGAATAGCTACTACAAGTATAGAACCAGATATTAAAAAAATAATAAGCGATGCAAACCGCCTCAACACGTCGCATTAGTTATTATGTTAATTTGTTGTACTGATTTACTTACAATTATTCATAAACAAATTTCATAATAAAATTTTGTTTACTTAAAGAAATAAGTGTTTTGCTTAACATTTTTCAATTTTAATATTTCGTCCGGCCTGTGAAAATATTTTTTTTTCCAATCCGGCCCGGGGGCAAAAACAGTTGGCCATGCCTGACCTAGGGTCTTTCAGAGTTCCAATATTAAAGGTAATTCATTTAACTTTAGCACAACATTTCCTACACTTTATTTGTAAGATACTTTTAACAAGTAATGACAGACCCAATTTCAGCACCCCTATACAACTATTGTTCCTAACAGAGCTAGTCCATTTGTTGTTAATCAGTTGTGAAGTTGGGCCATTTCTCAGCTGGGGTGAAATAAAGGTGGTCACAGAATTCTAAATCAGTAGGTTAAACAGCTCTGCAGTCCTCTCCTTCTGATCCTTAAAAGCCTGCAAATGGTAGCTAGGAAATACACCGAAAGGACAGCTGTATACCAATCTCCTGAGATAATGCACAGAGGCCTAAAAGTACAGTCTATTGATCTAACTTCTATCACCACTTTTTCTTTCCCTGCTGAGGAGTGGCGAATGTGGTGGTTGCCCCTCAGGAGAGAGAATCTCTCTCTGAAAGGGACTAATTGCCTGCATCATAAGAAGGTATGGTTAGACTTTTAGATGCTATGTCTGGCCTGTTCACTGCATCATCTAAGTGGCAGAGTCCACAGCTTTCCTTCCAGTTATCTTAACTACAATGTGCAGAATAAAATAAATAAATATTGTCATAAGTAAATACACACTTAAAATATTGAGTTAACTAATTTACACTATTTAGAAATTTATTCAATTTCTTATTAAGGAATATGTTGCTCCTTACCCTACACACAATTGATAGTAGTTTCAGAATCACTGCTTAAAAAGGGAAAGTTTGTCATTGTGCATCTCTAGTTTTTAAACGTTTCAGAACATTTGAAGAAAAAAAAAGTACATTTGAATTACGATTACATAAGATAGATGAAAAATATAAATTTTCATATTTTCTTTCAGATACGGATCAAACAAGGCCAAGTAAGCAATACAGTCAATTGTTAGGTGGATAATTCTAGAAATAAACAAAATCATTGCAAAATGAAGAAGTGTTACTTCTACTGAATTTTGGATTACACTATCAATTCCAAAAAAATTCCACTGTATTTAATGTCACATAATAGTTGTTTAGTGTTGCATACAGGGGCAGACTGGCAGTTTTTTCAGGGATACTCTAGCAGAGGGGGCTGGGAGATGCAATAATTAAAATTGCTCTTTTATTCAAAATTTCCATACTTATTCTGTTGATAGTTCATATGTGATGTTCAAAATGGGTTTTCCCCAATAAGGGGAATTTCTGAAAAAAAAAAATTATATAAAAAAAATCCTGCTCTTATAAGGTCCAAGGCTTGCGACACTACAATGCCCCTTACTGGTTCACTACTAGCTGCATACACCTAAGTATAGGCACTGGATTGGGGAATATAGGAAGAGGAGTGTAAAGAAATTTGTTAAGTAGCTTTGGTGAGAATCCAGCATTGAGAAGAAACTTTTATTGTTGTTACTGCATATTTACATCAAAAACAGCTACATACAGAAATAAATAAATAAATAAATAAATAAATAAATAAATAAATAAATAAATAAATAAATAAAATTATCAAAAAATAAAAAATAAATCTTATTTCTGTTGTTCAAAAAACTAGCCTTCTGCAACTTAATTTTTTTTTATATTAAGTGAATAAGATCTGTTCATGCAATATAACATAACATATATTTATTTCTTAACACATAATACATCCGATATTATATTACATATATATTATTATACATACATATTACAGTGTTAATTACTATTAACTATATTAACATAAGAATTTAGTTGAAGAAATATAATTTTTTTACTTATTAAAACTTCCATTTTTATTGTCTTTCATTTTCTGTCTGTGGACTGAATTCTGTATTAACACAAAGACTGTGTTAATACAGAATTCTATTACAAGAGGGAAATTGATGGCTCAATATGAGTGAAATGATTACAACTGAAAATATAATTTTTTGCAATGTGAGAATGCACTTATATTTTTGAGCAAGCATTTACATTTTCTAAATCTTTTGTCATTAAGTAATTTACCCGGTAAAGTTAATAGTATCTTCTAAACCTAATATGGTTCACTTTGGTTATTATCATTTATTATTGTTTTGTGGATGCTTATAAAATGGCAAATTGTAAGTCGAGATGGGACTGTCCTCATTTAAGCATAAAAATTTCTCTTATTGACTAGACTTGCCTCATTCCTAAAATTTAGCAATACAAAAAGTATTCTAGGAGGCCAATCCTGGATGCCTCCAATTTCCATTAGCTTGGTTAGGTCTAGGATTATCATCATCATCTTCTTCAAGCAGCCATGGGCTACTGAGGTCCAACCAGACCATGCAATTTAGTTCTCCAAGCAAGTCTATCCTGAGCTACATCTACTGCATCTGGCCACTGCACACCAATTCTAACAAGGTCCTGTTTGACATTGTCTGCCCACTGCATCCTAGGTCTCCCCTTCTTTCTGAGGCCTTTAGGCACACTGTTCATAACCCTATTCACCAATCTATAATTATTCATACAGGCAACATGGCCAAACCAATGGAATCTCTCTCTGCACAATATGCTGCTTCAAGGAGGTTGCAAACTCCTTTGCCTAACCTCATCATTAGTTACAAAGTTGAACCACCTAATGCCCAAGTTACTGCGTAAGCATCTGGAATCAAAAGCATCTAGTTTCCTGTTATCTTGTTTACAAAGTGTCCAAGTTTCACTACCATAACTAACCCTAGAAAGAACCAAACTATTATACAGCCTAATTTTAGTCTTTAGGTGTATACGCCTATTTCTCCATACTCTCCATAGATTCTTAAAAGTCCCGGCAGCAATCCCTATTCATCTGTTAATCTCATGCCGCACATCACCATTATCTGTTACATAGCTCCCAAGATAATTAAACTGTGACACCTGCTCAAGACTGCAACCATTCAGATTAACTGAATCACAGCCTGCCTGACCAATTTTCATCACTTTAGTTTTCTCTCTGTTTATAACCAAACCTACTCTACTACCAGTCTCATCAACAGCTCGAATGAAAAAGTTCATCTCATCAACATCATTTGCCAAAAGGGTTAAATCATCAGCATAATCTAAATCAGAAATTTTCGTATCTCCAGCCCATTTAAGGCCAAAATCTTTCCCTTGAAGTGAATTTCGCATAACATAATCAATAACCAAACTAAAGAGAAAAGGAGACAAAATGCACCCTTGTCGAACACCAGAAGTAATGCTAAACCAATTGCTACAAGCCTTACCAACTCTCACAGACGACTCAGTGTTATTATAGAGAGCTTTCATTATGTTAACTAACTTGTCTCGTATACCATATGATTTCACAATCAACCACAAATTATGACGATCAACAGAGTCGAAAGCCTTTTTGAAATCAACAAAGCTAGCAACCAAAGGTTTCTGAAACTCTAAACATTTCTCAAGAATCTGCCTAAGTGAAATAATCTGATCCACACATCCCCTACCACTTCTAAATCCACATTGCTCATCACGCAATTGACTGTCAACCAGATTCTTAATTCTATTAAGCACAATCATGGAAAGAACTTTACCTGGAACAGAGAGTAGGCTAATAACCCCTATAGTTATCACAAGAACTGCGATCACCTTTTTTGAAAATAGGGATAACAATAGCTCTGGTAAAATCCTTAGGAACCATGCCTTTATCATAAAAGATATTCAGAATTTCAGTCATTCAAGTGGTAACCAAAACATTTCCAGCTCTAAGCATTTCTGTAGTAATTTCATCTACCCCTGGGGATTTATGAAGTTTAAGTTTAGAAACAGCCGAAATAACTTCAGATTGTGTTATAGGGCCAACATTAAAGCCACCAATGTATCTATCATCATTGCAAACAATGGGAATAGAACTAACTGCATTGTTTAGAATATCACTAAAATGCTCAGCCCATCTAGCCATGACAGAATCCTCACCTTCTATAACATTACCTTGTTTATCCTTCAATCCCTGTATACCTGTCCGTTTTCTACCACACAAAACATTAACTATCTGGTACAGCTCTCTGCTGCTGTGCTGTCTAATTGCTTCCTCGGCTTTGTCAGCCAAACCATCAAGCCAAAGATTCTTATCAGCAGCTAACTGATCTTTTATACGTTTATTAAGTTCTATGTAATGCTTTCTATTAGTACTAGTAGGGTATTGATTAAGGACATTCCTGCAGTTCTTTCTTTCCGAAATAAGCTCAAGTGCCTTATCACTCAAATAATTCTACCTCCTCTGCTCCTTTTTTCCTAAAAGAGTACTGTTAGTGTCCAAAAAAGCCTGTTTAAAATGATCCCATTCTTCCTTAACTTCAGTAGTAAGCATACCATGACTGTCATAATGACTAAGTAACCTATCATGGTAAGCTTTGGCTATAACTGGGTCTTTCAGAGCTTCAGTATTAAAAGCAAATTTTTTAACCCTAACACAACACTTTTTAAGTTTAAGTTGCAAGACACTTTTAACAAGGTAATGGTCAGATCCAATTTCAGCTCCCCTATATGCCCTCGTATTTCTAACAGAACTAGCCCATTTGCTGTTAATTAATATATAATCAATCATATTCCTATGCAGTCCATCAGGTGAAACCCGTGTGTACTTATGTATGTCGTGGTGTGTGTAATATGTGTTAGTTATTCTGAAACCACTGAGTTTACTTACCTGTAGGAGACGTTGCCCATTGCCATTGCAGCTACCAATACCAAAAGGGCCAATCACCCCTCCCCAAAGGTCAGAGTCAGTACCAATTTTGGCATTGAAGTCACCAAGAACAAGGGTAATATCTCCTTTCTTGACAGAATTCAAAATATCCTGAAGTTGTTCATAAAACCTATCCTTCTCATCCTCATCCTCAGTGGGGGCATAACAGCAGATAACATTCAGGTCTTAAACGCTTGTCTGAAATTTTGCTGTAAAAAACCTTTCATTAATGCACTCATATCCTAGAAGAGCATCACTAGCGTGTCTGCTGAGAAGCAGACCCATGCCTTGGTGATGCTTATTTTTGTCCCTCCCTGAAAAGAGAAATTTAAGATTATTTTTAGGAATCTGACCTTTATCTGTCCATCTGGTCTCTTGCAGGCCAAGAATATCTAAATTATAATGGTGGAATTCATGTGTGAGGACATCAAGAGAAAAAGCTCTGTGCAGAGTCCTCACATTCCAACTACCTATGGAGAGAAAATGGTTAGTAGGATGTTTAAAGAAACTATGTTTATTGAGAGAGGGAATGCCGACAATATCAAACAGCCCTCTAATCGCAGACATGGGGCAAAGACCCGTTCCCCCACCACTAAAGGTTGAAGCCATCTACACTGAAAGACTTCCTCCAATGTAGAATTTGACGATGCCAATAGAAGCAAAGAGTTCAGGTGCCTGCGATTATCTCTGCTCAGGATTATCCACCAGCTGATAAACATATCCTGCGAATCTATTCACTTGGGGCTGTAAACCCACAAACAAACAGAAAACACAGCGGAAGATTTTCCCTCCACAGAAGCCCACCAGTGCAGCAAAATCAGGATCCATAATCAAGCTCAGAGCCATATATCTGTCCAGTCCAGTGGGTTTATATGGTCAGCACCAGGACCCTGTGTGGTTGACGACTCCTGAGCAGGGTAGAAAAAAAAAGAAAAGTAGCCATAGTTGTCCAGATCAGTAGGCCACACTAATCTGGCAGCCCTCCCCTTCCATTCACTTCCACAAGAGAGTATCTCTTTTGAAAGGTATTAACGGTCTGTACCACGAGAAGGCGGGGTCGGACATTAGGTGCTAGGCCTGGCCGGTTCTATGCATCATCACAGGGGATTGGTGCATAGCTCTCCTTCCAGTGACTACCTAGCTACCATTTACATTACTGCGTTTTAAGAACACAGAAAAATATAGAAATTTAAAATTTTTTCTGAGTAGCCAAATTCCAAATTCTTATTAAAAAAAAATTTAAATTTTTAATGTATTATAAATACATTTAAAATGCAATTTAGAATTTTAATCATTCATTTTTAACTTTATAACTTAAATGTTTAAGCAACCTAAAAAATTAATGACAATAATACAGATCTAAGCAAGTGCAAATCAATGAAATCAACCTAATTGCATGAATATATGGCCAAACTTAGCAATTAACCATATGTATAAGAAAAATCTTGATCTCCTTAATCAGTGGAATGAATAGGTCACAAGAACAAAATGGTCTTATTAATTTGAGTGTTTTGTACTGTGTGATAAGTAACAATCACTTGTTGATCATTTAGTGGCACAGGCAAACGACATTCTACATTCATTTTATTCACCATCACAATACATTTTTACCAATTATCAGAGTAAAAATTCAACAGAATACTACTTCACACTAAAAATTTATCATATGATCTTAATTTTGACAACATAAAAAAACCCAGCCTCATATAGGGCAGTTTAATGATACAACTAATCCATACATAGAAAACAACTGGACATTCAAATATTATTTTAAAACTGATAAAATAATTAATCATGTTACTCATATAAATCTGCTGTGTATTCACAAATTTTTCTAGGAATTAATAATTATATTTCTATGCAGCATTTATTGGGGTGCTAATTTACATTTCCTGTTATACTAAGAAATTTAAAAAATGAGGGTTGCTTCATATACTAGAAAATATGCACTTAGCTAAGAGTAGTGAATTGGATTCAAATTTCACTGCTCTTTAGCAACTATTAAGAAATTAAAACAAAACAGATTCTCATTACACAGTGAAATATAATAACTAAAATAGGTAATAAATAACTGTGTAATGAACTATTACAATGCTAAAGCATTTGAAGAGTATGTTTTAGTTAGTCATAGTATTAAGTTTTTAATATTACAAATTTAAAGACAGAGTACAATATCAACTGGAAAAAACCCATTAGTTTTTATCAGTAAACTTAAAATATTTAGAGCCCCTCTTGGATTTGAAGCTGGGATTTTGGTTTTCACACATCCTATTATTTGAATTATAGTGACAGTCTCAATGATTTGCTCTAAAGTTACATATTTGTTGTATGGACATATAATACCAATATCATTATTTACACCATACTGGAATATTTTTAAACAACCAGAGGGCTATGACTCAACCTATTACTTGTACTCATCTGAAAGTGTTAACAGTTCTTTACTTAACAGTTGTTCAACATTTTGAATTTAAAGCAGATTCATAGTATATCTAAACATTCAGAAGACCACAAAGTAAATTTTTCATAATTTCTGTTAGAACTAATGAGGTATTTATGGCATACACTTTAAAGCTTTACTTGTGAACAGATGGCAGAATATTTAAGAGGGAAAAAAATTCAAACTGAAATAGTTATAAAATATATAAGCTTACCGGACAAAAAATTAGTCATCTCTGCCGTAAGAGGGTTACGTCCGTTCGACAGCAACAGAGGGCGCACCAGTAATAAATGAATCCTACAAATAGCTGTGCCATGCACTACAGGGCTCATACAGTGACAAGAAGTGGTGTGTACCACATGTGTATTAGTTGCTCTGTGAAACATGGGTCGAGCCAAAGATGTGAATGAGTGGCAAAAAGGTGTTATTGCATTTGGCTGAGCCAAAGGGCATAGTGTACAAGAAGTTGCTGCCTTTGCAAGTGTGTCAAAATGTACTGTCCAAAGGGTTTTCCAGCAGTGGTGTACATCACAGTCCACCGCTAATCATCGCTAGAACTGCAGCAGAAAACTGTGCTCACCAATAGGGACCGCCACAGTGTGTCATGCACTGTTAGGGCAAACCACTTTGCAATGAGGGAGGAATTGCTCCAGTCAGTCAATGCAGGCCTACAACAAGCTGTTTCCGAATGAACACTCTGAAGGGAACTGCATGCCATGAATATCTGGAGCAGAGTATCGTGGAAGAGACCAATGTAAACAGCTCTGCACAAGGCTGCACATCTACAGTGTGCACAGCACCACAAAGACTGGACTATTGACTCTTGGAAGCGTGTGATCTAGTCGGATGAGTCGCGTTTTTGCTTGTACTCGAATGATGCAACGTGATGGGTAAATCGTAAGTCACACGAAGCCTTCCATGCAGATTGTGTGCAAGGTTCTCTTCAAGCTGGAGGGGGGCTCTGTGATGTTCTGGGAGTGTTTCAGGTACGAGGAAATGGGTCCTTTGGTTGCAGTGACGTCACTCTTGAACCAGAAGGGCTATATGGCTATATGGATGACCACATGTTGCTTTTTGTGCAGCATCTCCACAGTGAACACCAGAAGGATACCATAGTTTTCCAAGATGACAATTGTCATGTGCACAGGGCTTGAAGTGTGTCGGATTGGCAAGATGACATTCTGAAGTCTTCGAAAATCTCGACTGGCATGCCAAATCCTCGGATTTGAATTCTATAGAAAACTTGTAGGACTATTTGGGGCAACGAGTGAAGTGCCGTCCCAGCCAATTTTTCGGCCAATCTGGTCGAACTGCGGCATTTGCTGCTGGAAGAGTGGATGAATATTGTTGTGCATTACATCTGTACACTGGTGGCATCCATGTCAGACAGTATTTCGGCTGTTCTTTGGTCGTATGGAGGCGTTACATGCTATTAGGTGACATTCAGCCAGGGGTGACTAATTTTTTGTCCAGTGAGCTTATCAAATACATATAAGATATTTTGCTTTTAATTTATTATACCTTTGTAAGTACTTATTGATATCATGATTAGAGTATTTTCCTAAAATCCCATTTACTGAATCTTCATCAGCCAAAGAAAATGATGTATCTGTTTCAAGGACAGTGATTGATAGGGCCTCATCTTTAATAGCTGTACTAGTATTTGTATTGGTGTCTAGAGTTATGAAAGCTGGTGAGTGGTTCCTGCGAGTCTCATCCAAGAATTTTGATAACCTCCAATCTTGTGGTGCAGGCTGAAATTAGAAATTGAAATTTTTTTAAAGGCATGCTTAATTACAAAGATTTCTGAATAAAATTTAATATGGAAATTTCAGAATACAGTAAAGATATTCCAGCACAATATAGCCAACAATTTGCAAAAAAAAAAAAGTTACCCTGATGGGACTTAAAAGTACACATTGCTACAACATATACATTGCCTATTGCAATAAACCTGTTTCAGCACCAAAATTTATCATGAATGGCAATATTTAAAATTAGAGCTTTTTTTTTTTTAAATCAATCTACTAATTTCAATTGAATAAAATTTCACATTAATTAAATCACTGTTACATAATAAGTAATAGAGCTTAATAAAAAAAAAAACAACCTAGGTCCATCTAGAAAGCATGGGTTTGAGTCCATTGATTCCACCATTGACAAAAATAATTTTTTCTGCATAAGTATTTATTGAACCTAAGGTCTTTCTAATTTTTCAGGACACTAGATTTATAGATTACTATTTAACAAACTGATATGAAATTTCAATTGCAGAAGTTAGTAGAAAAGGCTTATGAAAACGTTATGTGATCAAAAGTATCTGGATATTTCAACATTATGTAAACAGAAAGCAAAATTCAAAGTTCTGTAACTTCCAAAACAAGCTTTTAATAGGTAAACAAACTTGTTGATGTCAAACATCTTAATGAAATTCAAATCTCCATTTTTAAGCAATATTCAAACTGTTGTGAATACTAGAGCATTTAAAAATTGCATGTTTTAAAAACTTTCTTGAAAGATAACCAATTAGCAAAATAAAAATTGCAAAACTTCAGAAAACTTTTGGTTTTAATCACCTATTGCCATAATTAATTCAGGTTGATAATAACTGCATCTTACACTCACTACATACAACCTTTAAACAGTAAACAAATATTGCTTGAAATATCAAGGTTTTTCCCACATTGAAATTACATATAACAGTTGCATTTTTTCTGTCTCCTTTGAAAAGTTGTGAAGGTTTAACCCTTTGCACCTGAGGGCACCATAGTGGCACCATCAGGTGCAAATTCATATAATCATTCATGATCATAATTTTTACCCATAAACATGGCAGATAAAATAAATACCGGTGATAGAAGTTTATGTCAAAGAAATTCGAGACATAAATGGTTGGGTTGGGTTGGGTTGTTTTACCTCTGAGCGGCACTTTTTTGCACACCATGGGCTAAATGGCCAGTCACATGGACCCCGAAGGCTCAGAGAAGGTTGGGGGAGGGGACCCACTGGAACAGCTGTTGGGAGACAGATGGTAGCCTCCCGTCAAGGCCATCCAGCGTGTTCTTTAACGTGCACAGGGTATGGCTCTCCCGCACACGGGGCCACGGCTTAACGTTCCATCCGACGGACGGCGGCCTTTCCAAGCCCATCGGTGTCCCCTACTGACCGTGGGCAGGGCGGGGAATTTTGCGGAGATAAATCTCAACGCTGACCCAGTTGGGACTCGAACCTGGGAACTACAGATTACGAGTCTGGCGCGCTACCGACTGAGCCACCCCCGCCCCATATAAATGGTTGCATATGGCTCCAAGCAAAGGGGGTGCCTATTGGATCTCCTCTGTTTGGACTCATGTCCGATGTCGTGATGCATCACGTTGAAGAGACAGCATTGGCAAAGGCTAAATTTAAACCTTCTCTTTACATGAGGTACATTGATGATATACTGATTTTCTGGCCACATCAAATAGATAAATTAACCGAATTTATAGAAATATTTAATAGTGTACTACCAACTATAAAGTTCACTCATGAACCTGAACAAAACCAGAAATTACCTTATCTTGACATACTTATAACACGAAAACATAATTACTGTGAAACATCAGTTTATCAAAAGAAAATGCATATAACCACATACTGGCTGATCCAAAAGTAACAGAAAAAGTAAAAATGCAATAATTCGAAAAGTATAGACAGTAGCACGATGCGGTTTTCACAGAAATGCACAGAACGACATGGGATTTTTTTTAATAATGAAAAATTTTATTGCCAGAATAGTTACATTTGCCACCAACAGGTGGTGCTTCAATTGTGTCAGTAGTTTGTACAGTGGCGCAGCACACTGCACAAACACTAGGATTACAAATGTTCAATGTGACGGCCGTCAGACTGGTGGTGGTGGTGGGGGGGGGGCTTCAAGCCCAGCAACCCGGTCGAAGGCTGTGCCGACCGTATTGGTCACCCGGTTGGACATAGCCAAGACCAACCGAGGCCGACGACATCGCCAACCGGTCGGACGACTGGTTGGACGGTGATGGTGTCTTAGGCCTCACCTATCAGGTGCTCTGTGTGAGCAGTTCAAGGGCTCTGCTGAATGGTCTGAGCCTGCCTAGTAGGCATGAGCCCTTACAGAAGTCTGGGCCTTACTACGAGTCTCCACCCTGGGTGCTGAGCGAACTTGGATCTGTATATCCTTGTTCATGGCTAACCGGGGAACAGATTAAATGTCAGGTTTCTTCCGGTGGTTAGCTTTCCTTTTATAGGACTGCTGTCGTGTGAAGTCGGGGTTGAGGTGCGTCTATATGGCGCATTTTGCCACTGGCTCTAGATAGTCATGGCTTTTCATAACTGCGTAGTGTCTTATCGACGTAACTGGGAATTGCTGTGGTTGCATAATATCGCAACAAATAGTACTCTGCACAGCATCGAAGAGGGTTTCAGCTGTCACATGATGGCGAATGGCTTCTTTCAACATGGCCAATAACGTTGGCTGATCTCTGTACACCTGTGACTTGAAGTAGCCCCAGAACCAAAAGTCACAAGGTGTAAGGTCTGGAGACCTTGGTGGCCATTCATGCAGGAAAGAGCGACTGAGGACACAGTCATCGCCAGATGTCGATTGCAGCAGGTGCTGAACAGGACCTGTGATGTGCGGAGGCGCTCCATCCTGCATGAATGTTACACTATGGAGCGCTTGCCTTTCTTGCAAGGAGGGAATGATGCTGTCTCTTCAAAGCGCTGCATAATGCTCGCCTGTGACAGTAACAGTTCGAAATGTACCGCTGTGGACTTCCTCAAAGAAAAAGGGGCCTATAATGAATGACTCATTGAACCTGCTCTATGCTCTCACCTTTGGCTGACGCAAAGGGGTTTCCACAATCGCGTGTGGGTTCTCTCTTACCCAGATGCGGCAGTTGTGTGCATTTACACTTCCATTAAGCGAAAAGTGCACCTCATTAGTCCACAGGACATTTGACAGCCAGTCCGCATTGTTTTCTATCTGTTGAAAAGCCCAATTTGCAAATTCATGACATCTCTCGAAATCGGTTGGTTTCAGTACCTGTACGTGTTGGATTTTGTAAGGATACCTCTTGAGGATGATCCTGAGTGATCGCCACACAGTCCCGTACGAAATGCCAGTTTGTCTTGAAATTTCATGTGCACTGCATTTTTCCATTTGCACACTGCATTCCCTATGTGTCGATTGTGTGTCGGCTTTGTGTCCGACCTTGTGCACAACTGCAATAGTTTTTTTGGGTCTCCAACTTCTTGCACATGCTTCCAAACTGCCAGTGTCCTCAAACCTTTTCATTATAGCTATCAGTGAGGAACAAGACATTGGTCCCTTTCCACTTCTCATACCCCACATCGAACGATAGGTGCGCAAAGCTGCACTTGCACATTCGGAGTTCTGATAATACAGCTTAACTACAAGTGCTTTATCTCGTAACAATAACATGCCTCACCTTGGCCGAACGTTTAACTTCGGTAATAAACGTTAAATGCTGAAAGTTTAACTTCAGTATTCACTACATCTGAAATTTACATACCTCATGGCAAAGTCAGATTGATCAATGTTCACAGTCTCGCACCATTTGAGGAGCGGCAGCCGGTGGATCAGTTTAAATAGCGACAGGCAGCAGCTCCGGGATTGCTACAGCGCCACCTCTCGGTGACAAATGTAACTATTCTGGCAATAAAATTTTTCGTTATTAAAAAAAAAAAACACGTCTTTCTGTGCATTTCTGAAAAAACCGCATCGTGCTACTGTCTATACTTTTCGAATTATTGCATTTTTACTTTTTCTGTTACTTTTGGATCAGCCAGTATGTGGTTATATGTGTTTTCTTTCGATAAACTGATGTTTCACAGTAATTATGTTTTCGTTTTATAAGTATGTCAAGATAAGGTAATTTCTGGTTTTGTTCAGGTCTGCACACCCTATGTAATATAAAAAAGCTAGTATCCTACCACACTATATTCGTGCATACTGATATTGCTCAGAGCAAGCATCCTTTCAGGAAGAATTAGTATATATAAATCAAACTGCTATTAATGGCGGATATACTCATAAGCAATTGAAAAGATGGGAAAATAACGCTAAGTACATAGTTCTTAAAAATTCCCAACCTGCACCCAATCAAGAAAAAACACAACAAATTTATGCACATAGCTTCCTGTACACTATGAATATTTCACACACACTTCAAAATACCTTAAAAAAATATAATATAAAACTTACTAATATTGTAACTCAACTATAAAAAACTTAATACTTAACGACTTGGATAAAAAAACCCACAGGTGGTGTGCATCAATTACACATACCTGATCCGTTAAATAAATTACACAGTAAAAATAAATATATTGGAAAAACATTTATACAGTTCAAGGATCGTATGAAAGAACATCACCAAGATTTAAAACAATTAAATCCAAACACTGCATATGCACAAACCATAAATTGAAAATAAGATTAATATTAATAATATTGAATATAAACCTTTGGCTGCACCGAAAACTAAGTTTCAGTTAAATTATGCAGAAAAATTGTTAATATACGCACAATTAAATAATGTATGCAATACGGACATTTTCCCCTTACCTTCAGCATGGAATCTCCTCCTGCAACACTAATCAAATCATAGCACACACAAAGACGTAACATCATCTGATCATGACGTAAGAAGTTAGACTGGTATAAAGCGAAGTTGCTACTCGATCATCAACAGAGCCTGATGACGCCGTACTGTCAGAACAATGGTGAAAAGCATTGCTCTTTTAGAACTGGAGTACCGGAATAGCCAACAACATCTGGGCACCGGTAAATATGTTTTTAAAAGATTTTAAACTTATAGACGATTTAAATGTTTAATATTATAACTCCATTTGCAAAATCTGAGGAGATTGCAAAAGTTCTTTTCCATCAGAACTCTGTACCAAAACGTATCATAAATAAGAAAGTGCAATATAACTAGATACATGGGTGTCCGCAGAAAATTTTCCAAGGGGGGGGGGGGGCAAAGCTTGGAGACAAATAATTACATCGATAAATTTTTAATTATTTAATTTTTTTAGGGTTTTTTTTTTCACAAGTAGATTATAGAATACAGTATTGCATCAATACAAAAACACATACATAGTGTACATAAATTAATTATGTTTAAATTGTTACTATTATAATTTGTGGAATTTTTTACTCAATCCGGTGGGGGGGGGGTCAAGTGCCCCATTTGCCCCCTCTGCAGACGCCCATGACTAGATATAAACCTTCAGCCTTAAACAACTGAACAACTGTTATGACTTAAAGATCTTAGTTTATGGAAGGATGTAATGACTTCATCACAACAGAAGTGACAGTATACTTCAAATGCAGTTAATTGAAGTGGTTCAACGTACTTCAAATGCAATTAATATCTTATGTATTTACTGACTGTATAAGTGATGACTAAATTGATATAACATCATACGTGTATCTTCAAAGGACTGGTTTCTTTACATAATTTAACACCATTGGCTATATGTGATGATTGCAATAAGCTCTGCAAATGTACCAACAGAAGAGCTTGGACATATTGCGAGGAACAAGTATTTGTGACATTAAATGACGCTAAAGTATCAAGTAAAGTAGATGTACCAGCCTATGAATTATTGGTAATTATATTTGCATTTCTTGTTTGTCTAGCATACATTATGGATATATAATGATATATTTATGACTTTTAGTAATTATTTTGTATATATATATTACAATAATTTGTAACATTAAAGTGTCACAAACTTATGTTGAATTGTAATAACTTTGCACTTCTCACAATTTGAGATATAGGAGTATTTAAACCATTTGAGGGGAATGTCTCTTACAGGTAAGTAAACAATGATTTGCGAATAACTAATACATACTACAAACAATGGGACATTTATAAATATACATGGGTTTCACCTAATGGGTTGCACAGGAATATGATAGATTATATTTCAATTAACAGCAAAAATCTAGCCAGCCAAAGATTCTTATCAACTGTTAACTGATCCTTTACACGTTTATTAGGCTCATTGTAATACTTTCTGTTGGACCAGTAGAGTATTGATTCATATTAAACCTGCACTTCGTTTCTTTCAGAAATAAGTTCCATAGCCTTATCACTCAAATAATTTGGTTTCCTCTGTTCCCTTTTACCCAAAAGTGTACTGTTGGTTTCAAGAAAAGCCTGTTTACACTGATCCCATTCTTTCTCAACTTCAGCAGTAAACAAACCCCGATTGTCATAATGACTAAGTATACTATCATGGTATGTTTTGGCTATATCTGGATCTTTCAGGCATTCAGTGGCTGTGTTAATGGGCTAGTTACCCCATTATCTAGTACTAGATCAGATAGGGGAGCTGAAATTGGGTCAGACCATTATTGGATCACAAGTTTTTTGCAGCTGAAGCTATAAAACACTTTTGATTAGTCAGAGGTAATAAATGTTGTGCTAAGGTTGAAATAATTAGATATAATACTGAATGCCTGAAAGATCCAGATATAGCCAAAACATACCATGATAGGTTACTTAGTCATTAAGACAATCATGGTTTATTTATTACTGAAGTTAAGAAAGAATGGGATCAGTTTAAACAGGCTTTCCTTGAAACCAACAGTACTCTTTTGGGTAAAAGGGAACAAAGGAAACAAAATTATTTCGGTGATAAGGCTATAGAACTTATTTCTGAAAGAAGGAAGTGCAGAATTAATATGAATCAATACCCTGCTTGTCCTAACAGAAGGCATTACAACGAGCTTAATAAATGTGTAAAGGATCAGTTAACAGCTGATAAGAATCAGTGGCTTGATAGCTTGGCTGACAAAGCAGAGGAAGCAGTTAGACAGCATGCACAACAGCAAAGGGTTGTACCATATTGTTAATGTTTTATGAGGGAAGAAACAGACAGGCACACAGGGATTGAGGGATAAATATGGCAAGGTGGTTGAAGGTGAGGATTCTGTGATGACTAGGTGGGCTGAGCATTTTAGGGATGAGATGTTCTAAATAATGTGATTATTTCTACTCCCATTGTTTGTAATGAGGATAGATGCATTACTGGCTTTTATGATGGCCCTATATCACATTCCCAAATCGGATTGGCTATCTCTAAATTAAAACTGCATAAATCCCCAGGGTGGATGAAATCACCACTGAAATGCTTAGAGCTGGGAACATTTGTGTTGTCATATGGCTGACTGAAATTTTTAACATTTTCTATGATAAAGGTGTTGTTCCTAAGGATTTTACTAGAGCTATTGTTGTCCCAATTTTTAAAAACGGTTATCGCAGTTCTTGTGATAATTATAGGGGAATTAGTTTACTTTCTGTTCCAGGTAAAGTTCTTTGCATGATTACATTTAATAGAATTAAGAATTTGGTTGATGGACAACTGCATGATGAACAGTGTAGATTCAGAAGTGGTAGGGAATGAATGTATTGATCAAATATTTTCGCTTAGGCAGATTCTTGACAAATGTTTAGAGTTTCAGAAACCCATGGTTGCTGGCTTTATAGATTCAAACAGGCTTTTGACTCTGTTGATCGAAATAATTTGTGGTTGATTGTTAGATCATATGGAATACCTGATAAGTTAGTTTAGTGTAATGAAAGCTCTTTGTAATAACACTGAGTCATGTTTGAGAGTTGGTACATCTTGCAGCGATTGGTTTAAGATTGCTAGTGGAGCTAGATAATGGTGCATTTTGTTTCCTTTTCTCTTTCGTTTGCTTATTGATTATGTTACGAGAAATTGTTTGCAAGGGAAAGATTTTGGCCTTAAATGGTCTAGAGATTTTAAAATTTCTGATTTAGATTATGCAGATGATTTGTCCCTGTTGGCTAATGATGTTGATGAGATGAATTCTTTCATTAAGGCTATTGATGAAATTGATAATAGAGTATGTTTGGTGATAAACAGAGAAAAACTAAAGTGACGAAAATTGGTCAGGCAGATAGTGCTTCAGTTGCTTTGAATGGCTGCACTCTTGAGCATCTGTGTCAGTTTAATTATCTTCTGAGCTATGTAACTGATATTGGTGATGTGTGGCATGAAATAAATAGAAGAATAGGGATTGACCATTCTTCTATATACTTTTAAGAATTTATGAAGAGTGCAAAAAAATAGGCATGTACACCTAAAGAATAAAATTAGGCTGTATAATAGTTTGGTTCTTTCTAAGGTAGCGAAACATGGACCCTTTGTAAGCAGGATAACAAGAAACTTGATGCCTTTGATTCTACATGCTTATGCAGCATCTTAGGCATTAGGTGGTTTGACTTTGTAAGTAATGATGAGGTTAGAAGAAGGAATCATCAACCTCCTTTGAGCAGCATATTGTGCAGAGAGAGATTGTGTTGGTTTGGCCATGTTGCCTGTATGCACAGCTGCAGATTATAAAACAGGATTATGAACAGTGCACTTAAGGGTTTCAGAAAAAGGGGGATACCTATGAAGCGATGGGCAGACAATGTCAAACAGGACCTTGCTAGAATAGGCTAGAATGGCCAAATGCAGGAGCTGTAGTTCAGAAGAGACACGTCTGGAGAGGAAAATTACACAGTCTGATTGGACCTCTGTAGCTAATGATGCATGAGGATTTTGTATGTATGTAGAGTTTTCCATCACAGAGTTCCACTGGAAATATTTCTACAATCAATCCCTATTTTATAAAAAAAAATATGCTGCATAGCTTTCATTTGATATTGTGCAGAGAGAGAGAGAACCTAGGAAGTGATGGGCAGACAATGTCAAACGGGAACCTTTTTAGAATTGGCCCAGAGTGGCAGCAGTTCTGAACAGACACATCTGGAGAGGAAAATTACACAGTCTGGTTGACCTCTGTAACCTGTGGTTGCATGAGTTGTTTGTTTGTTTGTTTGTGAGTCTGTATGTATGTACTACTTTATTAGTACCTATACAAAAAGTATTTTTCATTTATCTCTCAAAATAAAAAAGCTGTATTTCTCTGCTCTCCCATGGTGTACTAGGAAAAATCACTGCTGCTAATGTGCAACCTCTTGAGCACCACACCCTACCACCAAAATTTAAAATTTTGAACAAATAGATCATTTGCATATTTGCTTAAAGTTTTGACATTTTTCCACTTTTTTCACCATTAGAGGGCAGTATTAAAAACATTGGGAGATTTGGAAAATGTAATTCATAATATTTCATTAATACCTATACAAACTATGAAAAAATTTTAAATTTATCTTTAAAAACTAAAAGGTTTAATGTCCACAGGTGGACAGACATATAACAAAGTGAAAACATGAACTTCCCCCTCCCCCCCTTTTTTTTAAATGAGCTAAAAAAAGGGTTAATCTTTACAAGTTAAACTTAATTTCATAAAATAACAGTGATGCAAAGTATATTTTAACAGAAACTTTATTACAAGACCAATGTAATTTTATGTTAAATGTAGCAAATTTTAATACCTACCATAGTAGGTGTTTCATGATCAGAGCCTTCACTAGATCCACTAGAGTCACTCTCATTAGACCCTGAGCTACTGTCTTCTGAATCACTACAACTGCTGTCTGAACTAGAAGAGGGAACAGGTAGAGATGATGGTGGTGGATTTGAAATATTATTTATAGGAGATCTGGAAGATAATTTCCCACAAAAATTTTACAATTCATATAAATTACATTTCAAAATATTTTTCAAAACATATTGAGTTAAATACTAAAAAACAACAGCAGAAAATTAAGTACATGGAGAAAACCATAGCAAAAGCCCCTTTATTCAGCATCCAAACTCCCAGAAAACTCAAGCAGCCAGCACATTTCCTGTCTCTCCATTATAAATTACCCAACAAAAATTCTGAACCACTTTTGAATTGAGGTTTCATTACAAATATAGTAGGCTCTGTTTATTATGATTACTTTGGGAAATCATATTTTGATTCTATTAAGCAGGGTAATTCCTACTTAATAGTGGTAGCAAAATTATACTATTATAAATAACACATTATAAAATGATATATTTTATATTATAAAATACATATTTGAACTTCATTGCAAACTGATGAGGAACAAGAGAAACCTAAAATGATAATATTAAAAATGTTAATACACACCTATCAATTGCAATTTAAAATAGTCCCCTTATTGTAGTTTGCATTGAATAATCACAATTAGTTTCTTCACCTTCTTCTAATGTTCTCCTTAGGATGGCAAAAGGTTCACAAGCCAGCCATTTGTTAATGAGAATTTGTTCTGGTTCATCATCATTTTCCTCATTCTTCTTTTCCTTGGGGTGATTGTGATAGATTGGGCAATTTCTTTCTCTGTTAAAGCTGTACTGACCAGTCAATCTATGCCCATCAATCATCAAACTCTTGTTCCCCCATGTCATCCCTTCCACATGGCCAATATCTTGATTTTGTTGAACTCCATCTCAACACATTAAATTCTACTTTTTTGAAAGAACTTGTTAATACAGGTGTCTGAAATTTTATTCCAGGCATTCATAAACATATGAATAAAGTGCATCTAGAATCAGATGCACTTCAATCACATCTGATGCAGTATTTGGAAGAACACACTCATTGGACTGGTATTCTACAAGGGAACATTAACAAATTGTAGGTAATCCAACTATTATGGAACACAATATCTGACTGGTTGGATGACCTTCCCTCAGGGATGTACAACATATGTGGTATCAACATGATGATACACAGTTGCAGCAGCTACCAAATATATGAGCTTTCCTATCTGATACAATAGTCAGACACCAATCATTGGGTCTGGTGGTCCTGTGGAGTGGTTCCATGGTCACCAGACTTTACTCCTACGGACTTCTACCTCTGTGATTATCTGCAAGAACAAGTATATACGACAGAACCTGCAAATCTGAAAGATTTATGACACTGGATCATTGATGCTGTGATAGAGTGACACCTATAATGCTGGTTGTTGTACAACAAGCTATTGTTTCTTGCATTCAGATGTACATTGTAGCTGATAATGGGGACATTGAACAGGCTCTCCGTTAGACTTGTGTACCTATGAATTCTATTTATACCAATTGCTAATTGGAATGTACTCGTTCAGCATTCCTTAATATGTGTAATAAATGGTTTTGCTACTATTCTCTCTCGTTCTGTTGTATGTGTCATGTTTCCCATGGTCTAGCCACAACAACATTTTGTGGTGGCTAAGCATCGAGTGTCTGATTTTGAATGATTGGTATTCATAGCCTTCTATCCATTCATTTTGTGTGTAACCATATGTTGCTTCCTACTAATTAGAAGATGCTCTACAACTTTGCAATGTACTTTTTTCACTCTCTCTCTCTTTATTACCAAGTTTGGTTTGTTAACTTCCTAAATTTGCTGCTAAGAGTGCTACAGTGGGTGTCATTGAATGGGCATGGTCACTTTGACATTCTTCTCACTTTCACAATGGGCATGGTCACTTTGATCTAACATTTGCACCTCCAGGTCCATTTGCTAGAAAATTATTTAGACGTCTTAGCAATTTCCTCTGAATTCTGTATGCATTAATAGTATACAGGGTGTCCCTGAATTCATGGCCCAAATGTGAGGGGACGGTAGTACACACTGAACCCACCAATATTCGTCATGGAATATGCAGCTGCAAATGCAGCCTGGTGCCGGTAGGGGGTGCAGATGACGTGGCACGGCTTAAAAGCACTGGATCGGCCAAACCCCAGCATTCTCAGTGTTGACCGGACACGAGATGGAACAGTTTACGAATGCAGAGAAAGCCGATATGCACCTGATGTACAGCGTAACCGAGGGCGATGGTAGAGAGGCGCAAAGACTCTACCGTGAGCAATATTCTATGCGCTGTGTGCCCAATCATAAAATGTTTGCGTGACTGCACCAACAGCTGTCTGAGACAGGCACCTTCCACGTCAGTCGGCATGATGCCGGACGAGCACGGATGGTCAGAATGCCAGCTATGAGTGAGGACATCTTGTGTATGGTGACAGATAACCCAGGTACAAGCACGCGATCCACCACCCGGAGACTGGGTGTGCATCGGAACAGTGTCTGGCGAGTACTGCATGAAGAAGGGCTACACCCCTATCACTTGCAGTGAGTGCAGGCATTGACAGCTGTTGATTATCCCCTGCACATGGATTTTGACTAGTGGTTCCTGCAGCAAAGTGCCGCAAATCCAGATTTCCTCGTGCATGTACTCTTTACAGATGAATTAACATTCTCATATGAAGGTGTAGTGAATGTCCATAATGCGCATTTGTGGGCGGCCCAGAACCCCCATTGTACACGTCAAAATTTGAACCAGCAATGGTTCGCCGTCAATGTCTGGGCAGGGATTGTGCATGACTATTTAATTGGACCCTATCTACTGCCGAACCGCCTCGATGGACGAACGTATCATATTTTTCTGCAACAAGTTTTGCTGGAATTGCTTCAGGATGTTCCAGCTGCAATCCATGCCCATATGTGGTTCCAGCACGATGGGGCACCCACCCATTTCAGCATGGATGTGCAAGCATCTTCATACCACATTTGGGAACCGATGGATTGGGCGCAGTGGTCCCATCCCGTGTCCCCCCCCCCCCCCCCCCAGATCGCCCTATCTTTCTTGTATCGATTTCTTTCTGTGGGAACATTTGAAGAGTGTCATGGATGAGACGCCTGTGCAGTCTGGGAAGAATCTGGTAGCCTGACTGTCTGTCACAGCTGCCAATGTGTGCAACAAGCCCAGTGTTTACCAGGAACCACAGGTACGCTGATCACTACTCCGCTGTTGTGCTGCCTGTATCAATGTTGGTGGGCAGACGTTTGAGCATTTGTTGTAATGTCCAATAAATGTCACTCTGGAAACCTCTGTGTCTGTCCTTCATTTCCGACTCCTCACTGTGTTTGTGGCCGCATATTCTATGACGAATATTAGTGGGTTCAGTGTGTACTACCATCCCCTCATGTTTGGGTCATGAATTAAGGGACACCCTGTATAATGAGATGAGTTGCTTGATGTAGAATGCCATCACAATTCACACGAAGGTGTCTGGCTACGTGCACCTGTTTTCCAAGAGGTCAATGTTGTCAGCTATTTCACGATACTGTTGTTGCAATATGATACCCAAATCCTGATTTTATGACCACATGGCATGGGAGTACCCATATGATGAGACTGACATCACTGCCAGTGCTCTGGCACATCTACGCACAAGCCTCAGACAGATAAGTAGCATGTGGACTAACATTTTGGATATGGGCAGCAGATCATAAGCAACCACTTCATAATCCATACCAATAACATATGTTACAGGATGCTGCTTCTCAGTGGTATTTGGATTGGTGTAACTAGATATTGAGTACCACAGAGAGAGAAATCTCAATTTCTTAGAGTTATTCGAATATTAACTGGTATACCATTTCATAGGGATTGCAAGATTTGCAACAGCATACTGAAAAGGTGTATCCAATGTCAATTCTTCCCAATTGATTGCCATCCAAGAAGGTGCACTGTTCATATTCAAGTATCTTGTAGCTCTATATAGTGGCCACTTTGAGTAAGGTGCAATGTAACACTGTCCAATATATTTACTTCATATGAGAGTAAAATACCCATCTGTCTGACTACTTCTACAGTGGGTGTTTCAGATTACATTTTTTGTGTTCTTAGAGGCTGCAATATGTACTGTTATGTACTTGAGGAAGAACTATAATCTACATACACAAAGCAGCAGAAACAGTAAAAAGATTATTATAATAATACGAATCATGTTCCTAAAAAGGATGTTAAAAACATGTCTTCCTACAACCACACTAAAAAGAAATAAAAAGAATATTGGCAATGATTATATTACTTACTCAAACCATACCTATTTTAAGTAGTAAGGGGGGAGCAATTTTTTGATGGCTGAATGATTTTTTTTTCCAGTATCCCACCTTCCTTTGAAATTAATGTGATTCGAGTAAGTAAAATTATCACTGGTAAATTTATTGAAAATTTAAATTGATTGAACACATTAAAAAGATAAAAACTTTTAATATCTTTAACATTCATCTATCTACACATATATATATTTTTAGAGGCAAACTTTTTTTGTAGTGAAAAGTAACTAAAATGTTAATTATCCTTTTCTTTTGTAGGAGAAAAGAAGGATAATTAATTTTATATATACATACATAGAGTGTCATCTCTCATGTCAATAAAGAATTAAATAAATTAAAAAAATCTTTTACTTGATATATAATCAGCCTCCAGTTAGTAGAAATGCTGATACATTATGATATGAAAGTTTACAAATTTCACTTCTTCTGGTAGTGAAGAAGGGTGTTGGGGGGAAAAATGCTTCTTTCGAACTTAGGCTACTCTCCACATCTTTCAGCTTATTCTGATCATTTATTTTTTATATTGTTCTACCTTATCTTCCTGGTTAGAAAGACATGGTGGAATAAATGTTTTGACCAACTTGCTAATAGTAAGAAAAAAGTAATAAAAATGAAGGTAAAAATGCATAGCATACAAATACTTACTGAGGAGCTGTACCAGGATCTGGAGGTTTTTTCGCAGTAAGGACCTATATTAAAAAAAGTCAGCTGTTTAGTTTTTGCTAAAGTGATTAAGTATTGATATAACTGTATCTGCTTTTCTGCATGGATACTAACTTTTTGCCACTGCTTAAATTTAAAAATTTAATCCTATCTGTTATAATATATACATTCTGAATACTATATATGATTTATTCAAAGTCATTAATAATTAGAATTAAAAGTTACTAAGTGGAATTTATCATTACTGTTGATGTGCATGATTCGCATGATCCCAAGGGCCAACCTGTCCCAATAGTCTTATAAGTTTTGATGGGTTTGGTCATTTGAGGGGTGAACAGATTGTATAGTTTCATGTTGCCCTATGGGTGTAAGTTTGGTGGTGCTAATCGTTGAAACTTTGGCCCACCCAGGCTCGGTGATAGGTATTTTACTGCCCAGAGTGAACTTGGATATCTGCAACCCCTTTCTTCAGATCTGCCATTTACTTGGACAACTTTAGAGAAACTATGGTTAGCTTATTGGCAAATTTGCCACCCAGTGCTGTAGTGCTGGCCCTGGAACCCTGTGATCTACTATGACTCATGTTTGCACACGAAATGGAATAGGTATCAACCCAGGTCTATGACAAGAATAGAACACATGCATTTTCTTTTAGTGTATTTTGAGGATTGGAACTTCTGTAGCTGTTAAAATTTGCTGATATAATTTTAGAGTTGGTAAAATTTTCATATTTCTCGTATTTTATTTTGCTGTTTCAGATGGCTTCTTGCAAATGGAAATTTATGAATGAGGCAGAAATTCTGAACATTTTATTTGCTACTGATAGTTTAGAGAATGAAGACAATGAATTAAGATTGCTTGGAGGAGAGAGCAAGGCTTTGATCACAATTGATCAATACAATTCAGCTGCACTGAACAGCAAGCAAGGTGTTTGGTTGTTTCAGATTTTGTGGTGCATCATCAACAATGTCTATTATGCATCAAACAAGGTAAAAAGGAAGGTAAAAGGCACTCACAATCAAAGTTATGGAGAGTGTTCAAAAAGTTCTTCAAAGGTCTGTAGATTTGCACTTACTCCTCCAAAGTTAACAAGCTATGATTTGTTTGAAAGCATATCTAAACTTGTCACTATTTGTTAAAAACAAATGCTGTATCATCATTTCTCTCTTTGCTGGTAGCACATAAAGCTCAGGCTGTGAATTCTGTGCACTGGGCCTGTAAATGGTAGCTAGGTAGTAACTGGAAGGAGAGCTATGTACTAATCCCCTGTGATGATGCAAAGAACCGGTCAGGCCTAGCACCTAATGTCCAACTCCGCCTTCTCATGGTGCAGACCGTAGTACCTTTCAAAAGAGATACTTTCTTGTGGAAGTGAATGGAAGGGGTGGGCTGCCAGATTAGTGTGGCCTACTGATATCGACAACTATGGTTACTTTTCTTTTTTTTTCTACCCTGCTGAGGAGTGGTCAACCACATAGGGTCCTGGTGCTGACTATATAAACCTACTGGACTGAAATAATGCTCTGAACTTGGTTATGGATCCTGAATTTGCTGAACTAGTGGGCTTCTGTGGAGGGAAAATCTTCCACTGTGTTTTCTGTTTGTTTGTATGTTGACATCCCCAAGCGAATAGATTCACAGGATATATTTTATCAGCTGGTGGATAATCCTGAGCAGAGATCATCGCAGACAACTGAACTCTTTGCTTCTACTGGACATCGTCAAATTTTACACTGGAGCTAGTCTTCCAGTGTAGATGGCTTCAGCCAATAGTGGTGGGGAATGGGTCTTTGCCTCATGCCTGCGATTAGGGAGCATTTGGGTTGTTTTACCCCTGAGCAGCATGTTTTTGCACATCATGGGCTAAATGGCCAGGTCACAAGGATCCCGAAGGCTCAGAGAAGGTTGGGGGAGGGGACCAATTGGAACAGCTGTTGGGAGACATATGGCAGCCTCCCATTAAGGCCATCCAGCATGTTCTTAATGTGCACAGGGTATGGCTCTGCACACAGGGCTACAGCTTAATGTCCCATTAGACGGACAGCACCCAATACAAGTCTATCGGTGACCCCTACTGACCATGGGCAGGGTGGGGAGTTTTTATGGAGATAAATCTCAATGCTGGCTCAGTTGGGATAAGAACCTGGAAACTTAAGATTACAAGCCTGGTGCGCTACTGACTGAGCCACCCCTGCCCCTGTGATTAGGGGGCTGTTTGATATTATCGGCTTCCCTCTCTAAAAAAAACAGTTTCTTTAAATATCCAACTAACCATTTTTCTCTCCATAGGCAGTTGGAATGTGAGGACTCTGCACCTAGCTTATTCTCTTGATGTCCTCACACAAGAATTCCAACATTATAAGTTAGATATTTTCGGCTTGCAAGAGACCAAATAGATAGATAGATAGATAAAGGTCAGATTATTATGTAAGTCTGCTTCACAGCAGACATGCCAGTGATGCTCTTCTAGGACATGAGTGCATGAATGAAAGGTTTCTTAGAGCAAAATTTCAGACAAACATTGAAGACTTGAATGTTATCTGCTGTTATGCCCCCACTGAGGATGCCGATGAGGATGAGAAGTATATGTTTTATGGACAACTTCACAGGATATTTTGAATTCTGTCAAGAAAGGAGATATTACCCTTGTTCTAGGTGACTTCAATGCCAAAGTCAGTACTGACTCTGACCTTTGGGGAGGAGTGATAGGCCCTTTCGGTATTGGTAGCTGCAATGATAATGGGCATGTCTCCTACAGGTAAGTAAACTCAATGGCTTCAGAATAACTAACACTTATTACAAACACCGCAACGTACGCAAGCACACATGGTTTTCACCAGATGGGCTGCATAAGAATATGATTGATTATATATTAATTAATAGCAAATGGCCTAGTTCTTAAGGAATACCAGGTCATATAGGGGAGCTGAAATTGGATCTGACCATTACCATGTTAAAAGTGTCTTGCAACTTAAACTTAAAAAAGTATTTTGCTTGGTTAAAAAATTTAGCTTTGATTCTGAAGCTCCAAAAGACCCAGTTATAGCTAAAGCTTACCATGATAAATTACTTAGTCATTATGACAGTCATGGTTTGATTACTACAGAAGTTGAGGAAGAATGGGTCCGTTTTAAACAGGCTTTTTTGGAAACTAACAGTACTCTTTAAGAAAAAAGGAGCAAAGGAGACAGAATTATTTGAGTAATAAGGCACTTGATCATATTTCAGAAAGAAAGAACTGCAGGAATGTCCTTAATCAATACCCTACTAGTCCCAATAGAAAGCATTACAGAGAGCTTAATAAACGTGTAAAAGATCAGTTAGCTGCTGATAAGAATCTTTGGCTTGATGGCTTGGCTGACAAAGCCAAGGAAGCAGTTAGACAGAACAACCGCAGAGAGCTGTACCAGATAGTTAATGCTTTGTGTGGTAGAAAACGGACAGGTATACAGGAATTGAAGGATAAACAAGGTAAGGTTGTAGAAGGTGAGGATTCTGTCATGGCTAGGTGGGCTGAGCATTTCCAGTGATGTTCTAAACAATGTGGTTAGTTCTACTCGCATTGATGATAGATGCATTACTAACTTTAATGTTGGCCCTATAACACAATTTGAAATTATTTTGGGTATTACTAAACTTAAACTACACAAATTCCCAGGGGTACCATGAAATTACTACTGAAACACTTAGAGCTGGGAATGTTCCAATTATCAAAAGATGATTGAAATTTTAAATATTTTTTATGGTAAAGGCATGGTTCCTAAGAATTTCAAAGAGCTATTATTATCCCTATTTTCAAAAAAGGCGATCACAGTTCTAGGAATTACCACTTTTGAGTCAATTCAAATTTTAGAGGAAAAAATTGTCATGAGACAGGTAGGATACAAACCCACAATCTCCTGATAACACCTCGCAAAAAAAGTCGAGTTTATTTAATATTTAACGCAGTTCTTGTGATAACTATAGGGGCATCAGCCTACTTTTTGTTCCAGGTAAAGTTCTTTGCATGATTGTACTTAATATAATTAAGAATCTGGTTGATAGGCAATTGTGTGATGAACAGTGTGAATTCAGAAGTGGTAGGGGATGTGTAGATCAGATATTTTCACTTAGGCAGATTCCTGAGAAATGTTTTCAGTTTCAGAAACCTTTGGTTGCTAGCTTTGTTGATTTCAAAAAGGCTTTCGACTCTGTTGATCATCATAATTTGTGGTTGATTGTGAGATCATATGGTATACCAGAGAAGTTAGTTAACATAATGAAAGTCTCTATAATAGCACTGAGTTGTATGTGAGAGTTGGTAAGGCTTGTAGCAATTGGGTTAGCATTACTTCTGGTGTTCAACAAGGGTGCATTTTGTCTCCTTTTCTCTTTAGTTTGGTTATTGATTATGTTATGCAAAATTCACTGCAAGGGAAAGATTTTGGCCTTAAATGGGGTGGAGATACAAAAATTTCTGATTTAGATTATTCTGATGATTTAGCCCTTTTGGCAAATGATGTTGATGAGATGAACTCTTTCATTCGAGCTGTTGATGAGACTGGTACTAGAGTACGTTTGGTTATAAACAGAGAGAAAACTAAAATGATGAAAATTGGTGAGGCAGGCTGTGATTCAGTTAATCTGAATGGTTGCAATCTTGAACAGGTGTCACAGTTTAATTATCTTGGGAGCTATGTAACAGATACTGGTGATGTGCATCATGAGATTAATAGACGAATAGGGATTGCTGCCGGACTTTTAAGAATCTATGGAATGTGTGGAGAAATAGGCATACACACCTAAAGACTAAAATTAGACTATATAATAGTTTGATTATTTCTAGGGTTAGTTATGGTAGTGTAACTTGGATGTTTTGTAAACAAGATAACAGGAAACTAGATGCCTTTTATTCTAGATGCTTACCCAGTATCTTGGACATTAAGTGGTTCAACTTTCTAAGTAATGATGAGGTTAAGCAAAGGAGTTTGCAACCTCCTTTAAGCAGCATAATGTGCAGAGAGAGACTCCGCTGGTTTGGCCATGTTGCCCATATGGATAATTATAGATTGGCGAATAGGGTTATGAACAGTGTGTCTAAAGGCTTCAGAAAGAGGGGGAGACCTAGGATGCGGCGGGCAGACAATGTCAAACAGGACCTTGTTAGAATTGGTGTGCAGTGACTCAGATGCAGCAGATGTAGCTCAGGATAGATATGCTTGGAGATCTAAATTGCAAAGTCTGGTTGGACCTCTGTAACCCATGGCTGCTTGAGAATGATGATGTTACTATGGAGCTTACTAAAGATGGGGAAGATTTTACATATTTACAAGGATGCAGCTTGGAGATGACTTGAAAAATTTTATGCTGATTTTTCTCAAGTATAGGGGATTGTGTCTATTCATATGGCACTGTTATACAGGATGGATGTGCAAATTTGGAGAAGGATGGCAACGCTTCGAAGACTTCCCTTGTGCAGGATGACCAAAGGAGGCTGTGAACAAGATAACCATTGCTACTGTTTGTAATCTCATTAAGGGAAACCAATACACCACTGTTCAGGTAATAAGTGTAGATGTCAGTGTATCAATTGGAGTGTGGAAACAATTATTCATCAATATTTATTAAAGTTCTGAAAGATCAGTGCCAAATGGATACCCCATAAATTGACAAAACAGCAAAAAGGCTATGGTCAACTCATACAAGGAGATGCTGGCAATATTTTAACCAATTGGCCCCAAATGGTTAGCAGACATTGCCACAGGTGATGAGACATGGTTTTATTACTATAGAACTCAAGAAAGATTGAAAACTCTGTTTGGGTTGTGGAAGATGAACTACATACTCAAATCCTGTGACAAGACTTTCAACTTTCACTCAAGGAAGAGGATGTTTACAATTCCTTTCAATTCACAAGGAGTGGTAACCATTGACACCTTACCTGAAAAAATGACTATAAATGGCCAATACTAAACCAACATTGTTTTGCCAAAATACTACAGGAGATGAAGGAACAGTGTGCAACAGCAGGTGTGTCAAGGGTTCTCCTTTTTCATGACAATGCCATTACTCACAAAACTACTGATGGCAATTAAGACCTATCTGGAGCAAAAAAAAAAACCAAACTACCACCCCCATCCTGCATATTCACCCAATCTCACACCATGCAATTTTTGATTTTCCAAAAATTAAAAAGTAACTTGTTGGGAAGCCATTTTCAAGTGTGCAAGACCTTGCAAATGCATTCATTCAGAGTTGCAGAGTATTATCCAGCAGGAATACCACCAAGATATTCTAGAATTGTGTAGACATCTGAAACTTTGCATAGATGCTGGAGTTGGGTTGTTTTACCTCTGAGAGGCACTTTTTTGCACACCATGGGCTAAATGGCCAGGTCACAAGGACCCCGAGGGCTCAGAGAAGGTTGGGGGAGGGGACCCACTGGAACAGCTGTTGGGAGACAGATGGTAGCCTCCCATCAAGGCCATCCAGCATGTTCTTTAACGTGCAGAGGGTATGGCTCTCCCACACACGGGGCCATGGCTTAACGTCCCATCCGATGGACGGAGGGGCGGCCTTTCCAAGACCATCGGTGTCCCCCTACTGACTGTGGGCAGGGCGGGGAATTTTGCGGAGATAAATCTCAACACTGACCCAGCTGGGACTCGAACTTGGGAACTACAGATTAGGAGCCTAGCGCGCTACCGACTGAGCCACCCCCGCCCCTAGATGCTAGAGTGGAGTACTTTTAAGTGCAATGATTTTTGTTCTGCAGATGCATGTCAAGAATTTTCTCAACACCCCTCATAAAAACAGATACAGAAAACAAAACAAAAACAAAACCACGGATGTAAAAAGATAGAAAAAACAGTAAAAATCTATAACAATAAATAGGCATATATATACAAAAATAAAATAAAGCAAACCAAGGTGGTAAAAGGCCCAGGTGAAACAGAATAAATATAACAGTCATAAAATCATAATATGTTAAAATAGCCAGTACAGTGGAAAAAAGCCAAAACCAGGAGTTAAAAATAAATCATCAAATAAAAGGCTTCTCTAAATGCAAGGGGCTAGGATGTAAAATCATAAAAGTTAAAAATAAAAACAATGTTTGAGGCTAAGCTAAAAGCATGATGTTCAATTAAAATATGTTTTACTGTTAAAATGGTGTTGCAAAACTCACACATAAGTTCATCATCTGTGTAAGTGGAGCCGAGCAAGTACAACTTCCTCTTTGCGATTCTTGCGAAAACATGACTGCCATGATTTGATAATAGGCTTGATCTCAAGAGTTTGTTTGCAATCTGTTCCTTGGCTACCAAAGCAATGCCTTGGCAGCATCTGCCAAGTCATTACCTCTGATACTGATATGAACAGGCACTGAACAGAAGAGAATGGTGATTATGGCAGCCTGATGATGGAGCTACTGGCAGATCTTGGAGAGAACAGGTTGAAGCTGATGCTTCACCAAGATCAAAGGCAGTAGCAAGCCAAGCAAGTTAGTACAGTGAACACATTGAAGATGATGCTTGGGAGACATGTGCTCCAAGATGAGGCTGATAGTGTGCAACACTGCAGTGAAGATGGAACACTGCAATGGGATCTGGTCTGCAATGATAGTATCACAGCAGATCATGGTCAATTCCATAGGTGAGCCAGATGTTCAGTTATGATGGCTCATTTGAGCACGCAAGAAGTCAGCTGCTCAGCATGATGTCTGGTAGAGTTGTCAATATATGCAGTTAGGTGTAAAGACCTGCCCTGTCCTGCAAAAATAAAATTGCAGGAAGGAGAAACAGCAAACCAGGACCAGACTTACATATAAGCTAACTAATCTACAGCTAAGGGCCTCAGAATATGAGGGGCCTCAAAGAAATGTATTTCAAGTTTTACAGTGTTACAAAAATTATTTGTATATTTATTCTATTATGCAAATACTGTTCATCTTTGCTTACCAATGCTAGAATAATGTTTTCATAGCACCAATTTCATATTTATTTTTCAATGTTCCCTACATACTACATATACATTATATAGACTGCTGGCCATTAAAAGTTCAACACCAGGAAAGCCAAGAGATATCAGAGCCATATTCAGTGAATACATAGCTTATGTTACAAGGATCAAATTATTACAAATACAACTCGGTTAGGCTTGTCGAATACAAAGAAATCAGTATCTTGTGAAGTCACCATGAGCAGCAATAACTGCTGCTACACGGTCCGGCATTGAGAGGATGAAACGTCGGATGTGTGTTTGGGGAACGTCAGTCCATGCAATTTCGATACATAGCCAAAGTTCATCTGTTGTAGCAGCTGCTGGTGCCTGGCGTGCTAGTCGTCGTGAGATCATGGACCAGACATGTTCAATTGGGCACAGATCTGATGCACATACAGTCCAAGGCAGAAGGGTCACATGGTGGCTATCCAGGAATTGTTGGATGATGCATACCACATGTGATCAGGCATTGTCCTGTTGGTAAATTGCACCAGAGAGCCCCTGAAGATAAGGTACAACCACAGGCTCCAACAACTCAGAGATGTAAAGCTGGCTGTTCAAAGTACCAGTAATGCATATGAGGCACATACATGCATGAGTGGAGTCCAATGGCACCCCATACTATAACAAAGGATGAGTGACATACAGGCAAGACCTGTATGTCACTTCATCATGCATCTCTCACTGAGCCTGTTGCCGCAGTACTGCCAGATATGGATTTGTCCATCATGGTGCTGCATACTGAAGCAGGATTCATCTGAAAAGATGATGCGATGCCATTCGCACATCCATGCATGACGTTCTTGGCACCAATGCAGTCGCATACACCTGTTTTGTAGAGTTAATGGTAGTCGAAGCAATGGCTGCCTAGCAAAGACACCCCGATGATGTAGATGATGTCGAGAGGTATGTGTGGACACTGATTGATGTGCAACACACCCTAATTGTTGAGCTAAGATGTTTGATGTGGCTGTATGATCATTCAAAGCCATGCACACGAGATGTCTGCCCTCTCATTTATTTGTGTGGCAGGGCCATAGAGATCCTTCAAGTCGGTGAGTTCATTCCTCCTCTACCCACTGATGCCATATTCTCATCATTGTGGCAGCATTCCGCTCACCATGAGTACTGATATCTCGGTATGATAATCCGCCTTCCAGTAATCCCATAATTCTCCCTTGATCAAAGTTGGAAACCTGGTCGTATGGATGCTGTGTTCTTTGATGGGGCATACTTAATCCTTTAGTGCACACTAAAGGGTTAAGTATTCGTTCGCAAGAACTGTGAGAAAGCACATTCTAGTACTTTACACCAGCTCTTTGTAATCTCCTCTTGTACCACTTCCAGGGGGTGTTACTGTCACACACTATGTGCATATGTGCTGCATTTTGAATCATTTACATGTACTCCCATGAGCTACCCATCTTGCATATTTCAGAACAATCTGATGAGTTCTTCCTGGTGTTGCACTTTTAATGGCCAGCAGTGTATATTTCGACTATTGAATTTTCAAGGCTTCTTAAATTTGAATAGCTTAAGGCCTCAGAAGGTCCAGCCCTGTAGCAAGCCATGATGGAAGTGGTTTGGCTGTCAACTGAGCAATGCTACTGAGACTGAGGTAGCCTTGGACATACAAAACCAAAAGGATGAATGGCAGCCGGTTGATAATGGTAAAGCATCTTCCACTGAGGACTGAAAATGCAGTACCAAATGGGACAGCCTGGCAGGGATTGCAATTTTGTTGCATACTGTAGGATAAGAAGGAAGTAGTTTCAACCCTACAAAGTGAGGACACTGAACGTGATTTTAGTGGCAATTCAAAGTCCAACAAAATCAGTAATGAATTATTGACCTGGACTGATCATGAAGATAGAGGTAGATAGTTCATAATCTTCTGGTAGGATTGGAAAACTTTGAATTTTAAAATTATTGTAGTAGGTACTATTTAAAATAGTACCTACCAATTACTATTTTAAAATTATCTCAAACACGACACCAAAAGGGAGGGAAAATGTGTTTGACCTGCATGAGTTGACCAAGTGAAAATTTCTGAAGGTAGGTGTTTTCAGTGACAAAGAAAAAAATACAAATAAGTATTTTTTTTAAATTTTCAATTTATCTTTCCATATGCAACCTAAAAAGTAGAAAATAAACCTAAGGATATCAATGGTGCAATCAGTCACTGAGTTCGTATTCATTTCAAAGGAAGATAGGGTGCCAATTTACCTACTGACAAGATTGTCAGCAACAAACAATATCAGCTAAAACAAAAAAAAATTATCTCCCCCCCCCCCCCCCCCTGGGTCTAAGACATCAATTCAATGTTGCCAATGGGAACATCATAGCATTCACATTCTATCACAAAAAATTTAAAATTTCAGGCTTAAATACGTCGTTTGCAATATTTGATTAAAATTTTGGAATTTACAAATTTTTTCACCGTTAGAGGGTGCAATTAGTGTTCGAAAGATTCCAAAAGGGCGAATCATAAAATTTTATCAATTCTTATCTAATCCTAAAAAGATTTTTTCATTTATCTCTAAATACAAACAATTATCTGCTAAAACAAAAAATTGTATCCCCCCCCCCCTCCTGGGTCTAAGAGATCAATTCATTGTAGCCAATGAAAACGTCATGGCGTTCACATTACACCACCAAAATTAAAATTTTTTAGCTTAAATACGTCGTTTGCAGTATTGGTTTAAAATTTCCGAATCTTCAAATTTTTCTATCGTTAGAGGGTGCAATAATAGTTTTGGAAGATTTAAAAAGTATGAATCATAATATTTGATCAATTCCTATCTAACCCAAAATCTAAAAACAAACAATTATCTGCTAAAACTAAAAAGGTGTTTTCCCACCCCTCTGGGTCTAAGGGGTCAACTCATTGTTGGCAACGGAAACTTCGTGACCTTCACATTCCACCACCAAAATTTCGAGCATAAATACATCGTTTGCAATATTCATTTGAAATTTTAGAATTTTCAACTTTTTCCACCACTAGAGGGTGCAATTATAGCTTTTTAGAGAGATTCGGAAAGTGCATATCGCAATATTTCATCAATACATATCCAACACAAAAAGAATTTTTAATTTATCTCTATAAGCAAAAAAGTTCGATGTCTACAGACAGATGACAAAAGCGAAACTATTATCTCGTTGTCTTTGAAATATCCCCTCAAGCAGCTGCTTGCCACAGAGGACTGACAGGAGCCTGTCAGTTTATATGCCATAGTAGGTCTGTGAGGATGGCAGGACCTCAGCAGAAAAACGACACATACATCCATGCCTTACCCGGTGCTCGAACCCAGGTCCCTTAGATCAATAGCCAAGCGTGCTAACCACTCGGCCATACGAGATAAAAATTTCCCCCTCATGCTTTCCCCCCCTATAAAACGGGAAATGAGAAACAATTCTTCCGCTATATCTTCAGGGTGCGAATGCAAAAAGTAACAAGCTATATGTCAAATGAAAGCTTCTGACGCGGGAATATCCTAGCGGTGCCTACGTGATGGGAATGCCTGCCGATTTTCGCGAATCTCCGTGTTAGCAAGCGCGAATAGGAAGCTTCAGAACTTGCCACATGAGGGCAGCACCGTTCCGCGGTAAGTTAGCCTCTCTATTTTTATACATAAAAAAAATAAATACCCCCCTCAAGCAGCTGCTTGCCACAGAGGTCTGACAGGAGCCTGTCAGTTTATATGCCATAGTAGAAGGTCTGTGAGGATGGTAGGACCTCAGCAGAAAAACGACACAAACAGCCATGCCTTATCCGGGGCTCCAACCCAGGTCCCTTAGATCAGTAGCCAAGCGCGCTAGCCACTCGGCCATGGGACGACTTTTATTTTATTTTTTTTTTATACATAAGTTTTTAAATACATAAGATTATGATCTTTAATTCATTTTCAGTAACCTTTTTTTTTTATTAAATGAATATTTTAGAAGTTACAGAGCTTAGAAGTTGGATTCCCATTCACATAACACTGAAATTCTCTTAATATTTTGTTAGGGCAGTGTAAATCAGTTCAGTATATTTATTGTAAAGATATTCATCGTTTTAACCTAATGGGAATAACTTTCCCTTGCTTACAATTCCTGCGATTCCAAAATGCTATTCATTTAAAAGTTATGTCTAAAAAAATTTCCAATGTGAACGTTACGTTGCCGACATATTACTGTGGCCACCTCTCTCGTAACTGTAGACCCTCGCGTTCCAATTTACTCGTAAAATGTAGACCTTCGCGTTTTGCCAATTTGCAAGAGATTCGATTGAAACTGAGTTTTGTTTCATAAGTTTCGCTTCTGCAAAACATCACACAATACTGCATCATCATCCAGACTTCTAATTAAAGACGGCAGAAAGTAGACAGAATAGCAAATAAATTACATATGAACAAATTCTTATCAGAATGCAATTTTGAAGCTAGCGGTAAACAGCGTAATAACCTATACTGCTACGAAGCAAGTAAAACAGCGGATCGCCAACGCCACAGCGGACGAAAATATAACTAGCGCTACTGTCGCTTCACGTCACGAAATCGGCAGGCATCGGTCCTATGCTATGAAAAATTGACCCTCCATGCTTTCTTTCCCACTAAGAAAAGGAAAATATGACAGTCGTTCTACTAATAACATCGGAACGCGAGGGTCTACAGTTACGAGTTAAGTGTCAAATACAAGCTCGTATAATAGTGGTCATAAACTATTTCGAATTTTGCTTTCACCAGATAAAATGTGGGGAGGGGGCGGATTTTTGCAGGGGTCGACTTTAATGTCGTGGACTACCTCAAACCTGAATTCAAATGGGTGGTAAATCTTCTTGATTATTATGAGTTATATCAAATATATAAAGAAGAAAGTTTGTTTGTGTCTGACCGTTTATGCACTCAATCCTCAGAAGAGCTAGAGGCTTCACACTTTGCATGAACGTTCCCTTCATCCAGGGAAAGAATATAGACTATTTGCGAACCCTCTAGGTTCAACCAAAATTGGGGAGGGGGTGAGTTGAATTTCTCAAAATCCCCATAGACTTAACATTAACGGTTGAAAGTTATTCAAAATAACTGTTGCCACTACTAAATTTGTAACTAGAAGGACGCATATCACCTCTAGCTCATGAGAATCTCGTTTTCAAAGAGAAAGAAGTTTTTCCTTACCTACTGTTTCATTCCCTAAAAGTTTTAATTTGAGTAATAAATAGTAATTATACAACAAAAAAGTATTCGTCTTTTAATTCTTAAATCTAAAAAGTTGCATTTCCCACATCTCTTTCAAAAAAGTGAATAGATTATTGCTGTCAGTGGAATATCTCTTAAAAACTAACACTATTTTTTTTTTCAAATTTATATTCTATACATATTAGTTGTAACACACTCAAATGATGAAACGGCAGAGCTGTTATCGAGTTAGTTAAATCTGCATTTCCTAAACTTTCCCTAATAAACGCAGATTTAACTAACTAACTCGATAACAGTTCTGCCGTTTCATCATTTCTGTAAATCATCATCTGTAAAGTTCATTATCTGTAAAGATATATATTAAAACTACTAAGTATTTGAAAAATGCGAATTAAATATTTCATTAGTACCAATCAAATTAAAAGAATTTTCTAATTATCATTTTCGTTGTTTCCAATGGAAACTTCACGACGTTCACATTTAACCACCAAAATTTCATATTTCTATCATTAATAACATCGTTGCAATATTCGTTTAATATTTCGGAATTTTCAATTTTTTAAACCGTTAGAGGGCGCAATTATAGTGTTCGTAAGACTCAGAAAGGGCGCATCATAATATTTTATCCATTACTATCTAACCCTAAAAAGATTTTTTTATTTATCTCCAAATACAAATAATTATGTGCTAAAACAAAAAATTTTGTCCCCCCCCCCCTGGGTCTAAGAGATCAATTCATTGTAGCCAATGAAAACATCATGGCGTTCACATTCCACCACTAAAATTTAAAATTTCTAGCTTAAATACGTCGTTTGCAGTATTGGTTTACAAATTTCGAATTTTCAAATTTTTCCATCGTTAGAGGGCGCAATGATCGTTTTCGGAAGATTTAAAAATTGTGAATCATAATATTCTATCAATTCCTATCTAACCCAAAAAGTATTTTTCACATATCTCTAAAAATAAACAATTATCTGCTAAAATCCCTTCCACCCCTTCTATGTCTAAGGAGTCAACTCATTGTTGGCATTGAAAACTTCGTGACTTTCACATTCCACCACCAAAATTTCAAAAATTTTCACCGGTAGAGGGCGTAATTATAGCTTTAGAGAGATTCGGAGAGTGGATATCGTACTATTTGATCAATACCTATCCAACACAAAAAGAATTTTTAATTTATCTCTGTAAACAAAAACGTTCAATGCCTACAGACGACAAAGCGAAAACATTATCTCGTTTTCTTTGAAAACATAAAAAATCTTTGTAAAAGTAATAAAAAAGAATACATCAATTATACTAGTATCAGATTTCGCGCGATTAAACATTGAAAGTTATTCAAAATAACTTGCTGCCACCATTAAATTAGAAATAATGAATGCATCAAAGTAATTTCTGATTTCGCGTGATAAATTCATTGTTCAGTTTGATGGGTTAAGAGCGCGAGCGTCGGTGTATATTGACGTCGTTCTAATTAAGCACCAGTAGAAAACGAGATACAAAAACTAAATTCGTATCGGAAGTTTAAATCATTAACTTACTTTGAAAAATATGCAAAAGCTGATAAAAGTATATACAAATAATAATTGTTTTAAATACACTGCTGGCCATAATGGTATAATAGTTTGGTTCTTTCTAGGGTTAGTTATGGTAGTGAAACTTGGACACTTTGTAAACAAGATAACAGGAAACTAGATGCTTTTGATTCCAGATGCTTACGCAGTATCTTGGGTATTAGGTGGTTGAACTTTGTAACTAATGATGAGGTTAGGCAAAGGAGTTTGCAACCTCCTTTAAGCAGCATATTGTGCAGAGAGAGATTCCGTTGGTTTGGCCATGTTGCCTGTATGAATAATTATAGATTGGCGAATAGGGTTATGAACATTGTGCCTAAAGGCCTCAGAGAGAAGGGAAGACCTAGGATGCGGTGGGCAGACAATGTCAAACAGGACCTTGTTAGAATTGGTGTGCAGTGGCCAGATGCAGTAAATATAGCTCAGGATAGACTTGCTTGGAGAACTAAATTGCACGGTCTGGTTGGACCTACGTAGCCCATGGCTGCTTGAGGATGATGATGATGCTGCTGGCCATTAATGGTGAAAACACCGGGAAGACAAGAGATATCAAAGCCATATTTAGTGAATATGTTACCGCTAAAGTGCAGAAATCAGTTATTCTACAGATTATCTAGGTATTGTGCAGATTAACTAGGGTGATTCGTTAACGTGCGGAAAATTGTTTCATTTCTCAAATTACCTAGGTAATCTGCAAATTACCTGGATAATCTGCACATTACCTACTAGGCACTCGTTAAAGTGAAAATAAGATCTTTGCTGGAACAGGAACGTTTCTGTACGCTTAAATTAACATAATGTTATTTATCTAGTGTCCGAGAGTAGAGTTGAAACCAGGGTCATCCCTCTGTCAACATGAATCAGTCGTCCGAATTATAAAAAACGCCCTCAAAATTAGCAGGCCAAGTGAGAACGAATCATTTTAGTGATTCGTTATCAAGAATGAATCACTTTACCGATTCGTTCTCACTTGGCCTCAGCTCATCCGGGGCGTTTTTTATAATGCGGACGAGTGAACCACGTGACACGAAGATTTATATTCAAGAGATTCACCACTATGAGAGAAACAAACTTTTGAACTTTAACGATACGGAAGCCGTTAATGTGCACATTACCGAGGTAAAATGCGGAAAACTCTTGATTCCGCACGTTAACGGAGCAAATCAGTTAATCTGCAGATTAGCTAGGTAACGTGCACATTAACGGCTTTCGAGCTTTAGCGGTAACAAATACATAGCTTATGTTACAAGGATCAAATGATTACAAATACAACTCGGTTAGACTTGTGGAATACAAAGAAATCAGTATCTTGTGTAGTCGCCATGAGCTGCAATAACCGCTGCTACACGGTCCGGCATTGAGAGGATGAGACGTCGGTGTGTGTTTGGGGAACGTCAGTCCATGCAGTTTGAATACGTATCTGTTGTAGCAGCTGTTGGTGTGCTAGTCGTCATGAGATCATGGACCAGACATGTTCAATTAGGGACAGATCCGGTAAACGCACAGGCCAAGGCAGAAGTGTCACATGGTGGCTATACAGGAATTGTTGGACGATGCATGTCACATGTGGTCAGGTTGGGTTGGGTTGTTTTACCTCTGAGCGGCACTTTTTTGCACACCATGGGCTAAATGGCCAAGTCACATGGACCCCGAAGGCTCAGAGAAGGTTGGGGGAGGGGACCCACTGGAATAGCTATTGGGAGACAGATGGTAGCCTCCCGTCAAGGCCATCCAGCGTGTTATTTAACGTGCACTGGATATGGCTCTCCCGCACACAGGGCCACAGCTTAACGTCCCATCCGACGGACGGCGGCCTTTCCAAGCCCATCGGTGTCCCCTACTGACCGTGGGCAGGGCGGGGAATTTTGCGGAGATAAATCTCAACGCTGACCCAGCTGGACTCGAACCTGGGAACTACAGATTACGAGTCTGGCACGCTACCGACTGAGCCACCACCGCCCCCATGTAGTCAGGCATTGTCCTGTTGGTAAATGGCACCAGAGCGCCCCAGAAGATAAGGTACGACCACAGGTTCCAAAATCTCAGTGATGTAACGCTGTCTGTTCAAAGTACTGGTAATGTGTACGAGGCGCATGCATGAGTGGAGTCCAATGGCATCCCATACCATAACACCAGGGGTCGGACCTGTATGGCGCTGCATCACGTATGTCTCATTGAGCCTGTCACCGCAGTAGTGCTAGATACGGATTCGTCTAAAAAGACGATGTGATGCCATTCGCACATCCATGCGTGACATTCTTGCACCATTGCAGTCGCATACGCCTGTGTCGTAGAGTCAATGGTAGACGAAGCAATGGCCACCTAGCAAAGATGCCCCAATGCTGTAGATGACGTCGAACCATACGTGCGGACACTGGTTGATGTACAACACACCCTAACTGTTGAACTAAGGTGTTTGATGTGGCTGTACGATCTAATGATCGTACAGCCACATCAAAGCCATGCTCACGAGATGTCTGTCCTCTCGTTCGTTTGTGTGATAGGACCATTGAGATCCCTCACGTCGGTGAGTTCATTCCTCTTCTACCCACTGCCACATTCTCATCACTGTGGCAGCATTTCGCTCAACACGAGTACCGATGTATCGGTACGATAATCCGCCTTTTCGTAATCCCACAATTCTCCCTCGATCAAAGTCGGAAACCTGGTCATATGGATGCAGTGTTCTTCGACAGGGCCTACTTGATCCTTTAGTGCGCAAGAACTGCAGAGCAAACACAATTCCAGTGCTTTACACAGGCTCTTTATCGTCTCCTCTTATACCACTTCCAGGGGGCGTTACTGTCACACATGATGTGCGTATGTGCTGCGCTTTGAATAATTTACATGTTCTCCCATGAGCTACCCATCTTGCATATTTCGGGACAATCTGATGAGTTCTTCCAGCTGTTGCACTTTATGGCCAGCAGTGTATTATATTAAGTAATAAATAATTTCTTTGTACCTTTACATTTTTTAATGTACCTCAGACCATAGTTAATTTTGTTTTGCTATAAATTTACGTATGGCTGGCAAATTGTATCCGAAGAACTCTGGTGGGTACGAATTGATTTGAAAAGTTCGATTATGTGAGCGAGGAAATTCCGGTTTTTGGTTTAGAAACTTCTGATGCTGGAGGATAATGGGTACCTCGAACTATGTCCATTTCTTTTCTCCCCTAAAAGAGAGAGAAAATTTAACCGGAGGGCGGGTTGGGCTGTTTTACCTCTGAGCGGCTTTTTTGCACACAATGGGCTAAATGGCCAGGTCACAAGGACAATGGGCTAAATGGCCAGGTCACAAGGACCCCAAAGGCTCAGAGAAATTTCGGGGAGGGGACCCACTGGAACAGCTGTTAGGAGACAGATTGTATCCTCCTGTCACGGCCATCCAGTGTGTTCTTTAATGTAGACAGGTTATGGCTCACACAAATATGGGGCCACTGCTTAAAGTTCCATACGACGGACGGCGGCCTAGTCAAGCCCATTGATGTCCCCTATTGACTGAGGGCAGGGCGGGGAGTTTTGCGGAGATAAATCTGAAAGCTGACCCAGCTTGGACTAGAACCTGGGAATTACATATTACGAGCCTGGCGCGCTACCAACTGAGCCACCCCCAGGGGGAGGAGATCGATTCTAATGATATTTATGCCAAATGGAAGCTTGTGACGTGGGGAGTGCCATCTACTCTACATTTTAGAAAGTTTCAGACCCGAGCAACGCCAAGTAAATCTGCTAGTATAAGATATTTTGAAAGTAGATCTTTTTGGTAACAACAAAAAAATATAAATTAAAAAAATTTTAAAAATACTTATTTTCCTATAGGGCCCTAAAGAGTAAAAATAAATCTAATGCATATCGATGGTGCAATCAGTCATTGAGTTCGCATTCGCTTCAAAGGAAGATAGAGAGCCGATTTACCTACTCAAAAGACTGCCGGGGCGCCCTATCTTCCTTTGAAGTGAATACGAACTCAGTGACTGATTGCACTGTCGATATGTTTTAGGTTTATTTTCTACTTTTTAGGGCCCTATAGGAAGAAAGGTATTTTTTAAATTTTTTAATTTATACTTTTTTAATTTTTCGAAACAACCAAAAATCGCATGGAGCAAGATCGGGCGAATATTCATAATGGGATAGCTGTTTGACTTTTTTTCCCTGCTCCAGATAGGCCGTAACTTGCCGGATTTTGTGAGTACTGGCTAGTGTTGTACCGGTAGTTTCAACCGGTTTTTAAAATTTCCCCGAAAATCGAAAAGAAAAAACCGTTTTTTTTTTCTATTTGACTACAGTAAAGTGGAATCTTTTTATGTTTTTATAGAAAGAGAGAGAAGGAGAAAGTAAAAAAAATGAAAAATGAACACATTTTAAGGTCATTCAAATAAATGAACGAAGGCATACATAAAAAAATTTTCCGTTCAAATTTTATATACTGTATATATATAGAGAGAGAGAGAGATAGTGAGAGTGAGAGAATGAAGGCCTACGTGAACAAGTCATCATTTTATGAAATAGTTTGCAATGGTAATAGTTTTATATTTTAAGTCATCATCATTATCCTCAAGCAGCCATGCTACAGAGGTCCAACCAGACCGTGCAATTTAGTTCTCCAAGCATATCTGTCCTGAGCTACATCTGCTGCATCCGGCCACTGTACACCAATTCTAAGAAGGTCCTGTTTGACATTGTCTGCCCACCGCATCCAAGGTCTCCCCCTCTTTCTGACGCCTTTAGGCACACTGTTCATAACACTATTTGCCAATCTATAATTATTCATACCGGCAACATGGCCAAACCAACGGAGTCTCTCTCTGCACAATATGCTGCTTAAAGGAGGTTGCAAACTCCTTTGCCTAACCTCATCATTAGTTACAAAGTTCAACCACCTAATGCCCAAGATACTGCGTAAGCATCTGGAATCAAAAGCATCTAGTTTCCTGTTATCTTGTTTACAAAGTGTCCAAGTTTCACTACCATAACTAACCCTAGAAAGAAACAAACTATTATACAGTCTAATTTTAGTCTTTAGGTGTATACGCCTATTTCTCCACACTCTCCATAGATTCTTAAAAGTCCCGGCAGCAATCCCTATTCGTCTGTTAATCTCATGCCGCACATCACCAGTATCTGTTACATAGCTCCCAAGATAATTAAACTGTGACACCTGCTCAAGACTGCAACCATTCAGATTAACTGAATCACAGTCTGCATGACCAATTTTCATCACTTTAGTTTTCTCTCTGTTTATAACCAAACTACTCTACTACCAGTCTCATCAATAGCCCTAATGAAAGAGTTCATCTCATCAACATCACATGTCAAAAGGGCTAAATCATCAGCAGCATCTAAATCAGAAACTTGCACATCTCCAGTTTATTTAAGGCCAAAATCTTTCCCTTGAAGTGAATTTCACATAACATAATCAATAACCAAGCTAAAGAGAAAAGGAGACAAAATGCACCCTTGTCGAACACCAAAAGTAATGCTAAACCATTTGCTACAAGCCTTACCAACTCTCACACACGACTCAATGTTACTATAAAGAGCTTTCATTATGTTAACTAACTTGTCTGGTATACCATATGATTTCACAATCAACCACAAATTATGACGATCAACAGAGTCGAAAGCCTTTTTGAAATCAACAAAGCTAACAACCAAAATGTTTCTGAAACTGAAAACATTTCTCAAGAATCTGCCTAAGTGAAAATATCTGATCCACACATCCCCTACCACTTCTGAATCTACATTGCTCATCACGCAATTGACTGTCAACCAGATTCTTAATTCTATTAAGCACTATCGTGCAAAGAACTTTACCTGGAACAGAGAGTAGGCTGATACCCCTATAGTTATCACAAGAACTGCGATCACCTTTTTTGAAAATTGGGATAATAATAGCTCTGGTAAAATCCTTAGGAACCATGCCTTTATCATAAAAGATATTCAAAATTTCAGTCATCCAAGTGGTAACAAAAACATTCAGAGCTCTAAGCATTTCCGTAGTAATTTCATCTACCTCTGGGGATTTATGTAGTTTAAATTTAGAAGTTTAAGTTAAATTTTATTTCACTGTTTTTTCCATAATAGAGATTAATTTTAATTTTATTCTTTATAATTTTTTACAAGAAGTTTAATATTTGTTTTCTAATTATAGATTTGTAATTAATTTTTTTTCCAATTCTAAATTGTCTGAATGATGTATTATTTTGCCTAAAATAAAATATGTCAATTGTCAAAGTTCTCATTTTTTTTATATGCATACATATTATGTTGCTTTTTTGTCATTTTTTTTACCAAAAAAATAGACGATAAACTATGCTTATTAAGAGTTAAAATCAGTACCTTTCATTTTGGCTTTTAAAAATTACTATACTTTTCGGTTAAAACCGTTTTTTTAAAAACAGATCGATTAAAAACCGGCTTTTAAATTTTCGATTATTCTTCAACCCTAGTACTGGATTTGTCGTGAAGAAGGAGATCATTTTGAGCAAAACAATCCTGATGTACTATTAGCACTTATAGTCATTTTTTTCAGGTAAGATGTCCACGGTTTTTGTGACAATGTCTGTTAACCATTTGGGGCCACTAGGTTCAAATATTGCAGCATCTTCTTGCACGAGTCGACTCTAGTCCTTTTTTGCTGTTCTGTCAGTTTGTGAAGTATGCATGTGGCACAGATCATTCGGAACTTTAATGTTGGTGAAAAATTGTTTCCCCATTGCCAATCGATACACTGACATCTAAACTTATTACCTGAACTGTGATGAGTGGATTTTCCTTAACGAGTTCACGAACAGCAGCGATGGTTCTCTCGTTCACGGCCTCCTTCGATCTTCCTGCACGAGGAAAGTTTTCGAAGCTCTGCCGTCCTTTTCCGAATTTGTGCATCCATCCCGTAACAGTGCCATATAAATAGGCACATGATCCCCATATACTTGTGATAATCGGCATGAATTATTTTCGCGTCGTCCGCAAGCTGTATCCTTGGGAAAATGTAAAATCTTTCCCCGTCTTTAACAGAATTTACAGCGAAGAGAGAAATGATACAGCCTTTGTTTTTAACACGTAATGAGAAATTTAGACAAGCTTTCAAACAAGTCGAGCTCGTTAACTTCGGATTAGCAAGTGCAAATCTACAGATACGTGTCAAGAACGTTTTGAACGTCCTCCGTATAAAACATCAAAGCAAAATCTCTCAAAATTTTCTTGCAATAAAAAAGTGAAGTAACAGCCCTTGATATAAGATTTTTTACCATACTGATTTCATGAGACTACTAAAGAAATATTTCTATTGTTATTTTCACAGCTTTTCAAAAACATCATATTGGCGTTTCAATATTTTACGACAAATAAAAAAAAAAAACGGAAATGTAGGACTTCTAAGTACTATTTCCTGGTTGTCAAGAGACAAAATGCATTAGGCGCCATAAAGAGAGATGAAATCATCGCAGAATTTCCTCTGTATATAGTCTTTCATTACTGCACTTACTACATCACTCTGGGGGACACGGAGAACGCCAATTGCACACGGGTGGCAATCGTGTTTACTGAAGTATAACTCGTTTATCCTTCACCGAGTACATTTCCTCAGGAAATTTAGCTTGTTGCTGTGCAGCAGTTCTCACACCAGTGACTACCGATTGGACCGTACAGAACATGAATCCTGCCGATCTACGTACGCAGCTATTCTCTGCAAATGCCCGCTGTATAACAGATAAATAAATTTCACAGCAGAAAGAAAACTGCCAGTTTACCTGATCAACAATTTTCTGGTACATTTCATTAAATTTCCGATATAAACGATTTAAAAGACAGATGCAAAGTGAGGTTTTTGTTGCTATTCGCTGTGGGCATGCTTGTTCTCTTGAATGATTACGCAAATCGCTTTCAATTAAAAAAAATCATTATCATATTATATAATAGCAGTAATTCCAGGCGAACGAACAAACCAGCGGGCGGGGCCAACGAATGGACAGGCGGACACGTACGACGTCATCAGTGGCAAAAATTGTCGGTTTCCCTGTGGTTTCACGGGTACTTGGGCAATCGGTCCCAAATTTGGTGGGGTGGTCCCACTTAGTTCTAGCCCTGTTGGGGTAACAGATCGGGTTCCTAGTTGCAGTGTGTCGGGAGTGACGCAGCGAAAGCATAGGAGTTGAAGCTTAACTTTGTGACTCTGGTAGTAGTAGTAGTTCTTTTTCCTATAACATTCGGTCACGGAAACATTGCCATTTCTTATATATTTATGCTGTCGCAGATATTGAAAAGGCGAATTACATGCACCTCTAAAAATTAGCAATCAACGATTATATTAATACACCGATCAGCCAATATATTAAAACCACTTCTGCGTTATGCAAAGAAGCGCGCGTGATCAATCAGTGTCACATGCCAAGGTCGCGAATGATATATATACATATATATAATACCCGGGTCGGAGCTCTAGCAGGCAGTATTTCACTTCGTCTCAACATGGGAAAAGCAAAGGATTTATCTGATTTCGACAAAGGCCAAATCGTTATGGCAAGACGTCTTGGTAAGAGCATCTCCAAAACAGTGACGCTGGTAGGCTGCTCACGCTATGCAGTAGTGAGTACCTATCAAAGATGGTCCGAAACAGGTGACACTTCAAGCCATCGACAAAGCATGGGCCGGCCATGCCTCATTGATGCCAGAGGTCAGCGCAGGCTATCTCGTCTTGTCCGCAGCAACAGGAGGGCTACTATGGCTGACGTTACCCATAATTTCAATTGCGGTAAAGGGCCCATGTGTCCGTGCTCCAATATGTCGTAAGCTCTTGGATATGGGTCTCCGCAGCGGCAGACCCATTCGTGTGCCTATGTTCACATCCGTTCACCGTCGTCAACGCTTGCAGTGACCACGTAATCATCGACATTGGACCATAGAAGACTGGAAGAGGGTCGCATGGTCAGACGAATCCAGTTTTCGGTTACACCACGTGGACGGACGAGTCGTGTGCGACGTTTACTCATGGAAGCCTTCTCACCTGGATGCATTGTGGGACGTATCCAGGCGGCTGGAGAGAGTGTGATGGTCTGGGCAATATTTTCTTGGGGAACACTTGTGCCAATTATTCCTGTAGAGCAAACTCTGACAGCTGTCACCTACCTGAACATCATGGCTGACCAAATATACCCCTTTATGGCGACTGTATCCCTGGCGCAGACGGCGTCTTTCAACAGGATAATGCCCCATGTCACACTGTGAAGAAGGTTCAGGAATAATTCCTAGAGCATGATGAGGAATTCCATTTATTGCCATGGCCCCCCCAAATTCGCCGGGCATGAATCCTATCGAGCATTTGAGGTTTCAGTTGCAGAAATGGGTACGAGCAGCATCACCCCAACCACGTAATTTACGGGAAATGCGGGATCTTCTCTTGCAGTCATGGTACCAAATATCAAGTGACACCTACCATCTCGTTGAATCTATGCTTCATTTGTGTGAGAGCTCTTTTGGCGGCGAGAGGAGGACCTACATCATATTAAGTAGGTGGTTTTAATGTTTTGGCTGATCGGTGCATATTCAGCATTTATAAGACAATTTTTAATTGATTACGTATTTTTCTTTTTCTGTTAGTTTTCTTTTAGTGCGAATAATACATAAAAGATTTTTAAAATATTATAATTTTCTTATTAAGTCTAAACTGAATGATTCGATATTTGGTTTAAGTTTCACAGCAGACTCTCGATTATCGGGTGTCGGAGTAACTGAGATACTGAGCGGGGTGGCTCAGTCGGAAGCGTGCCAGGCTCGTGATCTGCAGTTTCCATATTGGAATTCCACCTCGGCCAGCGTTGAGATTTATATCAGCAAAACTTCCCGCCCTGTCCTCGGTTAGTAGGGGACACTTAGGTGCTTGGAAAGGCCGCCGTCCATCGGATGGGACGTTAAGCCGTGGCCCCATGTACGGGAGAGCCATACCTGTGCACATTAAAGAACATGTTGACGGCCTTGACGGGAGGCTATCATCTGTCTCCTAACAGCTGTCTAGTAGGAACCCTTCCCCCAACCTTTTCTGAGTCCTCGGATCCTTGTGACCTGACCATTTAGCCCATTGTGTGCAAAAAAAAAAACGCCGCTCAAAGATAAAACAACCCAACTGAGATACTGATTAACCAGAATGCCACTAAAAATACGATGCGAGAGTAAAAGGATTCAGGCAGCACATGTTTTTGGCGCAATTCGCCGAAAATGAAGGGGGGGGGGGGAAAGCAAACTTCCTTGCTATTCTATTTCAAATGAATAAAATAAGTTCATGCTACGATACTTTCTAACAATTTAGAAGTTTTTGTACATTTTATATGGATGGCGGATTAACCGGGATTGTTTTTATGTCCCCATTTATTCTGCATAACCAAGAGTCTATGTCATTTAATTAATCCGTTATCTTTTGATAATTCTAACTTTCCCAATAATTTTGAATCAATCTTACTTTGACCTTTATAAACTGTCGGAAATTATAACTTTTGATGATTCTAAACTTAAATTCAGGGAATCATCAATCTCATGAGAACGGAATGCCCAATTAAAAGAACTGTAGGGGTTTCCCCTCGAAAAAAGATTCTTTAAGACACTTCAAAAATCTTTACGATTTTGATTTTATTTCATTATAATAGATTCAAACTAATCAAGCAGTCGGATTCAGCCCCCTTTTTTTTGCTATACAAATATATGGAAATTAAAAAGATAAATTGTTTTTTATTAATAAAATTGTATCACAAAAAAATTTATTAATCTATCTCACCTTAACATAGAAGTTGCTGAGGTTTCTACTGAAGGGCATCACCATTTTAGATTTTTTTTTATAATTCTGGAATTCTATTACAAGGTACTTATAACAACATATTAGTCAATGCAACACTACTATTATTTCCTTGTGATTTCAACATCCTTCATAATGTTTGGTACTCTTATAAAACGGATTTAGCTGGTAAGAGTTATTAAAATTTATTAAAATAATGATCCGATTCACCTAAACTTCGATAATTCCAACTGTTATTGACTTCTTTATTTTCATGGCATTTGCTTTTAAATTTAATTGGAAATTCTTCCGGACTATTTTGGTAGTTATTTTGCCAATTATTATTTTTTTCATGATGATAATAAAAATAGTAAATTTATTATGTTGAATAACTGGTCAAAATTTAGATTTATTCTCGAAAATAATCATCTTTCAGAAAACATCAAGTTTTATCACTCCTTTCTTTTGAAGAGATTGCCAATCTCACTATCAGCTGTTAAACTATTGAAACAAAACAGGTATGATGTGATGAATGAAAAGTCAGAAGAAAGATATGTCTTCGGGATATTTTATGATATAAAAGGACCCTAAAGTTTGTTTTCTGCTTTGGATTAAAAAAAAGACTGTTGCACTACAGTTCGAACAAAACTTAAAAAGGCCTCTAAAACTAACTCGTTCAAATTCAAAGAAAAGATTAATGTTAATATAAATATTTCTAAATTTACCAGAAATTTTATTTCTATTTCCAAGGACATTCATTCACCTACACAAGTGTGGTATCAAATACCTATTCATAATGAAGCTACTATTTCAGAAATTGCAAATAAATTTGCTACAATCTCGTACACTTTACTCAAGATACAAAAATATTATGTAAACAATTAACTAGAATGTTTCAGAGGAAAAATTGTCATTAGGCGGGTGGGATCTGAATCCACGACCTCATGATAACATGTCAGGTGCTCTGACTGAGTTACCAACCGCCGAACAATCATCCTCTATTAGTGGATGATTGTTCGGCGACTATTATATGGTATGTGGGTTATACCATATAATAGTCATTGGAAACGTAGTTGACTGTAATCGAAGTCTCTGGTCCTGATGATGGCACCTTCCAGTCTAGTGCACACGGCCAGCGCACATCAAGCAGTATGGTATTTTTTATTTTTTAAGCCAACACGCCGCAAACTCCTGCGTAAGCATGTATACTGCTCACAAAAATTAGGGGATATATTATCGCTTCATATTCATTTTGAAATATCCCCTAATTTTTGTGAGCAGAATTGTATACAGAATTTCTCAGATATACACCTGGTAACAATTAGCCAAAAATTAGGAAAACATTTTTAGAGGAAAATGTTATCAGGGGGTCGTGGGTTCAGATTCCACTCGGCAAATGACAAATTTTCTTCTAAAACAGAGGTTCTCAACGTGGGGTACGCGGCAGAAGTTTTTGGGGTACGCCGTGAGAGCTCAAAAGTCGCTAGATCTAGTAACAAAGTTTTATTCTCATTGTTATACTACAACTATAGTTTGATCTATATATACAATCTATATACACATACACATTTCCAGGGGGTACGTGAAGCATAAAAGGTTGAGACACATTCTAATGAACTACTTACTACAAGGTGTATATTTGAAAAATTCTAATATTGTAAACAATTAACTTATTGATGACATTTGAGCATATTTACGATATCTTCCTAAATTCTATTCATTTCTTGGTCAACGATTCAGTTTACCAGAATTAAATAACTACAAAAGATATAAAAAAATTACAATTCCTGGAGCTGTTTCCGTCAAAAATAAAATATTTAACAATTTACTTCACTCCTGGAAAATCAAAGGTTGGGGATATTTGAAACCAAATTTGAAATATTAGCAAAACTGCCTAAACAATGGAAAATCTAACCTTCTCCGATGTTTCTAAAATCAAAGTAACCTCCTGCAGAATATGAATTTTACAAACCAAAATCATTGTCTTCAAATTCTTTAAAAATGTTTGGAAGTAAGATTGAATCCAGATTATAGAGGAATGCAATCAAGCTTTAAAATTACGGAATTAAGAAAAGATTATTCAGCAAAAGATAGGTTTTTAATTTGATGCTGCATATTAAAAATTCTTTCAAACAAAGAAAAAAAAAACGCAGCTATTGTTGTTGTTCATAGACCTCAAAGATGCATAAAAATTATGGATTTGAGGGTATTTTACATAAAACGAAAACCTTCACATTGCTGGAAAAATGCTTAAATTTATCTTTTACCACTTGAAATCTAAATGTTTTCATATAAAACATAAATACACTTACTATGACATTTTCAAAATTATATCTGGATTGATTCAAGGAGTTATATAATTAGTCAAGTTTTGTTTAAGGTTTATTTAGAAAATAGCTCAATTGGTTTCCTCCAAATGTGCTAAGAATAGCATATAGGCGGATGTCATGGACATTTGGAATATTGACAAAATTTTGCTCCAGCAGAAAAAAAAACAGTGGAAGGTTTCTACAGGAAACTGCAAAAAAGACACTGTCAATGCATAGCTTAACGTCTTTAACAACGTGCTCCATGTGGTACACCACGCTTATCCTATAGTGTTGATAATACTTTCAGAATGATAGTAATTGAATTCCCATCAAGTTATAGGTGAAATAAATTGGTGCTTGCCAGTAGTTTAATGAAGAAGGAAAGGAATTTTCACATTTTTGACCGGCTAACGTTTCACTCTCCAAACATATCTCAACTCCCCCGAGAATAGAAGTCTGCTTGATGAAGTCTGTCCCGAGAATCAGAAAAGGTTGTCTGCTTGGTTAGTTGGAGATTGTTGCTTTTCAGATCAAATAAAGAACATAATCATAAGATTAAGAGGTGAACTACAGAAATGCAGTAAAATTAACCAAACATTTTCTAGTCACTAGTAGAACCCATGTCTCTGCACTTTTATGCTATTATCAAGCCATGAATTATAAAGTTCAAGGTATATTTAGGAGATTTGCACGTTCTTACACTTCGCTGCGAATTAGTCCAGAAATCTTATTAGGCATTCAATTTCCACAATATAATATATAAGAAAATAGCTATTCCTAACAGGTTTCTCTTGTATACTGTATAATTTGCATAGGAGACTAAAAAACTTTAAATTTTAGAATAACGTTTTTTAGGCTAAATAGCAAGATTTCTATAGATATTCAATCTGTCCTTAAAATCATTTTGGTTTGCTCTGAAGTGCGAATTGTTAAAATCGCAAATATTTGGTATTTTACATAAGTGATCTTTTTATTGTACTGTATTTATTTGTTGACAATCATCATCAGACACAGTTTCTGCATTCTGTGAAATATGTTATTCATTACGAAATTGGCTTATATTTTCATATTATGCGAAGTTAAAACAGCAACTTTTAAACAAATACTTAGATTGTTCACATAATATACATTACTCATTGTTAAAACTACAAAATGAATCTTACCAAGTCGTCCCCACTGTCACTCATCTCTAAATCTTCTTGGAGATTGAACCTAAACGTACAGAAACAAATTAAATGCTGCAATATTATTTCATATGTGCACACATAACAAATAGGAATACTAGTAAATTCCTTAGAAAGTTTACGACAATAAAGTACATCATAAACCTTCCACATAACTTAATGAAAGAAGATTTAATATAGCATTAAATATACATAACTTATTCAGCAACCGTTTGGTCTGATTTTATTATAAAAAGTTTCATACAAATATCACTGTAAACCAACAGATTTATTGATTGTATTTAAATATATTTGCAGCTTCTATTTACACGTAACCGTGAACTCAAAGAACTGTAACTTAAAGCTATAAAATCTAATTCATCTAAATCTTGATTTTTTTTAAACAATATTCGCTCAGCATTTAAATAGTAATAAAAATTCGAATATTTTATAGCAACACTGTTTATCTTAAAAAAAAAAAGACAAAAAGTGAAAGAATTTCTTTCCAATTAACTTTCTATTAAAATTCTTATAAACTGCAAACACAACTGTCAAATGGGGAAGGGGGTGGCTCAGTCGGTAGCGTGCAAGGCTCGTAATCTGCAGTTTTCAAGTTTGAGTCCCAGCTGGGCTAACGTTGAGATTTATCTCCGCAAAAACTCCCCTCGGTCAGTAGGGGATATTGATGGGCTTGGAAAGGCCACCGTCCGTCAAATGGGACGCTAAACCGTGGCCCCGTGTGTGGGAGATCCATATGATGTGCACCATACAGAACATACTTAATGGCCTTGACGGGAGAACACCATCTGGTTCCTAACAGCTGTCCAGTGAGTCCCCCTTCACCCAACCTTCTCCGAGTCCTGGGATCCTTGTGATTTAGCCATTTAACCCATTGTGTGGAAAAAGTGCCGCTCAGAGGTAAAACAGCCTAGTCCTGATAAAGATTCCTCTCCATCTTTTTAAATGGTAAACGATCATTGTCGAAGAATCATGATTTAGATTTTCAACTCATCTTCGGTCTTAATATTTCAAAAAAGTTGATTTTAAAAGTTAATAAAGAGTTTGAATATGCAATTCGGTTGACATGTCATGGGGATGTCAGAAAATTGTTTGACGATATGAGTGTTTTTTTTTTGTACACAAAAACTATGCAGCTTTAAATAGATGAAGAGTTTTATATCAGAAAAATGTGGGAGATGAACAACGAAAACCTGATTTGCTCAATTTACATTTAATTGACTTAAAATGTCCTATATTCGATTTGTGATGCATATAAGGTAACCGTATTTTAAAACCAAGCAACTTTCTTGCTTTTCGACAATGCCAAAAAAATCGCTAAACATTAATTTAGCGAAGAGCCATTAAAAAGAACTACATCCTTAAAGAGCCATTAGCATATATTTTCTCTTAAAAAAAAAGAAAACATGTTTTTTCTAATAAGATATGAATTGTAAAAAAAAAGATATTTTTTAAAGAATTAAGAAAATATCTTCAAAAAACAATTTTTGACAAAAAAAAAAGGTACAGACAAATATATATTTTAAAGTATCGTATTAAAACATACAAATGACATATTTGTTTTTTCATATTACTGCTCACATAGCCGACATTAGCATCAATTTTGGATGTTGAAACTCTCTTTTTTTATCAACAGAATCACATTACATGCAAAAAATAAGAGCCACAGGATACCCACCCATCCCTGTCTTAGAAAGGATTAGTAGGTATCCTGTGGCATTAGAGGAATGTGTAAAAATACTTATATGCCATCTCCTTTCCCTTCAGCCTTGGTGTCAAGCATGTTCATAGTGGTAAATCTTTAGGTTGGAATTCCCAAAATTCTGTTATTTTTGTGCACATTAGAGAAAGAGGGAAAAATTTATTTATAAGAGCTGAAACCCACTGAATTCCTTTACAACGAAAGATGATATATTTAGTTTGTTCAAAATTTTACCTATTGAAAGTTTATATGTGTTTGTTTCTGTTATCAATAACCTTTTAGATGATATCTATGAGCAAAATATTTGCCACATTTAGTTTACTAGAAAAAAGGCTATGGGTTTTTTGAAACAACCAAATATTTATAATTACGGACGAAATTCCAAAGAATATCAAATTCCCTACCTATTTAACTTGCTTCCTAGAGAAATAGTTAATTAAAAAATATTTTTGTGATGTTAAAGAAAAATTATTTGAGTGGTTGATGAAAAAGTGATGTTTTTATTTAGAAACTTTCATCATTTTGTCGGTTTTCTTTTTCATTTATTCTTTTTTTTCTCTCCTTTATTTTATGTACTACTATTGTAATCTATATCATATCTGTAAAACCATATATGTACATTCCCGCTGATAAACTTCGGCTTAGTGGGATTTTTTATGTAAAATAATTATAGATAATAATTATCGAAAATTTTTAAAACAATCCGTGATTAAAAGATTTAGTTAAAAAACATTTAAGTACTTTACCTACACAAGAAATATGATGTGCACGTTAAAAAAAAAAGAGGAAAGGTCGTGACCCGAGGCTTCCATCTGTCTACTAACAGCTATCAGTAGGTTCTTTCCCCAACTCCTCTAAGTCGTAAGGGTCTTTGTGACCTGATCATTTAGTCCATTCTATTCCGTCCCTTGGCAGAGTGGTAAGCACGCTTGGCTACTGATCTAAGGGACCTGGGTTCGAGCTCCGGGTTAAGGCATGGGTCTGTGTGTCGTTTTTCTGCTGAGGTCCTGCCATCCTCTCAGACCTTCTACTATGGCATATAAACTAATAGGCTCCTGTCAGACCTCTGTGGCAAACAGCTGCTTGATGGGGGTATTTATTTTTTTATGCAAAAAAGTGCAGCTCAAAAAGGGGTTTCAGAGACCAAATGATTATAAAAAAATAATATTGGCAAGAAATTAATATGAATGGTGTAGTGTCACTTAGGCAGCATTGTATTATTTTTCATCCTTGAAAATCCCATACCATAAAAAAGTATTATAAGTCTCCCGTCAAGGCCATCATTACCCTGTAAAGTGATAAAAAACGCTTATATTTTAATTTAAAATATCAAAATTTATTTAATAAATAAAACATACATTCAAAATTATACTAAATATATATATTAATAAAAGATATTTTTTACATGTAAGAAAAATCACTAGAATAAAATTACTGATCCCATCAAAAAAAAAAAACTAAAAAAAGATACCTTGGGTCTCACAGACCAAGAAGTTACTTTGATGACCGCTACGTATACACGAAAGTATGATGAAATCGCAAAAATGTTGATCAGCTGCATTTAGTGCCATTTAAAAGTAGTGTTGGCACCGAAATCGTTTTCGTGAACAAAAGTAACATAAAATAACATTCAGTACCATTAACAATTTATAGAGCGTATCGTATTATTAAAAATAAAAATAAATCAGAAAATTAAAAAAAATACCCATTTTCCTATTTGGTCCCTAAAAAGTAGAAAATAAATCTAAAACATATTGATGTTGCAATCAGTCACTAAATTCCTATTCACTTCAAAAGAAGATATGGCGTCGGCAATATTGTTCAGTAGGTAAATCAGCGTCTTCGTTTGAAGTGAATACGAATTCAGTGACTTTGCATCAACGATATACTTTAGTTTTATTTTCTACTTTTTAGAGCATCTTGGGAAGATAAAAAATATAAATAGGTATTTTTTTTATTTTTCTTTGTCACGAAAAACATCTGTGTTCAGAAATTTTTATTTGATACTAGCTGAACGTACCCGGCGCTGCCCGGGTGTCACTTTTCACCTGTATATTCTTTTCACTGCATTAAAGGCAAATTTTGTAAGACCCCCCCCCCCCCCCCCGACACTTTAGCACAGATTTTCAACAGGAAGAAATCTGTTTGCCCGGATCGTTGTTGACGTCAGCGAGTACTTCTCATAGCCCGTGGCTTAGTTTCTGCGTAAGCTATCGAGATTTTATATCCGTTACCACAGATTTTGCTGCCCTATGGGTTCCCATGATATTCGTTCGCACGGTCCAAATTTCCTTCCCAGCGTCCCCTGTGTAACCCGGCGATTGGTTTAAAAATAAGGTTCTTCCTTGGCCCGTGGCTTCGTTTCTATAAAAATTGTGACAGCTCGTTTCTCACTTTTAATCTGCATATTTTGTTGTTTCCTGCACTAAAGGTTATTTAGTATCCCTCCCCCCGACAATTTATCAGTTTGAACACGAAGAATTTTCCGGTGTTGCAAAGGCAACACCGGGAAATTCTGCTGACTTGGCGCGCTCTCTCAGAGCCCGTGACAAACGATCGAGATATTTATTTCGTCAGATTTTGGCATTCTGTAATTCCCGACGTACTTCACCGAAAAGTCCCAAATTTCGTAGGAGGGTTCCCCCTGCCCGACCCCATGTTTGGTTAGAAAATCAGGGCCCTAGCTGCAATGGAACGCTTCAATAATGCTTTTGGGAAACGTGGGGAATCTGGTAACGGAAGCAGATTTGCAGAAGATTTAAATGCTATTTTAACTCTTTACGTTCACAGTTAGGGAGAAGTAAATGGCAACAATAAATATGACAGCGTTTCTCGTTTCCCGTAGGAATACCATGCTAAATATTTTTGCTTCTAGCAAGCCCCTCTTTTGGACTTTCGACCTAAAATTTGGCACTGCAATCCGGACCACAACATGAAACATTCTCTGAAAATTTGGAGCGTGTACGTCGATTTCCCGATGAGTTATGGCTGCCACAGACAGACAGACACCTTTTATTATATAGATATGACTCATAAGCATCGACCGCATTTTCTCCTGTCCCCTTTTTTTTGAAGTCGTGTTTGAGAAAGCCCATGGCATTGGTGAAGTCACAATATAACTCGTTAAGGTCGACCTCCCTAAATTTCCGTCGCTTTTGTGGTGGAGGGTGAATAGCAGAGGGGAAGGGGATAATTCCAAGTGATCTGTAATGGTTCTCATATGAGCTTTCATTTGACACCTAACTCGTAACTGTATGCCTTCACATTCGAAAAAAAATAGTAGAAGAACAACATTGATATTTCAACTTTTTAGGAGGGAAGAAATCACGGGGGATACATTTTTATTGTCTACAACATTTCCCACGTCATAAGCTTTCATTTGACATGCAACTTGTTAGGTTCGGCAATCGCGTTCCGACGATATAGCGGAATAATCGTTTCACATTTCTTCTTTTTTAAGGAGAAAGAAATAAAGCAGGGGAGGGGGATTTTTTTTTGTAGTCTATTACATTATTTTACTCCCCGAAACACAACCTTCCATTTAACGCAAAACTCATTAAGTTCGGTGCGTCACGTTCGAAAAACAACCGTTTTGACAAATCTACAAACCGACAAAGGACGAGAGGAGGGAGTGGCTTAGTCGGTAGCGCACCAGGCTCGTAATCTGCAGTTCCAGGTTCGAGTCCTGCCTGGACCAGAGTTCAGATTTATTTCCGCAAAACCTGCCCTCGGTCAGCAGGGGACACCGATGGGCAGGGAAAGGCCGCCACCCGTCAGATAGGACGTTAAGCTGTAGCCCCGTGGGCACATAAAAGGACATGCTGGATGGCCTTGACGGGAGGCTGCCATCTGTCTCCCAACTGCTGTCCAGTGGGTCCTGTCCTCCCCAACCTTCTTTGAGCCCTCGGGGGGTCCTGTGATCTGCCCATTTAACCTACTGTGAGCAAAAAAGTGAGGCTCAGAGGTAAAAAAAAAAACTAAAACAACGGCTATTTATGACACAGATATTTAAATCTATTGTCATACTTGAACTTTCGTTTTTGCGCTGCAAGGATATTGATAATACATTACATAAGCACTTTTCACATTTCCCAATAGGATTACTAACATCCTCTCGCGGAGGAAAAAAAGGAAAATGCCAAAACTGTAAGAGAAAAGCCCCACCAGTTGGCAAAAAAATTCTCTTTCAAGAATTTCTTTCACTAAATGTCTTGGATAATATGAATATGCTGGCATAGTATCAATAGTTTTGACGTCGGTTGTCAGAAACAAAAATCTTCGTATAAGGAAAAAGTTCTGCTGATTGTATTATTATGATATTTCTGTTAAGATTTTTTAGATAAAAATTTTCGTATAATGCTTTAGTCGGATTCAATGACACTGTCATGATTTTTTGAGTGTTAAAAAAAAACATTTTACCTATTTTCATATTGCTTTTCGTTCATCATTTGTCGTTTGTGAATTTGCCAAAACAGTTACTACACCAAATCTTTCGAACGCGATGGACAAACAATGATTTATGTGTCAAATGAAAGCTTATGACGTGAGAAGTGCCACAGGCTATTAAAAAAAATTACCCCCCCCCCCTGCTTTCTTCCTCTTAAAAAGGGGATATATGAGTTGGGTTGTTTTACCTCTGAACGGTACTTCTCTGCACACAATGGGCTAAATGACTAGGTCACAAGGACCCGAGAGTTCAGGGACGGTTTGGGTCAGGGTTACCGACTGAACAGTTGCTAGTAGTCGTAGTCTCCCATCCAGCGTGTTCTGTAAACATGCACAGGGTATATGGATCTCTCGCACACGGTGTCATCCGACGAACGCCAGCCTTTCGAAACCCATCAGTGTCGCTACTGGCCGAGAGCAGGACGGGGAGTCGCTAGCCCAGCTGGGTTGGATTGTTTTACTGCTGAGAGGCACTTTTTTGCACACAGTGGGCTAAATGGCCAGGTCACAAAGACCCAGAGGTTTCAAAGAAGGTTGGGGGAGGAAACCCACTGAACAGCTGTTGCGAGACAGATGATAGCCTCCCGTCAAGGCTATTCAGCGTGTTCTTTAACATGTACAGAGTATCGCTTTTATGCACACGGGGGGGGGGGGGGGTGCTCAGTCGGTAGCGCGCCAGGCTCGTAATCTGTAGTTCTCAGGTTCGAGTCCCAGCTGGGTCAGCGTTGAGATTTATCTCCGCAAAATTCCCCGCCCTGCCCACGGCCAGTAGGGGACACTGATGGGTTTGGAAAGGCCGCTGTCCGTCGGATGGGACGTTAAGCCGTAGCCCCGTGTGTGGGAGAGCCATACTTTGTGTATGTTAAAGAACACGCTGGATGGCTTTGACGGGAGGCTACCATCTGTCTCCCAACAGCTGTTCCAGCGGGTCCCCTCCCCCAACATTCTCTGAGCCTTCGGGTCCATGTGACCTGGCCAGTTAGCCCATGGTGTGCAAAAAAGTGAAGCTCAGAGGAAAAACCAAACCAACCGCACACGGCTTAACGTCCCATCCGACGGTCGGCAGCTTTCTTACCTACTGACCGAAGGCAGGGCAAGGAGTTTTGCGAAGATAAATCTCAACACTGGCCCAGCTGGCACTCAAACCTAGGAACTGAAGATTACGAGTCTGGTGCACTATTGACAGGGATACCCTCGCCCCTAGGGGTAATATGAAAACGATTGTTTCGCTATATCTTCAGAACACGAGGGCCGAAAGCAACAAGCTCTGCGTCAAATAAAAACTTGTGGCATGTTACAAGTTAAAAAATTCCAACTCTGTTACTTCCCTCCCTAAAAACGAGGAAATACGAAAACGAGCATTCCACTATATCTTCGGAACACGAGGGCCGAAAGTAACAAGCTAGACTTCAAAACGAAAGCTAGTGACATGGGGAATATTATAAAATTTCCTACCTCTGTTTCTACCCCGCCAAAAATATGTGGAAAACATTAAAACCATTGTTCCTCAATTATGATCTATCACCATGTATGGGTCGGTTTCGAATTTTGCACCCCCCTAAAAAATATGGAGCATTGAGTTATATCTCAAATTATAGCTTGTGATGTCTCCAAAAACAGGGGGAGGTATGGTCGACGTTTATGAGTCATATATCAAATGAAAGTTTCTGAAGGAAGGTGTTTTTAGAGACAAAAAAAATAATTAAAAAATACCTAACTTTCCACATGCAGCATAAAAATAAAACATATCTATGGTGTAATCAGTCGCTGAATTCACATTTACTTCAAAGGAAAATAGGACACCTATGTTCCTACTCAACAAGATTGCTAGCGCCCTACGTTCCTTTGAAGTAACTACGAATTCAGTGACTGATTGCACCATCGATAAGCTTTAGTTTTATTTTCTACTTTTTAAGATGCATATGGGATGATGGGTATTTTTAAAACTTTTTAATTTATTTATATTTTTTCTTTGACAAAAGGGACGAAGGTACTCCCGTACAGAAAACACTGAGATAACCTAAAAGCTCTATTTGGTTTGTCCTGGATTCGAAAACTTGTGGCATGCTACAAGATAAAAAAAAAAACGCCAGCCTGCCTGCCCGCCGGTTTAGTAGTCTGGTGGTAGAACCACTAGACCAGGTATGGGGTCGGTTAATGACTTTGCTAATGTCAATTCATGAATTAAAAATTTCTTAAAAATAAAATTTCCCCAACGACTTTTAATCCCGCTGATCTTGCAAATGGTTTGACTGATGTCAGTCAAAGGATTTTAAAACCACAGTCAACAGAAGGAAGTAAATCGAATTTTCTGTTTGAAATTCTTTTTAAATGATTTCCCGTTTAATAACAGATATAAAATAACTACAAGAATAAACAACAGTGTAGATGTCAAACAAAGCGTGTTAACACCAACTTAATTCTGTTAAAAAAACAGTATTATAATTGTTTCATGTAATGTTTTCATTTCACAAACGCATAACAATAAAGTTACCCATATTTTCTCATCCAAGATGAAAACTTTTGGAAGTCATTTTAGGGTACAATAGATGGGGAAAAGGAAAGGCCAGAAATCTGGTTTTTAAAAGCCTACTGAAGAAAAACCATAAAATAGAGAAATTTCATGACCATCATCATCATCCTCAAGCAGCCATGGGCTACGGAGGTCCAACCAGACCGTGCAATTTAGTTCTCCAAGCAAGTCTATCCTGAGCTATATCTACTGCATCAGGCCACTGCACACCAATTCTAACAAGGTCCTGTTTGACATTGTCTGCCCACCGCATCCTAGGTCTCCCCTTCTCTCTGAGGCCTTTAGGCACACTGTTCATAACCATATTCGCCAATCTATAATTATCCATACGGGCAACATGGCCAAACCAGCGGAGTCTCTCTCTACACAATATGCTGCTTAAAGGAGGTTGCAGACTCCTTTGCCTAACCTCATCATTAGTTACAAAGTTAAACCAACTAATACCCAAGATACTGCGTAAGCATCTAGAATCAAAAGCATCTAGTTTCCTGTTATCTTGTTTACACGGCGTCCAAGTTTCACTACCATAACTAACCCTAGAAAGAACCAAACTATTATACAGTCTAATTTTAGTCTTCAGGTGTATACGCATATTTCTCCACAATCTCCATAGATTCTTAAAAGTCCCGGCAGCAATACCTATTCGTCTGTTAATCTCATCCCGCACATCACCAGTATCAGTTACGTAGCTCCCAAGATAATTAAACTGTGACACCTGCTCAAGACTGCAACCATTCAGATTAACTGAATCACAGCCTGCCTGACCAATTTTCATCACTTTAGTTTTCTCTCTGTTTATAACCAAACCTACTCTACTACCAGTCTCATCAACAGCTCGAATGAAAGAGTTCATCTCATCAACATCATTTGCTAAAAGGGCTAAATCATCAGCATAATCTAAATCAGAAATTTTCGTATCTCCAGCCCATTTAAGGCCAAAAGCTTTCCCTTGAAGTGAATTTCGCATAACATAATCAACAACCAAACTAAAGAGAAAAGGAGACAAAATGCACCCTTGTCGAACACCAGAAGTAATGCTAAACCAATTGCTACAAGACTTACCAAATCTCACACATGACTCAGTGTTATTATAGAGAGCTTTCATTATGTTAACTAACTTGTCTGGTATACCATATGATTTCACAATCAACCACAAATTATGACGATCAACAGAGTCGAAAGCCTTTTTGAAATCAACAAAGCTAGCAACCAAAGGTTTCTGAAACTCTAAACATTTCTCAAGAATCTCCCTAAGTGAATATATCTGATCCACACATCCCCTACCACTTCTGAATCCACATTGCTCATCAAACAATTGACTGCCAACCAGATTCTTAATTCTATTAAGCACAATCATGCAAAGAACTTTCCCTGGATCAGAGAGTAGGCTGATACCCCTATAGTTATCACAAGAACTGCGATCACCTTTTTTAAAAATAGGGATAACAATAGCTCTGGTAAAATCTTCAGGAACCATGCCTTTATCATAAAAAATATTCAGAATTTCTGTCGTCCAAGTGGTAACCAAAACATTCCCAGCTCTAAGCATTTCCGTAGTAATTTCATCTACACCTGGGGATTTATGAAATTTAAGTTTAGAAATAGCCAAAATAACTTCAGATTGTGTTATAGAGCCAACATTAAAACCACCAATGCATCTATCATCATTGCAAACAATGATGAGTAAAACTAACCACATTGTTTAGAACATCACTGAAATGCTCAGCCCACCTAGCCATGACAGAATATATATATATATAACCTTCTATAACCTTACCTTGTTTATCCTTCAACCCCTGTATACCTGTTCGTTTTCTACCACACAAAACATTAACTATCTGGTACAGCTCTCTGCTGTTGTGCTGCCTAACTGCTTCCTCAGCTTTGTCAGCCTAGCCATCAAGCCAAAGATTCTTATCAGCAGCTTACTGATCCTTTACACGTTTATTAAGCTCTCTGTAATGCTTTCTATTAGGACTAGTAGGGTACTGATTAAGGACATTCCTACAGTTCCTTCTTTCAGAAATAAGCTCAAGTGCCTTTTCACTCAAATAATTCTGTCTCTTCTGCTCCTTTTTTCCTAAAAGTGTAATGTTAGTTTCCAAAAAAAAGCCTGTTTCTTCCTCAACTTCAGTAGTAAGCAAACCATGACTGTCATAATGACTAAGTAACCTATCATGGTAAGCTTTTACTATAACTGGGTCTTTCAGCGCTTCAGTATTAAAAGTAAATTTTTTAACCCTAGCACAACACGTTTTAAGTTTAAGTTGCAAGACACTTTTAACAAGGTAATGGTCAGATTCAATTTCAGCTCTCCTATATGACCTGGTATTCCTAACAGAACTAGCCCATTTTCTGTTAATTAATATATAATCAGTCATATTCTTATGCAGCCCATCAGGTGAAACCCGTGTGTACCTATGTATGATGCAGTGTTTGTAATAAGTGTTATTCTGAAACCACTGAGTTTACTTACCTGTAGGAGACGTTGCCCATTGCCATTTCAGTTACCAATACCAAAAGGGCCTATCACCCCTCCCCAAAGGTCAGAGTCAGTACCAACTTTGGCATTGAAGTCACCTAGAACAAGGGCATTGAACTTTGGCATTGAAGTCACCTAGAACAATCTCCTTTCTTGTCAAAATTCAAAATATCCTGAAGTTGTCCGTAAAACCTATCCTTCTCGTCCTCATTGGCATCCTCAGTGGGGGCATAACAGTAGATAACATTCAAGTCTTTAATGCTTGTCTGAAATTTTGCTGTAAGAAACCTTTCATTAATGCACTCATATCCTAGAAGAGCATCACTAACATGTCTGCTGAGAAGCAGACCCACGCCTTGGTGATGTTTTCCATTCCCTCCCTTAAAAGAGAAATTTAAAGTTATTTTTAAGTATCTCACCTTTACCTGTCCAAGCCTAGAATATCTAGGTCATAGCACTGGAATTCTTGCATGAGGACATCAAGAGAATAATCTCTACATAATGTCCTCACGTTCCCGCTGAGATAAAATGATTAGTAGGATTTTTAAAGAAACTAGGTTTATTGAGATAGATAGGGCCAACAATATCAAACAGCCCCTGATCGCAGGCATGGGGCAAAGACCTGTTCCTCCTCCGCTAAAGGCTGAAGTCACCGATGATGGTAGGAACTTCAGGCACCACCTTTTCAAGTGGACTTTTTCAAAAGCCATATGTCCTGCCTGAGACACATTATTCGAATATAGGCTTGATGATGCCCAACTAGCTAAGTAAGGTTCAGGAACATGCGATGGTCTCTGATTAGGATTATCCACCAGCTGATATAAGATATCCCATGCTTCTGTTCACTTAGGGCTGGCAACCCAGAAGCAAACAGAAAACACAGTGGCCGATTCTCCCTCAACAGAGGCCCACCAGTGCAGCAAGTCCAGGATCCATAATCAAGCTCAAATCCATAAACAAGTCCAGTGTAGTAGGTATAAATGGTCAGTGAAGTACCCTGTAAAGTTGACCACTCCTCAGCTGGGTTGAAAAAAAAGAAAAAAGTGGCAATAGATGACCAGATCAGTAGGCCATACTGAACTGGCAGCCCTCCCTTTCCTTTCCCTTCCAAAAGAGAATATCTCTTTTGAAAGGTACTAACGGCCTGCCCCACGAGAAGGCAGGGTCGTGTGCATCATCACTATAGATTATTTTTCCCTAAGGAGGTTGGCCATACTGAGCCAGTTGGACAAAATTGTTATTTTTTTTTAATTCATTGCAAAAGTCAATCAACACAAACTATTTATTCAAGCAATTTGACATCTCTCTTTACGCAGAAAAAAACAACTTATATTAGTATTTATATTTTATTAACACTGATTTAAGTGAGATAGATTGCTACCCAAGTTGCTCACATGATAAAGAAACAAAAGAAGTTGGGTTGTTTTACCTCTGAGCGGCACTTTTTTGCACACCATGGGCTAAATGGCCAGGTCACAAGGACCCCGAAGGCTCAGAGAACGTTGGGGGAGGGGACCCACTGGAACAGCTGTTGGGAGACAGATGGTAGCCTCCCGTCAAGGCCATCCAGCGTGTTCTTTAACGTGCACAGAGTATGGCTCTCCCGCACCCGGGGCCACGGCTTAACGTCTCATCCGACGGACGGCGGCCTTTCCAAGCCCATCGGTGTTCCCTACTGACCGTGGGGCAGGACGGGGTATTTTGCGGAGATGAATCTCAACGCTGACCCAGCTGGGACTCGAACTGGGAAGTACAGATTACGAGCCTGGCGCGCTACCGACCTAGCCACCCCCGCCCCACAAAAGAAGTTAAACATAATATTTACTGTTTAAAACTTTAATCAAAACTAGACGCAGTTTATTCGGTTGCTTCTGAAGAAAAAACGACACAAAATACATATGCTACCATTAAACTGTGAAATCCATTATTTTATAAATTAACAGAAAGAGTTAAAGTTTATATTGAGGGAACATTCAACACTAAATTTCATTCCATGGAATAACGAATCGACCTCAGTTAACGTAACGAATGTTTTTAATGATTCTACTGTTTAACTAGTTGATGTGTGAAATGAGTCAACTGATAGTTGGGAGGGCATCCCACCCGCCATCTTATTCGTTTAAATAAATCGTAAGTTTGTTTGCGCAAATTCAGCATCATTTATCAACTTGCTGATGCTCTTACATCCAGGAATATACAAGTATTTCATTTAAGAGGTAACTTTATTTATTTTTATTTCACATTTTCAGTGAATCGGTTAAAACGCGGGATTGACAGCATGAGGCTCTTATCTCTGTTTTACACTTTAATTAGCTTGAAAGAGCTAGTTACTCTATCAGCTAATTAGTCAATTTTCTATTTATTTAACACACAACTGAAATGTTCAGCTAATTTATGAAATAACTAGGGATTTCATAAAATACATGAATTACACTCTTTAATGGTAACATATACAGTATATGTATTTGTATTTAGAGATTGAAAGAGAACGTCAAAGTTCGTGTCCAGTTATCTGGATAATGCTGGATATCTCATCTAAACTGGAATTAATGCAGAATTGGGTTTGTTACGAATCCATTCCAATTATCATGAAAATGGTACCAAAATATAGTGATTATCATAAGAATCCTGTTGTTTGCAGGGAGTGCCAAAAACAATTTCCGTATATTAATCTATACTTTTTAATATTTTCTTCAAATACAAAGTATTTTTGGAAAGATGAAGTAGGACAGCAGTGCAGCAGTTTTAACCTTACTGTGTTCTAAAACCGTTGACCTCGCATTTTGATCTGGGATAAAGCCAAAAAGTGTTAAACCAAATTAGGAGTGGAGTACTGAGAAAGAGAAAGTGGAAAAGAGGCTGAGAAATGACGACAGCTTTAAATATTCTATTTCAGTTGTGCATCGATCATGTAAAAAAAAATTGTATAATTTTACTGTAAATTTCTTCGTCAATATATTGCATCATATATTAACGCATGTAACGAACTGTACTTTACTTGTTAATTAAAATCGATATGTAATATTTAACACACTATTTTATATTAATGCAACATTTATAACACTAAAACGAACTTTTTCTTTGTATCCCGACTTCTAAGGCAGTAAAAATAATTATTAATATATTACCGACCAATCGACCAAACAACAAGTGGTACAGAAAATGTGCCTAAAGTTTTGGTTGTTTCATTGGTCATTGCTGGATACGGCGCTAAAGGAAAGTTGCAAATCTGTAGGGTGGAAAAGAACGCCAAAGTGAACTCCCTCTACTATCAGGCGGGATGGGGTTGACTCAGCAGGTAGAGAGCCAGGCTCGTAATCTGCTGTTCCCAGGTTCGAGTCCTAGGTAATATGATTAATGACAAGACCCAGATGTTCCGCAATAATGCACTACATCTATTGGGATAATGCTATGTTTTACCACTATCCACCGTCGCGAAGTCAAGTCCAGCCTTTTGCAAAACTTAACTTTAATATTCGTCCTGAGTCGCCACAGACAAGATATTGAGACTCCAAGTTGACTCGTCGCCCGTGAAGGGAAAAGGTTCGAGTCCCAACTGCAGCTAGGTTGATATTTATCTCCGCCTAACACCAACCTGCCCTCGGTCAGAAAGGAGATACAGATGGGCTTGGAAAGGCTGCCGTCCTTCGGATGGGACGTTAAGTCGTGTCTCCATGACTCTATGCACACTAAAGAATACAATGGATGGCCTTGAAGGGAGGCTTCCATCTCTTTACTAACAAGTGTTCAGTGGGTCCCCTGCCCCAACTTCTGAGTCTTTGTGACCTGGCCATTTATCCCATTGTAATGAAAAAAGTGCTGCTCAGAGGTAAAACAATCCAACAACTAGTATCAGACAAACGTTCTAGAGCCAATATGATGAACTGTCTTGACTGCCATGTATGGTACCGACGTCAACACCATTTGGACTCTTTGAAACGAGCTCTGGGTAAACGTCAACCACGAATCTGATGGATTATAGAAATATTGTAAAGAGATCTAATATGACAGAGCTTTGCAGGTGCCTACTAAAGTGGAAGGTACACTGTAGCGCAATAGTTGCCCAACAGGGAATCAGATCGAGCATAATCGATGGTGGATTAAAGGTATGTGATATTCTACGGGCCTCTGAAAAAGCACCATGTACCGTAATCAACATTAGTATTCGAGGTATGACAATTTAAAAAATTATTTTTCTAATCATAATATTACAGAACGATTTACAGTTGTCCCATAAAGCTACACAACTTGTCGGCAGTAAATATAATACAGCAGTTACAATATTTAAATCTAATAATTTCATTCATTACAAATTTAAAAAAAAAATGTTAAAATTAAACAAAAGGATAGAAGAATTATCTGTTTACAGAGCTTAGGAAGCCAGAAAGAAAAAAAATTGTACATTATGCTTTTGTCACACATATCAATGCCAAAATGAAACATTTAACAAACTATAATATTTAAAAAATTAGTTCGAGAGTAAAGAAAATGTGCAAACAATACAAAAAGTACTATTATGCATTGTCTTCCACGAAAAACAGTTTTAATATTTTTCAATGTCAAAAATTTGCTGATGCTTAGCTAACGAATTATAGACGAAAGGTATTTTATAGTCACTTACACATTTTCCATAATTATTTTTGATTTCTGGCAATTTAATACAGTTACCTTCTTTTAATCTGGTTTCTTTCTATTTTAATAGTACATATTTAATTTCTATTTTAATCTTTAAAGTATTATCAAAGAAAGTTTTTAGTATAATATTAAATTTATACAAATTTGAATAAGGCAAGAATATTTAAATAATTAAATCTCTGCTGTTTTGTAAATAAATGAGCATTTTCATTGCTATCTATTTTAATCTTTGCTATTAGCCTTAACTGACGTAGTGATTAGGGTTGTTGGGTTGTTTTACCTCTGAGCGGCACTTTTTTGCACACCATGGGCTAAATTGCCAGGTCACATGGACCCCGAAGGCTCAGAGAAGGTTGGGGGAGGGGACCCACTGGAACAGCTGTTGGGAGACAGATGGTAGCCTCCCGTCAATGCCATCCAGCGTGTTCTTTAACGTGCACATGGTATGTCTCTCCCACACACGGGGCCACGGCTTAACGTCCCATCCGACGGACGGCGGCCTTTCCAAGCCCATCGGTGTCCCCTACTGACCGTGGGCAGGGTGGGAATTTTGCTGAGCTAAATCTCAACGCTGACCCAGCTGGGACTCGAAAATGGGAACTACAGATTACGAGACTGGCGCGCTACCGACTGAGCCACCCCCGCCCCATAGTGATTAGGGAGCTAGCTACTATTCCAGCAGGGCATACTTTGTTGTGTTAGCTCTATCTCAGGCAGCGGACAGCATTGACTTCGATCTTAGTGGGGCATGTCCTTGTATGCGAAGACCTGTGAAAGCTAGGAGTGGCTTTTGGGATTTTTCTCTGTCCTAAATGTTGCGAATAATTGCCGATTGTATTTTTTCGATTTTATTTGTATTTGTTGTTCCGTACATAGTAATTCCATAGTTTAGTATAGGTTCACAAATTGCTTTATAAAATAATAAATACGTTGTTCTATCTATTGTATATCTTAGTTTATGTAATTTTATTGCAGCTTTGGGTTGGGTTGTTTTACCTCTGAGCGGCACTTTTTTGCACACCATGGGCTAAATGGCCAGGTCACATGGACTCCGAACGCTCAAAGAAGGTTGGGGGAGGGGACTCGCTGGAACAGCTGTTGGGAGACAGATGGCAGCCTCCCGTCAAGGCCATCCAGCGTGTTCTTTAACGTGCACAGGGTATGGCTCTCCCGCACACGGGGCCACGGCTTAACGTCCCATCCGACGGACAACGGCCTTTCCAAGCCCATCGGTGTCCACTACTGACCGTGGGCAGGGCGGGGAATTTTGCGTAGATAAATCTCCACGCTGACCCAGCTGGGACTCGAAGCTAGGAACTACAGATTACGAGCCTGACGCGCTACCGAGTGAGCCACCCCCGCCCCGTTTTTTATTGCAGCCAACTTTAACTCATCAGAAATATATTATGTATGAGTATTCTAAAAATATTCTATTTTCCTATCTAAAAGTATCATCAAAAAATAATTCCAAATATTTTATCTTGTGCATCCTTTCAATTTTATAACAGTTGCAAATATCTTCAATAATTGTGCTTTCTTTATGTACACATTCGAACTTGTGCGATTTAATAAATATAATTTCTCCATCTCTATAATCCGGACAATGAAATATCATCCATTTTGTCAAGACATTTAATTAAGTAATAAATTACGTAATATTGCATATTGTTACCCAGAGCAAATTTCAAAGATAATATAAATGGAATTATAATAATAAATCTATATTATTTACCCAGAACCCGTTTCAAAGAGTACAAATACACAATAGTCTATGGGCGAGCATTAGGTGACTTCACAGCTACTTGAATAAGTAATAGTTAGGTGTATGTAACTTAAGTAAATATATTATGTATATTTTTTGTGGTTAAGACAGCGTAAAACATGATTAAAATCCGTCTGTATTTCATTGCATATCATTTTAGCATTTCTATTGTTATTAATTATTACTATGTCATCTGCATATAAGTAAATTGAACTATTGAAGTTAATGTATACAAGACATACGAATGGACATAGTATAGATACTAGTGGAATCCCATAACTGTTTATACATTTGGAACTATACTCTGTGTTTATTTTTGCAATAATACATCTATTACATAAATAATTTTTAAACCATCTAAATGCAATACCTCTTATTCCATTAATTTACAAGTTTTTGTAATAAGAGATTGTGGTCTATATTGTATCAAATGCTTTCTGTAAATCTAAAAACAGTGCTATTACTTTATGACCTCTATTTAATGAAGGGTTTACGTTATCTGCACGTTTTGTAGTATCTTTGCCTTTTTGAAATACAAGTTGATTATCATTTAAAATGTTGTTTCTTTAAGAATGAATATATCATGCGATTCCATACATACTACATTAATAATACCTTACTATTAATAAATAAGCATTGCTGCTTAGCTTACGTAAGAATTGTGCCCGTTTGCATAGAAATAGAATATTTCTGTTTTTACTTAGAAATTCTCTAAGTTCTTATTCACTCACTCCATCCTCGTGGCATAACCTATCTCACTCATTGTGAGGAACTTTTCTTTTTTGAGAGTGGGATAAGTGTTTCCAACTCTATGCGATATCCTGCGGAGTTGCCCAAAGGGGTTTATCCAGACCCCTTTGGGCAATTAATCAAGTAAACTTGAACTAGAAGAATAACATATCGTTTCTGAAGAATATGCTCGTTTTCAAAAGGAATTAAGTTCGTAATTTTTTTTTTTTTTTTTTTTTCGATTTTAGCACCTACCAGAAATTTAAAATGGAACTAGTGGAAGATTCGGAAAAAGTGAATAACATTTAATTAGTACCTAGCCAACTCAAAAAGAATTTTTCTTTTATCTCTTGCAACAATTTTGTTCTTTATACTATCCTCCTGGATATGAGAGAGGCAGGTAAATCGCTGCTGCCAATGAAAACCCCTTGACCACCACCATACTCTACCTCACAAATTTCAAGCAGGAATAGATCAGATCGTTCAGAAAAGTTTAATTAAGCCTTCTAAAAGGCTAAAATTGTTGAGAGATTCAGTAAATGCGATTCTTAATATTTTATTGACACCTCTCCAACCGAAAAGAATTTTTCATTCATCTCAAAAAGCGAAAACGCCATTTGTATAGAGAAGGATGAATAACAAAGTGAAAACAATAGCTCATTTAAACGAGTTAAAAATGTGTTTGATGCATGCAGAGATAAACCTTTTTCAAGACAGCAAACCGGGCCACTGTTTAGGCAAAACTGTTCCATTTGAACTGAAATTATTGACAGTATATAGGTATAATATAAAATTATTGAATTAAAATAATTCAACGACAATACACATTGACACAATTTTCAGCGATTAAACAGAACACAGTCGGCGAGAAGGTCTGCAGAATTGATATAAGGTATTACTGTAGATTTGTACAATTTTATTAAATATAAGGCAGCAGAATCAATTTTTACATAGAGTACAACAAAAATACGAACTCGATAAAATATTATTTCAATAATTCAGTCATTGAATGACAATATAGTAGTAAATGTAACATTAGTAGCTTTCAGGAACTAACTGCGGTGGTCAAAACCGCCACCCCCCCCCCCCTTTCAAAAAATATTCCTATCAAATCTCAAAAATGAAAGACTTTTCGGAAGTCTGAGAGATAAAGGGAAGAAATGACATTACTTGGGGAGCAAGACACCTCAAAAATGCCCTCGCATGTTACGAGGAAATTTACTTGGAGAAAATGAAGGCAGATGACACCAAATTCCCTTAAAAACATATTTTGAGAAGAAATGCCTCGAAAATCTAATGCCATCAACCTCTAGGGCTCTTCAAAGTCTTCAATATCTCCAGAAAAGTTTCCTTGTAACTTTAAAAATTTAACCTAATTAAATTTCTTCACTCAAGAAACGCTATTTACGATAAATAAGAAAGGCAGCACCAGATTTCAACATAAAAAAATTATCTGTAATAAGCTGATTTTACAAAAGAATGTTTTTCCTACTATTTTCATGGCAAATACACAACATTTCAGCGTATTGAAGGTGAGGATTCTGTCATGGCTAGGTGTATAGTGTGGTATATAGCATGGTAGCGGTCGTGTATAGTTAGAGTCTAACATCCTTCTTTAAAAACTGAACCATTTTGTAAAAGAGACCTTGGTCCCTTTATCATCTGGTCCACTGTATAGTTAGAGGCTGGCCATCTCGGTGATTGACTGATTGGTTGATTGAGTCACGTGGTTTATGGGCGCCATATTTTGTCGTACCATGAGACGAAAGCCTATGTGTTAGTGCGTGCACCTAGTTAAAACTTCTCAATTGTTATAATTTTATACATGTGCTCCCCCCTACTTGCGAACGTTCAACTTACGAACTTTCACTTTCAGACTTACGAACAATTTGACCGTACGTCTAAAATTTAAATTTCGCGCGGATTCGTGACATTGAAGTCTATACCGTGATCTAATTTTCCTTTTTTGTTATTTACAATACGTATTATATTATTCAGAGGCGTAGCTAGGCTTTTGGCGCCCTTAGCAAAATTCTAATTGTACGCCTTTGTTCAGTTATTGATAAATAAAAATACACATGTTATTTATATTAAATATATTTATTGTCATTATTTTAATACAGTTGCATGAATAAATATCAATTGCACATAAATAATTGCAAAAGAAATTGCAATTAATTATGCAACTAATTTTATTTTTCCTACTTTTTCGTTGGAAAAATCGTTAATAATCTCATCAAAATTAATTTTTTGAGTCAGTTCTCGCTCGATTGATAGGAAACTAAGTGATGATGTACGCTCTTGTCCTGATGTTGATCTTTAACAATCCCGGGGGTTTATAAACAAAATAATTCAATACAATGTACAGATTATGAACTCCCGTCCAAATAAAAAGATACTTACATAACAAAATTGTATATTGTAACGGCATGATTTGTAAAAGCAATATGAACAGTTGGAAATTGCGCCCCAAAGCTATTTTATGGCATGCGCGGCGCAGGGCGGAAGGGCGTGGATAATTGTCCGCCGATAAAAGGAAAATAATATATTTTTGTAGGAAATAACGAAAATTTATAAAATGCTGTCTTGACGATACGACGGTATAAACAATACGTATTAAATTCAAAGAACTACGGCGGCTAATCATTCGATTTTATTTTGCACATAAACATCAGATATCGTGGAACGGCTGGTGCGGCCCAGCACCGCCCTGTGATTCCGGCGCCCTTGGCAACTGCCCCGATGCTAACACGTTCCTACGCCTCTGATATTATTTAGGAACAAACATATACATTAACAGTATAAGTTGTTTTATTTATTTAATATCGACTTTATGCTCCATATACCATAGCAGATTTTTACTGCATTTGAAACACCTGCTAGTAAGCAGTGGCGAGCGGGTAAACGAGTGTAATGCCTTCTAGTAAGTACATTGAATGATCATACACTAACAATAAGTGGTTATTCTGTGCACAAATGTACTTTTTAGGTTAGTTTTCGACTTAAGACAAAACCTCGGGAACTGAACCTGTTCGTAAGTAGGGGAGCACCTGTACATTTCTATATTTTTTTTTTGCCTATAAAAGCTTTCATATTTTATCAATGCCTCATTGCGCTGCAGTTGGGTGTAAAAATTCCACTCATAGAAATAAATCAATGAAGGTTTTTTTCCCGAGAAACTCTTTCAGAAGACGGCAATCGGCTGCAAAAGTGAAACGAACTAACTGAAAACCAACAAATAATTTCTTTTAAGGTTCGTTTGAAAAACGAGCTAATGTTTCCACTTTGTCGTCTGCTTATGCCAATATTTGTTCTTCTGTCTGTCCGTCTGTCTTTCCACTTCTCTATCCGTCTATAGACAATCAACTTTTTTACTTTTAGAGAAAAATATAAAATTCTTTTTTGGGTTGGATAGATGTGGAAAATATTGCGATTCGCAATTTTGAAATCTTCCAATAGCTCCCTCTAGCGGTGGAAAATGATGGAAAATACTAAAATTTTAAAAGAATATTGCAAAAGAAACTATACTAGAAATCCGAAATTTTGGTAGTAGAGTGTTATGGTCAGAAAGTTTACAATGACAACAAGGCTTTGCGCTCTTAGCCAAAAGGGGGTGCAAAAATGGAACTTTTTTATTTTAAGACATAAAAGGAACAATTTTTATTTTTTTGGTTTTACAGGTACCAAGAAAATATCAATATTTACATTTTTCGAATCCCCATGAGTTGGAATTTCTACTGTTAGAAAGTGCTAAAGGCGGTAAATAAAAACTCGAAAAGCGGCCTCTAGCACCTGAAAAAAGCTGGAAATATTAAATATTTAATCGAATATTGCAAACTATCTATTTATGCTACAAACTTAAATTTTTGGCAATAGAGTGTAATGGAACCACTTGGTTTACACTAAAATCAATTATCTATCCCGTTATAGCAAGGAGGTGTTGGTAAAATGCAACTTTTCTACTTTTAGAAATAAATGAAAAACATTTTTTTGCGTTTTACAGGTACTAATAAAATAGTAATAGTTTATTTTTTTTCAATTATGCAGTAGTTCGAATTTCCACTGTCAGAGAGTACTGAATGTGTAAAATAACTAGAAGAACGCAATCGCCTCTGGCGCATATGGGAATCTTGTTTTCAAACGGAATGAAGTTCTTTCGTTGCCTACTTTTTCACTCCTTAAAAGTTTTAATTATGGATGCTCATGTTGTTTTTCTGCTGAGGTTCCGCCATCCTCATGGACTTCTACTATGACGTATAAACTGACAGGTTCCTGTCAGATCTGTGTGGCAAGCAGCTGCTTGAGGGGGTATTTATTTTTATTTTTTAATGTATGATGGGAGAAAATGCACATAGTAGTATTTTTTTTAGCAATTATACAATATAAAAAAGTATTTGTTAAAAAGTTGCTTTTCTCCCACTCTTCTGAAAACAGTAGGCAGATCATTGCTGTCAGTGGAATTTCTATCAAAACAGAATGCTACTGCTGAAATTTCAACCATAAATAGATCACTTGAAACATTCGTTAACAGTTTTGCCGTTTGGATATTTAGTGATCCCTAATGACATAAATTAATTAATACTACCTTTGAAAACGGAATTATACTTCATTAGTACCAACTAAAAAGGAGATTTCCAATTATCTCTTAAAACCATTCCGTTTCCTACCTATGGCGTAGGGGTCAACTCATTATTGTCAATGGAATCTTCAAAACTGTCACATTCCACGGCCAAAATTTCAAATTTCTAGCATAAGTACACCGTTTGAAATATTCGTTTTAAATTTTTTACCACCGTTTGGATTTTTTGATTTTTTCCCGCCATTAGAGGGCGTAATTATAACTTTTGAAAAATTCGGAAGGTGGAAATTGTAAAATTTCATCAATACCTGTCCAATTCGAAAATTTTTTTTATCTCTAAAAACTTCCAATTTTCTGTTAAAACAAAACAAAAAAAAATTATTCCCCTCCTCCCCTGGGTCTAAAGGGTCAAGTGCTTGTTGCCAATGATAACCTCGTAACCTACACATTTAAACACCAAAATTTCAAATTTCTAACATAACTACATCGTTTGGAATATTCATTTGATATTTTGGAATTTTCAAATTTTTCCACCGTTAGAGGGTGCAGTTAACTTTTGGAAGATTCGAAAAATGGAAATCGTAATGTAACATTAATACCTGTCCAATACAAAAAGAATATTTTACCACCTTTCTGTATAAACAAAAAAAGTTCGCTGTGTACAGACGGGCAGACCAACAAAGAGAAATTATTTCTCTTTTTCTTTTCAAAAAAGGCCCTAAAATTTATTTTTCCTTTTTAACCGTTTTCTAAAGTGCTTCCAATCGTGAGCACTGAAATCTATATCAAATATTACTTTATCTTTTTCCGGAATCCATCCATAATTTTTTTCCAGAATCCATTTTTCCATTCAGCTTTGCACGCCAAACAACCCGAGCGACGACAAACACGCCGTCCAATTTTGAGATGGCCAACATCTACATATATATAGAGCCTGTAGGTTGAGCATTTCAGTGTGTTCTAAATAATGTGGTTACTCCTACTCCCATTGCTTGCAATGATGCCCTATATCACAGTCTCAGTTCTTTTAGCTATTTCTAAACTTAACTGCATAAATTCTCAGGGGTAGATGAACTACTACTGAAATGATTAGGCTAGGAATGTTTCTGTTATCACATGGCTGACTGAAATTTTGAATATCTTTTATAATAAAGGCAATGTTCCTAAGGATTTTACCAGAGCTTTATTATTATCCCTATTTTTAAAAAAGGTGATAGCAGTTCTTTTGGATACGGGCTTGAGAACCCAACAATGATTTATAGCATTGCGTCTATGAGAAATTGAATTCCGAACAAAAGATTTATGATCGAAACCAATCGTTCGTAAATTGGGGAGAACTGAAAATTGAAATCTTCATGTGAATTTAGTGAGGTGCTTTGATGAAAGCGACGCTTACTCAGTACTAATTCAACATCTTGCTAGGAAGGTGGATAAGAACACAAACCACTGGGTCTTCATGCATACAGACCTCATTCAGGCAGCCTCCTGCGCACAGTATATCGTCTATCTCTGTGGCTGTATATGATCGTCTTCTCTGTGGCTGGAAAGTTCGCGAGAGAGTTGTCTAGCTGTCATTTTCCTATGTGGTCTTGGTTAAGGTTGTTGAAAACATGAAACTGAGTAGCTGTATCCCTGGGACGCCTTCTGCCGGTCTACAACTAGCTTCTCTTGTTTTTTGAAATTGTTTCTAAAGTAGTGAGAGAACACTTTGAAGTATATTTTAAGTTTCTGGCTTCCACGATATAGGACTGACCCACTTCCACTGCTTTCCGCATTACACAGTCGTGACACAATCCGACAGATGAAATCAAATTTCTATCGAAGTTAACACCAGGCTGGCTGAGACGGGAAAGAGTGCAACCGCATCCATGTGCTCTTTTACAGTTGGGTTGTTTTACCTCTGAGAGGCACTTTTTTGCACACCATGTGCTAAATGGCCAGGTCACATCGACCCCGAAGGCTCAGAGAAGGTTGGGGAGGAGACCCACTGGAACAGCTGTTGGGAGACAGATGGTAGCCTCCCTCAAGGCCATCCAGCGTGTTCTTTAACGTGCACAGGGTATGTCTCTCCAGCACACGCGGCCACGGCTTAACATCCCATCCGACGGACCGCGGCCTTTCCAAGCCCATCGGTGTCCCCTACTGACCGTGGGCAGGACGGGGAATTTTGCGGAGATAAATCTCAACGCTGACCCAGCTAGGACTCGAACCTGGGAACTACAGATTACGAGCCTGGCACGCTACCGACTGAGCCACCCCCGCCCCTCTCTTTTACAGTAACCTTAATTTACTTGTTCACGTCCGTTAAATGTGCATATATTTTTCTTCTACTTGGGAAATTTAACATGTATTTCATGTGCTACCGACAAGCCCATAGTCCAAAAGCTTCATGCCCATAGTTCAAAAGACAATTGCATATCGTTCTAGTAGACACCTTTGGTATGACAGAGGATCGAATTTGTGGCACCGTAGCCGTCCACTCTGCCACAGCCACCTTCCTGATACACCGATCCTCTCGCGCGTCCGTAACTCTGTGTTGCCTGGAACCACGTCTGCAAGTGTGCGAATGCTCTTCTGACCATCGATGACACCATCATACCACTGCAAAACGTCTCGTCCAATGCAGTGTGCAATTTGACAAAAAGACCAACCACATTGGACGAGAGGTATCAGCAATGGTACGATGGTAGTGTCGATGGTCAGAAGAGCATTTGCACACTCGCAGATGGTTCCGGGCAACACAGAGTTACGGATGCACAACAGGATCGGCGTATCAGGAGGACAGCGGTGGCAGACCAGACAGCTATGACATCACAAATTTGATGCTCTGTCATACCTAGGGTGTCTACAAGAACGATATGCAATTGTCTTTTGGAAGCAGGACAGATGGCACCAGTTGCCACCACCAGTCGTCAGTAGTATCATCACACCCAGCGAATCCCCCACTAGTGCTTCCCCCTATGACGTCACCGACCACGCCCAGTTCCGCCACCTCCCCTATGACGTAATCATTACGTAACCGGCCACGCCCCCTTATTAATAATTAAGAATTCCCCTCCCTCAGTGGCGCCATCTGTTGACAGTGAGTACTATTTTCCCAAAAACACCCCTATTTTTATTCTAATTCTTCAATTTTTGATTTCCCCCTTTATAAAAAAAATTCCTCCCCCCTTATGAAAAAACCCCTGGCGTCATCTGGTGCCTGTGAGGAACACTAATTCCCCAAAAACCCTTATTTTAATTCTTTGATTTCCCTTCCTATTAAAAATTACTCCCCCTATTAAAAATTTCTTCCCCCTTATTAAAAAAAAAACCCTGGTACCATCTGTTGACAATGAAGAGTACTATTTTTGGAAAAACCTCCTTATTTTAACTCTAATTCCCGATTTTTCTTTATTTTGCCCCAATGGTTGACCTATATTTTAAGTCCTCCTGCAGACCCCCCAGTTGATCTTTTAAGCCCTACCTATAGTTTAAGCCCTCGGATCGGCTGATGCAAGACTCAGAATAATTGCATAGAAAGGGATAATACAATTGTAACGTCTCACAGAAAATCAGGTTCCTAGTAATTAAACACTTACCAAAATTCTCTTCCCTTAAAAAATTTAACAGGCTGCGTCCAATGCGTATTTTTACTACATCTCCTGTATTCATCTGAAATTTTACAATTCCGTTCAACTCTTTTTGAATGTCTAATGCAGATCTCAAATTGTAAATCAACTCGCAGAGTTGTATTTATTCCTTAGTAATTAAAACCCTTTGCTATTCATTTAGCCAGGACGACTAAACGATTCCTTTATAATTAAAATTCCCTGCTATTAAACTCCCTAGTAATTAAACACTCATCAAAATTCCCTTACCTTTATTAAAAAAACCACCGTACGGTTGAAATAAATCAGTTTTCTGTAGATGCGTTTTATCGAAAAAAAGAAAACTTCTCCCTGGCCAACAAGAGTCGAACGCGCTACCTCAGTCCCCAGCTTCATTCTGTCAACTCCTTGAACAAGAACCAACGTGCAATCGAAAAGCCTCTGTTATTGGCATTCCTGAAGTCATACGTGGAGTTTCATCACGCACATATGTGTCCTCTTACCGGTCAGGTAGGAAGCTTCGAAATATCTCGTGACACGTGATGCAATCGCCGCGGGATGTTGAGTGTCCTGTGATAGGAATTGTTGTTCTCTAAGGGTAGGTGACGTCACAACAAGGGGAAAGTAACGTGGAGTGACCAGCGAGTAACACGTATCAGAAGACTGAGCACTGGGGATGTTTAACCTTCAGTATAATTTTACACAGTGTGTTAGGATTAACAACTCTTATAGCATAGTTATTGCGGGTAGGCTCCCTCTTCCACTTTTAAAATTTAGATCTTACACCGACAGTCTTTTCATATACGTATTTTTATAACCATTTTAAAACCAACACTTATTTCTTTTATTCCTAGCGATTACTGGTTGTTGCATTTTTTACTAGAAGAAACCCTACCTCTGCAGTAACAGCCCCCGCAGAAAATAAAAAATGCTATCGGGCGAAAAATTAATAAAATCTGATTTTATTCGTCGTGATGAAAAATATTGATTGGGGTAATAGGTTCGACTTAAAAGAATTCGTGTTCGGATCCTCACCACGGACAACCTCTCGCTGACAGACGGTTAAACCCTACGAAATTATTCCAAACGGGGAATCACAAAGTTTTTATTGACGAATGAATCTTGGACCTGTACTGCTTCCGTACATCGTGAAAACCCACTCACAGCCTTGATCCGTGTTCCCAATTTCCTTTACTAAGTCACTTCAAAAAACATTGTGATTGCAAAAGTATGACTAACTGTTTTATTACGCCACGTTTTAAAAATACTTATTACTGTTGTAATCCGCGGTACGGGAGAGTAACACTGTTCGAAGAAAAATCAGGTAAAACGGTTTTTAAAAAAATCGTTTCCTCCGTCATTTGCGTATGTCTCATCACGCTGGTGAAACCGGGTGAAAAAATATTTTTTTTTGTACGAGGTAGAATGTTAAAAGTACGTCGCGTGAAAAAAACTTTAGTTCCATCACGAATGCACATTAATGGAGTAGGGAGGTCGTAGTTTAATACTTCAGCTATGAAAAAAATACAATGTCTCACGCACCCCTCTCAACTTGTCTACGCTAATCCGCTGAAATTTTATTTGCAACGGGACTGATACTTCGAATCCGTTATATGCTCCGCCTAGTGCATCCACCCTCGTTTCGACACACACTCACTCCCATGTGCTCTGAACGACACGGATACTGCAGGCTGGTGACATACAAAGGTCACGGGAGCTGCAGTGGAATGCATGGCTCCTGCTGAATGCTACGCTATCAGAAGTCCATGTGGCTGTCGTGTTCTCCAAGCACTCAGAATATTACTATACGTATAACGATGTAAAGTCCGTTTTAATCAATACTTATTTCTTTCAACTCTGCGACTATTGGCTGGCACATTTTTACTAGAAGAAGGGCTACCTCACAGTAGCAGCTCCGCAGAAAATAAAAAATCTGATTTTATTCCTCGTGATGAAAAATATTGAAGGTAATAGGGTCGACCTAAAAGATCCGTGTTCGGATCCTCACTCCAGATGGCTTTTAACAAAAGTCCTACGAAATTAAAAAACTCCCCTGTTACGCGACATTGTTTAAAAATACTTATTATAGCTGTATCCCCAGTACATGATGCAAACTCTTTCCGAGGAAGTAACGCTATTCGATGCATCCCCCAGTTACATGCTTTTACAGGGTAAAGCCTGTGTGGCAGAATGTTAAAAGTAGAATTCATACGTTTCCGTAAAACTTAAGTTCCAACATGCATTAAAGGAGTATGGTTCGACTCACTTTGAGAGGAGCAGTCGCTCGGACCAAAAGCCTGATGGGTCTCCTGCCGAATTCTACACTTTATCAGAACACCGTGTCAGGTGCCTTCTAGAAAAGGGAACAATTTTTAATGTCATAAGAAATGTGTGGCGTATAATTCCATGGAAAAAATACGAAACCTTTAGTATTAACATCCTCACTTCAAATTTTCATACGACATTCTGGGGTTAAGTTTCAACTTTTATTTTTTCCAACCGTAATAAAGTGCTGTTTCTGTGGAGCACTGGTGACTTCGACGCAAAGAGTGATCCACACTAAAAAACAAAACCCATAGACAATGAAGAACTAAAAAAGTCATTAAAAACAGTGAATGGCCTTATGTAATGTACAGAGATTGACAACAGTAATATAGACGGGAACCCATCGCTCACTATCATAGCCCTCGAGAAATTATCAAAGATGAATAGAGTTCGGACCACACAATCTTCTGAGTTAATTCTGGGCGGATCACAAGGACTTTTTCTCACATTCGTTAATCAAAGTGTCTACGCATCAGACTTGTCATTACCCCAACAAACTACCTATCCATAGACTGAGTAAGCATTTAGAATGAAAAATTGAGTTTGCTTCAGTGTCATAGCTTTAATTTTCAGATGCACTCCACAGATTCGTAAAACACTCATTAGGTATGCATTTCCTTTCACAAGATAATTACAGTTCATCACTGATTCATCTTCTCTATGTGTATCTTTCTAATAAATCATACGCCCAAAGTAGATAATTATATTACGAAAATAAAATCGATTTTAAGTGATTCCGTATTCGTAATTTATTAATACTAAAGAATCACAACCATCATCAGATTATATCTACTCACGACGAAAATCTCACAATAGTCTATCCAATACTTTACCATAGCCGATACAGTCACAAGTTACGAAAGTCATCATCTGTCTCATAGACCAGGGACGGGTGAATAGCGACCCGCTAAGAGTTTTTTGTGCCCCACCAAGACAGTCAGAAAAATCCGTCTTGAACCGAGATTTCTTCCCCGTGCGCGACCAAAGATTCGTCTCGTATTTTCCACTAGGATGGCCACGTCAATATGCATACGGAGTTAGATACGAAAACAATTGCCCACCCCGGCCATAGACAGTAGGTTAGTTATTTCTAACAAAATCAAGGTTTGAGATCCATAGTAAGACACGAATGTTACCAAACACCTATGTCGTGTGAATGCTAACTGTTAAGACAGATAGTTGCATATTTTTTTTTAAAAGATACATCGAATGTACTCTTACATGCACGAAGCTTCCATTTCCTAATGTGTGAGGGGAAAGCGTGAACAGTCATACAATAAGTCAATGCTGACTGCATGAAATATGATTCGAACGGAAGACAATCTGAACAGGTGTTTTTCTTTGTAAATTAAAAAATCTGAAAAACTCACTGGAAAACAACAATATTTCCGTGAAAAATTAGGTCCCTGAATCGAGCCCTAGTTCGGCGTTCACTGACTTCAACCACCGATAAAACTTAACGTAAGCTCTCTCGCGGTTAGTTCAAGGTGCTTTCACACGCTCTTTTCAGAGTTCCTGGCCCACCTACTACGTTTCAATAAGTGCATAAGTGTGTGTGTGATGGTGGCTAGCTACAAACACAAGTTTCGCTACAATATAACACTGAGATGTCTGTTTAGTTATTTTTCTCTATTTCTATACTAGTGTGGAATTCTTAGAACAAGTGGTACAGTGCGAAAGTGGTTAGCACACGTTTTTTATATGTATCCTGTTTGGAAATAACACTGTCTATGGACCATTACTCCTGTATATACCATAAGCATAATACCTCGCGATTCTAAGAGTCCCCCGAACCGGTATTAATCTTATTCTTGTAGTTCAACGGAGTGCTTTGAGCTTGCTCGACCGCTGTCATGGGTTGGACTGGTAGCGTCCCACATATTTAATCCAGAATTAGTACATGCAAACATTTTCTTTTGTAATCGTATCAGGTGTAGAGCAGAACAGGATACTTCAATCATCAGGACAAACAATATTGCAGAAGTGAGAAAGAGAAGCGACAGGAAAGTACACTACCTGCAATCATCACCTCAAAACAACTAAGACAGAGGGCGCCACGTGCAGGGTTGAAAAGCAGTTGATTACAATGGTTTAACCATTCATTTTTTAAGTATTAGGATATTCATGTTACAATTTCTTACAACAGCGTTCATAGCTAGTGAAGACACAAGTCAGCAACATTCACCCCTCTGTGTAAGCACACGAATATTACATTTCAACAACGTACACTTTTCGTGTGAGTATGTGAATATTACATTTTAGCTATATGTGCACTAGGCGTTCAAGTTGTGAAGAATATTTGAAAACATCAGTGCAAACTCATGAAGCGTGTCTCCTTCTTGTGTCTCTCCATATCTAACTACTATTCTTATGAGCACAAAAGATAGAACTTTCGAAGTAAGAAGTGCAGTTCAGCATTAGACAGTCTTAGAGTAAGGGATGTCGATTTATCTACAGACCTTACTCCAAGAATGTCTAATGCTGAACTGCACGATCAGAGAGCAAAGCGAAGTTTCAGAAAAACATTAAATACACTCGTCAGAAAAGAAATTTTTTGGATTCTACGTACGAACTGTATTGAGTGTGAAGTAGATCATTCAAGTCAGCTTCGCCATTCGTGTGCGGTCATATCCCGTTTCGCCGAAGCAGTGAGAAACATTCATTTAAGCGATATCGCTAAACTTTTTGTGGAAGAGGCAGGAGTTGAAGATTCCTACATGCTACACTTTCCTATATAAACGAAGTGTATGACGAACTGGTGCGCGCCTCTGAATATGTACTAAATAAATGTAATAGTGTTACTAATTTCTGTTCTATATCTGATGGGTCGTCCTTGTAATTTCTTAGTGTATGAATAAAAGATTTTTTCCTGCAATGCTATTTCATTGTTCTACTTAACAGAATCGAGAAAGGTAAAAGAATCTGAAAAATTGTATACAAGCGTGCATCTTTAGTAAACTTATCGGTTTAGTGACTTTTCGATGAGATTTCCTAATAGAGCTATAATACCGATCTGACGAGGTTTGTAAATTGTTAGCTTCTTCTGTAGCGAGCAAGTGTCCGTAAGACAATATGTTTATTCTTGCATACGGTAACATATACACATACAGACACACCGAGAGAGAGACATGAAGACGTATACACACATCAGATTCAGCGAAACAAACATGAAAACATACTCACGCACACACTCACCCGCACACAGAAACATACTCACACACACACTCACCCGCTCACAGAAACATACGCACACACTCACAAACATGAAAGCATACAATTACAGAGACGAAACAAGTATGTGAGAAAAAACTTAGTCCATCACACGGATATGTGCATACACTTAGAAAGACATCCGTTGAATAATACCATACACCACACAAGAATATACTTTGCATAAGATCAGAGAAACATTCTCTTACATATTCATAGACTGCTTGAATCAGACAGTCAACATTGTTGTCCCTAGATGGCGTTGGTGAAAAGCTCAAAATCTTTTTTAAACTGATACATGCTTCATCTTACTTCGAAAGTTCTATCTTTTGTGCTCATAAGAATAGTAGTTAGATATGGAGAGACACAAGAAGGAGACACGCTTCAGTGAGTTTGCACTGATGTTTTCAAATATTCTTCACAACTTGAACGCCTAGTGCACATATAGCTAAAATGTAATATTCACATACTCACACGAAAAGTGTACGTTGTTGAAATGTAATATTCGTGTGCTTACACAGAGGGGTGAATGTTGCTGACTTGTGTCTTCACTAGCTATGAACGCTGTTGTAAGAAATTGTAACATGAATATCCTAATACTTAAAAAATGAATGGTTAAACCATTGTAACAACTGCTTTTCAACCCTGCACTTGGCGCCCTCTGTCTTAGTTGTTTTGAGGTGGTGATTGCAGGTAGTGTACTTTCCTGTCGCTTCTCTTTCTCACTTCTGCAATATTGTTTGTCCTGATGATTGAAGTATCCTGTTCTGCTCTACACCTGATACGATTACAAAAGAAAATGTTTGCATGTACTAATTCTGGATTAAATATGTGGGACACTACCAGTCCAACCCATGACAGTGGTCGAGCAAGCTCAAAGCACTCCGTTGAACTACAAAAATAAGATTAATACCGGTTCGGGGGACTCTTAGAATCGCTTAGAATCGCGAGGTATTATGCTTATGGTATGTACAGGAGTAATGGTCCATAGACAGTGTTATTTCCAAACAGGATACATATGAAAAACGTGTGCTAACCACTTTCGCACTGTACCACTTGTTCTAAGAATTCCACACTAGTATAGATAGAAATAGAGAAAAATAACTAAACAGACATCTCAGTGTTATATTGTAGCGAAACTTGTGTTTGTAGCTAGCCACCATCACACACACACTTATGCGCTTATTGAAACTTAGTAGGTGGGCCAGGAACTCTGGAAAGAGCGTGTGAAAGCACCTTGAACTAACCGCGAGAGAGCTTACGTTAAGTTTTATCGGTGGTTGAAGTCAGTGAACGCCGAACTAGGGCTCGATTCAGGGACCTAATTTTTCACGGAAATGTTGTTTTCCAGTGAGTTTTCCAGATTTTTTAATTTACAAAGAAAAACACCTGTTCAGATTGTCTTCCGTTCGAATCATATTTCATGCAGTCAGCATTGACTTATTGTATGACTGTTCACGCTTTCCCCTCACACATTAGGAAATGGAAGCTTCGTGCATGTAAGAGTACATTCGATGTATCTTTTAAAAAAAAATATGCAACTATCTGTCTTAACAGTTAGCATTCACACGACATAGGTGTTTGGTAACATTCGTGTCTTACTATGGATCTCAAACCTTGACTTTGTTAGAAGTAACTAACCTACTGTCTATGGCCGGGGTGGGCAATTGTTTTCGTATCTACACTCCGTATGCATATTGACGTGGCCGTCCTGGTGGAAAATACGAGACGAATCTTCGGTCGCGCACGGGGAGGAAATCTCGGTTCAAGACGGATTTTTCTGACTGTCTTGGTGGGGCACAAAAAACTCTTAGCGGGTCGCTATTCACCCGTCCCTGGTCTATGAGACAGATGATGACTTTCGTAACTTGTGACTGTATCGGCTATGGTAAAGTATTGGATAGACTATTGTGAGATTTTCGTCGTGAGTAGATATAATCTGATGATGGTTGTGATTCTTTAGTATTAATAAATTACGAATACGGAATCACTTAAAATCGATTTTATTTTCGTAATATAATTATCTACTTTGGGCGTATGATTTATTAGAAAGATACACATAGGGAAGATGAATCAGTAATGAACTGTAATTATCTTGTGAAAGGAAATGCATACCTAATGAGTGTTTTACGAATCTGTGGAGTGCATCTGAAAATTAAAGCTGTGACACTGAAGCAAACTCAATTTTTCATTCTAAATGCTTACTCAGTCTATGGATAGGTAGTTTGTCGGGGTAATGACAAGTCTGATGCGTAGACACTTTGATTAACGAATGTGAGAAAAAGTCCTTGTGATCCACCCAGAATTAACTCAGAAGATTGTGTGGTCCGAACTCTATTCATCTTTGATAATTTCTCGAGGGCTATGATAGTGAGCGATGGGTTCCCGTCTATATTACTGTTGTCAATCTCTGTACATTACATAAGGCCATTCACTGTTTTTAATGACTTTTTTAGTTCTTCATTGTCTATGGGTTTTGTTTTTTAGTGTGGATCACCCTTTGCGTCGAAGTCACCAGTGCTCCACAGAAACAGCACTTTATTACGGTTGGAAAAAATAAAAGTTGAAACTTAACCCCAGAATGTCGTATGAAAATTTGAAGTGAGGATGTTAATACTAAAGGTTTCGTATTTTTTCCATGGAATTATACGCCACACATTTCTTATGACATTAAAAATTGTTCCCTTTTCTAGAAGGCACCTGACACGGTGTTCTGATAAAGTGTAGAATTCGGCAGGAGACCCATCAGGCTTTTGGTCCGAACGACTGCTCCTCTCAAAGTGAGTCGAACCATACTCCTTTAACGCATGTTGGAACTTAAGTTTTACGGAAACGTATGAATTCTACTTTTAACATTCTGCCACACAGGCTTTACCCTGTAAAAGCATGTAACTGGGGGATGCATCGAATAGCGTTACTTCCTCGGAAAGAGTTTGTATCATGTACTGGGAATACAGCTATAATAAGTATTTTTAAACAATGTCGCGTAACGGGGGAGTTTTTTAATTTCGTAGAACTTTTGTTAAAAGCCATCTGGAGTGAGGATCCGAACACGGATCTTTTAGGTCGACCCTATTACCTTCAATATTTTTCATCACGAGGAATAAAATCAGATTTTTTATTTTCTGCGGAGCTGCTACTGTGAGGTAGCCCTTCTTCTAGTAAAAATGTGCCAGCCAATAGTCGCAGAGTTGAAAGAAATAAGTATTGATTAAAACGGACTTTACATCGTTATACGTATAGTAATATTCTGAGCGCTTGGAGAACACGACAGCCACATGGACTTCTGATAGCGTAGCATTCAGCAGGAGCCATGCATTCCACTGCAGTCCCCGTGACCTTTGTACGTCACCAGCCTGCAGTATCCGTGTCGTTCAGAGCACATGGGAGTGAGTGTGTGTCGAAACGAGGGTGGAAGCACTAGGCGGAGCATATAATGGATTCGAAGTATCAGTCCCGTTGCAAATAAAATTTCAGCAGATTAGCGTAGACAAGTTGAGAGGGGTGCGTGAGACATTGTATTATTTTTTTATAGCTGAAGTATTAAACTACGACCTCCCTACTCCATTAATGTGCATTCGTGATGGAACTAAAGTTTTTTTTCACGCGACGTACTTTTAACATTCTACCTCGTACAAAAAAAAATATTTTTTCACCCGGTTTCACCAGCGTAATGAGACATATGCAAACGACGGAGGAAACGATTTTTTTAAAAACCGTTTTACCTGATTTTTCTTCGAACCGTGTTACTCTCCCGTACCGCGGATTACAACAGTAATAAGTATTTTTAAAACGTGGCGTAATAAAACAGTTAGTCATACTTTTGCAATCACAATGTTTTTTGAAGTGACTTAGTAAAGGAAATTGGGAACACGGATCAAGGCTGTGAGTGGGTTTTCACGATGTACGGAAGCAATACAGGTCCAAGATTCATTCGTCAATAAAAACCTTGTGATTCACGTTTGGAATAATTTCGTAGGGTTTAACCGTCCGTCAGCGAGAGGTTGTCCGTGGTGAGGATCCGAACACGAAGTCTTTTAAGTCGAACTTATTACCCCAATCAATATTTTTCATCACGACGAATAAAATCAGATTTTATTAATTTTTCGCCCGATAGCATTTTTTATTTTCTGCGGGGGCTGTTACTGCAGGGGTAGGATTTCTTCTAGTAAAAAATGCAACAACCAGTAATCGCTAGGAATAAAAGAAATAAGTGTTGGTTTTAAAATGGTTATAAAAATACGTATATGAAAAGACTGTCGGTGTAAGATCTAAATTTTAAAAGTGGGAGATGGAGCCTACCCGCAATAACTATGCTATAAGAGTTGTTAATCCTAACACACTGTGTAAAATTATACTGAAGGTTAAACATCCCCAGTGCTCAGTCTTCTGATACGTGTCACTCGCTGGTCACTCCGCGTTATTTTCCCCTTGTTGTGACGTTACCTACCCTTAGAGAACAACAATTCCTATCACAGGACACTCAACATCCCGCGGCGATTGCATCACGTGTCACGAGATATTTCGAAGCTTGCTACCTGACCGGTAAGAGGACACGTATGTGCATGATGAAACTCCACGTACGACTTCAGGAATGCCAATAACAGAGGCTTTTCCATTGCAGGTTGGTTCTTGTTCAAGGAGTTGACAGAATGAAGCTGGGGGCTGAGGTAGTGCGTTCGACTCTCGTTGGCCGGGGAGAAGTTTTTTTTTTCGATAAAACGCATCTACAGAAAACTGATTTATTTCAACCGTACGGTGGTTTTTTTAATAAAGGTAAGGGAATTTTGACGAGTGTTTAATTACTAGGGAGTTTAATAGCAGGGAATTTTAATTATAAAGGAATCGTTTAGTCGTCCTGGCTAAATGAATAGCAAAGGGTTTTAATTACTAAGGAATAAATACAACTCTGCGAGTTGATTTACAATTTGAGATCTGCATTAGACATTCAAAAAGAGTTGAACGTAATTGTAAAATTTCAGATGAATACAGGAGATGTACTAAAAATACGCATTGGACGCAGCCTGTTAAATTTTTTAAGGGAAGAGAATTTTGGTAAGTGTTTAATTACTAGGGACCTGATTTTCTGTGAGACGTTACAATTGTATCATCCCTTTCTATGCAATTATTCTGAGTCTTGCATCAGCCGATCCGAGGGCTTAAACTATAGGTAGGGCTTAAAAGGTCAACCAGGGGGTCTGCAGGAGGGCTTAAAATATAGCTCAACCATTGGGGCAAAATAAAGAAAAATCGGGAATTAGAGTTAAAATAAGGAGGTTTTTCCAAAAATAGTACTCTTCATTGTCAGCAGATGGTACCAGGGTTTTTTTTTTAATAAGGGGGAAGAAATTTTTAATAGGGGGAGTAATTTTTAATAGGAAGGGAAATCAAAGAATTAAAATAAGGGTTTTTGGGGAATTAGTGTTCCTCACAGGCACCAGATGACGCCAGGGGTTTTTTCATAAGGGGGGAGGAATTTTTTTATAAAGGGGGAAATCAAAAATTGAAGAATTAGAATAAAAATAGGGGTGTTTTTGGGAAAATAGTACTCACTGTCAACAGATGGCGCCACTGAGGGAGGGGAATCATTAATTATTAATAAGGGGGCGTGGCCGGTTACGTAATGATTACGTCATGTTACGTCATAGGGGAGGGGGCGGAAGTAGGCGTGGTCTGTGACGTCATAGGGGGAAAGCACTAGTGGGGGATTCCCCGGGTGTGATGATACTACTCTCGTCACTGTCGAGCACATTTGCAATGGTGTCAAGAATGAGTTCATTGGAGAGAGAATGGCAATCTGTGGTCTTCGGTGATAAAAGCGGATTATACTTAGGAGCGTCTGATGGCCGTTTACGCGTCCGAAGGTGACAAAGTGAGTGGCTGGGGAGCGATTAACTATCACTCTTGAACATACGTATGTCAACGACATCATATAGCCGGTCGTCCTGCCATATTTGAGTGTAATCCCAAATGCGATATTCCTGCAGGATAATGCCCGCCCACACTCCGCCTGGGCAACTCAACATGCTCTTCAGGCAGTGCACCAATTCCCTTAGCCAGCATGCTCTCCGGACTTGTCCCCAATCGAGCATGTCAGGACTGGATCGGACAAAGACTCTTCCGCAGAACACAACGACCATCGCTGAATTATGCATCCAAGTTGAAAGAGCATGGAATGGTATCCTGCAGCCAGATACCCAGCATTTGTACGACTGACTGCATGCCAGATTGGAAGATTGTATTGCTGCTCTAACAGGTTCAACACCTTATTAAAATGTGACTTCAGTAAAATGTAATACTCATTCAAAGGTACAATAAAATTGAATCATTTCACACGTATGATCACTGTCCTTTTTCAACAAGTTGTTTCTACTACATAAATCTCATAGGTTATGCTTCAATTGTTAATAGCGTTCTTTTTTCAATTTCCGCCAGTGTATATTGAAACGACGTTTACGTTTTTCTCTCCCCTTCCAACTAATATAGAATCCCTTTTTATTTAAATAGATGCTTCTTATCAGGAGGTAAATTTTCTTCAAATGAATGAATTATAGACTTTTATTTCATTTGCAAATGTCGTTTATCAGTTACGTTACATGTCATATATAGTGCAAAAATAGCTATAGAGAAATGCAATCTCTTTATAAAAGCAATGTAAAAGAAAGTGGCGAAAAATAACACCAGGAGACCTGGAGGTTAAGCAGTGTATCCAATTTCTTTTTTAATAAAGTCGTATAAATAGTCTATATGCCTGTATGTGATGTATTTTTAACTAGTCAAATACGATTTAATGAAATATTTTATGCTGAGAATATATTATTACCACAGGTAAAATGAAATAACTACCGTAGAAAATTCAATGTCTTTAACGATGATACTCCGTATTCTTCCCATTCTAGGTAAATTATAATACATTTGGAATCCCCTTCTGAGAAAAGGGGTGTCAATATCGCCTGGTTCTGTTACCTCTGAGCAACACTTTTGTACACCAATGGGCTAAATCACAGGGACCCTAAAAGCTCAGAGAAGGTTGAGGAATATGGGGACCCATTGAATAGCTATTAGGAGACAGATGGAAATCTCCCGTCATGGCCATCCAGCGTGTTCTTTAACGTGCACAGTTGTGGGTTGGGTTGGGTTGTTTTACCTCTGAGCGGCACTTTTTTGCACACCATGGGCTAAATGGCCAGGTCACATGGACCCCGAAGGCTCAGAGAAGGTTGGGGGAGGGGACCCACTGGAACAGCTGTTGGGAGACAGATGGTAGCCTCCCGTCAAGGCCATCCAGCGTGTTCTTTAACGTGCACAGGGTATGGCTCTCCCGCACACGGGGCCACGGCTTAACGTCCCATCCGACGGACGGCGGCCTTTCCAAGCCCATCGGTGTCCCCTACTGACCGTGGGCAGAGCGGGGAATTTTGCGGAGATAAATCTCAACGCTGACCCAGCTGGGACTCGAACCTGGGAACTACAGACTACGAGCCTGGCGCGCTACCGACTGAGCCACCCCCGCCCCAACGTGCACAGTGTATGGTTGTCCTGCACACTGGGCCAGGCACAGGACGACTTTCCAAGCCCATCGGTGTTATTTTTCTAACCAAGGAAAGGTGGGGGTTAGAAGAGATAAATTTCAATGCTAGTACAATTGTGACTCGAACATGAAAACTGCAGATTACGAAACTGGGGCGTTACCGACAGTGTGTCCCATCACCCGATGTCAGGCATACTGTACTATATATATACACTTCTTTTAAAAAGACACAATTATTGTATGTGATGTCACTGATTAATAATCGGATGGGACGTTAAGCCGTGGCCCCGTGTGCGGGAGAGACATACCCTGTGCACGTTAAAGAACACGCTGGATGGCCTTGACGGGAGGCTACCATCTGTCTCCCAACAGCTGTTCCAGTGGGTCCCCTCCCCCAACCTTCTCTGAGCCTTCGGGGTCCATGTGACCTGGCCATTTAGCCCATGGTGTGCAAAAAAGTGCCGCTCAGAGGTAAAACAACCCAACCCAACTGATTAATAAAAAATAATGGTAGCGTGTGATGTCACAAAGAGCTGTATCAAGTAACCAACTAATGTCAGAAATCACTGAGGTTAACATTGACTGTGAAGTACGAAGGTAAAGGATATAAGTCATTTTGATTCTTCTCTCATAAAACGCAAGATTAGGTACGGCAGTTACATACGTTAAGAGGTCAACAGCCTGAACACCCAGACATAATTAGCATAATCAAAGGAATTTGAAAACTATTTATCAAACAATACATTTTTATCCTCTTGAGGCATTAACGCTTCGCAAAGGCGTTTTATGCTAACTGTAACGAATTGTGAGTACAGAAAAAAAATTATGCAGATTTTATGCTCCTCATTGTGAAGCGTGAACGACAACGACGTATTTAGTGGCTCTTAAGACAACTTGCCACGTCAGCTCAACAACACATTAGCAATGAGAGGATGTTGTATTTAATGCTGGCAGCCATTGCCGCCAACTGGCAGCATAGTTGGCAGCATTATACAGAACGATCGATACACGAGAAATGACAACGAACTACTGCGGAAACACTGCAGCTAAGCTAGTGGCTTTAACTAGACTTCGTTCATTCCTTGCTTTCTTTTTCACCCGATGAGAACGAGATCGATTGTGTGCTGCGAGAAGACTGCGCATGCATGTGTAAGTCCGACAGTAGAAAGGTACAAAGCAGCAAACGGAATCTTCTAAAGGTCGTGACATTTTGGCAGCTCTGATGATGCACTTGCGATACTCTACTGCTCCATATAAATCAGAATTGACGAAAGGTAAAATAAAAAGGGTGGAAGAAATAAAGAGCAGAACAAATGTCATAAGCTTTAAAGATATGTCATTATAACACTTTTAAACAGATAGGTAATTAAAGTAATTACCAAATTCCTTTAAGTAACAAAAACGTCGCACTGATCCAAACAAGCAATACTGTGTGCTGCAATATTGCAATTTTTAATAAATATGCAAATAATCCAGGGAGCGAATATCAGTTATTGGAGTTGGGCTGTTTTAACTCTGAGGAGCACTTTTTGCACACAATGGCTAAACGGCCAGGTCACAAGAACCCCAAGGGTTCAGAGAAAGTATACACTAGACAGTGATAATCTCTCGTCAAGACCATCTAGCGTGTTCTTTAAAGTGCATAGGGTATGGCTCTCGCATACAAGGGACCACAACTTAATGTCCCCTCTGAAGGACTGTGACCTTTCCAAGCCCATCGGCGCTCTCTACTGATCGAGCGCAGGAGGGGAGTTTTGCGGAGATAAATCTCAACGTTGGTCCAGGCGGAATTTGAATCTGGGAATTGCATGCAGGTTACGAGCGTGGCGCGCTACCGACTGAGTCCCCCAATTCTGGCACAGTTGGGGCTCGAATCTGGGAACTTCCGATTACGAGCCTGTCGTGCTATCGACTGAGCCAACCTCTGCCTCATTTTATTGGAGAAAATGATATATTTGTTTCTGATACACCTGAACCCTTATTAAAATTCTACATTCTTCAATAAAATATACTGCTCATAAAAATTAGGGGATATTTCAAAATGAATATGAAGCGAAGAAATATCCCCTAATTTTTGCGAGTATCAGTAGCCATAGATATTTATTTCGATTTTCATTGCAACTGAGGAACTGATATGAAACTCATTTATTCTCTCAAATAAACAAAATCCCATCGACATCTGAATTACAAACGAAACTATGCATTTTGTTCTTGTATCTTAAACATTTAGTCGCGGAATCGGAAATTTGTGATATGCGATAATTGGAAAGATGAAGCCGAAATCAGAAATCGGCTATCAAGAGAATATTAAACTGTATTGGTAAAACTGAAAATTCCCACATTCCTCAGGTTTATTGAGAATTAAATGTGTTAGCAATGCTGATATGAATTTTTGACTAAACCAGTAACTTATTATTGTTCCAAATTATGTACTAAATATGGTGGGATAAAAGGAAATGCATTTTCTCCCTGCTATTTTTTTCTATTGAAAATATATTTCTTTCGCTATAAATTAACTTTTGAAACAGAATGAAAAAAATAGGATACAGAATACATCAATAAACATCTTCCATGCTATATAGTGACACTGAAACATTAGAAAAAAACTTTTTTATCATAATTCTCGACAGGTTGGTTATTTTTTTACCCTTTCGAGCGAGACAGCGGCAAAGATATCAGTAGCCGATGATCATTCCTTTTTGAACGGCCGTCAAATCAATACCTTTGGCCCATTGTGCTCACGTTACGCACTATGGCTCATCTGTCTTGGCCGGCCGCTTATATCTCTGTATCTCTGTGTAGTCGACCTTGTCATGTGCAATCTGTGACGCACCTGGGCGGGTACACTGTGATTCCGTGGGTGATCATATTATTCTGATATGACTGTGTACATCTATGTACATTTACTTCACTAACATAATTCACTCTCAGCGACACAATATTCCTTTAGCTCAGCAGTTACAAACTGCCCCAAAAAACATTAGCTGGCCTCATCTCATGGTCCCAGCTAGGACGCAGTTCTAGTTCAGTCTCTTGAGCCTCGTCCCCTCCTCAAGATATTCACCGAGGGACTCTCTTCCAGCACTTTTCATCCGTCGGGCGAAACATCACAGAGGGTTCAACTCTCACCCCTTGTCACAATGATGCTAAATGTGTCCGAATAGCTCATGCTTACGCTAACGACCTTCGTTAGGAACACGAGAAGCTGACCCACGTCTACACCATCGGACCTTCATAAAACTTCAGCTCCCTCACCTGTGAACGGAGCTGCATGTGCACGCTGTTGCAGCTGAGATGGAGACTTCCATTCCCCTCTCCATCTCGAAGAATCGGTGGTCTATCAGATGAGAGGGGGGGGGGCTCACGTCGGAAACGTTCGACCATGACAATGGTATTGTTGCAAATTAAAATGGATGAGCACTGAGCGTGGGTATAAGTAAGTATATTTTACACTACAAATTACAAAACAATGCAATTTATTACAAAAGCATGGATGAAATTACTTATAAACAAACTAAATACTATCGTACATAAAGTAATAATCTTTTCCTACAGAACAGTTAAAACTAGCTCTGTCTACTCAATTGATCAACGTTTACCTTTTAATTTTTATAGTCAATGTCCTTCTTTTTATTCCTCACTTCAGGCGCAAACCTTTCTAATTTTCTGTGTTAACTCATTAGGTTTTACACTAATAGAACTAATCAACCTCCCGCGCACTCACGATATAAAATATTTCTTCTTTTCAAACACTTATCGCGTATATACTGAGACTAACTGCGTCCTATTTCACATATCAACAACTCCAACATTACAATTCTATCAATCCGTTTTTTTTAGATCTCACGCAGAAGTATACAAGAGTGTTCACGTCACGTTTATCATAAACTCACTGCACCACGTTCATCTGTCGCAACAGTATTTTATTCCTTTATTTTTCATTAAGGAAATTTAGCTTTGTACTAATTTGTTCCAGATTAAAGTCTAAACTTCCTAGGCTACAAATAAATTATCCTTAGCATACATATTGGTGAACTTAAATAAAATTACCTTTTTCAAATTAACAGAATTTAAATAAACTTTATTTTTAAATAAAATGTTGCCGCAAAAAATTTCAGTTTCAACTTATGGTACTACATTTATAAACGCGCAAATAAGTTGTATATTTGTCTCTTAAAACAGGTATACTGATAATATCAAAGAAATTTTCTCCATCGTTTAGGAATACAAAGTTACAAATAATTTTAGTGCGAAACAGGGAATGATAAAATTATTCACATTAATACGATATATGCAGTCTTAGACCAAAAGCATTCATCAGCAATATTAATTATTATAAAATATTTCAGTACGCAAGCTGCTGCACTGTCAAAGAGCGCAAAAAAGCAAGTGCGATGTTCCCTTCTCTGGGTGAAACAAATAAGAGAGGGTAAGCTGCTCAGGCGCGTTCGACTCTGAAGTACCTCTTGTCGCAATTCTACTTTCTGCCATAAGCATTGCGATCGCAACTATTCATCTCTATTTGTAGTATCTTTGTTCTCAGTTATTAGTTATTTATTCATCTTATATTGTAGTTATCTTCAAAGTAGTAGGTTGGTTCTACAAAGAGGTTTTCCAGGAAGAGATCCAAGAAGAGATTTAAAAATAAGATGCGAAAATCCGCCTCTTTTTCTGGGGGGGGGGATTTGAAAACAGTCCACGACGGACCTCGTAAGAGCTTTCATTTGACACCCTATATTCCTATATTAACTTTCGCTAAATTCTAATTTAGCGAAACAGATATTCACATAAATGAAGCACTTCGCAAAGTACCTTTCGTGAATGATAAAAAAATATTAATTATTGTTGCATACCAAAATTTCGCAAACTAATATATACTAATTTAGAAATAAGTTTTGAACAAATTATCAAATATTAGGACCCCCGTTCTAGAGTAAAACATTTTATAAACTTTTATAACCTAGAAAAGTTTCACGCATTTCGATCTGATGTAAAAACTGAAAATCATTAAATGTTATATTAAATAAAAATTTTACAACATTTATAGCATAAAATGTCTCGGGGGAAAAAAGTTATCCGATGAAAAAAAAAATGATAGAAATGAAGGAAAAAATGAAAAAGTACTAACAGTATTTATTTAAAAAAAACTTCAAACCAGTTACAGTTTTGAAATTGTGATATTAAATGCTTATTTATTAATTAATTAAGTTGTTGATATATTTTGTTTCATAAAATTTCATGATGACTTTTGAAGATAGAATGCCCATTTCAACGCTCTGTCAATATATTAAAAAAATACCTATCGTCCCATATGAGCCCTAAAAAGTAGGAAATAAAAATAAAGCATATCGATGGTGCAAATCAGTAACTGAATTCGCATTCACTTCAAAGGAAGTAGGACGCCGGCAATCTTGCTGAGTAGGTAAATCGGCGCCCTACTTCCTTTGAAGTCAATACGAATTCAGTGAATCGATATGCTTTATTTCCTATTTTTTTAGACACATAATATAGAGATAGGTTTTTAAAAAAATTTAATTTAAAAATAAGATGCGAAAATCAGCCTCTTTTTCTGGAGGGGGGGGGGGGATTTGAAAACAGTCCACGACGGACCTCATAAGAGGCTTTCATTTGATACCCAACTCTTAATTGTCGTTCGGAAGATATTGTGGAATAATCGTTTTCATATTTTCCCTTTTCAGGAGGGAGAAACAAGAGTAACTTTTTTTTTAACCTGTAACATCCCCCGCGTCATAAGCTTTCATTTGACGCATAGCTTTTACTTTCGGCACTCGCGTTTAGAAAATATAGAGGAACAATCGTTTTCCTATTTCCCCTATTTTAAGGAAAAAGAAAGCATGGGGATGTAAATTTTTATAGCCTATGACACTCCCCGCATCATAAGCTTTCATCTGACACAAATCATTAAGTTTGTCCGTCGGGTTGAAGGATAAGATGGAACAACTCTTTTGACAAATCCACAAACTGACAAATGGCGAGCGAAAAATAAGAGGAAGATAGGTAAAATCAAGTTCGAAAATTTTTAATTCTTAAAATAAGTTATATTAATATGTCCTAATATAATAATATGTTTTTAAGATCTTCAAATTTCGCCTTTAAAATTATTTCTTGAGCATTCATGGTTGTTTTTTCTTGTTGAAACGTTTTATTTTTTCAATAATATTTTTCTTAGGATTTCTTTTGAGCGATGGTTGGTTCAGTCTAAACGTGCCGGGTCTGATGAAACCAGGTTTAAGTTCCAACTCTGCTTCTATTGAAATATTTTCCGCTAACCCCCTTAATTCCACCTTCCATATATGTATTGTAATTTTAGAAGTACTGCGCAATTTGCATACATATATAATTTTCCACTAACGCTGACACTTGCTAAACCAGTATAAATCATATTGTCCATAACCAAATATGTCAACAAAGAACATGGAATTCAAGTTTCATTTCAAAGTTATTACAAATGTAATCACTAAATGATAGATAGATAATTTTTATTTCAGATAATGTTTTACAGTATGCAAAAACTTTTGAGGTCTCACAAGAGTGAGATCTGCATACAGAAACAATTTAAATTGAAAACAACAGTCGTCACATTGACTGAAAAAACGAAAACAATTCAAAACAAAAAATTTCTAGTAATCCAGAAGTGTAATCCAGGTACTATTCTTTTTTTACATTAATGCACTCAAGAATGTTATTAAATGTTTACTACGTCGATTATCTTCCAGTTAAGTCCATAAAAGAAATTCATTTTTTTCCTTAAATTTAAATTGCATTAATAAAATTTATGGTGCCAACACTAAACCAAATTGTTGACTTGATACAAATCTATTTCATCCAAATAGCTCTTCAAATAGTGAGCAATTAATTTTTCCATTATTTTATCGAAAGATAATGAAATAAAAATTTATATCAAAGGGTGAAAATAATTTATATCAGATCCAATTTTAATGAATTTTAGCAGGTAGAATAAGGGAACAGTGCACGCATGTAGGTAATGCAACTACGTATATGTAGGTTTGCACAACGGCACCAATGTACTAAGAGAGCAGAGCTATTAATAGAACACGATATCTAAGCGTGTCACTATGTTAGCAGTCATCTAAATCGATATTTTCGAAAGCATGAGATGCAGTGGAGTAAAAAAAGTAGTGGAAATTGCTCGCTTTGTCTTTTATATACTGTATACCTTAAATTACTTGTGTAAAAAATTTATTACTACTAGTTTTCAATACAAATATTTCATTAGTATGATTAGATTTACTCAAGTATTCATTACTCTTTACGATTATGAAATTTTGAATGTTTCAAAAACATCACATAACAATTACAGATATTTTTGCTATCTACGCTTCCAGATTTGGGTTGTCTTACCTCTGAGTGACACTTTTTTTGCACACAACGGTCAGATCACAAGAACCCCCAAGGCTCAGAGCAGATTGGTAGATGAGGACCTATTGGACAGTTGTTGGGAAAGCCTTCCTGAGTTTAGCCTTCCGTCAGCCATCCAGCGTATTCTTTACTGTCTTTGGCTCTCCCGCACACGGGCCAACGGCTGAATATGTACGGCAACCTTTCAAGGTACATCGGTGTCCCCTACCGACCGAGGGCGAGGAGTTCTGCGGAGATAAATTTCAACGTTGGCCCAGCTGAGACTCGAACCTAGGAACTACAGATTACGAGCCTGGCGCACTACCGACTGAGTTGCCCCTATGCTTCCAGATAATTTGATTAAATGGGAATCATTAATTTCAGTTAAATCAATTTATAAGCAAATCAACGTTCTAAATTAGAGGATTGCCACCCTCCTTCCTCCAAATGCTGCAGCCTGCCATAATAATTTAATATATTATTACAGTACTATACAGCCTATCGAAAATTGAAAATTTGAAATGGCGAACAAAAGAGAATGAGAAAGAAACGGTTCCAGGTTTCGAAATCATTTCGTTTTGGGTTGGTTTGGGAGGCAATTTTGTACACCTAATGGGTTAAAATGGTCAGGTGACAAGGATCCCAAATAGCTCAGAGATGAGTATGGGAAGGTTGTTGGATGGTAGCCTCCAGTCAATCATTCACATGTTGGGTGCACTGAATCAGGACCGACTTAGACAAAAGCTAATTTAAGCTACAGCTTAGGTCCTCACGATATTCTGTAACATAGTGCTCTTTCAATTTAATTTGGAAGATGAAATCGAAATGTTCTTAAAAGCATTCACAGCAACGGAAAACTGCTCCGAGAAAGAAGCGCATAAGGCATCTGATATTCACTCTATATACATTCTTTAGTTGCAGTTTCCACAGAGAATGAGTCAAAGCCCAAATAATATTTTCAGTAATAACTGACGATCGAGAAAATTTTGATTTTAATTGTTGGGATCATTTTACACTGTGCTATACTATATTTAATTTACGGAGAGAAAAGGTCAGCAGATTTTAGCTTTTAAAGATCAAGTTTGTAGTCAACCCCAGATCGCGTTACGCGAAATCTATTGACATCAAAGGAAAGCTAATGCTTCAGAATGATCTCCAAGAGATGTCGAATGTCACCAGCGTTTACCGAACAACGATACGACGCAGAGAATCCACAAGGGATTTGTTAAAAACTTGGCGACAATTAGTTACTCGACCTGTCAAGATCGTCAATGGAGAGACAAATAGTTCTCGTTTGATCTGTCAAACTGCCAACGGAATTATATCTCTAATTAAGGCTTGTGATGTCTCCAATGTCAAGGGCTACGTCGAACATGACTGAAAAAAAAGAGGGAGGGAAAATGTGGTCGATGTTTATGGTGTCATATATCAAACGAAAATTTCTGAATATACATACATACAATATCCTCATGCAGCTATGGGCTACGGAGGACCAACCAGATTGTGTAATTTTCCTCTCCAGACGTGTCTGCTCCTGCATTTGGCCACTCTAGGCCTATTCTAGCAAGGTCCTGTTTGACATTGTCTGCCCATCGCTTCATAGGTCTCCCCCTTTTCCTGAAACCCTTAGGCACACTGTTCATAATCCTGTTTGATAATCTGCAGCTGTGCATATGTGCAACATGGCCAAACCAACACAGTCTCTCTCTGCACAATATGCTGCTCAAAGGAGGTTTTTCTAACCTCATCATTACTTACAAAGTCAAACCACCTAATGCCCAAGATACTGCTTAAGCATCTAGAATCAAAGGCATCAAGTTTCTTGTTATCCTGCTTACAAAGGGTCCATGTTTCGCTATCATAACTAACCTTAGAAAGAACCAAACTATTATACAGCCTAATTTTAGTCTTTAGGTGTATATGCCTATTTTTCCATACTCTTCATATATTCTTAAAAGTGCCAGCGGCAATCCCTATTCTTCTATTTATCTCATACCGCACATCACCAGTATCTGTTACATTGCTCCCAAGAAAATTAGACTGAGACACTTGTTCAATAGTACAGTCATTCAAAGCAACTGAAGCAACATCTGCCTGACCAGTTTTCATCACATTAGTTTTTTCTCTATTTATCATCAAACCAGTCTCATCAACAGCCCTAATGAACGAATTCATCTCATCAACATCAGTAGCCAATAGGGCCAAATCATCTGCATAATCTAAATCAGAAATTTAGAAATCTCTAGACGATTTAAGGCCAAAATCTTTCCCTTGCAAAAAATTTCGCATTACATAATCAATAACTAAACTAAAGAGAAAAGGAGAAAAAATGCACACTTGTCAAACTCCACTAGCAATGCTAAACCAGTCGCTGCAAGACGTACCAACTCTCACACACGACTCAGTGTTATTATAGAGAGCTTTCATTACTCTAACTTATCAGGTATTCCATATGATCTAACAATCAATCACAAATTATGTCGATAAACAAAGTCAAAAGTCTTTTTAAAATATATAAAGCTAGCAACCACAGGTTTCTGAAACTAAACATTTCTCTTTCTATTTGATCAATACATCCCCTACCACTTCTGAATCCACACTATTAATCACGCAGTTGTCCATCAACCAAATTCTTAATTCTATTAAGGATAATCGTGCAAAGAACTTTACGTGGAACAGAAAGTAAACTATTTCCCCTATAATTATCACAAGAACAGCGATCACATTTTTTAAAAATTGGGACAATGATAGCTCTAGTAAAATCCTTAGGAACAACCCATTTATCATAAAAAATATTCAAAATTTCAGTCATGGCTGACTGAAAACACAAATGAATAACACAAATGTTCCCAGCTCTAAGCATTTCAGTGGTGATTTCATCCATCCTTGGGAATTTATGCAGTTTTAATTTAGAGATAAGCCAATGCGACTTCGGAATGTTCATATAGGGCCACCATAAATGCCAGTAATGCATCTATCCTCATTACAAACAATGGGAGTAGAAATAATCACATTATTTAGGGTATCTCTGAAATGCTCAGCCCACCTAGCCATGACAGAATCCTCACCTTCTACAACCTTACCTTGTTTATCCTTCAATTCCTGTATACCTGTCCGTTTTCTACCACACAAAGCATTAACTATCTGGTACAACCCCCTGCTGTTGTGCTTGTTGTCTAACTGCTTCCTCTGCTTTGACAGTCAAGCTATCAAGCCAAATATTATCAGCTGTTAACTGATCCTTTACACGTTTATTAAGCTCGCTGAAATGCCTTCTGTTAGGACTAGTGGGGTATTGATTCATATTAATCATGCACTTCTTTCTTTCAGAAATAAGTTCCATAGCCTTAATCACTAAAATGATTTTGTTTCCTCTATTCCGTTTTATCCAAAACAGTACTGTTGGTTACAAGAAAACGCTGTTTAAACTGATCCCATTCTTTCTCAATTTCAGCAGTAAACAAACCACGATTGTCATAATAACTAAGTAGCCTATCATGGCATGCTTTGGCTATATCTGGATCTTTTAGACTTTCAGTGTTGAAGGTAATTTTATTAACTTTAGCACAACATTTCTTAAGCTTCAGCTGCAAGACACTTTTGACAGGTAATGGTCAGACCCAATTTCGGCTCCCCTTTATGATCTGGTATTCCTAATTGAACTAGCCCATTTGCTTTAATTAAAATATAATCTATCATATTCCTGTGCAACTCATCAGGTGAAACCCATGTATATTTATAAATGTCCCAACGTTTGTGGTATGTGTTAGTTATTCGTAAACCATTAAGTTTACTTACCTGTAGGAGACGTTCTCCATTGCCATTGGAACTACCAATGTGAAAGAGTCCTATAACTATTCCCCAAAGGTCAGAGTCAGTACCAACTTTAGCATTGAAGTCATCTAGTACAAGAGAAATATCTCCTTTCTTCACAGAATTCAAAATATCCTGTAGCTGGCTGTAAAACGTATCCTTCTCGTTCTGATCAGAGTCCTCTGTGGGGGCATAACAACAGATGACATTCAAGTCTTTAATTTTTGTTTTAAATTTTGCTCTAAGAAATCTTTCATTAATGCAGTCATATCCTAGAATAGCATCACTGGCGTGTCTGCTGAGGAGTAAACCTACACCTTGGAGATGTTTTCCATCCTCCCTCCCTTAAAAGAGAAATTTAAAGTTACTTTTAAGTATCTCACCTTTACCTGTCTATCTGGTCTCTTGCAAGTCTAGAATATCTAGGTTATAGTGCTGGAATTCCTGTGTGAGGACATCAAGAGAATAATCTCTACGTAATGTCCTTATGTTCCTGCAGAGAGAAAATGATTAGTAGGATTTTTAAAGAAACTAGGTTTATTGAGATAGGTAGGGCCAACAATATCAAACAACCCCCTGATCGCAGGCATGGGGCAAACACCTGTTCTTCCTCCACTGAAGGTTGAAGTCACTGATGCTGGTAGGAACTTCAGCACCACCTTTTCAAGCAGACTTTTTTTAAGAGCCATATGGCCTGCTTGAGACACATTACTCCATTTCAACGTTCCAACTAGCTAAGTGAGGTTCAGGTACCTGCGATGGCCTCTGATCAGGATTATCCACCAACTGATATAAGGTATCCTATGCTTCTGTTCACTTAGGGCTGGCAACCCAGAAGCAAACAGAAAACAGAGCGGCAGATTCTCCCTCAACAGAGGCCCATCAGTGCAGCAAGTCCAGGATCCATAATCAAGCTCAAATCCATAAACCAGTCCAATCTAGTAGGTATAAGTGGTCAGCACCAGGACCCTGTGAAGTTGACCACTCCTCAGCAGGGTTGACAAAAAAAAAAAAGTGGCCATAAATGACAGATCAGTAGGCCATACTGAACTGGCAGCCCTCCCCTTCCGTTCCCTTCCAAATGAGAATATCTCTTTTGAACGGTACTAACGGCCTGCATCACGAGAAGGCGGGGTCGGACATTAAGGCACTAGACCTGGCCGGTTCTGTACATCATGACTGCGGACTGGTACACAGCTCTCCTTCCAGTTTATGCCTAGCAAAGAATTTTTTTAATTTATTTATATTTTTTCTTTGTCACTAAAAACACAGATCTTCCCATATGCGCACTAAAAAAGCAGAAAATAAAACTAAAAGATCTCGATAGTACAATCTGTCACCGAATTCGTATTCACTTCAAAGGTAAAGGGCCCCCCACCCCCCGATTTACCTACTCAACAAGATTGTCGGCGCCCTATCTTCCGTTGAAAGTGAATACAAATTCGGTGACTGACTGCGCGATTGATATTTTCCACTTTTTAGGGCGCATATATAGTTTTTTAATTTTTATTTATTTTTAATCTTGAAATATTACGATCGTGTTTAATATATTTTTTTGCATATTTTAGTTTTGTTAATTTCAAAAGAAAAATTAATACGAAGCATATTAAAACTACATTTTATCAGTATATATTTTATATTTAAATATACTGTACTTTTCAACGTTATTTATAGATAAGAAATTTAATTTTCTTTAATAGAAGTCAAACATTCCACGTTTCCAAATAAAAATGCAATCTCTTTCGTTTTCCGCTCAATCATTTTTATATATAATTTTTTTATTTCTAAGAACATTAGTTATTGAATTTTGCTTACGTTATTGAAAAGATAACTTCAATAACGCACTCACAAAACTTATAGCTGACTCGCTATTAAGTTTCAAGGATACTTATTGAAACTATTTTTTGCTTTTGAATGCTTCGCGAGGAGGAAATATCACTGCAACAATTTCTTGGAGATTCTTATTTACCCTGTCTTCCTCCCGTAACCATCTATCATAAGGGTCTTCAGCTGAGGGAATGTTAAAAGTCTGGTTTGGTCGCTTGTTATATTTATTGTCGCATTCTTTATGAGTGCTCCTTGAACTACGGATCCCTCTTTTATCTAGTTATTAAATAATTTTACCATGCTCCGGATATTTGGATTTGACTGAAGTAATACTTTCGTAATAAAAGAAAAATCACCGTTAAGAATTTTATTTCAAACAATGATCATTGCATTATATTAGAAAATCCCGCGTACGCAAATAGCTAAAAGGTATTAATAAAATACGTAATTTTATTTTACGAAATGACTCCGATAAAATGTTATAAATAAACTGTTGAGATACAAAATATGTCATTAAAACACTTTTTTTTTATCAATATATCTTTAGGAAGAAAAATGAGCTGTCTTTAAAATAGCAGAGGTCTGACAGGAGCCTGTCACCATAGTAGAAGGTCTGTGAGGATGGCGAGACTTCAGCAGAAAAATAACACTAAGTCCATGTCTTACCCGGGGTTCGAACCTAGATCCCTTTGATCAGTAGCCAAGCATGCTAATGGAAAAGATTTATTGAAGCAAAATAACTAAGTCAGAGTTAGTAAAAACAAAGGCGAGTCATATAATTCAAATGAGTTTGGCGAAGTCATACTATATCGCAGGCTATGGCAGTTGAAGTACAATGTTTTAAAGCGAATTTGCGAATATTATTGTCAAGAGCTATCGTCTCAGTGTCAAGTGATCTTGACTACTGATCTAAGGACCCGGGATACGGTACGAATGCAGTTTTCATGTGTTACCTTTCTGCTTTCTCGACTTCTTCACAGATATTCTCTATGGCGTATTCTACTGATAGTCACTTGTTACACCTCTGTGGTAAGTTGTTGCTTGAAGACTAGTTTATTTTTTCTACATTATTAAGAGCAAATAATGCACACTTTAGCATATTGATGGCATTAATGACAATCTCTATTAAAATTAAGATATCACTTAAGACAGAATGCGCTTTTGAAATCTTTGTACTAATGTACATCAAAGTTGCAATAAAAGGGAAATCCTAACTTGTGTCGGTTGTATCTCCTCCCCCCCACCAACCCACACTTAGAGTCTTCTACTACACATTGCATGCAACCTGTTTGCAAATTTGGCATCAACAAAACAGAATATGTATTCTTTCGTGGCTAACGGTTCGGAGGGCAGAAATACGTGGATCCATTACGCTTTTATGTATCTATTATTAATAATAAAAATAAATTACTCCTCAAGCAGCTGCTTGACAAGTCTGATAGGAGCCTATCAGTATAATACGCCATAGAGAAGATCTGTTAAGAAGGCTAGACCTTAAAAGAATAGACCTTAACAGAAAGACATCAATGCCTTATCCAGGGTTCGAACTCGGGTCCCGCTGATCAGCAGTCAAGCATGCTCCACTCGGCCACAGTATGTTACACCCTGTTGCGTCAATGTATATGTATGAAGTAATATACAGGTAGATACATGTATATTTAACACATATGACACCAAAGGATAGATCACTTGCTAAAAGTTAATTGACTTTGAACTAACCAATTCTACTGGTAATTTTAGCACTATTTCCTCCTTATATGATGTAATGTTTATTCAAATGCATTATACCCCTTTGATTACCCCTGAATTAATTCACAATAAGCAGTTATACAGCAAACTTAAATGCTAGGTCTCGGCATAGGCTCTGCATTCAATATAAATTACTTCGGTAAAAACGTTCACTCATATAGGGAACATCGCGCACATAAGCATCTTCATATTTTCTATCAATTATAAAAACAAGTACTCATAATTGCCGACTGGCCTGACTACATTTCTCCCTTTGAATTGCTGAAAGCATGACAAGAGTTAAGGAAGTTACATTCTTAATTTCTTAAGCTCTCCTTTAAGTGTCACTGTTTGCATTAATTTAAAAACGTCATACAAAATGTCCACATTATTGCTGCACAACTTTTAATACGAATTTTTTTCAACATTTTTAAACAACGAACTTGAGTAATAATAAACTATGTTACATAATTAAAATGACGATAATCCTTTGAAGATAAAACATTTGAAATAAAGTAAGATAATACAATAGGTTTGCAGCGAATGGAGTGCGGATTCGACCTTTCGCGGATACGTTTTGTGAGGTAGTTCGGCTACAGAGAGTCAGAGACACGACTTTTCGCGAAACACACAAGGCATTGCTATACAAAATAGTCCTTGAATAAATTTTCATTCAATAACCATCAGTTATATTTTGTAATATAATTGTAAATTTTGAGTATCTTAATATTGGATAAAATATTAGTAAGATTCATATAAAACTTGTGTTATTTACTATACATAAAATATGAAAAAATATTTTCCAATTTTAGTTGAGAAATATGACAGTCACGGATGGAAAACGGGGCTGTATCTTACTGTTATTATATTACGATACAAAAAATATTTCTTATTCATCACGCCACGTACCAACAGAGGTAAATTATTCGTATTCGCTTGAAGGAAGATAAAGCGTCGATTTACCTACTCGACAAGATTGCCGACGCCTTATCTTCCTTTGAAGTGCATACGAACTCAATGACTGATTTGTACCATCGATATATTTTAGGATTATTTTCTACTCTTTAGGACACTCTAGTTAGATAGGTGTTTGTTAAATTTTTTAATTTATTTTTTTTGCTATCTGTTTCGGCTTACTCTACACTAAAATATATATATATTTTTAAATAAATAGTAATATTAAAAATGAATTATACCTATATAGTTATTGCCTGCAATGCAAAGAGCAATATTATTCCACAGCTATTAATTAAAGTCGACCCCCGTGAAATCCCCCCACACATTTTATCATGGGGGAATAGTGTGGGCGAATTTCGAAATAGTGTACGACCGTCATTATACAAGCTTTCATTTGACACCTAACTCGTAACTGTACGCCCTGGCGTTCCAATGATATGGGAAAACGACTATTTCCGATTTTTTAGGGGAGAGGCGAGCACAGGGGGTCATTTTTTTTTATAACCTACGACACTCCCTGCGTCACACGCTTTCATTCGAAACAAAGCTCGTTATTTTCCGCACTCGCGTTTAGGAGATATAGAGGAACAATCATTTTCACATTGACACCCTTTTTTAGGCGGAAAGAAAGCACGGGGGATCAATTTTTCATAGTCTACGACACTCCTCGTCTTACAAGCTTTCATTGAACACATAGCTCGTTACTTTCTGCACTCGCATTCAGGAAATATAGGGGAACAATCATTTTCACGTTAGGGGGGAAGGGGGCACGTAAGGAGGGGAGGGTTGGTTGTTTTACCTCTGAGCGGCACTTTTTTGCACACCATGGGCTAAATGGCCAGGTCACATGGACCCCGAAGGCTCAGAGAAGGTTGGGGGAGGGGACCCACTGGAACAGCTGTTGGGAAACAGATGGTAGCCTCAAGTCAAGGCCATCCAGCGTGTTCTTTAACGTGTACAGGGTATGGCTCTCCCATACACGGGGCCACGGCTTAACGTCCCATCCGACGGACGGCGGCCTTTCCAAGCCCATCGGTGTCCCCTACTGACCGAGGGCAGGGCGGGGAAACGTAAGGAGGGAAGAAAGCACGGGGGTCAATTTTTCGTAGCCTACGACATTCCCCGCGTCAGTAGCTTTCATTCGACGTATAGCTTGTAACGCGTTCTTTGTTGTCTCTGCGAGATCTAACCGTACTTTCTGACATTTCTTTCACTCTATAGTAAACATTATGTCCAGGAAAAAAAGTTTACTCTTTCTTAAACTGTTAATATTACTTGCCTTTGCTAATCATAGGCGTAGTAGTAAAAAAATATCGCACTAAATGGGTCGCGAGATTTTTAATGATAGAAAAAGATCAGGCGATTTTCACAATTTAATCCTTAATATTCAAGAGGCTGACATTGTTACAAAATCTTTTTTGTGTATGACACCTGCCGAATTTAAAGAGATTTTGGCTATTGTTTTTTGTTGTTTATCTAAAGAGGTTTTGGCTATTTAGAACAAAGGACACGAAATTGTGGAAATCAATTTCTGCAGCTGAAAGATTGGCGCTAACAAACAAGGCAAGATGCATTTAGAATTGTTCTTAGCTCGTTTTCCGAAATAGCTAACGTTTTTACTTTGTGGTCTGTTTGTAGACGGTCAACTGTTTTTATTTGTAGAGGTAAATTAAAAATTCCTTTTGGGTCTAAGATTGATGAACTATTACGATGATTGGCACTTTTTCAAATCACCCAAAAGTTTTAATGGCGCTCTCTAATAAACGATGGAAATTTTTGAAAACTGAAAAATTTTAAATATAAGGCTGAATATTTTGGTGGTGGAATACGAATGCCATGAGGTTTGCATTGATAACAATGAGTTGATTATGAGGTGGGGGGGATTTTTGCTTTAAAAGATAATTAGAAAAAATTGTTCTACAATTACTGATGAAATATTATGATTGACGTTTACAAATCCTCAAGTAGTTTTATTATATTTAGACAACGTTAAATTTGCAAAATGCGAAACTTTAAATGAATATTGCAAGCGACCTCTTTATGTGGAAATTCAAAATTTCGACTATAGAATGTCAAGAGATATTGCACTAACAACAACGACTGACATTTCTTTTGAAGTAAGCAATCCATCAGATCAGATTGTTTGGAAAAAATAATTGAAGGGTAAAGGTCAAACAAGAACACCGATCTATTTTCAAAAAATTATTATCTAGCACTTTCTCCTCCATATCATTTTAATGGGATTTTAAATAGGATTACTATAATACAATATAGGTAAATTATTTTCTTTTAAAAGTTTTCTAAAGGTCCACACCAATCCAGGTTCTCTACTTTCCAATTCCATAAATATTTATAAATCTATTTCAAGTTTCAGATATTAAGCATAGGTAATCAGAGAAACATACTGCTTATATTTGAGTCAGCAATAATTTAATAATGCACGATAATACATTAAAATCATCATACCAAAATATTACTCATATACGATATTACGGAATGCATTGTCTTCCGTTTCGTTCCTTTGTGTAAATAATCAATCTCCTTATCATCAAGTGGAACAGCTAAAGTTAAAAATTTCGCTTTATGCTAGGCAGCGTAGTTAAAAGGGAAGGGGGGGGGGAGAATTGCCCAAATTGTTACATTTTAAATTTTATGTGCATTTTTGCATTTTTACAATTTTTCACTACTCCTAGAAAAAATCCTACTCCCAAACATATTTCCAAAACTATATGTGTGGTTTACAAGAGAAAAACTCACTTAATGTTAAAGATATATATACGCAGATATTCCGTTAGTGAAAAATCTCTAAATGCTCACTGTCAACTTTCGCCCCGCTGTTGTGGCAACGTTATTCGTCAGCGGCTATTTGATTGGCTCTTGCTTGCGAGAATAGAAATAGAACCGACCCGTGCGGTGGTCAGCGCAGAGGAAGTGACACCTTACTACCGACTCCAGAAGATGCGCAGTCTTCGAAAACTGGTCCTTGCGGAGCGGCTAATGTTTAAAAAAAGTTTATTTCTCTACAACCTGACAAAGAATGGTTCCGTTTTAACATGTTTCTGAGGAAATAAACCAGAAAGCCCGTATAGTCCGTGCTGTAAAAGGCATCACGTCTCAAATGTGTGCCAACGATTTACGGGCATCTGAATACAGGATGGACATTGTAAGAGAGACAAATGGTGCTCAGATTGAAGTGCAGTAAACTTTTTGAATTTCCTTTTCATATGGTGAAAACTGTATTTTCCAATTTTTTTTTTATTTCCTCATGAAACATGTTAGAAATGTATCCATTCGTTCTCGGACACCCTGTATAACCTTGCAGATCGCGGCTTCAAGGAAAACTTTAGGAATGTTATCCTCTTGATTGGTGAGGGCCTACCGTATCATTAAATGGCATAAATAAAAATATGAAAATTAATTTTAGACAAACTTTACGATTTCATTTCCCCACAAACTCACTGGAGATAAGGGAAAAGTTTATTACGTACATAAACAAAAATATTTTATATTGATAGCATGGAGAAACAACAAAGTTACTGTCATGCACAGTTAAGCATTGTTTTTGTCATATTTTAAAGAAAATCAGGTAATGTTCAATTTTGTCCTATACAGCCATTTTATTTTAAAGCAAAAACATCTCCGTAAAACATTTTCTCTACATTTGGCACAACCCTATCTCAGAACCTCAATACAAGATGACTAAGCTTTCAACGTAGTCATTCAAAAAAATTATTTTCATTCTGTGGCAAAAAATACTAAAAAGTAATCCAGAACCAATTTGTCGATCAGCTTTGCATACGCCATTTATGGCTCGTTTATTTTGGTTTTAACAAATATAGATAAGTTTTTGATTAAACAGAAAAAGTTAAATGAAGAATCAGTGGCAGAAAGTAGCAACAAAATAATTTATAAATTTCCTTTTATATGCAATATCATCCTAAATTTCGCAGCACACACCGCAAGCACCAATGGTTTACTCAATACCGTTTTTTTCAATGCAAAGTGGTACACGAGCGAACAATGAACACGAGTACGCACGAGAGAATCAGGAGGGCGGTGGTGGCAGAGCGGACAGCTACAGCGTCACAAATTCGATCCTCTGTCGTACCAAGGGTGTCTACAAGAACGATATGCAATCGTCTTTTGGAAGCAGGACTGCTGGCACGGTTACCGCTGTCACCTCACTTTCGAGCATGTTTGCAGTGGTGTTCATTGGAGTGAAGAATGTCAATCTGTGGTCTTCAGTGATGAAAGCCGATTCTGCTTAGGAGCTCTCTCTGATGGTCGTTTACACGTCTGAAGGTGACAAGGTGAGCGGCTTCTTCCATCGTGCATCCATCAGCAACACACAGGGCCAACATGGTGTGGGGAGCGATTAGCTATCACTCTCTTATGTGTCTGGTGTTTGTACAGGATATTGTTATGCCTCAATTATTCTTTCAGCCTAACGAACAAAATTAAACTAAATCCAAATTCTTCCTACGCATAGCATCCGCCCAAGAAACATCTGCTTTTCTCCTCAAGAGGAGCTGGGAGATGACACGGCCGCTGCGCACAAGACATAGGACCCCCACATGCACGAAGCAACAAGAACCCCATAAATTCACCTCTCTTGACACCAGAGAGCGGACGATTGCAGAACACTTCGCTATGTCTCACTCTTGAGTGCCAAGATACTGCTGGACACGTGTGGCGTGAGTTCAGCTTGAAGGTCAGATCGCCGACCCCTCCTGGTCACCTGACACCGCTGCCCAACCCATGAGAATGACTCCGGTCAGGAGATCATGGGAAGTTTCAGACACCAACCGGGCAACCACATGAATCAACAGAGTGGTAATAGCAGTATAAAACGGGGGATGAACAAAGGAGCAAGAGAGATGCCCAAACACACTCAGAGAGAAACAGAGATTACTGACTTAGAGACTACTTAGAGCCCGGTTATGACACAAGGGTCCTTGTGCACGCCGGAGATCTGCAGATGAGACAGGGCCGCTAGAAAGGTGACAGAAGATATTCCTGCACTAAAGAATCATCGATTGTGAGACGACTGTGAGATCCCTTATACCTACCAAGCCTAATGAAGTGACCTATAGACCAAGAGTAACGGCGAACGACTTCGAGCCGCCCCCTTCCATCTTCGCCGAAGGAAGAGGAAGATGATGCTATAGCTGTCACCCAATGACGGACGGATATCAGGAGTGGGCTCCCCTGGAAGAACTCTCCTAATATGAGGTACAAAGAATCACCCTTTTTCTCTGTTTAAAAGTGTCGCACGCCTAAATTAGACGATGTTAAATTAAGTTTAGGCAGTGTTTTCAAATAGCGAATTAGTGTGCTTTAAAGTAACCAAAATTATGGCAAATTATCCCATCGTCAAATTGAGTATTAAATGTTATATTTATGTAAAACCAGAATGAATATCGAATCTATTCACAAAATTCTTACACCTCCTCCACCAAGGGGAGGGATTGGGTTTATATGCGCTTCTCTTCCCTAACAGATATGACTATTATCAGTTGAAGAGAACAGAACACGATCACATTTGTACTGCGTAACAGTACACTGAATGGCAAGACGTACGTCAGCGACATCGTATAGCCGGCCGTCCTGCCATATTTGAGTGTAATTCCAAATGCGATATTCCAGCAGGATAATGACTGCCCACACTCCGCCCAGGCAACTCAACTGCTCTTCAGGCAGTGCACCAACTCCCTTGGCCAGCACGCTCTCTGGATTTGTCTCTAATGGAGCATGTCTGGAACTGGATCGGACAGACTCTTCCACAGACCGCAGCAGGCAACGACCATCGCTGAATTATGCGTCCAAGTTGAAAGCGCATGGAATGGTATCCCCCAGCGTGATATCCAGAATTTGTACGACCGATTGCATGCCAGATTGGAAGCTTGTATTGCTGCTCGTGGAGATTCAACACCTTATTAAAATGTACCTTCTGTAAAATGTAATACTCATTAAAAGGTACAATAAACATTGAATCACTTCACACGTGTGATCACTGTCCTTCCTCAACAAGTTGTTTCTACTAAATAAATCTCACAAATTATGCTTCAATTGTTAATGGTGTTCTTTTTTTCAATTTCCCACCAGTGTATATTTTTCAACAGTAAACAATACAAAACTATATACTATAACGGAAGCTATAATCTCCAACAAAACTATAAAACCTAAATACTTTCAAACGGATGCGATGAACAAATTTCCAAAAGAAAGGTAAATCTAAATAACTGATTTTACTATTTCCCTAGACTCGAAATCTCTTTTGGCTTGTTTTTTCGTATTTTGTCAGTGATCCACGGATGTTGGATTACTGGTATAACTAATGTTAGTTTCCTTCCCAGTCATTGTAACAAATGTGAATGCCTTAATCATGCAAGTTAAAGGGAAATGGTGTTTGTAAACATACGAAGGAGTTAAGCTGGGTTTGCAACATTATAAATTCGAGATAAACCAGTTTTTTAGTCAGATTGCCTAACAGAGAAAAACATTCCATACCTACATGGAGCTGGTTCACCCTTTATCCTGTTACTGTTGTGAGAAACCTGCATAACAACTCTATTTCGACACCACTTTGCATTTGAAATCGAAATATAGACACATAAACAAGGAAATAGTGTCATAACAGGTGAAAAAAGTACGATATTCCTAACCGTTTGCGATCCCATTGAGCTTGACACGCTATCAGCAGGTTCTCAGATCGATTCAAAGGCGGGTGAAACCTCCATTTTTATGTTAACTCTCAGCTTCTTTACCTTGAAGACAACTCTGGTACAGAGTACAGCGTACGTCCTCGTTATCTAAAGGTGTTTATCAAAATAATAGAAACGTCGATGGCGACTGGAGTACACGTAATGCGCCGTATGCGTATCACAGGGATGACATCATCCGCAATGTGAGGGTATATAAAGGGGAGAAGTACGATGTCGGCTGTCAGGTAGCAGTGCAATAGGCGCAAATGAAACAGTTATTGTGGTTAATTGTCGACAATGTCAGATTTCAGTTAGCTCCAAAATGGCATGATCATTAGTGCACGTCTTGCAGGAGCTTCAGTAACTAGAACGGCGGATATAGTAGGTGAACAACGGAAATAGTAGGTGTATCGAAGATTATGACTACTTATCAAAAAGGACATGGCGTTGCCTCCAAACTTACAAATTGTGGACGCCATATGAAGTTGTTAGATAGGAATAGGCGAACATTGGCACGGATTGTACAATGGAGGCACAAGACCACGACATCGCAAATCGCAGCAGAGTTGAGCACCAGTCGGAATGATCCCGATTCCGTCATAACAATTCGTCGGGAATTTCATCGTGCCAGTATTTATGGCCGTGCTGCAATCCACAAATCTGATTATCAAATCAATGCAACAAAACATGTAAGGTGGTGAAAAGCGCATAAAAACTGGGAGGCTACAGACTGACAACGTGTCATCTGGACTGATGAATCGTGCTACACATTGTTTACAACCACTGGTAGAGTGTACGTCTGGCGAAAACCTGCAGAAACGTATCACCCTCAAGGTAAATATATATAAGGTGAAGTAATACACTGGCGAAAATTGGAAAAAGAAGAAAAAAGAACACCCAGAAAGAATTCCTTTTTGAACGTTATATTATAATATGCTAAGAATTAAGGGCAGCAGAAACCGAGATCCAAGATTGAGTCATTGGATGAAATAATGACGTCACTGAGGACAACAACGGGAAGACAACATGCAAATGCACGCACAAGGCTCCGTTTTAACAAGGTCATTCGAATGTCGTTGGGAGGGCGTGCCCCATGTCGACACAGTGGGGAGACCTCCGCTAATGTACGTTCTTTCATGTCTTCCTTTGCTCTTCTGTACGTTCTTTCATGTCTTTCTTTGCTCTTCGTGGGACGGGGATGACTCAGTCGGTAGCGCGCTAGGCTCGTAATCTGTAGTTCCCAGGTTCGAGTCCCAGCTGGATCAGCGTTGAGATTTCATCATTATCATCCTAAACCAGCCATGGGCTAAGGAGGTCCAACCAGACCGTGCAATTTAGTTCTCCAAGCAAGTCTGTCCTGAGCTACATCTACTGCATCTGGCCACTGCACACCAATTCTAACAAGGTCCTGTTTGATATTGTCTGCACACCGCATCCTAGGTCTCCCCTTCTTTCTGAGGCCTTTAGGCACACTGTTCATAACCATATTCGCCAATCTATAATTATCATACGGGCAACATGGCCAAACCAACGGAGTCTCTCTCTGCACAATATGCTGCTTCAAGGAGGTTGCCAACTCCTTTGCCTAACCTCATCATTAGTTACAAAGTTCAACCACCTAATGCCCAAGTTACTGCGTAAGCATCTGGAATCAAAAGCATCTAGTTTCCTGTTATCTTGTTTACAAAGTGTCCAAGTTTCACTACCATAACTAACCCTAGAAAGAACCAAACTATTATACAGCCTAATTTTAGTCTTTAGGTGAATACGACTATTTCTCCACACTCTCCATAGATTCTTAAAAGTCCCGGCAGCAATCCCTATCCGTCTGTTAATCTCATGCCGCACATCACCAGTATCTGTTACATAGCTCCCAAGATAATTAAACTGTGACACCTGCTCGAGACTGCAACCATTCAGATTAACTGAATCACAGCCTGCCTGACCAATTTTCATCACTTTAGTTTTCTCTCTGTTTATAATCAAACCTACTCTACTACCAGTCTCATCAACAGCTCGAATGAAAGAGTTCATCTCATCAACATCATTTGCCAAAAGGGCTAAATCATCAGTATAATCTAAATCAGAAATTTTCGTATCTCCAGCCCATTTAAGGCCAAAATCTTTAATTGAAGTGAATTTTGCATAACATAATCAATAACCAAGCTAAAGAGAAAAGGAGACAAAATGCACCCTTGTCGAACACCAGAAGTAATGCTAAACCATTTGCTACAAGCCTTACCAACTCTCACACACGACTCAATGTTACTATAAAGAGCTTTCATTATGTTAACTAACTTGTCTGGTATACCATATGATTTCACAATCAACCACAAATTATGACGATCAACAGAGTCGAAAGCCTTTTTGAAATCAACAAAAGCTAGCAACTGAAGATTTCTGAAACTCTTAAACATTTCTCAAGAATCTGCCTAAGTCAAAATATCTGATCCACACATCCCCTTCCACTTCTGAATCCACATTGCTCATCACGCAATTGCCTGTCAACCAGATTCTTAATTCTATTAAGCACTTGCAGAGAACTTTCCCTGCATCAGAGAGTAGGCTGATACCCCTATAGTTATCATAAGAACTGCGATCACATTTTTTGAAAATAGGGGTAACAATAGCTCTGGTAAAATTCTTAGGAACCATGCCTTTATATCATAAAAGGTATTCAGAATTTCAGTCATCCAAGCGGTAACCGAAACATTCCCAGCTCTAAACATTTCCGTTGCAATTTCATCTACCCCTGGAGATTTATTAAGTTTAAGTTTAGAAATATGTTACCTAGAATGCTTTTATTATCGCAATTATAGCAAAGAGAAATGTGTGCAAAGTTCTTCACTGCCCATCCAAAAATTACTCGACTACTCAAGACTTCGCAATGTCAGATGAATAATCACAAATAATATAGGACGTGCAAAATATTCGTGTGTTTTACTTCTCTAAAATACTGTTACAGTCAAAATATACAAAAACTCTTTGTAGAAAATATTTGCCCCAACACATATTCTTCTACCGAGCGATTATATTTATCCTTTTAATAGTGTATTTGAGGCTGTTAACGTATGGCTTTTTTCCTCAACAGAATTTCTCAAAAACCAGAAAAACCAAATCTCTTTTTTCTACATCTCACGCTATCCACGCAAATGTTTCTCACTCACTGGGCACCTGCCACACTGTTCACTACATGGATAACCAGTCCCTTTGCAAAGGTCATTATTTTTATATATAGTTAAAAATATTCCTAATAATTGATTAGTAAATATTTCAATATCAGAGTTATGAACTGCCAGAAAAGTTTGGTTACATTGCGGAAACATTTTCGTCATCTACCCTTTTTGATATATGTCATGCCCAAGACTTCATAGGCTTCGGGACGACGTTAGATTAGGCTCCAGTTTAAGTGACATTTTCGACTGCCTCCATTGTTGTGTCCAGTTCAACGAAGAGGAACTCGGCCGCAGGCCCCGAACTTTCCAGATTGAGTCTGGAACCCTAGATGGCAGAGGAACTACGTGACATACCTGGTAAATAACGTTGACTGGAGGGGAGCTGAGATTCGCACCTCGGCTACTCTGGCCAATCCCGTACAGCCACACATGAGGGTAGGTGACCTCCACAAGGAGGGCCAGCGAAAAAAGACAAGAATGAATTTGGCGAAAACAGAGTCTCTTCTTCTCGTCCGGACTGTGTGGTCGGCAGCAATGGTCCTCTCCAGTTAGCAGAATCCCGAAGTGTGAACAGTGTATATGTGTGGGGGAAGCGCTAAGCATCCCGGGCTCCCAGCAACTTGGAGCGCAGCGGCCCAGTGATTGCCCTTCCCGAGGGTCTTCTAACTTGCCGAGGTAAGGGGGTACTGTAATGCAACTGGCTCTGCTTTTCTTTTGCATTTGAATGTATTTCTGTGAACGGCCGTCACGGTACCTGAGTGGAACCGTCTTAACTATTAAGGACTGTTAGAGTCACGAGCAAGTAGCTCTGCATTATGAACTGTTGATTAATGACTGTTGAGTAATAAACTTGCAAAGTTTCCTTAATTGAAAAGGGCCATACTAGAGGCATTGTTGAATCTGTCCCAAAAGTGGGAACCACATATGTGTAGAATGTTTGATGTGTAGAATGTTTGCTAATAAACGTGATTTTATTGTTAACTGAAAAATTATCTCAGTTCTCATTGTTGCAAATGTCTGTTAACTTGGTTGTGGGTCCAGGAATTTGTATTGATTTTTGCAGCAAAGAACGCATCACGGCCCAAAAGTTGTGCCGCCCTAAAAATACTCTAGGGGGGTCCATAACATATACAACATGGGTGGGGGGAGGGTAAAATTAAACAGTAGGGTATTTTAAAAATATGTTTGGGGAGATTGATTTTTGAAAAAGATTAAAACATAGGTAATCAATAAGTAAATGTTAAAAAAAGACTAACTAATAAGTAAATAAAAATAAGTGGTTCATTTTACATCAATGCTTAATAGTTTGCTAAATATTTCAAAAGCATAAAAATGCAAAATAATTTTTGAAACGTATATATAGTGTTGACCCCCAAACAATTGTTGATATGTAAAAAGCTGATATATTGTAAACGGACCTGATATACTGCTAAGGGACCTGGTCCTGCTATCCTCTCAGACCTTCTACTCTGGCAAATAAACTGAAAGGTTCCTGTCAAACCTCTGTGGCAAGCAGCTGCTTGAGGGGTATTTATAAAAAAAAAAGAGTAAAAACGCATAAACGTTGAACCCCCAAACCTCCCTTTAAATATGCCTCTGAAATCAAATGCTGAGAGCATATGTATCCGTTATTGCTGCCGCATATCGAAGATCAACAACCATACTCTCAGAAGATAGGAATTTTCACCGACAATAGAATTATTTACCCATTTGGAAGGAGATAGGAGAAAACCGAATCTGTTCCAAAACTCTTACTTCACTCGTAGCAAACTGCAATATTTTTTTCCCCATTAGTCGTTTCTTGGGAAATACATTCGAAAAAGTGAAAGACGCTGTCTAATAATTTTTAGGTAAACCCACGTTTATACAATTACGTAAATTATTTTAATCAAGTGTTAGGTAAAAACACATGGCTTCTGAAATGCCTTTGGGGGGGGGGGGGTTTAAATGTATACAGTGAAAAGGAGAGTTTTTGACTTTTTTTGCCTCGCCATGCTTTACATGCCTTTCTTGGTATAATTCACTTCTCTTTGAGCAGTTCGCAGCACTTTTTTATTGTTTTAGTGCCCACTGCCTCTGTATATTTTACACAATATACAGTTATGGGAAAAAGTCCTTCACTATCCATCCAAAAATTACAATTATGAATTTAAACAGCAGAAGCACATTTGTGTGGAATAAACAGCAAAGTACAATATTATATTTCAATGAATGCAGAATTTAATAGCCAGGGCATTGCCGTCCGTCGGATGCGACATTAAGCAGTGGCCCCGTGTGCGGGAGAGCCAATGCCCTGTGCACGTTCAACAATAAGCTGGATGGCCTTGACAGGATGCTACCATCTGTCTCCTAGCAGCTGTCCAGTGAGTCCCCTTCCTCAACCTTCTCTGAGCTCTCCTCGCGTCCTTATGACCTGGCCATGTGGTCAGTCAAAAGGACCATCTAACAATATGGTATCGAATACGATACCAATTTATATCCAGCATTTTATAGATAAATGAAATCGAATCTAATTCGAGCATAAAACAACAGTTAATCAGTTATATTATAAGAATAATGGCTATCAAATATGTGAATATTATCGAAAGCAAGTTATCATCAGACTTGCTTCCGCAAGAACATTCAATTGAGTCACGCTCTTAATAAACTATAAAAAAAATGGAATAAAATTAAAAAACATACATCCAGAAAACACTATAATTTGAATCTTATCGGGATGAAAAGGTAAAGCTGCTTAAAAGAATCGATTATTCGAGCTACACGACATGGATCACCTCGGGTAATCGAATTCTCAGTAAATAAGGTATTTCAATTACGTACTGTAGACCTTCGAGGTAAATGTACACGAGGAATTCTAAACGTTTTATATATAAAATACTTTATGTTTTAAATTCATATCAATTTGTACTGTACAAAGAGAATAAATGAAGTTGCACTTGTGTCATTTTGGAAAAGCCTGTAGTAGTGGATTTGCCGTCTCCTTTTACCACAAATTGGCAACTGGTATTAAAATTTAAGATAGCACCAAATTTAAAGCTTTCTGAAGAATCTTATGATGAAGACCAAAAATAGCAATTCCTTAAGCGGGACTACATTTTTAAGTTGTAAGTATAAAAATGAACTTTAAGTAATTTTAATATCTCTAATAAGTGAGATTCCAGTTGTACTATCATTATTCTGGTATTGTCGGTATGGAATTTGATAGTATGATATCACTGAAAGCTTAAATTGCTTATTGAGTCATTAATTAAGAATGCACGAGTAAAATTTGATGTTTTTAGTTTCCAGGATAAAGAGAATAAGAAAAATAACATTTTTAATTATCATAGAGAAAAGGGTTTACTACTACTGACCGAATTAGAAGCAAGTGAAATTGCCACATAGGCCGATGTAAACCTAATTAAGATATGAATCTGTATATCTATGTAATACGATAAAAGGAAACTGTAACTATGTTACAAATTATGAGAACTGTAATCACACTTATGATCACTGGGGTTAATTATCCCATTTATTTTAAAAACGATATTTAACTTTTTTTACACTTTAAAAAGCATATAATTTTAAAAGATAAAGTTAATTATGGTTATTTCAATTCTTTCGTTACCGCTCCCGTAAGGGAGGAGCATAAACTATGGAAAGAGCTTCAATTTATGAACTTAGCACACAATTTAAATCTATAGTAATTATGCGTACAAACAATATGATACATGTCAATGATGCATAAGGTTGTTGAACTGCAACATGGTTCGTTTTTTAAGGAACTACGTACTTGACGCTAACCAAGAAGGTTCATGTTTTCAATACTGCTTTTTGCTGTGACGCCCTGGCCACATGCCAGATTGCACTGATTTAGAGAGCTTGTAGTAGACTCCAGCCCAGTATCCGTGATGGTGCAATGGGCTTGGAATGCTATGGGTTTTTACTTTATAATAATGAAACCTGATAAAAATATTAATAGAATAGGTTTACATTCAGCCTATGTGATAAAAATACTAAGGCAGCTCAATAGCTTCTTGCAAAATTTCTTTTAACATTTAATAAACCAAACAAGCTGCATAACAACAATCACATTATCCATACAATTTTGGAATATATATATATCACAATAACGTAAAATAGCAAAAATCGACTTAAATCTGAAATGTAATACTAATTGTATAAGTTCAAGTAAGAAAAATATTAAGCAATATTTTTAAGTTTGCGGCACACTATTATCTTGCTTGCTCATAATTGGCGAAACACCGCGATATTTAAGGTATGGCGGCATGCAAACAGAAGTACTCTTCGCTCTTTCCTTAAAGAATTTCGTCACACACTATTTTAGTTTATAGTTCATAAAATTGTAGTTCAAATTCGGTAAAAGGCATGAATGTTTACGATCATCTCCTACAGAAATGACTAATTTCACGTTTTATGAGATTGGAACTTCGATACAAAGTTGCAAGGTCTGAAAACAACAAGTTAATTATTACTGAGCAGCCAACGGCAATAAGACCAAAAACTCCCCAACAAAAAAATAAATTTATAAGCGTATTCGTTTTTAAAAGAACTCGGAAAATACTATTCACTAATGTTAAAATTACATTTAACAGATTTTATATAACAGATAATGGTCGTCCCGTGGCCGCGTGGTGAGCACGCTAGGCTACTGATCTAAAGGACCTGGGTTCGAACCTCAGGTAAAGCATGGATGTGTGTGTGTGTGTTGTTTTTCTGTTGAGGTCCCACCATCCTCACAGACCTTCTACTATGGCTCCTGTCAGACCCCTGTGGCAAGCAGCTGCTTGAGGGGGTATTTATTAATTTATTTTAATGTTAAAGTATGCTAACTTCATGACCCATATCTATTTCTATACAGGATATAATGCGAAATGCAAAAAAAAAATCTTGCTTGCAAGATAATTTTCTATCCTTATATAATTCCCCCCTATAATTTTTAATGAATATAATTATAGAACATTTTCCTTCCACCCATGCCGCATTTTACTGTGATACGAGTACACACCCAGGGGAAAAAAAATCTACTGCTGCACACCAACTACTGTAACGCATTTAACACAATAGGTAATGCTTAAATAATAAATCATAAATACGGGACCTGGGTTCGAGCCTCGGGTAAGGCATGGATGTATGTGACGTTTTACTGCTGAAGACCTGCCATCCTCACAGACCTTCTGCTCTGACATATAAACTGATAGGCTCCTGTCAGACCTCTGTGGCAAGCAGCTGCTTGAGGGGGTATTTATTTATTTATTATTATTTTAAATTAGATTATCGCATTTTTGTCACGCTGAAATTATTAACCGATTTTAAGTATTATGATTTTTTTTTTGAGAGACATGAATTACAAAATGGTTTGTTTTTGGAATACTTGAAAAATAGATTAAAATATAATGTTGCAATCAGAGCTCGTTTAAGAGGGAGCTGGTCCATCTAAATACCCAAGTGAGTACATCCCAATGGTCAAGTGTTTTAAAGAGAGGAGACCCTAATATCAGCCCTCCACTTAAAAATAAGAGTCAAATCGTAACCAACTCTGAATACATATACCAGTTTCTTTCATGTGTATAAAAGCTATAAAATTATTCTAAAAGTATTCAAATGTGCAACTCAGATTCGAAGTTTATCAAACTTCTAAGCTGCGGTATAACAAATATCATTCATATATAAATATGTATTTAGTTATGGAAGAAAACCAAACCCTCATGGAGATCTCCATATGTACAGCACTGGCCAGAACAGAAAAAAATTAATGATAGTCTGCATGCAGAAAATTTATTTTAAAAAACACGTCTACTAATAGAGGAATTACTTTGGAGTTCAATGTAGAGCTTATAAGATCCAAAAATCTGTGCTGCAAAATCATTAAAGGTATTCAACAAATAACTAATAATGGATTGCTATTTAAATGACCTTGAGATTTAAGTTATTCTACTTATGACCTGAGCACTGCACAATGAGTAAATGAAACTTCGAAACAGTATGGGTTGGGTAAGGAGAATTACTAACGGCAAAGGAGCTCCCACCAAAGTCGAATGACCTTGAACACTTAAAATTTATTAGCAGTGCAGCCAGAGTTCTAGAAATAGGTTCTAGCTGCCAGTGAGGTTTTACACTGAGCAGTCTCTCTTGTTCATCACTCTAAATAAAAATTCATTTAGTAAAAAAACTTGAGTGGTTTTAATTTTTGCAAAATAAGCGCATTTTTCAATATTCCCCTTTTCTTTCTTTTTAATACTTGCTATTTGCACTACTTACTTGCACAAATTAATTAATGTTGCAGGCGTACTACTAAACCAAATAAGTTTCACACTTACTGTTCTTATATAACAGACTTAACGTGATGCAATGTTTTAGGAAGGCAAGCCAGTTTTAAATTATAGTATTACTTTCAAAAAATTATTTGTATATATATATATAAATTACTTTTTATTTTGTCTAGCGAAATACAACAAAAGATCAAAACGCATGAAACTCTGTCTCGAAATATAGGAAGAAAATTTGATAGGATTCCAACCAGTATAATGACAGGTTGGAATCCTATCAGACTGCTTAATACATCATATTTTGCGTGAGATTCGACCTCGGGATCTCTATATTTTTACGAAATTTATACAAGAGTAACATGCTAATTAATTAACGCATCATAGGAAAATGAATGAAAACAAATAGTAATAATGCATTAAAAATATATTAGTTTTTTAATATTTATTTCAATGTTATAATGATTTTCTCCCTATATTCGGATTGTATGAAATAAACTTCCGCATTTACTGTCTTTGTATTACGTAGTCTTTTACACACAAAAAAATGTAACTTCACACTCCCGTCAAATCACACACATAACACGTGACTCCACATTACCCATCCAAAAGAAACAAATCAAGGAGCCATAGGCCACCAATAGTTATGTTTCTACATCATACTCTACACTTCGGCGTCATACGCCACTTGAGCAATGCCATCTGTTGGCTGAAAATCGAGTAAACTACACTAACCCAATTTAAAACTAGTAACACAACTAAGAAAACAGAATACAGATCTCCTACAAGCAATTTTAATCTATCTATTTGTAAAAACTTGTAAAATCCACATCCATTGTACAAATCAATAAACATTCAGAAAAAATGCCATATACTGATTGCCTCTGTGAATTAAATTAATTATGCAATTAATTAAGACATTTTTCTTCTTCAATTTATACAACTAGCTGTTTTAACATGTCCCTAAAAATATTAATTTGAATAGTGTATGCTTATACAAACAAAGCAATGATGAAAACCGCTAAACTTTCATTTAGTTGCAAAAAATGTTAACTAGAAAAGTAAATCAGTTAATTTGAAACTTTCATTCCTTTCTATTCAATTTTCCAATAGTCCCTGCCTTTATATATGTTATAGCACAAGACGGATTTGGGTGACTAAAAAACTTGTTTGAGAACCATTAGGTGGAATAATTTTATAAATAACGTTAAAGTAATGCGAATAGCCCAACTAAACGCATTTTTATGAAGTTCTGAGTGCTGATTAATCTGAATCTTTTTACAAAGTTAATTAAAAGAATAATGAAATTACTAATAAAATATTTAAGGAGCGTTTCCATTTTTTGTAAGATATGGGAAAAAAATCTATCACAGAATCATTTATAGTTTTGAAATGAAAATTTTGAGACCAAGTATTTTTAGTCCTTGATACAAAAAAGCCTTATAACTTCCAAGTATTAGTCACTTCAAGTGCAAGTCGTCAGAGGTCACGCTTCAGGAACCACCTATAGCACAAGACATCTGACGCCAGTGTATGCGGTCACTAATGTTTCCAGCAGGGAAAAGGAAAAAAAATATAATCGTTTCTTGACTAAAGAAAAATTTGGTATCACGCTAGTATGCTTGGTCAAAGATCGCGTGGTATAAGCAAATCAACCATGGTCTAATAATCTCGCTTTTATATGTACATATTGACCTCTATGTTTGTATATTCATTCGAAAAAGTACAAAAATACAGTTTTTGCTACCCCCCTCCTCCATAAGGAAAAAAATTTATCTCGCGAATGACAAGGTTGAGTAACCGAGGAGATGGCCTTGACCTCAAATGTAATATACGAAAAAGCTGAGGTAAGGGATAAGAGAATGTTAAACATTTTTAACTGTTTTATGTAAACGGTACCAATATTGCTAATTTGATAAAAAGATAACAATATTTTATATAACAGATAATTTTTAAAATAGAATGTTCTTCAAAGTAAGAATATCTGCGGATACTTAAAAGTGCCACTGTGCGAATAAAATAAAAAATCCAGAAAGTTTATATGCATCAGCTGAAGAAAAAAAAAAAACGTTAGCAGATCATGGTGTAGTGGTTAGCATAACTGGCATGTTTTCAAGAGACGTGGGTTCGAATCCCATTCACTGATAACCAATTTTTTCCAGCTTATTACTTCATAAGTTCCATGTCTACAGGACACATCCTATGATTCTTTACTACTGTGATACAAGTATTATTGTAAAATTATTTTACTAAGCCTTGCAGCCTCGTAAATAACATATTGCAAAGCTATTAATAAAGAACGACTGATTATATTTTTATATTCTCTGTATTAAGGGAAAAAATAACATTCCAAAGTGATTAATAAAGAATGGCAGATTATATTTTTGTTCTCTCTGTATTAACTGGAAATAAATTTTTCAAAGAAGAAAATGTTTGGAAACTGGTATTTGGAGTTTAAAGATTGTAGGATGGCAATAATTTTTATTCTTTCTTACAGAGTCATATTCTTCAGATTCCTTTTCATATATCGCAGAACATATAGTTAAAGATAACTGTAATCATTTCTTTAGTAATGTATTGAACTGGCTATTTTTGCACAACAAGAGAATGATAATGGATATAAATGTTGCGCTAAAGCTAAAGTAGTATGCCAGGGTTTGCAAGACTTGTAGAGTGAGTAATGCGTTGTCGTTATGAGGGCATCAACGATGCAGATTCTGTTACATGAATTCAGTTTACTGTTAAACTGGAACTGACTACTTGTGTTTTGCTGAAGCATTTTATTAGTATTTAATTTGTTCATCTTATCACATAGTGTCTAAACTAGTAGTAATATGAATAATTTTCTAGAATTCTATTATTTTTGTAACTTTAAAATTGCAGTGTTTATAAACCTCTGGATATGTATTAGACTGGAGGAAAATAAGAGTAGTGTTATGTATGGTAAAAGTGAAGTTCAGGGAGGGATGAATAAATACTTTCCAATGCATCAAATGTGTGAATAGCATTGACTAATAGTGTATCTGAACTTTACAGATGTATGGTATAAGGCAGTGGTTCTAAGCCTTTTTGGCACTACAGACTCTCTAAGAAATCTAAATCTTTCTGCTAACTCTAACTAAAATATAGATCCTCGCAACGAGGACTCTTTAAAGCCCCAAGAATGGGTTTATGTATCTGTGGATATTTCTTTGCTGTTCATTGGTTGGCTATTTTGTCATTTGAATGAAGAAATTCGATGTTCCTGAAACTTGTCATGAACAGCCAATTACAGTTTGTCATCATGTGATACCCATTGTTGTCACAACTGAATTGACACAATTCCAGCCAAAAGCAATAAAACTAGACGCGGTTAAGCGGTAAACATACTATTTCCGTTTGAGATTTCTGAAATATTAAAAGTCACCTTTGCGGACCCTGGGGATCGAGGGGCCACAAGATGGGACCCACTGGTGTAAGGTAAAGGAAATTTTCCCGAACTTTCTAATTATTTTCTTGTTATTCATTCTTTTACGAATCATAGTTTCAGATTTTGAAATGAAAAGACGTCATCGCAAAAGAAATTTTGTTTTAAAAAATGAAATTAACTCTTTTTACTGCAAGGTGAATAAACAGATATAGAAGTAATCAGAACAAATAATAAAAGGAAAAAAAAAAACTTCGACTTTGATTTCGTGCCCTTAAAATTTGAAAATCAAGGGTTGTGAAAACCTAGGAAGTATCTCATAATTGCAAATCAGACTTATGTATACCACTCTAGGTTCAAACAAACACAAAAGAAAATTCAAGTACTATTATTGCAAGAAGTGATTCATATTAATAGATTTGTTTCTTTAGTAATATATCAATCGAACTGCCTATTATAGTACGTTAATGAATCTTAAAGTAGTTGAGAATTTTAATTGTGACGTCTTTTGCTTTGGTAATACAAAAAAACATAACTAATTTTCATACAGCGATAAAACTAAGCTAATTTTCACATACCGATAAATATATATTCTAATATATTAACATATGTGTGAAACAATGGCTAATTGTAACAAATTGCATTGAAAACCATGTTTATACTTACATCATTTCATACCATTGACGACATAATCCATTCAGATTCCATGATAAAACAACTCCGCGTCCTGAGACACAATCGCTGTTTGAGTATCCAAAACAAAGGGCACCAGAGATAGAGGGAATACCTCACATGGTTACTGCATATTCACGCATATCTAAACCTACTAATCCGCGCACTATGTTAGCACACGCAACTTCACGAGCACAAAGATTGAGATGGCGATGATCGAGGCAGAAACCAACAGCTGTTGTCTTGGAACGAAACACACACAAACACACCCACCGCAACAGCAACACGGATGCTTCACCACAGAAATTACGCCGCTGCTGTTGCAGCTAACAGCACGGTTGTTACATTGGTTAACACGTGGAGTGCACACACGAGGAATTGACGTTGATGTTCAGAGGAGACGACACTACGCCTCCGTCTGGTGCAACAACGTCACTGTTGGATGCACCATTGCCGGGTATCCCAAGGACAGAGAGAGCGCCACAGAGTGAGTGATAGCACAGTTTTCTCTCTTCGTCCGTCACATGGCAACTACTGCGGCCGGTGAGGCAGCGGTTACATAGCAACAAGGTTGGACGCTTCCACTGATTCTCATTACTGGGGGAGGTCCACATACACGTGCGCCGGCTCCCGAAAAGAAACATGCACTAGTAATTACGTCCAACAACCTTCTAACCTGACATTTCTTTAGTGTAATTGGCTGCAACTCAAAAGGAACATAGAAACAATATTTAGCTCTAAAAGAGATTTATGGACTAATTTCCGATAATATGAACAGATGTGACGTGCACAATAGTTTCACTCTTAATAAAAGGAATTTTTTTCTAATCTTTCAGTATTAAGCTAATATAAGATTAAAAAAAAAAGTATAAAGTACTACATAATTTTTTGCATAGCATTGCTACTTTAACCTCAACTGGTTGAGAAATCTAAAAAGTTTCTTTTCACCAGATAAAATTATTTCGCGAGTAATATTCCTTCATTCAAATTGCTCATAAGAGTAAAATTACAAACTAAAAAAAATCAGCAAATGGATACTTGCCTTATACATTTGCTGAGTTAATTTCATTGCGGATGTTACTGTCATTTGACGAGCATTAACATTAGCATACATTTCCGAGATATTACCAAAGCTGCAATAACAAACAGTGATATTTAAAGTTCTGCTAGTTTCAATCTGAAATGGTCCATTATAAAATCTTGTCTGAAGTTCCTACTAGCACAATGGTTACAGCACCTAAAAGTAGAGAATAAATCTTTTGATCCACGCTTGGGATTAGGAATGTCCATATAGCTGGCCGAAACCTTTCAAGATAAATAAATTTCATCTAGCCCATAACAAAATTATCTTTCTACATTCTCTACTGATTGAAAGTTACATGGGTATCAGAAGCTAAATCGATTAACCCCACAAAAAATCTTACAAACACATATCTTTGTAAACAACTTCTGAATAAATTTCTCATCAAAAATATCCTATACAGTTGAATTAGGCTGTACAATGATTCAAACAAATATACCCTCTTTTTTTAACTACTAGCTTATCTGCAGGTATGACAGAACAAACAACCATACCATCCCGGGGCTCGAACCTGAATTCCGGTGGCGTTCATTTTCAGTGTCAAAGCGATACCACTGACGCAAAAATTCTGAAAATATACATTCTGAGACAATCTGACTATAGAACAGAAATATACAAAATTTTGAGTCAATTACTTTCGCATCTGACAAGCCCATATACTGCTATGCCTCCATTAAGAATTCAGATGAGAGAAGGAAGGGTGGGTTTTACCAGCAACTTCGACATATATTTCGATGGGGTGAATCTATTCAAATATATGAACCATTCAGTATATCTAATGGAGCAAGAAAATGAAGTTTAAAAGGTATCTTTTTCTATATAACCAATTAAAGCGGGAAAAAATTTATCACTGAAATCAAATTAATTTCTAAAGAATAGGGGCACAAGCAATTGGACATAACAGGTAATCGCTTTGGACAAGCTTTTTTTTATATTCTTATTGAACAAGCTTTTTTTTTTCTTACTGAATATTTTACAGTGCATAAGATACATATTTTTAATTCAATTTTATTAATATTTTGCAGTCGTTACTGAGAAATTTCATTATGGTACTCTTTTGGAGAAGAAGGGAATGGAAATTTTTTATTCAGCTCACGTCACTTCTCATAAATTTTTACTTGACATATAAATTGGGAACGGAGTTTGGAAGTAGATAAATAAAAATAATATCTCTTATTTCATTAAATCTGTATCAACATGCGAATCGAATTAAATATTATCAGAATTTCATAAACGCACAATGCCTGAAGTCATGCCATGAAACAGAGGAATTAATAAATCTTGATCTGTTTCTAAACAAAGCGGATCATTAACAAGAAGGGGGCTTGCAAATTATGTCAATTCATTGTATACCAAATAACAAAACGGTGAAAATTCATCAGCTCATTATCAAAGAAATCAATTCAGATGTGATGACGTTACACTTCTTTTAAAAGGATTACGGAAAAATTAGTACCATGTATGTCTTAAATATTACTTTTTCTAATGTCTATATTAAAACTTCTAAGTTTAAAAAATCATTATCACACAAATATTTTGAGAGGAATAAAAAACCTTGGCTGATTAGAAAATCTTTTCACCATTTAGTAAAAACTCAAGTAACTGTACGATAAAATCCTACACTACTGATATATATATAACACACTGCACGACATTGAAATTGCCACACCCAGAAGGAGTGAGGGGATAAAGGTGAAATGTAGCACACACACATATCAATACATATTGGCATATAATAATAATAATAATAAATACCCCCTCAAGCAGCTACTTGCTACAGAGGTCTGACAGGAGCCTGTCAGTTTATATGCCACAGTAGAAGATCTGAGAGGATGGCAGGACCTCAGCAGAAAAACGACACATACATCCATGCCTTACCCGGGGCTCGAACCCAGGTCCCTTAGGTCAGTAGCCAAGAGCGCTAACCACTCGGCCATCCATGATTTAATTTGCAGCCACTTACAGCGGTTGCCTGCATGGAGTCATACAGTCGATGGATATGGTCCTGAGGAATTGCACACCAAGCAGCGTTGACTTGTTCCCATAATTCATCGAGATTTCGCACTGGCCGGTGAGAGGATTGCACACATCGTCCACTGTGATCCCACAGATTTTTCATTGGGGATAAATCTAAAGATCGTGCTGGACATGGCAATATTTGAACATGTTGCAAACATTGTCTGGTGACCCTAGTAGTGTGTACATTGGTCTTGTCATGCTGGAAAATGGGCTGCTGCATGCCTCCCAGGAACGGTAACAAAACAGGCTGCAGAACCGTACTAACATATCGTGCAACTGTCATATCCAATAGTACCCCATACCATTATGCCTGGCTGACAGGGTGAGCAGGTCGCGAACAAAAGCTGGATCCGTCCTCTTGCAAGGTTGTCACCAGACACGGACCCATCGATCGTCAGCACCCAGACAGAAATGGACAGACAGAATAAACATCACTAAACACTGTTGCGTTTAGTGATGAATGTTTTAGCAATCACAAATGGATTTTTAACAATCACAAATCACAATTCGCGACCCCAGTTTGCACGACTTCGGCACCAAGCCAGACGAGCACTGCGATGGTTTGCAATCAATGGCAGTCGATGTAACGGTTGCCTAGAGTGAAGGTGTGCCTCATGCAACCTTCGGTTTACTGTTTGGGTCATTATGGGGATGTCCACTACGTCGAATATTGCCTGCAGTGCTCTTTGGTGACGAAAGAGCATGTTGAACAGTCCGCCTATCAAGCCATGCTGACGTCTGTTGAACGACACCACTCTCTCTGCAACGCATGCTAGAACCTTCATTCATTTCACCACTGTTGCCAATAGCGTCCAACAGTTTGTGCATCCCAATGAACATGGGCAGCGACACGACATGTAGTTCATCCAGCTTCACATAGGCTTAAAATTCTTCGTCTCTCAAAAGCATACAAATGGTGATAAATCTGCCAATGGCATGTATCAGGCATTTTCGGCCTTTACTAAACAATTTCCAAGTGGAACCACCTAATCTCAACTGTTCGCACGACTTCCACCTCCATAAACATAATACCCTCCCTGTTCCTTCTTGCACCATTTGTTTCTTGAGCCATACACGTCATTGGCTTCGGATCATCATCATTTGCATATCTCAACTGCGCACACCCACCCTTCTATTTGCATGTTTGTACGACATGCCCTTTTGGGTGGGGCACTTTCAATGTCAAGCAGTGTAACATACTCTTGCTTTATTAATTTAATACGATATTGGCCATCACAAGGACCTAACAGCATCATCGTCCTCAAGCAGCCATGGGCTATGGAGGTCCAACTAGACCGCACAATTTAGTTCTCCAAGCATATGTCCCAAGTGTATCTGTCTGCTGCATCTCTCCACTGCACACCAATTCTAACAAGGTTCTGTTTGTCATTGCCCACCGCATCCTAGGTCTCCCCCTATTTCTGAGGCCTTCAGCCGACTCCTTTGCCTAACCTCTTCATTACTTACAAAGTTGAACCACCCAATACCCAAGACACTGCGTAAGTATCTAGAATCAAAAGCATCAAGTTTCCAGTTATCTTGTTTACAAAGCGTCCTAGTTTCACTACCATAACTAACCCCAGAAAGAAATAAACTATTATACAGTCTAATTTTAGTCTTTAGGTGTATACGCCTGTTTCTGCACACTCTCCATAGATTCCTAAAGGTCCCAGAGGCATTCCCTATTCGCCTGTTAATCTCATGCCGCACATCACAAGTATCTGTTACATAACTCCCAAGATAATTAAACTGAGATACTTGCTCAAGGGGGGGGGGGGGCAACCATTCAGAGCAACTGAAGCACTAACTGCCTGATCAATTTTCATCACTAAACCAACCTGTATATCACCAAACCAACTCTATTATCAGTCTCATCAACAGTCCTAATAAAAGAATTCATCTAATCAACATCATTAGCTAACAAGGCCAAATCATGTGCATAATCTAAATCAGAAATTTTGAAATTTCTAGATCATTTAAGGCCAAAACCTTTCCCTTGCAAAGAATTTCGCATAACATAATAAATAACCAAACTAAAGAGAAAAGGGGACAAAATGCACCCTCGTCGAACACCAGAAGTAATGCTAAACCAATTGCTACAAGCCTTACCAACTCTCACATCCGACTCAGTGTTATGACAGAGAGCTTTCATTGTGTTAACTAACTTGTCTGGTATACCATACGATCTCATAATCAACCACAAATTATGACGATCAACAGAGTCGAAAGCCTTTTTGAAATCAGCAAACTAGACCCAAAGGTTTCTGAAACTCTTAACATTTCTCAAGAATCTGCCTGAGTGAAAATATCTGATCTACACATCCCCTACCACTTCTGAATTCACATTGCTCATCACGCAATTGCTTGACAACCAAATTCTTAATTCTATTAAGCACAATCATGCAAAGAACTTTCCCTGGAACAGAAAGCAGGCTAATGCCCCTATAGTTATTACAAGAACTGCAATCACCTTTCTTAAAAAATAGGGTCATCCACGTGGTAAAGGAAACATTCCCAGCTCTTAAGAATTTCCGTAATAATTTCATCTATCCCTGGGAATTTATGTAATCTAAGTTTAGAAATAGCCAAACTAACTTCAGACTGTGTTATAGGGCCAACATTAAAGCCTCTAATGCATCTATCATCATTGAAAACAATGGGAGTAGAACTAACCACAATGTTTAGAATCTCACTGAAATGTTCAGCCCACCTAGCCATGACAGAATCCTCACAGTCTTATATATAACCTTACAGTGTTTATCCTTCAATCCCTGTAAGATTGTCCGTTTTCTACCACATAAAACATTAACTATCTGGTACAGCTCTCTTCTGTTGTGCTGCCTAACCGCTTCCTCCGCCTTGTCAGCCAAGCCATCAAGCCAAAGATTCTTATCAGCAGCTAACTGATCCTTTACACGTTTATTAAGTTCTCTGTAATGCTTTCTATTAGAACTAGTAGGGTATTGATTAAGGACATTCCTACAGTTCCTTCTTTCAGAAATAAGCTCAAGTACCTTTTCACTCAAATAATTCTGTCTCTTCTGCTCCTTTTTTCCTAAAAGAGTACTGTTAGTTTCCAAAAAAAAGCCTGTTTAAAACGGCCCCATTCTTCCTCAACTTCAGTAGTAAGCAAACCATGACTGTCATAATGACTAAGTAACCTATCATGGTAAGCTTTTACTATAACTGGGTCTTTCAGCGCTCCAGTATTAAAAGTAAATTTTTTAACCCTAGCACAACACGTTTTAAGTTTAAGTTGCAAGACACTTTTAACAAGGTAATGGTCAGTTCAATTTCAGCTCTCCTATATGACCTGGTATTCCTAACAGAACTAGCCCATTTGCTGTTAATTAATATATAATCAATCATATTCTTATGCAGCCCATCAGGTGAAACCCATGTGTACTTATGTATGTCGTGGCGTTTGTAATAAGTATTAGTTATTCTGAAACCATTGAGTTTACTTACCTGTAGGAGACGCTGCCCATTACCATTGCAGCTACCAATATATAGAGATATGATTTAAATAATATCTGAAAGGTATCGAGGCTAAAAGAGCATCACAGTTTACTGATCTTGGCGCAACTAAACTTTATCATGGACTGCTGAGGTCCTGCCATCCTCTCAGACCTACTTTGGCATATCAGTTTATATGTCAGTTTACAGGCTCATGTCAGACCTCTGTGGCAAGCAGCTGCTTGAGGGGGGTATTTATTTTTTATTTATTACGTAGAAAGCAGCAATCTGAATTTCTGCTCTTTTCTAGTACTTAAAAAACAAATATAGACAGTTGCACAGCGCATAACATTTGTTGACAAAACAATCGTGGATTGGGTTGTTTCACCTCTGAGCGGCACGTTTTTGCACACAGTGGGATAAATGGCCAGGTCACAAGGACCCCGAAGGCTCAGAGAAGTTTGGGAAAGGGGACTTGCTGGAACAGCTATTGGGAGACAGATGGTAGCCTCCCGTCAGGGCCATCCAGCGTGTTCTTTAACAAGCACATGGCTCTCCCGCACACGGTACCAACGGCTTAACGTCCCATCCGACGGACGGCTGCCTTTCCAAGCTCATCGGTGTCCCCTTCTGACCGTGGGCAGGGCGGGGGAGTTTTGCGGAGATAAATCTCAACGCTGACGCACTGAGACTCGAACCTGGGAACTGCAGATTACGAGCCTACCTACGAGAAACAGATATTAATGAGACGACACTGCAAACTTATACTTTACGAATATATATGTATTACCTCTAGCAATTTAGGGAATTTTTTCTCGAATAAATATGAGAGATAACAAAACTTGATCTAATTATGAAAAAATTTAACTTTAATGTTACATTTAAAGACAAATGTTGAAAAGGAGAAAAAAAAAATCGGTGAGAGGGAATCTCTTTTCGGATGCTTTAGATATCTGACATCTCAGAGAAAAATAAATGTGACAAGTCGATTAACAGATCGCGAATATCTTTTGACCGATTAAACGTCATGGGTTGTTTTACCTTTGAGCGGCATGTTTTTGCACACAATGGGCAAAATGGGAAGGTCACAAGGACCCCAGGACTCAAAAAAGGTTGGGGATGGAGACCTACTGGCCAGTTGTTAAGAGAGAGATGGAGCTACCCATCAAGGCATCAGCGTGTTCTTTAACGTGCACAGAGTATAGCTCTTCTACACATGGTGCTATGGCTTTACGTACCATCCAACGGACAGCTGCCTTTCTAAGCCCATTGTGTCCCCTTTCTGACAGAGGGCAGAGTGGGGGTTTAGCAGAGATAAATCTAAACTCTGGCTCAGGTGGAACTGCAGATTACGAGCCTGGCGCGCTACCGATTTAGCCAACCCCGTCCCATATATTATAGGATTTATGTGAGAGTAAGAAACTGGAGAGTAAGAAATCACATAACACCAAAATATAATCAAAAATTGCTTAAGTAAAGCAATTTAAATATTACTATAACCGATACTTAACAAAAAAATTATATACCTTTCAATGATATAATAAGATCTTCGTTTAAAGACTTTCGCTTTGTTTATAACGTTTAGTTACGGAAACTGAATTATTCAATAGAAACGAAACTAGTGATACGAATCACCTCAAAAATTAATTAAAATATAAAACAGTCAGTCACATCATGTTTCTATATTTTCTAAAATAGAGTTTTTATATCGTTTACTAAAATAAGTGGATTTTCGCAAGTTTATCGTTCGTTCGGTGTTCTGTCAGTTTTATAGAAAATATTTTAGGCTGCGTTGGCTAAATGGGCAAGCCCCAAGGGATTCGAGTTGTTTAGGGGAAAGGGACCTACTGTACAGCTGTTGGGAGACAGATGGAAGACACTTGTTAAGGCCATTCAGCGTGTTCTTTGACGTATATACCAGGTACAGCTGCCCTGAACACGGGATTGTTTGACGGTCTTTCAAAACCCGTTCGTTCGCTTTCTGACACAGCGCAGCATACGGTTTAGCGAAGTTAAATCTCAATGCTGGTACATTTGGGACTAGAACCTAGAATTGGAAATTACGAGCCTCGCGCGTTAACAGTTGAGCCAACTCCGGTTTCAAAACCTTCTAATACGAGAAACTCTGTTGTTACAACTTTCAGTTTCCTTACCTCTTCAGATGATGAAAGAATGAATATTTTTCAAAATTGAGATTTAGATCTGATTTAGATATTTTAAATGACTTCAAGTGACAGTTTAACCTAAAAGATATTATTATTATAAATCTGCTCTTTTTCATGTATGCTTAAATAAGGCAGAAGAAAAATAAATACATCTTAATAGTTCTTATATATTTTCTGTACCGCTAGTCGCATATAAACTGACAGGCTCCTGTCAGACCTCTGTGGCAAGCAGCTGCTTGAGGGGGTATTTATTTTTATTTTTATTTATTATAGTCGCTTTTACAAACAGGATCAATATTTTATAACTTTTAATATTTTAACTAATGCAGGATATATTCATATCGATTTAGTTGTTTTTCTTCTTAAATAATCATCATGAAAGGCTCCCTGCTATAACAAACTCTTGTTTGCTCTTCTCCATTTTTCTCCCATTTTTTCCTAGATTTTTAAGGTTACTTTTAAGTCTTATGATATATTAGTTGAAATATGAATAAAATTTCCGTTTAATATATTATTTCACTGTGAAATACATTTTAACATTACATATAAAATTAATGATATATTTTAAATATGAAAATAATTTGTTATTTAGACAAATGAATTCACAGCTCATCATTGATTTACTGAGTATTTAACCACTATTAAGCTGTTTTAAATAACAGATGAACATGAGTGTAGAGGAAAACCTGTATTGAGCCGGCCGGAAGCTCAGTGATCAGAGCAACTGACGTCATCAGGAGGTCGTGGATTCAGATCCCACAAGAAGGCGGGGTCGGACATTAGGTACTAGACCTCGCCGTTTCTATGCATCATCACAGGGTTGGTTGGGTTGTTTTACCTATGAGCGGCACTTTTTTGCACACCATGGGCTAAATGGCCAGGTCACATGGACCCCGAAGGCTCAGAGAAGGTTGGGGGAGGGGACCCACTGGAACAGCTGTTGGGAGACAGATGGTAGCCTCCCGTCAAGGCCATCCAGCGTGTTCTTTAACGTGCACAGGATATGGCTCTCCCGCATACGGGGCCACGGCTTAACGTCCCATCCGACGGACGGCGGTCTTTCCAAGCCCATCGGTGTCCCCTACTGACCGTGGGCAAGGCGGGGAATTTTACGGAGATAAATCTCAACGCTGACCCAGCTGGGACTCGAACCTGGGAACTACAGATTACGAGCCTGGCGCGCTACCGACTGAGCCCCCCCCCCCCTCGCCCCCCCCATCATCACAGGGGATTGGTGCTTTAAGTAACAGATGAAGATGGGTGTGGAGGAAAAATTGTCTTGAGCCGGGTGGTCCGACCCCGCCTTCTTGTGGTGCAGGCCGTTAGTACCTTTCTAAAGAGATACTCTCTCTTGTGGAAGTGAACGGAAGGGGAGGGCTGCCAGATTAGTGTGGCCTACTGATCTGGACAACTATGGCTACTTTTCTTTTTTTTTTTCTACCTTGCTGAGGAGTGGTCAACCACAAAGTGTCCTAGTGTTGACCACAGATACCAACCTGAACGGAATTATGGCTATGAGCTTGATTATGGATCCTGAATTGGCTGCGCTGGTGAGCAGGGTCCTAGTGTTGACCATAGATATCAACCTGAACGGAATTATGGCTCTGAGCTTGATTATGGATTCTGAATTGGCTGCGCTGGTGAGCTTCTGTGGAGGGAAAATCTTCCGCTGTGTTTTCTGTTTGTTTGTGGGTTGACAGCCCCATGTGATTAGATTCACAGGATATGTTTATCAGCTGGTGGATAATCCTGAGCTGAGGTCATCGCAGGCACCTGAACTCTTTGCTTCTACTGGCATCGTCAAATTCTACATTGGGGGAAGTCTTCCAGTGTAGATGGCTTCAGCCTTTAGTGGTGGGTGAACGGGTGTTTGCCCCATGTTTGCGATTAGGAGGCTGTTTGATATTGTCGCCATTTCCTCTCTCAATAAACATAGTTTCTTTAAACATCTCACTAACCATTTTCTCTCTATAGGTAGTTGGAATGTAAGTACTCTGCACAGAGTTTTTTCTCTGTGCTGTTACATGGGTTTCACCTGATGGGCTGCATAAGAATATAATTGATTACATATTAATTAACAGCAAATGGGCTAGTTCTGTTAGGAATATCAGGTCATATAGGGGAGCTGAAATTGGATCTGACCATTATCTTGTTAAAAGTGACTTGCAACTTAAACTTAAAAAGTGTTGTGCTAAAGTGAAAAAATTTACCTTTAATACTGAAGCTCTGAAAGACCCAATTATAGCTAAAGTTTACCATGATACTTACCATGATAGGTTACTTAGCCATTATGACAGTCGTGGTTTGCTTACTACTGAAGTTCAGGAAGAATGGGTCCGCTTTAAACAGGCTTTTTTGGAAACTAACAGTACTCTTTTAGGAAAAAAGGAGCAGAGGAGACAGAATTATTTAAGTGATACGGCACTTGAGCTTATTTCAGAAAGAAGGAACTGCAGGAATGTCCTTAATCAGTACCCTACTAGTCCTAATAGAAAGGATTACAGAGAGCTTAACAGACGTGTAAAGGATCAGTTAGCTACTGATAAAAATCTTTGGCTTGATGGCTTGGCTGACAAAGCCGAGGAAGCAGTTAGACAGCACAACAGAAGAGAGCTCTACCAGATAGTTAATGTTTTATGTGGTAGAAAACGGACAGACTTACAGGGATTGAAGGATAAACATGGTAAGGTTATAGAAGGTGAGGATTCTGTTATGGATAGGTGTAGCATTTCGGTGATGTTCTAAACAATGTGGTTAGTTCTACTCCCATTGTTTGCAATATGATAGATGTATTGGTGGCTTTAATGTTGGCCTTATAACACAATCTGAAGTTATTTTGGCTATTTCTAAACTTAAACTTCATAAATCCCCAGGAGTAGATGAAATTACTCCGGAAATGCTTAGGGCTGGGAATGTTTCTGTTACCACTTCGATGACTGAAATTTTGAATATCTTTTATGATAAAGGCATGGTTCCTAAGGATTTTACCAGAGCTATTGTTATCCCTATTTTCAAAAAAGGTGATCGCAGTTCTTGTGATAACTATAGGGGGTATCAGCCTACTCTCTGTTCGAGGTAAAGTTCTTTCCATGATTGTGCCTAATAAAATTAAGAATCTGGTTGACAGGCAATTGCGTGATGAGCAATGTGGATTCAGAAGTGGTAGGGGATGTGTGGATCAGACATTTTCACTTAGGCAGATTCTTGAGAAATGTTTAGAGTTTCAGGAACCTTTGGTTGCTAGCTTTGTTGATTTCAAAAAGGCTTTCGACTCTGTTGATCGTCATAATTTGTGGTTGATTGTGAGATCATATGGTATACCAGACAAGTTAGTTAGCATAATGAAGGCTATCTATAATGGCACTGAGTCGTGTGTGAGAGTTGGTAAGGCTTGTAGCAATTGGTTTAGCATTACTTCTGGTGTTCGACAAGGGTGCATTTTGTCTCCTTTTCTCTTTAGCTTGGTTATTGATTATGTTATGCGAAATTCACTTCAAGGGAAAGATTTTGGCCTTAAATGGGCTGGAGATTCCAATATTTATGATTTTGGATTATGCTGATGATTTAGCCCTTTTGGCAAATGATGTTGATGAGATGAACTCTTTCATTCGAGCTGTTGATGAGACTTCTAGTAGAGTAGGTTTGGTTATAAACAGAGAGAAAACTAAAGTGAATAAAATTGGTCAGGCAGGTTGTGATTCAGTTAATCTAAATGGTTGCAGTCTTGAGCAGGTGTCACAGTTTAATTATCTTGGGAACTATGCAACAGATACTGGTGATGTGTGGCATGAGATTAACAGATGAATAGGGATTGCTGCCGGTACTTTTAAGAATCTATGGAGAGTTTGGAGAAATAGGCGTATACACCTAAAGACTAAAATTAGATTGTATAATAGTTTGGTTCTTTCTAGGGTTAGTTATGGTAGTGAAACTTGGACACTTTGTAAACATGATAACAGGAAACTAGATGCTTTTGATTCTAGATGCTTAGGCAGTAGTATTGGGGATTTGGTGGTTCACCTTTGTAACTAATGATGAGGTTAGGCAAAGGAGTTTGCAACCTCCTTGAAGCAGTATATTGTGCAGAGAGAGACTGTTGGTTTGGCCATGTTGCCTGTATGGATAATTAGAGAATGGTAAATAGGGTTATGAACAGTATGCCTAAAGGCCTCAGAAAGACGGGGAGACCTAGAATGCGGTGGGCAGACAATGTCAAACAGGACCTTGTTAGAATTGGTGTGCAGTGGCCAGGTGCAGTAGATGTAGCTCAGGACAGACATGCTTGTAGAACTAAATTGCACGGTCTGGTTGGACCTCTGTAGCCCATGGCTGCTTGAGGAGGAGGATGATGAATAGTGGTTAAATACTAGCAAAATTTACCCGTATTCGAAATTTTTCACTGAATGTGCAAGTGACGATATAAATTTGTATAGTTCGTAACGCTTAGCAACTGAGAAGCACAAACAACTATGCTTTCACTCTGTTGTGTCCAGTTGCACACTAGTCTAAATCGCTATCACTGGACTTCTTGAGTTTAGATTGACTACAAATAATAGAATCTAACGAAAGAATAATCGCTAGAGATCACCTTCAAAATTAATAGAAGATTATTCATGTGCAAGTTGATTGCCAGTTTCTTCAAGCTTCGTCGTCTTTTGGAGACTAGTGAGCAATACGTAGTGTATCATTTAGTAATGCATTTTATTTGCATATGAGGTGTCTGGCAAAGAGAAACCTATCATTTGATTTTGCACGTAGTTCTCTCTTCGCATGACGCGAAAGGAGTGGAACTCGCTACTTGTCTACGATAAATAAAAACCAGTACGCTTTATGAAACAAAGCAACGACTGTTATTCAGCAAATGGTTAAACAATGAATCTTGTTCAGAAAAAAGAAAAAAAAATGTAGTGTTATTATGATATTGTGTGAAGGGTTTTTGAGTCCCTCAATGACAGCTGATTAATGTAAAATAGTTCACATAGGGCAAAAAAAGCCCTAAACAATTTGAAAGTAAGAAATTTGGGTAAAGATATAATTAAACTGAGGTTGCTTAATACAGAAATATTTTTATTTCAAAGGACTGACAATGCAACAACAACAAAAAACGCTTCTAGTGAACTCGAACAGGATTTGTATGCTAAAACTAAATAATTACTCTCCTTAAGAGTTCCAGATATAACTGGTGGCTAGACAGAAAAAAACTGGTCAATAGTACCTGCAGCACTTTTGTCGCTTCCATTGCTAAATATAAATCACCAATGAAGGAACGGGTATTTTACAGAATCATGGCTAAAAATCTCAAATATACTGAGTTAGTATTTTGATTTGAATAGGAGTTAATGAAAAACGATTCCCTAACAGATGAAAAAAAAAAACTTGAATTTTTAATTGATGATAAAAACTCAGTCTTGCTTGCTAACTACTGATAAAAATTTGTCTTGAATAACTGATGCAAAAAACAGTCTTGACTCGATTGGCAATATAATTAGAGCCATGCGTGAATTTTAATCGCAACTGTGAAGTGCAACGCGGATAAAAAAAAATTGATGCTCACTCGGATAGTAGATAATTTCGAACATATGATTATACTAAGCCATCAAACATATATTTTACAGTCAGGTGAAAATTTAAATAAATTTAAATTTCATGTTTAATCTACAAAGTGCATGGAATAAATAAATTACACACATTAAATGTAATAAATATTAAAAAATTTATCAATTCATAATGTTTTATAAATTTGCGAGAAGAACTGTCATTTGTAAGAAGAAAAATTAAATTACATGATTTGTTTACAGACATTTTAAGTTACAGTGGAAAAAGCTCACCAGTAGAAACTTGAGTCTCAAAAACCTTAATTACTAGTTTTGTATATTTTAAAACAGCATTGCCTTTATTCATCGAGAAAATTTGTGATAGATTGTGAAGACACAGAATACCTGAAAAGTTTGTTAACAAAACTGATAACACAGTTAACATTACAACTGGAATTTGAAGGCTTCATTTTATCTTTTATATCTTTGGTAATAGATTATGCATTGGGTCTAATTTTCATGACAGTCACAATGTGACGAATTTAAGAACAATTTCGCTATATTATACAAAGTGTATATTTATAAATAGGAGAGACAAAACTATGAAAATTAGTCGTTGCGTTTTTTTTTGTTCTATCGTTCGGATGGTTAAAGATACCAGTATTAGACGGGAGTTAACTAAAGTAGACAAATCGAAATACGTGCTATGTTAGACACAGACTGTGATTATGCTATGATAAAAACTGCAGAGACCACAGTCTATGATCGTCTGCATTGCTTTACCCGATTATATCATATTTTACATACCATACCATACATATACTATGGTAGGTGGTCATATTATTCTGATACGCTGTGTATTTGTTTTGAAAAAAGTATTGCTTTTGGTTTTTATATTTTTCAAACAACTTCCGTGGCTACCATTTGAGTAAACAGATCTAAAGATTTTAAAAGACTTAGATTATGATGATGTTGATTACATTCACAAGATGTCCATTTGGGCTGCTGTTGAAGATGGTGTTCGCAACCACACAACTTTTAACGAGATGTAAAGTTGATCTTTAGTTATCAATTGACTGGCAATTCTAGAATTCCTGGATCAGAAAAGCTACGACATAAAAAACGCATACAAAAATTTAGTTACCAGACAACACAGTAACTCTTAGCCTTAAAACAAGGACTTTATTGGAATAAAATCGACGAACTGTCTTCGATGTGAAATCATATAAGTGATTTCACACCGAAGAACATTCAGAGAACAGGATGATTCGACTCATATTAGAAAATATGCCGTTTTGCAGTAAGGTACTAAACATTTTGGGTTTTTATTATTTCCTTTTCATATTCAATAGCCAGTCATATTGTTTCATGGGTAAGGCAAAAGTGAGTTTGACAAAGAAAGGAGTTTACAAATAACAGAGCAACTCTTGCAGCAGTTCAAGGTAATTTGATATGGTGACTATGTAGGAGAAAAGTGAACTGCTACCATGCTCCAAGTCCGGAGGCCAATTACTGTAGTGAATTAGTGCGCGCACTTTTGTTTTCCGTGCGCCACACGATAATAGCCATTCAGCGCGAGGAAGCAGCACTGGCTTACTTAACACAATTAACCGTGGCCTTTAATAAGTAGTAGACATCGTCCACCTGCTGCGGATAAACAACAAATTCGTCATGTTTAATTAAATATCAGCTCTAGGGTGTATCCATCTACCATGGTGAGTAAAAGAAGGGACGAGAAAATTAACTAGGGAGAGAAAAATATGAAACAAATATTAACAAAAAAAAATTGAACGCCATATGGAAATGAAAAACGTATGATCAAGTATTGGCTTACAAAATATAATTGGAAAAGAACAGACACAAGACACATACGCATCTGCTTAATCCTTACACAGTGAATCTGCTAGAAAATTTCAGACAATTAAAACAAGATGGTTTCTGATTAATTTAAAATCATTTTCAAAGTCACTTAATATAAATGAAGCAGAATTAACATTGAACTTTTAAACGTATAGCCCCCAACAGTTAAGGGTTTTTTCATAAACTACTTAATTCCTCAAGAAGGGGAGAAGTTAATGATTGTGTTACGTCGCATTACATCAGAAGTGGTGTAATGTTAAAATGCTACACTTATTTCTATTGGTAGTGATTTGTTCCCTGCTACCTGATGGCAAAAAAACTGCTAATTTATATATTATCATTCAAGGTTACTACTTATTTGAACAGGGAGGAGGTTGACTCAGTTGATAGCGCGCCAAGCTAGCAATCTTTAGCTACGGGTTCGAATTTCACCTGGGCCAGCATTGAGATTTATCTTCGCTAAACTCCCACTCTGCCCTCTTCCAGAAAGGGGACAGCGATGGGCTTGGAAAGGTGCCATTATGGGATGAGACTTAAAGCCATGGCGCCGTGTGCAGGAGAGCCACACCCTCCGGACGTTAAAGAACATGCTGAATGGTTTTGACGGGAGGCTTCCATCTGTCTCTTAACAGCTGTCCAGTGGGTTCCCTTACCCCAATCTTCTCTGAGCCCTTGCGGTCCTTGTGACCTGGCCATTCAGCCCATTGTGTGCAAAAAAAAAAATGCTGCCCAGAATAAAATCAACTGATTTCAACTGTATATGAAGCATAAAAAACTAAAGTCTCTTACAAAAAGAAATGGCTAACACAGATTGGGGTGGGTGTTGTTGGGTTGCTTTACCTCTGAGCAGCACTTTTTTGCACACCATGGGCTAAATGGCCAGGTCATTTGGGTTGGGTTGTTTTACCTCTGAGCGGCACTTTTTTGCACACCATGGGCTAAATGGCCAGGTCACATGGACCCCGAAGGCTCAGAGAAGGTTGGGGGAGGGGACCCACTGGAACAGCTGTTGGGAGACAGATGGTAGCCTCCCGTCAAGGCCATCCAGCGTGTTCTTTAACGTGCACAGGGTATGGCTCTCCCGCACACGGGGCCACGGCTTAACGTCCCATCCGACGGACGGCGGCCTTTCCAAGCCCATCGGTGTCCCCTACTGACCGTGGGCAGGGCGGGGAATTTTGCGGAGATAAATCTCAACGCTGACCCAGCTGGGACTCGAACCTGGGAACTACAGATTACGAGCCAGGCGCGCTACCGACTGAGCCACCCCCGCCCCTGGATGAGTAGTGAGATGGGTGGGTGAGTAGCTAGGTATGTGTGTGGAGGGGGGGGGGGGTCCAGCAAAGAGTCAGTCAGTGCTAATTTGGGAGAAGGGTTTGTCAAAATTCAGCAAAAAAAAAAGTTGCATAATATACGGTCGACCTCTATGTGGGGCGGTGATTTACTTTTTATTTGGAACAGATTTAGAGAGGGTTTTTTTCCTCACCTTGTTCGCCATAAGGGAAATTAGAATTTAATCATATAATTTGATCAATGAATGTATTTGAGATAATGTCAAGTCTAAAAAGAAGACTTGCATTTTGTAGGATCACGACATTTCGTCCCAACGAGTTTCGACTATGCTATGTTCAAAATATAAAGGAAATTTATTTCCTTTCGTCCTTATTTACTATTTAACCCTTTCACGACTAAGGGAAACATTTTTACCATTTTAAAATTGGTGATTGTCGTATTTAATTATAACCTTATCTGCATTTTTTATACAGAATGTCAAAATAGAACGTATGCCGAACGCAATTACGTAAACGGGAACGTTTAGAAAACAAAAACAGAACTGTCAGGACGCATAATATATGTACTATGTGCAATGTCAATCTTTGCCTCACTACCAAAAGAAATTGCTTCGCAGAATATCATAATTAGCACATCATTTTGTATAGTAATTTTATTTCATAATTTTGTATTATTTTAGTTAACATTTTGTTCTAATAAACCAATAAATAAAAGACATTGCATAATAAGCCTAACTATAATTTGTGTTACCTTTATAGTCCATTGGGAAAAATATTTCCCATAAAATTCCAAAAAAACTACACTTTGTTATGCATTTTTCTTATGATTTTTATTTATTTTACGTCTAAACAAACTAAAATAAACAGTTACATACTAATATTTACTCTTAGAAACCTTATGGTCCTGAAAGGGTTAAACAACAGCAACACTCTCCTAAGAATGCGCAATATAAGCGAGTCTATTCAATGTTCTAATCTAAATAAGGCTAATTGTTGTCACTCTTCAAAACAAATACTTTAAACGATTCCTCCACTTTTCTTTTTACCGCTTGAGTAATACCTTTTTTTATACGATATGTAAAAATTACTCTGCTTATCAAAAGTTAAGCTTGGATCAATAAATGAGCATTTCGCGAAATATATAAAGAAATTTAATTAAATTTCACCGGAAGATACAAATATAATAAATGTGACAAGTCATAAAATATTTGAGCCGAAATGATTCGCGCATTCCTTAAAAAAACAATGTACGTAAAAAAAAGGGGGGAGGGGAAGGTGATCTGAATTAAAAAATATACAATCAATGGTAGATCCCTTCTAGCACTAATGCAGGCCTTATGTCAATTTTTGCACTCGATAAAATAACCCAAAGAATGGTGAAAACAATAAAAGTCCACTAAATAATAGAACGGTCTTGGAGGGTTTAGGGGGTTGGTTGGTTGTTGGTTGTTTTTACCTCTGAGCGGCACTTTTTTGCACACCATGGGCTAAATGGCCAGGTCACAAGGACCCCGAAGGCTCAGAGAAGGTTGGGGGAGGGGACCTACTGGAACAGCTGTTGGGAGACAGATGGTAGCCTCCCGTCAAGGCAATCCAGCGTGTTCTTTAACGTGCACAGGGTATGGCTCTCCCGCACACGGGGCCAAGGCTTAATGTCCCATACGACGGGCGGCGGCTTTTCCAAGCCCATCGGTGTCCCCTACTGACCGCGGGTAGGGCTGGGAGTTTTGCGGAGATAAGTCTCAATGCTGATCTAGCTGGGACTAGAACCTGGAAACTGCAGATTACGAGCCTGGCGCGCTACCGACAGAGCGACCCCCGCCCCAGAGGGTTTAGGGAGGAGGTTGAAAGGTGGGAATACATCTCCCCGTGGCATCCGATAGATGTTCTATCGGGTCGAGATCTGGAGATAATGCATGCCTCTCTATTCGTTGAATATCTTCTGCAAGATATTGGTTGGGTAGTCTTGCTGTGAATGGACGGTATTTATCACCCATTTGGAATAAATCGCCACCTACTGCATCAGCATAGGGATTGACACTGGAATCTCATCCCAGAGCATTCACAGAACTTCTGAAGAATGAATGGAGGTTGTTATAGCCACCAATGACAACCCGGCAAAATAGTAAGATCTTCACCACCAATGTTATGGGGTTGGTTGCTGGTTCCCACCTCCCTCCTGATCACTATATGGCTGCTGTCCAATTGTAGAGAAAATCTTGACTCGTCTGTAAACAGCACGTGACGCCATTATTCTATGGCGTTACGTGTTAATATGTGTTGTTAAGGGTCATGCCGTTGGAAAAATGGTGGCAAGCCAGCATCTGGAGACAATTTCAGGATTCAAGTGATGTCGCTAGAAGACCAGAACAAGGTCACCCGAAAGTCACAGCATCTTGAGATCACTGGTATTTCGCTTTAACTAACAGGTGTCATGGAAGACTGACAGCTTCTGAACTTGCTTCGTCCATAGGAGGAAGAATTTCTACGTGAAAAGCTTCCAAACGGCTTTAAAAAATGGGCCTATATGCAAGATGCCCAGTGGTATGTATGTGCTTAATTCCCTCCCACAGAAAAGCCCATCAAAATTAGTTTCAACAAGGGCGTGATACCCAAGAACTGTGGGCGACTGTTCACAGACTGACTACCAACGAACATTTTATCTGAAGAGAATTGGGTCACGGTATATGCCACTTAATGTAAGGGAAAGGTACCAATATGGAGGTAGTGGTTTGATAGTCTAGACAGGATCAACAACAATGGCTGTACAGCCTCCAAGTATTTGATAGAGGATTCCTGATTGATGGAGGAATGAGATCTTCGAAACTAATGCTCGGCATTTTGCAGGTGCAGGTTCAGGGTTTATTTCATTGGACGATAATGCCTACACGCATAGAAATAACCATAAAACATGGGGCGGTGAGGAGGGGGGGGTGGGGGTCAGCAGGTAGTGCGCAAGGTTTGTAATCTGCAGTTCCCAGGTTCACCTGGGCCAGCGTTGAGATTTATCTCAACGCTGGCTCAGTTGGGACTGGACTCTTAGGGACAACAGTAGGCTACGAAAGGCTGCCATCTGTCGGATGGACATAAACCCGCGGCCCCGTGTGCGGGAGAGTCATATACTGTGCGCATTAAAGAACCACTGGATGGCCTTGAAGTGAGGTTACATCTGTTTCCCAACAGTAGTCCTGTGGGTTCCAGTCCCCAACCTTCTCTGAGCCCTCGGAGTCTTTGTGGCCTGGCCATTTAGCCCATTGTGTGCAGAAAAAAGTGGGGCTCATAAGTAAAACAACCCAACCATAAAACATTTTCTATATTTCAATGTACCTACTCAATGCATTATTGTGAATAATTCTCCTAAAATGTTGGAAGAATATAAAATTTCTTTTAAAAGCAAGATTATTGCCAAATAAACGTTACAAAATATAAACGTTACAAAATGTAAACAATACTCTAATTTTATCTGTTTGTTTTCTAGTTGGGAAGCGTTTCTTTATTTCTGGTCATAGTAGCCCTTTTTTGCAAAAGGCAAAAAAGGGCTACTATGATACTTACGAGAACTCCGTGTGTAAATGGGATACCGAGACCAATTGGATAACAGAAGAAATTGAAAACTTCCCATCAAGGCCATCCAGTGCATTCTGCATCATGAACATGACTTTTCTGCACCTGACTACAATTTGAGGTCATATCTAATGGATGGTATTTGCAAACTCAGATGTTTATACTGTCTCACTGACTGAAGCATGAAATCAAGTGGGAAAAATTTAATGCTACCGAGATCGGGTATCGAATGTATACGGTAAATATTCGATATCCAGATTACCTCTTGGACATGCCTTCTGCTCCTTGGCTCAATCGTAAATAGCATGGGATATCAAAAAAATTATAAAATATAAAAATAATCTTGTTTAATTTATAACATGATTTTTGATTATTGAATAGTATTCTTAAAAGTGCACCATATTCCTGTTAAACACATATTAGAAGAGCTAATTGATAGCAGAGGTCTAAATAGGTAATAAAATGTCTAGCTTTGACAAGATAATGTAGTAAATGTTTGCAATAACTTCTAAGAATCTTCCTACTGGCATCAGTAAAAAAAAAAATGATCATATCAAATTTTAAATCGTGTTTGTTACTAAGAAAAATAATGTGGAAAAAATTACAATAGTATTGTGGGAAAACGTAATATTTAAAATCCCAGCAGTCCACAGAAGATTTAGGTTTCTATCTGAAAAGTTCCTATGCTAATCAGGTTATATCACAACAGAACTATAAGCACCTCCCAATAACTGCCGTTGGTCCTCTCCGTTCTGTCCGGAACAAGCTAATCACAGAGGTGCTCTGGGAGTCTATATTATGCCGGGGAAATAGACGAGAGGAAGGAGAAGGGCTACAGTCACCGGATGCCGCATAACGGACGTCCCTTGTTAATGGCAGCAAGGGCCAAGGCAGCAAGGACGAGCTCTGTTCACACATCGCCGACCCTTTCCCTGCAGTAATGCGTGTCTGGATGGATGCAGGGGAGGCGATAAGGTCGGTTAGCAGGCTCTGCCAAGTCTGGGGGCAAAGACCTATTCGCTTTTATAATCAATTCTGACAAAAAATAAGACCAGAAATACAACTCTTGCATTCTGGAAATAAGCAACAAGGTAATTCAAGCTACGAAAATTATGCGATCTAACAAATAAAAATAAATTTATTGCATTATGGTTTTATCGCGTTATGATTTAAACACGGTTTCATTTTTAAAAGATACACAAAACTAATTTGCTGTACATAAAAATTAAATATGTTTCTTAAACGGTACAAGAAGCTATTTTTCCGATTTCTACAATTCATAAATTACTCTAAACTGAAAACACCCCCAAGTCCGGTACTTCGAATATCAAAACTTTCACAAGTTAAAGTTCCGTCATATTATAAGTTAAATAAAATCTGAACTACTGAACCCCCTTCCTGCTGAATTTTACGACACTTTAATGATGAACTGCAAGATAAAATATTTTTTCGCCTGAGAAATAGTGAATATAAAGTTACTAAATCTTTCAGCTGACGTAAGTCAATAAATTTATTTCTCTCGCTGCACTATACTACAATTTATTAACTTTCAAAATGATCGAAAATAGCAAAATTCTCAAGCTTCAATAGAGAGATTTGAAAGGATTACAAAATTCCAGTTAGAACAAGGATTCCCAAACTAGGGTGTGTGTGTGTGTGTGTAGACATTCGGGGGGAGGGGGGGCAGGTTGTGAAATTTTTCTCTTTATTTTAAATTATGAATTGAAGCTGTTGCTAAAAGGGGATTGGGTGATGATATATGAGAGATGGGGAGGCGTGAGGGATTCTCAAATATTAAAAGAGGGGCGTGATACCGAAACTTTTGCTAACCCTTGAGTTAAAGTAAATGGTAGAACTTTGCAAGACTACGAAAGCCCTGACCTATTCAACTACAATCAATAAAAACATAACCGATAGAATGTTTCATTACATCCACTTTTATAATTTTAATGACCGGAATAGAAGCGGGGAAAAAATTTTAGAGATATTTATTTTACATATTTTCCAAGTTTTTTTTTTTAAAAGGCCATTTAAATTGAAAAAGAAAAACACACCAGAATGACATTCCGGGTATACTTTTTCCCGTCGGGGCGGGTGCTCATTCGGTAGTGCACCAGGCTCGTAATCTGCAGTTCCCAGGTTCGAATCGCATCTGGGACAGAGTCTAGACTTATCTCCGCAGAACTCCCCACCTTGCCCTCTGTCAGCAAGGGGATACTGATGGGCTTGGAAAGGCCGCCATTGGTTGGATGGGACGTTAAGCCATGCACTGTGTGCGAGAGAGTGCATACACTATCACGTTAAAGAACACGTTGTAGCCTAGAGGGAGGCTATTATCTGTTTCCTAACAGCTGTCCGGTGGGTCCCCTTCCCTCAACCTTCTCTGAGCCCTCGGGGTCCTTATGATCTGGCCATTTAGAACACTGTGTGCAAAAATTGCCGCTCAGAAGTAAAACAAACCAACACTTTTTCCAGTCACTTACCTTACCCTGATTTTTTTTGGAATATATTTGAGTTCATGAACTGTGCGATCTTTGTCCTCACGCAACAAAACGGGTATACATAAAAGAACTTCATCAACACCACAATCAGTGGCTAGTATTGGCATGAACATTATTTATGTAGATTCCATAATAAATCTGCACGGAAGCATCCAAAGTTAAATATTGTGCGATAAGCTGATGTTTTGACTATCAGGGTCCACTGCTGATTGAGTTTCTGGACCGTAGTGATAACCATCAACTCAAAACGATGTGGCTATAAAGTGGAAGCGCCCTGGATATTTGAGCAAAACGATTATTTTGTTGCATAACTAAGTCCGCTACATACTGCACAATTGCAAAGTTGAACAGATATGATTGCGAATGCCTGAAACATCCTCCTGTAGTCCAGGCATCTGTCCTATTAGATTTTCGCATTTCTGGGACTCTAAAAAACATCACGAAAAGAAGGTTGTTAAGTCGGGTGAAGACATAGAGTGCATTGTTACAGACTTTGTCATGCACCAATGTCAAGGAAAGAGGTTGTCAAATATTATTCAGTAATAAAGTATCACGAGAAAGTCTAGTTGACAAGAAACACTTCAAATAATTTGGCAAAAAAATTTTGGTTTCGTCCTGAGTGGGATGTGAACTCACGTCTCCCAGAAGCACGCTAGGCGTCATAACCGCTAGACATCAGAGACTAACCGATATCTTCAGCAATATGACATAATATATAAGTATTCTGGCATATATTTCCCATTCAGGATGAAATCAATTTTTTTTTTTCAGTAAATTATTTTAATTGTGAATATCATGTTGGTAATTTCATGTTAGTACAAATGTCTAAATAGGCATGGTGAATGTGAGGGGCCGAGATAGTGCGCCAGGCTCGTAATATGTAGTTCCTAGTTTTCGAGCCCCAGGCCCCCAGCTGGGTCAACGTTGAGATTTATCTCCGCAAAACTCTCTGCGAGCGGTCAGCAGAGAACACCGATGGGCTTGGAAATGCTGCCGTCCATCGGATGGAACGTTAAGCTACGGTCACGTGTGCGGGAGAGTCATACTCTGTGCACCTTAAAGAACACGCTAGATCACCTTGATGGAAGGTTACCATTTGTCTTACAATAGCTGTCCAGTGGGTGCCCCCCCAACAAGAGAGTTGGGAGGGGACCAGTGACCTAAATGGTCAGGTCACAAGGACCCCCGAGATTTTGAGGGGCCTTGTGACTTTGCCATTTTAGCCCATTGTGTGGAAAAAAAAGTGCCGCTCAGATGTAAAATAACCCAATCCATGGTGAATTTAAACAGATGCACTTTTCATTTGAAGAGCCCTTATGTCTTCCACAGGTAGCATAAAATTTAAGAGAATGAATTATACATAGTTGTTTTTACGATATAATTATGAACTATTTCGTAAATAAATACTTCTTTACTAATATGTTTACATATAGTTCTGATTACTTCTTGGCACAGATATGTAAATAATCTTGAGAATCTCGCACAGCTCGTAGGTAGTTATCACCAGCAGCACTCTGATAGTGTATCATAGTCTCTAATTCTGGAACGCTCCAAACGAGAAAAAAAATAGTATTACCAACTGCTTTAATGATACTCTTCCCATCCTTCTATATTAGGATTTCCGTCATTATTTAAAATGCTTCGGAAGGAAGAGGCTGACTGCAGTTCTTCGTTCTGCTTATAGCTTTGTTATCTAACTCATAAATGACTTACTCTATCCTACTACTTTCTCGTAAAAGACATTTAGAGTTCTTCACATTTTTTCCTGATTTTACATCCCAACTACTCAACAGTTTCGTAAACTTTTCCAAAATACATTAAAAACAAATTTTTCATAAACTTTTTTTGCTTCTTGTCAACAGTATGATACGTTACTTCGAAAATATTCACTTTCCCTCTTTACACTTTTCTTTTTACCCTTTGCATTTTTATAACCTTTAGCGTTTAATACAGTAAGAGAAAGTAAAGGAGATCATCACAAAGCCATCAATCCTCTTATACCTATGAACACAGGCCATTAAATGTCTGTTCTTTACTATCGAGAGTTAAATATGTTTAGTGTGGAAGAGAGATGTGGATTTCTGTCTAGTCTTCTCAAGGCCATTCACCCTAGATCTGCTATTGCTGGTCGGTAGCAATAAATGCTGAAATTTACGTCATCGCCGTTACCTCTACGTAGTTACGGTGACCATCATTGCCGGTGATGAGACGGTGAGTGGTCGATGACGTAGTCTGAAATCAAAGACTACGAAACTGTAACATTTCATTTCTTATTTATGCTAGCTTTTCAAACTTAAATAATTCGATTAAATTGTAACGTAAAATTAAAAGTATCTAAAGACTAAGAGCTAAGGGGCATCCTCAAATCAAAACAGAAATACGTCTAGTTTTATGGCGGTTAATGATGCGATGAAAAATGGAGGGACAATTCAAATACTTAGAAGTCTCTCTTCACTATATCTTCACCATTAGCAGCAAGTTTCAGAAGTAAACATTAGTTTCGGTAACGAATTATATAACGTTCCCAAAACGTTTACACATTTCCTAAAAAAAATCTTTAACCTTATTTGTTCAGCGAAATAAGCATCATATGATTGTTCGATAAATAGCAAAAACAGTTACTGATTTAAGTTTATTCATGGTTGTGTTGCTAATAAGGCCATTTATTATTCCATAAGATACTTATTTTCAGTCCCAAAGGACTTTATTGTTGTAAGTGGAAGAAAACTATTTAAATATCATCTTTGCTCAAAAATCTTTTTTCTAATAATATACATTAGATTTGATTCTTGATCCAGTCGGAATTTCAAAAGATAGTCCACAAAAATGTGTTTAGACAGACAGAATTACTAGGCGAGTTATACTTTACGGAATAAAAAGTTCAGCACAGAACTATCCAATAAAATGTCCAGAAACGTAGCAAATTAGTAAGATGAACTGCATCTTTTCAAATTCAATTTGTGATGAATGATAGAACTACATTTTATATTGATGTTTAGTCAATGAAAAAAAAACAACATATTTGAAATTTTACAAAATAATATTCACTTTACATAACTTTTTCTTTGTTTAATTTATATCGTGCTTCATAACTCAAATAGCATCTGAATTAAAATGAGATATACGGAAGACACAAAAACAAACTCTACAGTTTATTGCCAGCTTCCAGCCTATATCCAAGGCATCATTTCTTCTTGCCAGGAGAGAGCAACGGCGAACATCTTGCCAAACGTCCTGAAAATAACTTTTCTCTGGCCTACTTTTTGGCTTGCGCTGGTGGGATTTCTTACTCTAGCACTACCGGATCCGTCTGTCCAAGCAATCGTCAACTACAATTTTTAAATACTTCCAGTCAACCTCACGATAACTCAGCACGCAGACCGGGAACTTGTAATTTTTCACCGGCTCTCTGTTTAGTTTTTCACGTTTAAATACAAACTGCAAGGAAAAGTTAGCTATTAATACGCAAGACTATATTTATTCTGTACGACGCTTCATAATGCCACCTTTTTATTTGAGCATAATCTTGATGACATTTGCTTAACAGCGAGTAGCTGTAGCAAAAACTACAGCCCAACCGTAACTTGGACAAATAAGACAACATTAAACTACTAAGCTTCTACTGGTATACTTTAAGAAAACGAATAAATATTTTTACTCAATATTTCGCTATCCAATTCCTTTTCACACGTCAAAATATTTTTAGTAATGAACTGTTTTAGTCCCCAGCAGTATTTTTTTTTGCTTCGCAACAGTTAAAGTGGCCAGGTTCTGTGCAGAACCTTATATTCTGAAAGTGGGTTAAGGATATCCATTATGCAGTTAGGACAAATGGGAACCTCCCGCTAAGGCTATATAATGTTTCTTTATTGTGTACAAAGCAATGTTTTCTTATACGGGGAATAAAAAGGCTTAGTCATAGCAGTTGATCCTGCAAGCCCATTTAAGTTTCTTTTTTAATCAACGAGGTCAGATTGTGAATAAACGAAATAGATCTCTAAGCTAACAAAGTTGGGGTTGGAATTTGTGAACCTCAAAATTCGGTATGTTTAATTCTGCTAACCAAATTGACACAGGCACAAAATACTGAGAACTGGATTTATAACTACAGATCCTTGACCTCTGGTTATAAGTTTGCAATTGACATTCATTTGTATTATATCTGGTTAGAGCAAACAGAAGTTGAGTTGTTTCACCTCTCAGCTGCACTTTTGTGCACACAGTGGCTAAATGGACATATCAAAAGGACTACAAGGATCAAATTTGGTAGGGGACACGACCCACTAGAAAGCTGTTAGGAAACAGATAAAAAAAGCTCCTTTCAAGGTCATTCAGTGTGTTCTTTAACGTGCACAGGGTATGACTCCTCCATACGAAGCCACGGCTTTACGTCACATCTTACGGAGAGAGGTCTTGCTCCCTTTCTCACCGCGCGAAGAACGGGAGTTGGTTGACAGTCACAGGCAAAAAAACAAAGACAATATTGCGTATAAAAAACAAAATTGGTCTTCACTTTTTTTTAAAGAAACCTGGCGATAATAATGAGTTTGTTTTAAGTGTCGAATATTTTTTATCCATTTGTTATTTGCTGAGCCTAATTTTCCTATAAATATTGCAAGATTACACAGGTCCGTTATTTCGACAAAATGCTCCGAAAAGAGTCCAATACGTGGGTGGAAAGGTTGTTTTACATCTGAGCGGAACATTTTTTTGCACACAGTGGGCTAAATCACCAGGTCACAAGGACCCAGAAGGATCAGAGAAGGTTGGAGGGAGGGAACCCACTGCACAGCTGTTATCGAAAGGATTCTGCCTCCGTATTTGACAGTAGGAAAGGAAGCGACCATTTTTAGAGTTCCTGCAGGCAAGGGAGAAGGCAATATTTCTTGGAGTCCAGTATGCCCTGAGGAATATGAAACTGAGACTGCAAAGTGGGATACACACCCCACTAAGAGACAGCGTACACCATGGTCCATGGAGTTACCATCAGGTAGAGGAGTGAAAGTCTACACTGACGGTTCCAAGAACGTGGACGGAGTGAGCCTGGCCTGCACTATCTACAATAAGAAGCCAAAGTGTATGACTTCAAGAGAAAGGTTTCTATTAATGGCTCTGCTTTCCAAGCAAAGCTCCTTGCCATCAGAGAGGCCCTAAAGTGGGTCCTAAATGAAGGCAGTCAGCATAACGACATTAGGCTATATACCGACAGCCGAGCAGCTCTGCAAGCGCTTGAAGATGGGAACAACAGGCATCAAACGGTAAACGAGATCAAGCAGCTCTTGAGTAATAAGAACAGACCCAGAATTTCTCTCTCCTGGATCAATGCATACGTAGGTCACGAAGGAAAAGTGACACCCAGCTGAAATTGCGGTTAAGGCAAACTTTGAAGCTTACCTTAGGCAAGCAGGTGACTATTAGAGTGGCAGAGGCTCTGGGACACGACTGAGAATGGTCTTCAAACGAAGATATTCATACAGTCGGCTTGTCCTTAGTGTCCTCTGACCATTTACTTTACGCAGGTATTAACAGGACAAGGAAACTTCCCAGTGTACCTGAAGCGCTTTAAGATCTCTGCCCACAGTTACTGCGGCTGTGGGGCTCCAGACGCAGATATCAGGCACTATATCCTCCGGTGCTCGATAACAGAGGGGTTTGCTAACGAACTCAGAAGGGCCCAGGCAATCAGAGAATTAGCAGGCGGGCCAACCACAATATCCACTGGGAATGTCCAAGTCAGGGTAAGCCTGAGGGATTTGGGCTGGCTAGTCTGTCGGCTCCTGGACTCACTACTTTGAGACCGAAGCTGCTTGCGCTCTTCCACTTATTTTCCATATTTTTCTCCTCAGGCTGCTCTCTGCACCCCCTTTAACGCCGCCCATACTCCCAAGTCCCTACTGGTCTCCTCTGAGACCACCTCTTCATTCTACTCCAAGGCTCTCACCACTCGTGTAGTGTTGAGAAAACGGAGCACGAGTTTTTACCTAGAGGGGTTATTTCGACAAAGCACTCTGCAGCACTCGACTGTGCAGCACTGTGCAGGCCCTCTGAAATGGGGTGGGGGACCCCCACCCCATTTCAGAGGGCCTGCACAGCTGTTAGGAGACAGTCTCCCGTCAAGGTCATCGAGTGTGTTCTTAACGTAAACAGGGGTCTCCTGTACACGGGGTCACGGCTTTATGTTCCACCTGACGGAATACGGCCTTTCCAAGCCCATCGGTGTTCCCTACTGACCGATGGCAAGGTAGGGGTTTTGCGGAGATAAATCTCAACGCTGGCCAGGTGGGGCTCAAGCCTAGCGCGCTACCGACTGAGCCGCTCCCGTACCAGCGGAAGGACAAAAGAATAAGCTATTATTAAAGATATAACTTCGGCTGAATACTAGTGCCCTGAATTGTGGACGACTGAATGCCAAAGATGGCAGCACACATTTTCGATGAAACGTTATCTATAAAATGGTAAGTGCAATACATCTTAAAAATAAAGTGATCTGAGCAAAAACATTCAGCTTGTTCATGTTACAACAATAAAAAAGTGTGAGCTGTCGCATTCACTAGTTTCAATCATTCCTTACCCCAGCCTTTTACTAATAAGACAATGAGGAATATTAACAAAAGGTCTTTCTTGAAAAGTTTTAATGAGGCGGCGAAGTCAAGGACATTGTTCAGCCAAGCGAATAAAAAGTTTTTCACATTTCAGTTTCAATTTTGTTTCGCATCCTAATTAGTTTCGATAACTTTTACACAGTTCTTCCAGGAAACTTCAAGTGTTCAAGATATTTAACAATAGAAACAACTCTACAAAAAAACAAAAACTCCTAAAACACTGAAAAATATACTAAATCACACTATGAGTAATTCGGAAGTCTTAATTGATTTACTAATGTTTTTCATTAAATAATAGTATGCATAGAATGTTAGTTTTATTTTCCCCCATGAAGATTTGTGGAATTTGTTGCAATTTTTGCAATTAAAAATTGCAAATTTTATTAATTTAACGAATTGTTCTTTAATATAATGTTACCGCTTAATAACGGTAATAAAGAATAATGCCTTAAGCAATAGTTTTATATTTAACTGCTTGAAAAGTTTTTAAAGCCTATTTTGTGTTTTATACTTCAGCATACATTGCAATTCAAAAATCGAAACGAATTAAAAAAAAGAGGTTGAAGAAAAAAAGACAATGCAATGAACCTTACAAAGCAAAATCTACATTTGAGCTTATTTTTGTTTTAACACTAACTTAAGAATTCAAATATCATTTGGTGATTTATAGTGTCTGCATGCAATTTTATTTGCATCCAGAAGCACTTCAGGTTAGCATCCTTGAGCTGAAAAATAATTCTGCTTTAATGCTCATTATATTCTCTTTTTTTCTGTCACCGTCTGTTAGAAATATCTAGGTTTCTCATATTTATACAGTGGATTTATAACTTAAGTTGAAAACTTTAATTGAAACTGGTGACATAATAAAGCTGAAAGTAATAAACAGTGCAGTGTACTACTAAAATAAAGGAAGCTGAAACTAATAACGACCATAAATCGTTGTCATAACATGTGATATGAACAAGCTTGGTTTATTCATGAGAGCTTTTGATGTTTCGGTAAAAGGCTACTCTCGAAGTAAAGAGATTTGGAAACAGCGTAACTTCTACCTTGAAATGCCGTTTCAAGTCTTTGCAAACGATACTAAACAACACCGAAGTAAATCAGATATCATTTGTTGTCGAACACTACACGCTGGCTTCACATGATCCATATTACTGCAGCACGCAATTCTCATATGTAATTATACTTTACGACCGAGTGTTGTAGGGTAGTTCCTCCTAGCTACCTACGGTGCGCTTTCACACGTTAGTTTCCCCGCGGCGTGGACAAAGAATGAGGGATATGCACGAAAACTGCTCTGGCAGGTCAATAAACTCGACGCCATTGCAACCATATTATTGATATTTATATATATATATAAGGGGCTAGGAGAGTTATTTTAGATGAACAAGAAGAGGATTTTCTTTTTAGGTGCAATGTACATATATCTATCATGGCATAATAATTCTAAAAAAAGTGTGTTTTCACGCTTCTGACAAAATCTATTCAATAAGTTTCTTTTGACATAAAATATTATGGAATACATTTATATATAGAATAGATTTTGGGAAGCTGTTTGTCTATTCGCTATGCAATTTGTGAGGCCAGGGCCTCGCTCTCCCCCATTGTAATTATGTAAATAGTATCTATTTTTTTTTATGCAATTTTCATTATATCAATGTCGTGTAGGCTCATCATAATACCGTGGCAATATAGGCCGCAGGGGAAGGGTCTCAAGGAGGTGATTTCGGTTCCCACTGTCCAGCTGCTCTTGTAGTTCAGGACAAGCCCTCGTCTTTGAAATCCTAAGGGGGGGGGGGGGGTGAGTTGGAAGCGAGGGTTAATACAGTGGAATGCGAGAGGAGCGGTAGTAAGGGTTTGACTGTTTTCTTATCAAAGTGCGGACGTGTGACGGATGAAAGGAAAAAGCTTCTGCCAGACCTAGGCAGAAAGACGATGAGCTGTGAAGATCACTCTGAGATGAATTAAGTTAAAAGCTTAGATTAATTTCTCCTTTGAAATTAAAGGTGTTGTGACACTGCTCAGCGGTAAGACACTTCCCCTTGCATAGAAAAAGATATAGTGATGCAGCAGGCATAACTATAGCTAGTCGAGCTATGTATACATATATAATAAAATTGCAAATATCTCCAACAGCGAAGTGCTTTATTGTTTAGGTGAAAGGTTAACTCAGTCATCTCCAGCCTTTTTAGAACTTAAAGCGGAGGAAAATACTTAATAACTGCTTTAACCAATATACAATCTTCACCCTCTGCAACATATCATGTGGAGATTGCTATGGCGTATTCTGGAACCAGAAATCCCTACACAATTGGAAGCCTTTTAAGATGTCGCTATCAAATTTCTCATGATGGTTCCTAAGATCCAGGATGTTTTTGTCTATGTTTGACTGGCCTGCTAAAACTTTATTCCTTCCCAACATAAAAGGAGAACGCCTCCTCCTAAAGGGGATAGGACCATCAAATTTGGTATTACAGCTTCTTCTCAACTTATATAAGCGCAAGAGTTTAACCTCCAAGAAAAAAAAACAGATTCCCTTAAAGGGAGGGGAGAAGGGCTTCTAAACGAAAAGTGCTAGGATCAATGAATTTGGTACACAGTTTACTCTTATATCTTAATCCATGGGTTCCCTAACCAGGGTTGCGGCCTGAATTTTGCAGCGAAAAGCTCTTGGCCCAGCCAATTAGCTTGTGGATACTGCCCTTATTTGGGTGGTGAGATGAATATGAATTTTTGGGTCGTGACAAAAAAATTTAGGAAACACTACTTTAATAAAACATACATGTTTGTGTGGCGCCTTAACATTTTCCTGTCCTCGATAAAGATTCTTTCCATTCAAAAAATGGATAAGAATGACTCATCAAATTCGGTACACAGTGTCCTATGATCGTAGCTTAATCAACACAAAGATTTGGCCCTGCAACCTCTTCCCTCTCTCAGAAAATGTTCCCCCTCAATCGTAATCGACTGCTGAGAGCAATGAGTTACATCGCAGATGAAAGCTTCTAATGGGAAGAGTTACCATGGTCTACCTCAAATTCTGTTCCTTTCCATTCTTCAAAAAGAGGAATGGAAATTTCGCGGTGATCGATCTTAACGAGCTCTGTGTTGTTGATATCAAAGCTGCAATACAGGGAGTGTCATCTATTATATGTTTTACATAGTTTAATCTGAGTTAAGGATGTGCAATGCCAAGTAAATCTGCTTGTAGCTACTAAAATTTATTCTATTAAGCTTAAAAAGCAATAATCTCTCAGCATAAGAGATTATTCAATTTTTTATTTTAAATTACGGACCAACTCCTCGAAATTCTTTAAAAAAGTGAGTAAGGTTAGTAATAACCAATACCTTTGGTTTGTTTTACCTCTGAGCGCACTTATTTGCACACAATGGCCTAAATTACTAGGTCACAAGGACGCTGAGGCAAAGAGGGTTGGAAGGGGACCCACTGGACAGCTGGCAGACTCTTGTCAATGCCATCCAACATTTTCTTTAAAGTGCATACGGTATTGCTCTCCCACACATGGGGTAACGGCTTAATGTCCCATCCAACGTACGGCGACTTTTCGAAGCCCATCAGTGTCACCTACTGACAGAGGGCAGGGCAGAGAGTTTTGCAGAGATAAATCTCAATGCTGGCTGAGGTGGAACTCGGATCTGTCTACTGTAGATTACGAGCCTGGCAAGCTACCGACTGAGCCACCCCCACTCCCAGGCTGCTATATCACCCAAACATTTACATAAATGCTAAGTGTCCATGCCATGATATGTTGCTACTGTTGTGTGGGAGAATGGTAGACCCACACGTTATAATTGTCCTTTCAGTGTATTGTTTAAAAGCTAATTTTACAGCGAACTCAAAAATGAAACAGACTTCATATTAGACGAAAAAAAAATTAAAAAATGCATAAAATAATAAACCTCATCTCTTACAATTCTCATCATGATTAAATTAAGCGAAAAGCTCACAATTGAAGCGAAGCACAAACGAATGTCACCAGGCTGATAAGAGTGTTTTCCATCTACACTAAGAGTGATGTGTGAATTTCGCTGCCGACTTGGTGATGCGTACCATTCAGCAAGTACTGGTCTCACTAGTCAGTGTCGGCAAAAGCTATTTTGCCTTCTGGAGCGAACTTAGACTCTGCTGCTTCTTTCTCCAAGACTGTTCTTAGATTAATTTATCTAAATTTAATGTGCTTTTTAAAAGTAATTGAAAATCATATGTTGAAAAATAGGTTGCACAAATTCAATCAAACTTTCTGCAGTTACGGTAGTTACTTTGCACATTTTGCCACTAAAAAAATGTCACACGTGCGATAACTCCGTCCCTGTTACCTGTGAAGAATTCCAAAAATGTGAATTTGAACTGCGTATTATCTAGAACAGTGCTTCTCAACCCGTGTCCACCGACTGCAGATGGTGTCTATAAGTCACTATACATAAATTATGGTAGGTGGTTACATGGCTAATATTCATTGATTTAACACTGATTTAGATTACTTTGATAAACACTGATTTAGGGCAGTGTGTCTGAACTACTACTAATAAATATATATGTTACCGCTAAAGCTCGAAAGCCGTTAATGTGCACATTACCTAGCTAATCTGCAGATTAACTGATTTGCTCCGTTAAAGTGCGGAATCAAGAGTTTCCCGCATTTTACCTAGGTAATGTGCACATTAACGGCTTCCGTATCGTTAAAGTTCAAAAGTAAAAAAAAAAAAGACTATTTCTAGTGTCCGAGAGTAGAGTTGAAACCAGGTCATCCCTCTGTCAACATGAATCAGTCGTCCGAATTATAAAAAACGCCCCCAAAATGAGCAGGCCAAGTGAGAACGAATCACTTTACTGATTCGTTCTCACTTGGCCTCCGCTCATCCGGGGCGTTTTTTATAATGCGGACGACTTAATCACGTGACACGAAGATTCATATTCAAGAGATTCACCACTTTACGGATTCGTTCTTACTTGGCCTTCGCACATTAGGGCAATTCCAATTGCCACTTTAGTAATCCCTGTTGTAACAAATGATTTTATTGCGTCTATATAAATAACATTTTTTATGCTGTATAAATCAGTCAGATTGTTTATTTTACACTTTAATTGTCTATCATTAGTTATTTCATTGAATACCTAGTTATTTCATAGAATAACTAGTTAAAGTGTGGAATTATTAATTTATTACACGCTTTAACTGATTTGATCAGTTATTTCATGAAATAACTAGGTATTCTATGAAATAACTGAATTATACACTTTAACGGTAACATATCAACTAATTTGTTGATTGTTTGATTGTATAAACTTGATTCTTTAGATATCGATGTAGATATCGATGTAGATATCGATTTCCACCAATTGTGGCAAAAGTGATTGTGTTGCCAATTGCGCAATAAGTGGGCATTAAAATCCAGGATAAAGATATTATTGATAATTTATGGAACAGAAAGTCCAGAATAATAAGCAGAAGGCAGTCCAGAAAGAAGTAAAAACCACAGAAGCTGCATAAGCAGTTACTTTTATGGATATTTAAAGGGATTCTTTTGATTCTTTCCAGATTAAGGTTGGAAGAGAATCAACATGGAAACTGAATTTTACTGAAGTTCAAAACACGACTGATAATGAGTTCTACCTAGTGGATAGACACTACCTGTGTTAGGAGAGAGATGAGGGTTGGGTTGTTTTACCTCTGAGCGGCACTTTTTTGCACACCATGGGCTAAATGGCCAGGTCACATGGACCCCGAAGGCTCAGAGAAGGTTGGGGGAGGGGACCCACTGGAACAGCTGTTGGGAGACAGATGGTAGCCTCCCGTCAAGGCCATCCAGCGTGTTCTTTAACGTGCACAGGGTATGGCTCTCCCGCACACGGGACCACGGCTTAACGTCCCATCCGACGGACGGCGGCCTTTCCAAGCCCATCGGTGTCCCCTACTGACCGTGGGCAGGGCGGAGAATTTTGCGGAGATAAATCTCAACGCTGACCCAGCTGGGACTCGAACCTGGGAACTACAGATTACGAGCCTGGCGCGCTACCGACTGAGCCACCCCCGCCCCTGGAGAGAGATGAGGACTCACTGGACATTCTCTTCATTATTGAAGGCAGGATACGAATGATTGGGAAAAAATCTCAGCGTTAGCAATCTTAAATTTGCAAAACTCGGATTACAAATCGGACAAAACATCGGTTACATTGCCTACGTCTGTGGAAGAGAAATTCTTAGGCAAGAGAACTCAGTGGAAACCTACTAAGAGCAGATGAGATGTAGACATTCAGCAGGTCTCTTTAACGTGCATGAGAGTACGATTTTCCCGAACGGGTTGGGTTGTTTTACCTCTGAGCGGCACTTTTTTTCACACCATGGGCTAAATGGCCAGGTCACATGGACCCCGAAGGCTCAGAGAAGGTTGGGGGAGGGGACCCACTGAAACAGCTGTTGGGAGACAGTTGGTAGCCTCCCGTCAAGCCATCCAGCGTGTTCTTTAACGTGCACAGGGTATGGCTCTCTCGCACACGGGGCCACGGCTTAACGTCCCATCCGACGGACGGCGGCCTTTCCAAGCCCATCGGTGTCCCCTACTGACCGTGGGCAGGGCGGGGAATTTTGCGGAGATAAATCTCAACGCTGACCCAGCTGGGACTCGAACCTGGGAACTACAGATTACGAGCCCGGCGCGCTACCGACTGATCTACCCCCGCCCCTTTCCCGAACGGTAAACCACGATGTAATGTGTCAATTTTTATGTGCATAAATGAGGTAATTTTTACCGCCATTTTTGTTGTTTTTCTTCTGAAAATTACCTTATTTAAGCTGTCATCTTTTTCACTTTCAATCTGGTTTTGCCGATTACAAAGCGATAAAACTTCGCATTCTTTACTGCAAAATACTTGTCAACTTTAAAGTGATCCTTTTTCATACTAAGATTTTAAAAAAATCAAATTATCTTTATAATTTTTTAAATTTAAAATTTATGAATTTTTATACTATTCATTAAAATATTACTAATTATATTATATTAATATTATATATATATACATCAATATATATATATCAATATTAATTATATTATGTTTTGTATTTTTAAGAAAATATTTACGTCAAAATCATTTAATTAAACTTTAGCACTTTTAACAAAGAAGTATGTACAATAATAAATACTGTAGGTTGCAATGCTTTCCTTTCCTATTAATAATACTACTATGTTTTCATAAAACATTTCTAGGTAGCTTTGTGCATATTTTGAGTTAAATTAACTTTCTGATATCACTTTAAAAAATGTTTTAAATACTAATTCGTATCCAAAAACTTCCTTTTTAAAGATTTTTCCTTTACAAAATTCAAATACAAAACAATATTATAATTTCATAAAATTATTCAACAAACAATCTAATTCTGTACCGAGAAGCATCAATTTCCCTTCGGTTCGTCAATGACGAAAAAACATGTATATTATTTGTCAGCAGGTGGCGCTAGTGTTCTTGAACACTAGCTATTTTCATCAGGCAACACAATTGAAACTACTGAAACGTATTATATATAGATTTGCTCACATTCCTTAAATACCAGCTTCATAATCGTAAAATATGTATGAACACTGAACGACTTGTCAAAATTACTTCTTAAATTTGAATGAAAAAAAAAATCGCCGAGAACCTAATTTCTATTTCCCACTAGCTTAATAACTTCATAAGATGTCGAGTTTTTCAAAAGTCTAACAACCGCGGTATTTGGAGTTTTATGCAGGCCCGGGTCTAGCAAAAAAATGAGGAGGCTCCAACAAACACAATTCAGCCAGAGAAATGTAAAAAGAGGTCCAAGAGGCTGAATTTCCAATGCAGTATAACATTTTCCTCTACGTTTTACAGGTCTGTAAAATATTTTTCGAAAAGTGCGTAAAATATAAATATGTTGAATCATTTTTTTGCCTCTATTACCTTTACTAGCACTCTGAAAAAAAATGGGGGGGGTTGGATTATTTTACCTCTGAGCGACACTTTTTTGCACACAATGGGCTAAATGGCCAGATCACATAGACCCCGAAGGCTCAGAGAAGGTTAGGGGAGGGGACTCACTGGAACAGCTGTTGGGAGACATATGGCATCCTCCCGTCAAGGCCATTCAGTGTGTTCTTTGACGTGCACAGGGTATAGCTCTTCCGCACACGGTGCGACCGCTTAACGTCCCATCCGACGGACGGCGGCCTTTTTAAGCTCATCGGTGTCCCCAACTGACTGTGGGCAGGGCGGGGAGTTTTGCAGAGATAAATCTCAACGCTGACCCAGCTGAGACTAGAACCTGAGAACTACAGATTACGAGCCTGACGCGCTACCGACCGCCACAAAAGGGTGGTGAGAATGGCCCTCCCCCGATCTGGTTTTATGCATTTATGCAACTTACCCTAATTAAATACTCTACCATATAAATACTACCCCACCCTAAGGGTGTGGATTGAATGGTTTGAAATTCAGAACATATAAAGAACTGACAAGAAACGATTTGTCAAAGAGGCTTCTCCATGGTAATTGATGCATCCAATATTCCTTGGCATATGTTAATTGATGTTAAGAAAAACGTATTCATGAACAATTTTGTGTAATAGCCTTAGTCGATCTGCACATAAGTCGCGACCCTGATTCTAGTTTGGCACATCATCATCCTAAAGCAGCCATGAGCTATGGAGGTCCAACCAGACCATGCAGTTTATTTCTTCAAGCATATCTGTCCTCCATAGCTACATGTGCTGCATCTGGCCATTGCACATGAATTTTAACAAGATCCTGTTTGACATTGTCTTCCCACTGCACCCTAGGTCTTCCCCTCTTTCTGAGGCCTTTAGGCATACTGTTCATAACCCTATTCACAAATCTATAATTATCCATATGGGCAACATGGTCAAACCAGCGGAGTCTCTCTCTGCACAATATGCTGCTTAAAGGAGGTTGCAGATTCCTTTGCCTAACCTCATCATTAGTTACAAAGTTAAACCACCTAATACCCAAGATACTGCGTAAGCATCTACAATCAAAAGCATCTAGTTTCCTGTTATCTTGTTTACAAAGCGTCCAAGTTTCACTACCATAACTAACCCTAGAAAGAACCAAACTATTATACAGTCAAATTTTAGTCTTTAGGTGTATACGCCTATTTCTCCACACTCTCCATAGATTCTTAAAAGTCCCAGCAGCAATCCCTATTCATCTGTTAATCTCATGCCGCACATCACCATTATCTGTTACATAGCTCCCAAGATAATTAAACTGTGACACCTGCTCAAGACTTCAACCATTCAGATTAACTGAATCACAGCCTGCCTGACCAATTTTCATCACTTTAGTTTTCTCTCTGTTTATAACCAAACCTACTCTACTACCAGTCTCATCAACAGCTCGAATGAAAGAGTTCATCTCATCAACATCATTTGACAAAAGGGTTAAATCATCAGCATAATCTAAATCAGAAATTTTCGTATCTCCAGCCATTTAAGGCCAAAATCTTTCCCTTGAAGTGAATTTCGCATAACATAATCAATAACCAAACTAAAGAGAAAAGGAGACAAAATTGTCGAACACCACAAGTAATGCTAAACCAATTGCTACAAGCCTTACCAACTCTCACACACGACTCAGTGTTACTATAAAGAGCTTTCATTATGTTAACTACTCTGGTATACCATATGATCTCACAATCAACCACAAATTATTACGATCAACAGAGTCGAAAGCCTTTTTGAAATCAACAAAGCTAGAAACCAAAGGTTTCTGAAACTCTAAACATTTCTCAAGAATCTGCCTAAGTGAAAATATCTGATCTACACATCCCCTACCACTTCTGAATCCACATAGCTCATCACGCAATTGCCTGTCAACCAGATTCTTAATTCTATTCAGCACAATCATGCAAAGAACTTTCCCTGGATCAGAGAGTGGGCTGATATCCCTATAGTTATCACAAGAACTGCGATCACCTTTTTGGAAAATAGGGATAACAATAGCTCTGGTAAAATCCTTAGGAACCATGCCTTTATCATAAAAGTTATTCAAAATTTCAGTCATCCAAGTGGTAACAGAAACATTCCCAGCTCTACGCAGTTCCGTAGTAATTTCATCCACACCTGGGGATTTATGAAGTTTAAGTTTAGAAACAGCCAAAATAACTTCAGATTGTGTTATAGGGCCAACATTAAATCTATCATCATTGCAAACAATGGGAGTAGAACTAATCACATCGTTTAGAACATCATTGAAATGCTCTGCCCACCTAGCCATGACAGAATCCTCACCGTGTATAACCTTAGAGTGTTTATCCTTCAATCCCTGTAAAGCCTGTCCGTTTTCTACCACATAAAACATTAACTATCTGGTACAGCTCTCTTCTGTTGTGCTGCCTAACCGCTTTCTCCGCCTTGTCAGCCAAGTCATCAAGCCAAAGATTCTTATCAGCAGCTAACTGATCCTTTACATGTTTAATAAGCTCTCTGTAATCTTTTCTAATAGGACTAGTAGGATATTGATTAAGGACATTCCTGCAGTTTCTTTCTTTCTGAAATAAGCTCAAGTGCAAACACTCAAATAATCAAACAAGTCACTCAAATAATTTTTTTGCTCCTTTTTTTCCTAAAAGAGTACTGTTAGTTTTCAAAAAAGCCTGTTTAAAATGGTCCCATTCTTCCTCAACTTTAGTAGTAAGCAAACCATGACTGTCATAATCACTAAGTAACCCAACATGGTAAGCTTTAGCTATAACTGGGTCTTCAGAGCTTCAGTATTAAAGGTAAATTTTTTAACCTTGCACAACAAGGTAATAGTCAGATCCAATTTCAGCTCCCTTATATGCCCTGGTATTCCTAACAGAACTAGCCCATTTGCTGTTAATTAATATATAATCAATCATATTCTTATGCAGCCCATCAGGTGAAACCCATGTATGTCGCGGTGTTTGCAATAAGTATTAGTTATTTTGAAACCATTGAATTTACTTACCTGTAGGAGACGTGCCCATTGCAATTGCAGTTACCAATACCAAAAGGGCCTATCACCCCTCCCCAATGGTCAGAGTCAGTACCAACTTTGGCACTGAAGTCACCTAGAACAAGGGTAATATCTCCTTTCTTGACACAATTCAAAATATCCTGAAGCTGTCCGTAAAACCTATCCTTCTCATCCTCATCTTCAGTGGGGGCATAACAGCAGTCAAGTTTTTAATGCTAGTCTGAAATTTTGCTGTAAGAAACCTTTCATTAATGCACTCATATCCTAGAAGAGCATCACTAGCGTGTCTGCTGAGAAGCAGACCCACGCCTTGGTGATGCTTTTCATCCTCTCTCCCTGTAAAGAGAAATTTAAAGTTATTTTTTTAAGTATCTCACCTTTACCTGTCCATCTGGTCTCTTGCAAGCCTAGAATATCTTAGTTATAGCACTGGAATTCCTGCGTGAGGGCATCAAGAGAATAATCTCTATGTAATGCCCTCACGTTCCACGTTCCTGCAGAGAGAAAATGATTAGTAGGATTTTTTAAAGAAACTAGGTTTATTGAGATAGGTAGGACCAACAATATCAAACAGCCCCTGATCGCAGGCATGGGGCAAAGACTTGTTCCTCCTCCGCTAAAGGCTGAAGTCACCGATGCTAGTAGGAACATCAGGCACCACCTTTTCAAGTGGACTTTTTCAAGAGCCATATGGTCTGCCTGAAACACATTACTCCAGTTTAGGCTTGACGATGTCCAACTAGCAAAGTGAGGTTCAGGTACCTGCGATGGCCTCTGATCAGGATTATCCACCAACTGATATAAGGTATCCCATGCCTCTGTTCACTTAGGGCTGGCAACCAAGAAAGCAAACAGAAAACACAGCAGTAGATTCTCCCTCAACAGAGGCCCACCAGTGCAGCAAGTCCAGGATCTATAATCAAGCTCAAATCCATAAACAAGTCCAGTCTAGTAGGTATAAATGGTCAGCACCAGGACCCTGTGAAGTTGATCACTCCTCAGCAGGGTTGAGAAAAAGAAAAAAGTGGCCATACACCAGACCACAAAATAATTTCCCGCGAAGTCTAATCCTCGTCCAGCAAACCCGCGATTTGGACAGTACCTATTGTACTAAAAATTTCGAAAGGATTAGTAAAATCTTATAACTGTATATGGTTGTTTTGCATTAAAAAGCTTTTATTTATGTATTTCTCATTTCAGGACAGAAATAATTTTTTAAATCTAATTTTAAAATCATCCCCAATTCCAATTTACCATCATTATCAATCATCATCATCATCCTCAAGCAGCCATGGGCTACGGAGGTCCAACCAGACCACGCAGTTTAATTCTCCAAGCATATCTGTCCTGAGCTACATCTGCTGCATCCGGCCACTGCACACCAATTCTAACAAGGTCCTGTTTGACATTGTCTGCCCACCGCATCCTAGGTCTCCCCCTCCTTCTGAAGCCTCTAGGCACACTGTTCATAACCCTATTCGCCAATCTATAATTATCCATACGGGCAACATGGCCAAACCAGCGGAGTCTCTCTCTGCACAATATGCTGCTTAAAGGAGGTTGCAGACTCCTTTGCCTAACCTCATCATTAGTTACAAAGTTAAACCACCTAATACCCAAGATACTGCGTAAGCATCTAGAATCAAAAGCATCTAGTTTCCTGTTATCTTGTTTACGCAGCGTCCAAGTTTCACTACCATAACTAACCCTAGAAAGAACCAAACTATTATACAGTCTAATTTTAGTCTTTAGGTGTATACGCCTATTTCTCCACAATCTCCATAGATTCTTAAAAGTCCCGGCAGCAATACCTATTCGTCTGTTAATCTCATGCCGCACATCACCAGTATCAGTTACATAGCTCCCAAGATATCATTATCAATGCATATGTACAATAGCTACTCATTTATTAAAACAAAAGTTTTCTTATTTTTTAAAAGTATGCATCTGGTGGATCATCTTGGTGGATCATTTATGTCTGTAAGTATTCATAGTAAGTTATGAAAGGTAATAAAATGCCGATTATAATTCAAATGTGAATGCATTTTTTTCTGCGAAAATTTCCGCTTCTAATAGATCTTTCAGAAAATCAAAGCTTTTTCAACGTATGTACAATGCTTGATTTACCTAAGTCCCTGCCTTCATCACAGATCATCGCAATGGCGTATTGATTATAATGACAGCATCCTGTCCGACTATTGCAAGCAGCTGTTTGAAGAGTAATTTTTATTATTAAACATTTTAGTGACTTTAACATCAATAGAGTTTTACAAGTTCCTGCTATACTTTCTATCTATACTTTTAAAACATAATCCTATCTGTTTTAAGCACTTCACATATTTGAATACGTACGTGCCACTTCATCTTTTACGAAAAAAAAAATCGACCCAATAACTACTATTTCCTAGCGTTTTTCCAAATGTTTAACTATGGCGGTATGTGTATTTTATGCATTTCTGAATTTATACACCTTAGACTTGTTCTACAGTTCTATAAACTAGAGGTAAGCAGCAAATCGAAATGTAATGAATTTTTCGCCTATCATGAACACGATAAATCGTTAGTCACGAGAATGTATTTTTAAAAATATATTACCGATCAAGTAACTACTCCACAGAGATCTAACAAGAACCTCTCAGTATAATAAGCCATATAAGAGATCTGTGGGGAAGTGAGACCTCAGCAGGAAGACAACAGAAGAAAAATCCATAACTTATGCAGGCTCAAACACAGGCCACTTTGATTAGTAGTAGCAAGCGAGTTAATCACTCTGCCATGGAAACGTTAAGAGTGTGTTTAAAGCTACATATTTTCGTTAAATCATTTTATTGCAAAAATTAATAACATGGGGACAAAATACATAAAGCCTTAATATAATTAATTATTAAATATATATATATTAATATATTATTATTAAAGCAAAAATTTCCGCTTCTAATAGATCTTTTAGAAAATCAATGCTTTTTCAACGTATGTACAATGCTTGATTTACCTAAAATAAAATCTATTCATGCTGAAGATAAGAAAATTAAATATGGAGTTTCTGCAACCAATCCCTAGAGTAGGTAGTTATTGTATACTTTGAAATAAAATCATTACAATGAATTTCCAAAAGAGATAACACAATAGTTAATATATCCACCAATCAAACTTATTAGTATTGCTCAAATCTTAAACACTTTGAAATATATCGTAGATGACACTCTCCAAGCTGCAAGCTGTCATTTGAAACACAATTCATTTGAAGATTGCGTCACGGCCAGTGTCTATTACAGAATGAATATATGACATATGAAAGTATCTATGACAAGTAGAATAAAACTTATAAAATGATTAGGATTTATTTCTTTCGCCGTCCCGGTGGCCGAGTGGTTAGCGCGCTACATAAAGGATCAAAGGGGCCCGAGTTCGAGCCCCGGATAAGGCATGGTTATTTGCATTGCATTTCTGCTGAGTTATCACCTTCCTCACAGATGGTGTGAGTGTGGCAAAAGCTGTTTGAGGGGTAATTCGTTTATTTTACTATTGCTTTTGGCTTTGACATTTGTCGGTTGGGCGGTTTGAGGATTTGACAAAAAGCTGTTCCACCATATCTTTCGAACGCGATGAAGAAAATAATTTATGTGCCAAATGAAAGCTTGTGACGCGGGGAGTGCCAAAGGCAATAAAAAAATTGACCCCCCCAACCCCGTGCATTCTTTCTCCCTAAAAAAGGGAAAATGTGAAAACTATTCTTAAGCTATTATCTCCAGAACGCGAAGGCCAAACGTACAAGCTATACGTCAAATAAAAGTTTCTGACGCGGGGAGTGTCCTAAGCTATGGAAAATTGACCTCCTGTGCTTTCTTTTCCTCTAAAAAAGGAGGTAAATGTGAAAATGATTATTCCCCTATATCTCTTGAACGCGAGTGCGGAGGAGCTATGTGTCGAATGAAAGCTTGTGACGCGGGAGTGTGGTAGGCTATAATTGACCCCACCCATGTTTTCTTCCCCACTAAAAAAGGGGAAATATAAAAGTCTTTCTACTATATCATCGGAACGTGAGGGCTTTTAGGAGTTAGGTTCAAATGAAAGCTCGTATAATGACGGTCGTACACTATTTCGAATTTCGCCCGCACTATTCCCTCCTGATAAAATATGGGGGGGCGAATTTTCACGGGGATGGACTTTAACGAGTCGTATCTCAAATTAAAGCTTGTGACGTCTCTAATATTGTGGGCAACCTCAAACCTGAACCCAAAAGGGTGGTAAATGTGCTCGATGTTTATGAGTCATATATATATCAAAGCTTCTGAAGGTAGGTGTTTTCAGTGACAAAAAATAAATTAAAAAATACCTAACTTCCTACAGGCCCCAAAAAGTAGAAAATAAACTTAAAACATATCGATGGTGCAATCAGTCACTGAGTTCGTATTCGCTTCGAAGGAAGAGAGGGTGACGATTTACCTACTCGACAAGATTAAATAATAAATAAATAAATACCCCCTCAAGCAGCTGCTTGCCACAGAGGTCTGACAGGAGCCTGTCAGTTTATATGCCGTAGTAGAAGGTCTGAGAGGATGGCAGGACCTCAGCAGAAAACAATACGAACATCCATGCCTTACCCGGGGCTCGAACCCAGGTCCCTTAGATCAGTAGCCAAGTGCGCTAACCACTCGGCCACGGGTTGGGTTGGGTTGTTTTACCTCTGAGCGGCACTTTTTTGCACACCATGGGCTAAATGGCCAGGTCACATGGACCCCGAAGGCTCAGAGAAGGTTGGGGCAGGGGACCCACTGGAACAGCTGTTGGGAGACAGATGGTAGCCTCCCGTCAAGGCCATCCAGCGTGTTCTTTAACGTGCACAGGGTATGGCTCTCCCACACACAGTGCCACGGCTTAACGTCCCATCCGACGGACGGCGGCCTTTCCAAGCCCATCGGTGTCCCCTTCTGACCGTGGGCAGGGCGGGGAATTTTTGCGGAGATAAATCTCAACGCTGACCCAGTTGGGACTCGAACCTGGGAACTAAAGATTACGAGCCTGGCGCGCTACCGACTGAGCCACCCCCGCCCCCTCGGCCACGGGATCGGCGTCCTATCTTCTTTTGAAGTGAATACGAACTCAGTGACCGATTGCACAATCGATATGCTTTAGGTGTATTTTCTACTTTTTAGGACCCTATGGGAGGATAAGTATTTTTTAAATTTTTTAATTTATATTTTTTTATTATCTCTTTTGCTGAGAAATCTGAACTTTTAACGATAAAATTAAACTATCTAAATCAAATATTTCGATGTAACATTCAAACTTAGAACAAAAGATAATCAGAGGAGATAGAACTATTTAGCAGATAGTTGCCTCATATATGCCTACCATAATATCAAAATTAGCTATTGCAGTTACACCAAATATAATATTTACAGTAATAGTATTCAATTTAAGCTCCTTACTTTAGATTTGACGATCAAACCTACCAATATTCGGTCATACACCCCTCAATCTGGTTGCCGATCTTGTTTTTAAAATAAAACAACCTCAAGCATTATGGAAGGATGTGTTCTTGAAAATATGTCTCGTGAAATTCCTTATGGTGAATGGGAAACGATATATGCTGCATACGACTGTGTACGTGCATAAAGAGGTCGTTTGTAGTATATGCAATATTAACAGTTAATTATGACCAAGTCTTTAGTTTTGCCGCAGAGCCAATAATAAAATAATTCGTTTAAGTGAGAATGGTTATTCAACACCAGAATTGCTGTAAAAATGCAATAGACTTTCTATTATATGAGAACACTAAACACGAATTCTGATATTCGATTTACAACCTCGTGAGCAATATACCATAAAACATGCCAATGTATGCAAAATTCCTTACTGAAGTTGGTAATATACATCACTACGATGTCACACAAAACCCGCAAAGGCAGTGTGGAAAACAAAGCAAATGCGATAGATAAAAAGGCTGATCTCACTGATTTTGAAATCGTTTGATTGAATATCGTTGGAGAGCGATGAGTAGAAGCTTTTGTAATGGAGGTGATAGAACTTAGCGGAAATTCACGAGGCACAATAACCCAAGTGTATAGAGAATGGCAACGATCTTTAAAAATGTTCGCCAATCGTGCTAAATGTGTGAGTAAAAAAGACTGACAGACAGACGTTTGTTGCCAACTGTACTCAGCTGAGAGAGATGACTGCTAAGAACCCATTTCAAAGGGAACTATGAGCAGAGAATTGGAAACTGAAATTTCGCAACTGCATCATGATACATACTACGAAGTATTAGGTAGATGTTCAATAATAATTTGGCCAGGCAGTGTAAGCCTATGTTGACAGACTTCGAAATGATTTTGATGTACAAAAGAACTTGCATAAAAGCTCACTATGAAATATGAGTTAGGTTGTTTTACCTCTGAACAGCACTTTTTTTCACACAATAGGTTAAATGGCCAGTTAACAAAGATCCCGGAGACTCAGAAAAGGTTTGGGGAGGGGACCCACGACAGCTGTTAGAAGATAGAAGGTAGCCTCCCGTAAGGTGACCCAAAGTGTTATTTAACTTGAACACGGTATGGTCTCCCTCACACGGGTCCAAGGCTTATCGTCCCATCCGACGATGACAGCCTCTCTCTAAGTCCATCTGTGTCCCTATTGACTGAGGATAGTCCTTTACCGAGATAAACTTTTGAGGGGCTTTTATCGAGATAAACCTGAACGCTACCGACTAAGCCACCCCGCCCCACTATGAAATATGAAATGGTAATATTTACTGATAAATCTCAATTTTTCATTACTGGGAACAACTAATGCTTATGTACGACTATCTGAAGGGTTTATTCAACAATGTCTCAATGCTGCTGTAAAACAACCGATGAAAATTATGGTGAGCTACTACGAAGATCGATGACTACACAAAAATAATGGAAAGAAAATTACTGCTAACAGCTCAAAGTGGCAATCATTTCAACGTAAATCATGGAATTCTAAAGTTTTCGATTCCTCCTTGTGACTTGGCAAAATCGCCAGACGCCAAATCTTAAGCCCATAGAAAATTTATGGCATGAAATTCCATAGGAAGTTTCGAAACAGTGAACTTTTGTTTACATAACCGAAGCTTTATTATCTATCAACGATACTGTTAACAAAGAATACTTCTAAAATCAGTGGGGGCTTTTGTGTTGGGTTGGGCAAAAAAAATGCCGCTCAGAGCGGCACTCTTTTGCACACAATGCGCTAACTGGCCGCGTCATATGGACTCCATGGGCTAAGAGAAGGTTGGGGGAGGGTACCCACTGGGGAGAGGAGACAGATTGCTCCCGTCAAGGCTTTCCAGAGTGTTCTTTAACATGCACAGGGTATGGCTTAATGTCGCATTCGGTGTCCCATACTGGCCCAGTGCAGGCGGAGAGTTTTGCGGAGATACCAGTGGGGTTTGGGTTTGGCTCAGTCTGTAGGTGCCAGGCTCACAATCTGCAGTTCCAAGTTTGACTATGATCTGTTCCAGCGTTGATATTAATCTTCAAACACCACCCTCACCTCGGTCAGAAAGAGCGCCGTCAGTCGGACGGAAAGGTTTGGATTGTTTTACCTCTGAGTGGCACTTTTTTGCACACAATGGCCTAAATGGTGAGGTCACAAGGATTCAGTGGTTTAGGGAAGGGGGCCCACTGGACAGCTGTTAGGAGACAGCCACCCGTTAAGGCCATCGAGTGGTTCTTTAACGTGCAACAGGGTATGGCTCTCCCGCACATGTGGCCATGGGTTTACGCCCCATCCAACACATGGCGACCTTTCCAAGTCCATCGGTCTCCCCTACTGACCGAAGGCACGGCGGAGAGTTTTGTGGAGATAAATCTCCTGCTGTGACTCGAATCTGGGAACTACAGATTACGAGCCTAGCACGCTACCGACTGAGCCACTATCGCCCCTCGGATGGAACGTAAAGCCGTAGCATAGTGTGCGGAAGAGCCATAACCCGTGCATGATAAAAAAAAAAAAACCATGCTGGATGGCCTTGACGGAAGGCTTCCAATCTTTTCACAACTATCCAGTGGGTCCCCCCCTTCCCCCAATCGACAGTAATAATATTAATATCGACTGTGATAAATAACAATATAAATACTTAAAACGTTTTAAGAAAATTAAACCATGGATGACAAATGAATTAGCAATTTTAATAAATTATCGTAACACTCTGTATAAAGAAACGAAGAAAAATCATTCAAATATATCGCTTAAACAGTCATTTTCCCGATACAGAAATTTTGTCACTATGGAACATAAGGGAAACAAAAACAATACTTTACTAATAAAATTTCCAAAGGAGGTAAAAACCAGAAAAAGCAGTGGAATGTAATAAATGGAATATGTAGCAACTTTAAAGAGAAAGAAAACTATCCCCATATACAATAAAAACTAAAAATGAGTTAATTAAATACGATGAAGACCCTTGTAAATATTATACGATTATTTTGCCGGAATTGTACGGAATTTGAGCAAAGATTTGGTTCAAACAAATGCTGATTGGGAGGGAGACGGAAAATCAACTGCGGTAAGTTCCTTCTTCTTAATGCCAGTAATAGCTAAAGATATTAGGACTCAAATTATACTTCTACCAAAAAATAAATCTCCAGGTTTTGATGACTTAACCGCAGAAATAATTCATCTGTTGGGAGAAATTTTATCGAAATACTTTTAAATCTATTTAATCTATCCATTGAGAAAGAAATTTTTCCTGATGTTTTAAAAAAGCTACTATTGTTCCTATTTTTAAAGACGGTGACCCAAAGGAATTAGGGAATTACAGACCTATTGCATTACTCTCTGTAATATCTAAAATTTTTGAAAAAATAGTGAAAAATAAATAATATGAATATCTGGAAAAGAAACGTTTTCTCGGTAACAATCAGTTAGGTTCAGAGAAAAAATGGGTACGGATGATGCATTATTACAGGCAACAAATACAATTTACACAGCTATGAATAACAGTGATCATGCATTAACAATCTTTCTGGACATTAAAAAAGCATTCGATACGGTAAATCATCAAAAATTAAAACAAAAATTACAAGGTGCTGGAGTTAGAGGAGTGGTATTGAATTTGTTTCGGTTATTTAGCTAACAGAATGCAAAAAGCAAAAATAAAAGATACATACAGTGCTTGGACTAAAGTTGAATACAGAGTTCCCCAGGGATCTGTTCTGGGTCCCTTATTATTTATTATTTACATTAATGATTTAGATTCCATTAACCTAACAGGTAAATTAACTATTTTTGCTGACGACATTTGCCTGACATATACCGGTTCTGATTCTTCGATTATTTTGTGATCTAGAATTAATTAGAAACTGGACCACAAGTAATGTTTTAACAATAAATCTGAAAAAGACAAATGCAGTTTATTTCTACTTAAAGAAAAATAGTTCTGTTACAGATATTTTGCACCGCAATAAATTGAAATATCACGATACAAATTGTTCATCGAAAAGTCACTGTAACTGTCCTCAAATTCCTTTTGTGCCGTCAGTGGAATGTTTAGGCATTTGGATTGATGCAGGCCTAACTTGGAAAGTGCATGTAACATGGGTTAAAAGGAAGGTCATCCGTAACCTGGCCCGCTTACATCTCGTAGACATTTAGTTTCATTTAAATTTATATATACACTATATTATGCATTAATCCATTCTCAGTTAACATAGGGTATAAAATCTTGGGGAGGCATATATTTCAATAATTTTAAACAACTTTTAGTGCTGCAAAAGAGATTTATTCACTTATTAACTAAAAGCCAAAAAAAGCAACCTTCATCACCTTTGTTTCGAGAAGCAGAAATTTTGCCTTTACGCTGATTATTTTTTCGAAATTATTAAATACTTTTACTTTAGAAATGATAACATTAAAACCGATACGAATAATTACCAATTACGACGAGATAAAAACATAAATTATGAAATTCCTACATCACATAAGGAAATTTTTAGGCACCATTATTTGTACTTAGCATCGAAATTCCTTTCCTCTCTTCCGGTCAGCATGAAAAATATCACGAATTATCATTTGTTTTCTAAAGATCTCAAGAACTACATTTTGAAACGGGATGATGTGGAAATTTTTTTTGCATTAAACACTAGAACTGTTTATATGTAACACAGATATTAAATGTTTCTTCCTCTCTGACTTTCACACTTCTGGATTACTAGAATTTTTTTGTTTTGAGTTGTTTTCGTTTTTTGTGTATTATATTCAAAGTGACGACTGATGTTTTCAATTGAAATTGTTTCTGTATGGAGATCGTACGAACGAGCCTACTCTTGTGAGACCTCAAAAGTTTTTGTATACTGTAAAACATTATCTGAAATAAAATTATCCATCATTATATTATAATATGACATTCCTAAAGGAATTCCTTCTGGGTGTTCTTTTTTCAATTTCCGCCAGTATATTAGGAAATTCAAGCATGGAATGTGAAAATCGTCAAACTTAAGCGGGGCGAGGGGATGCTGACGACCATAAAAAGTTTCGGAACCTAGCTTAATGTAATTGTGATAAAACACATATAAAATGTTTCAGCGAAATAATTGCAGTCTTCAATATTTTCGGGTTTAATCATTGCAAAACACTAGTGGTTAAAAATCTCTAGAAATATAGCCGTTTTGTTTCCATTTTGAATCTATCTAAAAGTAAAAGGTTAAATTTGAAATCATTTCTAATTTGCAAAATTTCGCATCTTTGCTTCAGTTAAAAAGTGCGAAATCCGAATTCTATAATATAACCCAATAATTTTCCTGATAATTGTTAACATTAATTGTTTTAATAAATGTGAGCCGGGTTATTTTAAAATGTTACATGCACCAAAATAGTTGAAATATTAAAAACGCTTGAAAATACTAACAATGCTGGTTTAACGTCACAAACTTAGATTACATCAAAAGCTTTGAAGTTGGTAACTTGCACATATTTGTTGCAGTAAAAATTTTGTAATTATGCTCACATCTTTGGCACCTACCTCCTAATGGCTATTTCACTTCATACGGAAGTAGTTATTGAATGCAATCCGGATGGCGCAACATCAGTTCAACAGGCCGATCTGTTGTGCAATAAACAGAGAAAGGGTGGGATTAAAGTTCGTGAATCAATGAGCGGGATTCGGGAGGGAAGCGAGATGCGGCAGCCACGTTATTACGCCTCATTCATTCCTTGCCGCAGTGAAATTATCTGCTACTGCACCTTCTTTGCCTTCTAAAGATATAAGCATCAGTGGACGCCACACAAGAATAGTCAGTGATGAGATAGTGAATCCGTATGACGTAAAATGAAGCAAAAGTTGGAGACTAAAGGAAAGGGTGTTTGGTTTGCCATACGTACAGATGTAATAATTAATTGCGCGTAAAACATGATCGTGAAATATGATTAAAAATCAATAGTTGAATCGTTGCGCATTATTTTTTTGAACTCTTGAAAATTTCTCAGAGATGATAATTATAAAAATTTAGCAAAATAGAAGACAACTAATATTACGCAACAAACAATTGCACGAAATGCAAAAAATTTTTGCTCTAGATAATATTTGACCACAGTATAATTGAAGTGGAGATTTCAACACGTCAGGCTTCTGCAGAGAATAATTTGACAAAAGCAGACAAAAAGATAAAAGAATTCGAACAATTTTATAGCATTAGCTACGAAGAAAATATTTCTGTCCGATTTTCTGTTTTACTATGGCTTACTTGTAGCTAAGATAAAGACACTACACTACTATTGTTTAATGTTGCATACTTTCACATCTATAGAGAAAGTAAAAGAAATTTAAAAAAAATCTATCTTACTATAATGGCCCTAAAAAGTAGAAAATAAACCTAAAACATATCGATGATGCAATCAGTCAATGAATTCGTATTCACTTCAAAGGAAGATAGGGCGCCGACAGTTTCTTGTTGACGAAACTGAACAAGACTTTGAAAGCTTCGACACACAAGACGATTCAAAATCAATAAAGGTTAAGCCGTTCTTATTTCTCAACATAACAGCTGTATAAGTATACAATAGTAACAGCAAACAAAACAATTGTATAAGAACTATTAATTTATTGAGAATTCTTAACAATTATATTATTACAAGTTCTTAACTATATTGACTATGTATTAGAATCAAATTAGACAAAAAGAAAATACTAATGGAATCAAATATATATATAACATTGCAAAAAATCAACCAAATGAGGGACATACAAACAGCTACATAAGCAATAACTAAACAAGGATGAGAGATGGACATTATAAGAAAATGGGACAAAAATAACTTTTGACATGTAAAAGAATGAGAAAGAATGGCCTATTTAAAGGTATAGTCTGATAAGAACGACAGCAACTAGAATAATTGATCAATAGAAGGCACCGTTGCCTGCAGTGATGCCGTGCATTAGTCCTGGTCTGCTGCCATAATTAAAACCTTCATCATGCTGTTGGGCGCATATACACGTATAACGCTGAGACCACGCTTCAAGAACGACCACGAAAGCCGTATAGGTAAAAAACATTCCAAGCTCAGGCGTCTGCAACTCTGTGCACTCACTGCAAAGCATATCCTAGCTATTTGTTGCAGCTTGCTTCCGGCTCATTTTAACACTCGGATGTATATCTTCCTATTTATATAACTTAAAATTGCCTAAGATTGGTAATAATGGAGTACTGCAAATTAAGCTTTCCGTCGTCTGCCATTTACGGATATATACTAATAGTATTTAATTTATATTAAAAGGCATTTTTTTCTCTTATAATAAAATAGAGCTTACGTAACAATATTATGTGATTAAGGGCAAAATTCATATCAAGACGGCGGGCGTTTTATTCAAAAAATACTACTTCAGCAATTACTTCACAACAAAGGTAAAAAATTATTTTTGTACTATCAATAATCAATTAATCCACCTCCAACACCCGTCTACAGATGATACGAAGACAAGAATTAAATTATGCTTGAATCGTGCTTACGTTAATACTGCTGTACCAATATGCCATAATTGATGGGCTTTATAAAAGCTTCTACTTTCCCACTCCATCAATTTTCTGCAGCTGACTACAAGATCAATTATCTAGTATAGTGCATTAAAGAAACAATTCAAGAAATGCCCCTACATTGGCTTCTTTTGGCTTCATAAGTTAATTAAAAAGACCATATTAACTTTGGAAGGTGGAAATTCACAATCCATCTCTTTTACGTTGCAATAGACAGATGTATAACGAAGAAACGGTTGTGATAAAATTTTCTTGACAAGGAATACAAAATGATAAATCGGTGTCTAATAAACAATTAGGTAGTTCTTCACAATGAGATATGGCAAACCCCAAAAATATAAAATTATAGCAGAATCATAATGAGGGTCAAAATGTTTCATAAAAGAATGCAATCAGTGATGTCATTATTTTTACAGTGACGGTCGATCAATTTCAAAAAACAAAAAAAAGAATAAATGGAAACTTTATTCGTGTTAAATAATAGGCAATCACAGGTAAACACACCTGCAGGCTATAACATTAAAGGTATAGAGGAAAAATTGTCATTAGCCGGGTGAGATCCAAACCCACACCTCCTGATAACATATCTGATGCTCTGATGGCAGATCAAGATCTTCTCTATTTGTGGCTTTAAGCATTATGGCATAGCATGTACTTTAAGCATATACATATACAGAGTATCTGGCATGTTATCAAGAGGAGATAGTGGGTTCGGATAATATCCGGCTAATGGCAATTTTTCCTCAATACACATTTAATGTATATAGCCTACAGGTGCTTACCTCTGATTGCCTATTATTAAGTATAGCATTATTACGCTTGGTAAAGCGTGGTGGCTAAATAAATACCATGCATCTTGCCTTTGGTGTGGCTGGTCATGTGCACTAATCTGGAAGGTGCCTTCCAGATTAGTGCACAGTCTTCAATTACAGTCAGATAGTTTCCAATGACTAATTCCATTTTATAATGCCCAAAGCCATCAATAGAGGAAATCTTGATCAGCGACTGGTAGCTCAGCGATCAGAGCCCTGACATGTTATCAGCAGTCTTGGTTTCTGATCCTACCCGGGTAATGACAATTTTTCGTCTACACACATTTAATTAATTTGTGTTACTTTCCATGTTTAATTTCCAACTGTAAATTTGTTACATATCTAGATCGGCCATCTCAGAAAAACCCTAGTGTAATATAAAAACCGCAGCAATGTATCTAAATAAGTGCTTTTAAACAGCTTCAATTTTTTAAAGCATATAAGATAGGAAAGTACATTTAAAAGGGGAGGTAGTTTTGAATATAAAAAGTATAATCAATAGGGAATGTGGGCCCCCATCAATTCATGCTCTCAATAATATAATCCTGAGAATGGAATGAAAGTTTGTAGAGGAGGTGAATGACGGCAATATGTTTCACCAAGGAATCACACAAATGTTCTATTGGATGAGATTCAGAGATATTCCAGGCCACTCCATTTGCTAAATATCTTCTACCTCAAGATATTAGTTGGTCAGTCTTGTTCTGTGTTGATGAGTATTATTTATTAGGAGCAAATCGTTTCCTGCTGCACCCGCATAGAAATCAAGGATCTCATCCCGATATCTCAGAATAGTCACAGAAACTCCATCAAATGCATAGAGGTCGGTACGGCCACCCAATGAAAACCCAACCCATACAGTCAGACCTCCACCACCACATGTACGTCTCCATATGGTGTTATGAGGCTGGTTGCAGGGTTCACCTCTCTCCAGATCAGCATATATATGCTGTCGGACAGCAAAAAAATCTTGACTTGTACATGAACTATTCTCGGGTGCACACTACATGATCATGACACCATTTCAAGCAGGCCTGTCTGTATCTGAAGGTTAAAGGATCAGACAAAGAATCGAAAGGCATCAAAAGTCCGCCCTCGAGAACACTTTGATCATAGTTGAGGCAGATGCCTGCCTTTCTGTGGCTGAAATGAAGTCTGAAGGCATAGATGATGGGTTGCTTTCCTGTTCTATCGCGACAGTAGTGCAATATAACGATCATCTTGAAAGGTTGTAACCTTAGGACGCCCTTGAATTGGTCTATTGATAATTTAGTTATTGGACTGCAGCCAAATCCTTGAGATAATAGAATGTTAAACACCAAAGAATATGGCCCCTTCTAACATTTTCAATGGTTTAAACATTTTTCTTTTTGAGACATCTGAAGCATTTCAATTTGAAATGATCGAGTATCTAGAAAAATACTCCTAGGAGTTTTTAAGGAATTTTTTGGTTCATATTAGGCTTATTTTGGTAGATTCAAGGCTAGACTGCAAAGTTGTTGTTGTTGTTTTTTTCTACAACATCGGTCGCTTTCTGGATATGGCAATTTTTTTTTTTCGAGGCGGGAAAGTGCACTAGGGTATCTGTTTTATGTGGTTTTAAGTATTCCGTGAAGTTATACAGGATTTATATGTTGATTTTTCCACATTAAATTACCTAGTTATGATTGAAAAAACTGATTTATTTCTAAAGATTTCTATTTATATTTTTGTGATCCGTGCTTAACGTTTGATGAGCAGTGTATTTTGAAATAAACTCTTTTTAACGGATATAAGTTTCAGCGGTTTATCACTATTATGCTTCACATTAAAACTAAGCATATTTTTTCAAAATAGCTCGCTAGAGGCTAGCAAAAATATCTCTATCAGTTGGGACTCGAACCAAGGAACATTAGATTAGGAGATAATTTTTTTTTATTACACTAGCTATTGAGCCCAGTCCCACCTAGGTCTAAGGGAGGATTTGGGTTGTTTTGGGTTGTTTTACCTCTGAGCGGCACTTTTTTGCACACCATGGGCTAAATGGCCAGGTCACATGGACCCCGAAGGCTCAGAGAAGGTTGGGGGAGGGGACCCACTGGAACAGCTGTTGGGAGACAGATGGTAGCCTCCCGTCAAGGCCATCCAGCGTGTTCTTTAACGTGCACAGGGTATGGCTCTCCCGCACACGGGGCCACGGCTTAACGTCCCATCCGACGGACGGCGGCCTTTCCAAGCCCATCGGTGTCCCCTACTGACCGTGGGCAGGGCGGGGAAATTTTGCGGAGATAAATCTCAACGCTGACCCAGCTGGGACTCGAACCTGGGAACTACAGATTACGAGCCTGGCGCGCTACCGACTGAGCCACCCCCGCCCGTCTAAGGGAGGAAGAAGGTGGCAAGTGCACAGATGCTAGACCTGTGAGTGGGGGTTCAAAATTGAGAATATTAAAAGAATATTTTGTTCATTAAAGCATTAAAAATATATAGAGATATTGCTGAACAGAAAAGAGAGCGCATTCAAATGTCTTGCCATGGGCGCAATTCTGATATATTATCATAAAATATATGCCATGGGCGAAATTTTGATATATTACCATATATGTCACGGTCGTCATACATGACAATAATATATATTACGAATGAATGATGTTTTAGTTTTTCAATGATTTTATTTGCAGAGCAATAGTTCTGAATGGTCTACACTACTTTTGTAACTTAACTTTAGTTCTCAAGTCTGGATTGTGTTATCTTCAGCGAACGGTTTTTGCTGCGCAAGCGGCTAATGGATAGAGCAATGGCTGAGCTAACAACAGTTAATTAAAGAAGGTAAGCTATTAGCCAGGTGGTAGTCTTCCACCAAGCCATGTTGTTCAGCGTGAACTGAGTAAAACTCTTCTTGGAGAATTTGTAGAGCTAAAAAATCTCTTTTCACCCACCCTTCAAAACTAGACTTTCGTTTAAAACTGGAATTAATTTTTTTCTCGAGATTAAACATCTTAAGTTCACAAGCTTAGTTGACCACGTAAGCCATACTGTATGTGTGGAAACATATAAGTTTTTCTATTTGTTGAATTAATGGCTCTAAATCAGTGTTCTCAAAGTATGGTCCACGAGATTATTTTCTTCTTCCTTATTATAGATTAGAAAAATTTTATTAAACGACCGATTTCAGATTGATATGAAAATAATTTACATGCAGTGGGATGAAATGTCTTTGAGTGTGCAATGTGTTTTTAGGGTGGGGGGTCTGTGGACTCAAAACCTTTGAGCTAGAGGGTCTATGGACTCGAAAAGTTTTTGCTCTAAATGAAAACTGTTTACATAATACAAATTAAAAAGTATAATACGATAACAGCAATTCTTGGGGATTTATATTAAAATTAAGTTTAATATATCAGTGCCGAAAAACACACTGTTCTTTAATATTCAGTTTAAACGATATTCTTGTTTAATGCAACAAAAACGTTTTTCTAAAAATGAAATGATGTCTTTGCTTTTAACAATTAAAATTACTGTATACCTTGAAAAGAAAAGCATACAAAATAGAAACCTGCAGCAAATTGAATATAATCGTATGCAATTGTAAGCAATGTCCAATACAAATTCAAAATTTGATCAATAGTTTGTTGAACAGCTTTTCATTTACATACCATCAGCAAATTTAAAAATTCAATTGCTTCCTTTAATTACTTTACAATCTTTGGAAACCGTACAATTACATGCATGCACAATTCATTTTTTAATTGAAGAAAAATTCAGTTGCGTTGTCAAATATTAATCCCAACAGTATACTACATAACTATCTACCAAAACTGGTGTAAATACAATAAAACTAGAAGGAAAATAGAGATCATCGTACTGCACTTTCTTGAAATTCCATCAGTTTGAAGATTGGCTGAGCTAGTAGAGAACAGCATTAATGGCTATCATTATAGCAACAATGCTTGAATGCATTTCCGGAAAGTTTGTTATAAGGCACATCTAGCTTATATATAGAAAATATAACAATTTATACAATAAAAGTATTCAAAAATTGCAGAAAATGATATGCAAATCAATGTACTTACGGGGAAGATGGAACAGTCTTGCTTGCTGATTGTGGCTGAGCTGGAGAAGGCACAATAGTATGGTGAGATGCTGAAAGAAACAAAAAGAATTTACACGATGCATTTTGATCCACAAATTTCTTGCTACAATAGTAATCGAAATCAAAGCACCAAACAAAAAACATCTCGTAAATAGTTGGAGATAAATCAAAATTTTCTCTGTCATGTATACTAATATGTTTTAATTATGAGAATATATTAATATAATGTATGATAGCAGATCTGTGAAAGAGTAGAGAGACATCATAAACATCAATACCTTCTCCGGAATTCGCTTTTAGCTCTGTAGCCAAACACACTAATCACTCGGTTACTGGGGATTCGATTCTCTCCTTGAAATGCATTGCCAGTTTTTTTCTTAGTTGCTGACTACGTAATCCAAATACAAAAATGTTGCATCAAAATGAGTTGAGTTAGTGTTATTTTGATGTTACAACGGCAGGGCAACCAGTTATAAATTCCAATGTTTATCCAAACCTACAACCATCGAAGACGAAGTTAACTGTCAAGTAAATCATTACACTTGAATTCGAGGAATAACTGACGTTTACGTCACACGAATTAATAACGTTACAATTATGCCGAAACAATAAATGGGCATTTCTTGAACAGAAAGTATAGAGGTAGAAGAGAGCCGAGATTGATTTTTATCGCTACCTTATGAAAAGAGTTTTACAGCTCTAGCAGAAATAGCCAAATCATACCATTAGGTTACTTTGCCATCATGACAGACTCACAACGAGATGAGGAAAAACCGATAATTTTAAACAGTTTCACTTCAAACCAACAGTGCTAATCTGGGTAAGAGATGCAGAGATGACAGAATTACTTGACTAATAAAGAAAAGCAGTTATGTCTTACAGAAAGGAGTGCAGGAAAAAAAAACAGCATCTCAATGTACTAATCTTATCAAAATGACCTGGATTCCAGCCCTGAGTAAGGTATGGATATTTGTGTTGCTTTCTGCTGAGGTCTCGCCTTCCTCACAGATCTTATCTATGAGTATTAAACTGGCAGGCTCTTGTCAGACTTCTGTGGCAAGTAGCTGCTTGGAGTAGGAGATAATTTTTTTTTAACAGACTAGGCTTAAAATCAACTAGAAACAGAACAATTTTGATCATGTCAACAATAAAATTGAAGACATAGAAAAATATTTTTGTATGTGGGGGGGAGGGGCGGGTCACACAAAAGGATATATTTTAAATTAATGAAAAATGGAGGTTGGGTTGCTTTACCTCTGAGCAGCACTTATTGAGCGTAATGGGTTAAATTTATAGCTAGTTCAGAAGGACTAAAGAGAAGGTCCAATGGACAGCTGTTAGTAGACATATGGAAGCCTCTCGTCCAAGTCATCCAAGTATTCTCAACGAGTAACGCGCAGAGGTTGTTGCTTTCCTGCATACGAGCACTACTTTAAGTCCCATCTGAAGGATGATAACATATCCAAAAACGCATCGCTGTTACCTTTCTGAAAGAGGGCAGGAAGGGAATTAGCGGAGATAAATCACAATCCTGGCGCAGCTGGGCCTCGAACCTGGAAACCGTAGATTACGAACCTAGAGAGAGTCTAACTGAGCCAACCGAGCTTCTAAACATTTTGTGTGGGAAGGGAATGGAAGGGACAACAAGGGGTGATTGAAGGAGAGATTATAGCGAGGTAGCCGAAGATGAGGTTTTACAAGTCTGACAAATGCTCTTTGGTCAACTCCACTGTTTGCAATAATGAATTTTTCTGATTTTAGGTTTGGTTATTATATCATGAAATATTTTGGTGACTAAGTTAAAATACGGAAGATAAATTCACTGCTAAAAGACCGAAAGCTTGTTCTGATGCTAATGTCATATAGCTGAGTGAAATGCGAAGTATTTTCTACGACAGAAGTGTTATTTATGTTTTAATGCTAAAAGTGCAATTACTTCAATTTTTAAGAAAGGAGCTCACAGTTCTTTATTGTTTGAGGTTTTATGGCGCAAGCGCGACTAAACCATAATGCGCCAAACGAAAGACAATGTAAACGATAAAGAGACATGTATACCCGCGACCAAAAGTTAAAATAAAAACTCTACATTGTTAAATGGTAAACCAACAAAGAACAAGTGTATAAGAAACAAGTAAAATAACTTGAGAAATACAAAATAAAATAATCTCAGGTGTAAGAGACTTGAATTATATATACAAAGTACAAGGTAACAATAGGGTAAAATCAAAATCTAGTAAAATAGCCATAATGCTTTGAAAAAGAAAAAAAAAACGGTGGTAGAATACAATGATCAGATAAAAGATGTCCGAGTGTAAGTGGCTCGGACATAAAATTATGAAAGCTAACATACAAATGTTGTTCGATATTAAAACATGGGCATTCGATTAAAATATGTTTAACAGATAAAATGGTGTCACAAAACTCCCATTTAGATTCATCGTCCACCCGTAAAAGAAACGAATGAGTAATAAAAGGATGACCTAAGTGGAGCTGAGCAATTACAACTTCCTCTTTGCGATTCCTTCAGTAACATGACTGTAATGCTTAAAAGTAGATAGAGTTGAAATTAAAAGATGATAGAGTTGATCTCAAAGAGCTTGTTTCTAAGCTGTTCTGACCAAGATCTCTGCCACTTTGCCTGGAGCTCGATGATGGCCGACTTGGCATTGCCTCTGATGGGCGGCGTGACCGGGCACCCAAGAGAAGAGAATGGCAGTGTGGTCTTCAGATGATGTAGCTGCTAGCGGATCTTAGAAAGAGCTGGGTGAGGCCGATGCCTCACTGAGATCAAAGCTTGTAGCAAACTACGCGAGTCGGTGTAAAGCACACGCCGATGATAATGCTTAACCGCCACATGGTCTAAGGCGAGACTGATAGTGTTCAACTCTGCAATGAAGATGGAACACTGCAGTGGGATCTGGTCTGCAATAATTACATCACTGCAGACCATGGCCAATCACACTTTGAGCCATCTGTGTAGACAGGCAAGAAGTCCTGATACTCAGTACGATGTTGGGAAAGAGTTGCTGGTACACACAGTCAAGTGTAAAGGTCTTCCCCATCCTATAAAGGGAAAAATCACAAGAAAGGAAAACAGCAAGCCACGGTGGAAGTGACTCAGCTAACCTTAGACACGCAAACCAAAAGGACGAGTGACAGTCAGGAGATTAGTGTAAAGCATTTCATATTTAGGACTGAAAATGCAGTTCCAAGTGGGATGGCCTGGCAGGGATCGCAATTTCAATGCATATTGTGAGGACAACTGTTGATAGTGAAAAGATAAAGAAGGTTCATTGATCTCAACATAGATTCTGGACCAGGTGAGGTGCGGAAGGCTCGTGAAAACACAGAGTGATGGTGGAGAGGGTCCAATACCTTCACCACCAAATCCCAGGTAGAATCATACACCTGGTATCCATAGTCCAGTTTTGATTGGACAACTGCACGGTACTGGCAGCACAAAGAACATCGGTCTGCTTTCCAGATGAGAGAACCTAGATGATGTTCAATGCCCACGTGCACTTGGACATGAGATGCAGTATGTGTCGTAAAAAGGTCAATTTCAGGTCGAAGATGAGACCAGAAACTTGGTCTCCGCAACAAGTGGAATGATGTTACCTCCGAGCTGTAGCTTGATATCCAGGTGTAGATTATGCTTGTGGCAAAAGTGTACACAAGTGGTCTGTGGCGAGAAACAAAACCTGTTAACTAAAAACTAACAAACTGAAAGATTGTTCACGACAATTTGTAGTTGTCTTTCAATGGCCTTCATGCTGGATGACGAGCAAAAGATGCTAAAATCGTCAACATAGAGGGTCTATAGATGGAGGAACTTGTCTAGTAATAGAATTGATATTGACAGCAAAAAGCATAATACTCAGAATGCAGTCTTGGAGTAAGGCTGTGATAATAGTGTTGCTGACACAGACACGAAAAGAACATGATGGTTGATAAGAAGTTGGAGATGAGATCAGCATGTGACCTCTCAACTTGAAGCTATAGAGGTCATGAAGAATGCAGAATCTCAAAGCCATGTTGTTACCGGTATCGAATAAAATGGACACCAGGTGCTCTCTACACAAAAATGAATTTCTGATATTCGATTCGAGGTGTATCAAATGGTCAAAAGTTGACCATTGCCTGCAAAAGCAACACTGGGTGTTGGAGAGATGGTTGTGATGTTCTAAATACCAGATAAGTCTGGCACTTACCATTCTTCCCAACACCATGCACACGCAGCTCATCAATGCTATTGGACGCTAATTGAAAGGAATCCTGGGATTCTTTCCTGGCTTGGGGAAGGCTAAAATAATAAACTAATGAAGACTCCTAACGGGATGCTAAACAATAGAATCCCCCAGGAATCCAAAAACTTCTCAAGAAAAATTCAGTTGAAAAGACTGAACAGCCAATCCTTATTCTAGATGGTGAGAGATGTTGGAGAATGGCATAATAGACTCTCACCATCTAGCCAACAGCAGATGGCCCAACAGTAGATGCATGGGAAGAGTGCAGAGCAAGTGAAGCTCCTCTGCTGTGAATGGCCTGTTGTAAGGCTCCAGGCCAATTCGAGTGGAAAGACAGCAGAGAGTGCTTGGACTTGCTCTTCCTGGGCCAGAAACTCAGGGGAATAAGAGGACGACGAAGAGATGAAGGAGAATGATTCCCCCAGAGTGCCAGCAACTGCTTCGGGATCAGCAATTGCCTGTCCATTGTGCTCCTGGATCGATAATGAGTGGGACATGTAGTTCCCATCCATCTTCCACTTTATCCCACACAATCTTAGAACTGGTCGTGCAGGTGTATAAGACGTGTATTTGATCCAAGATTTCTTCTGGCTCTGGCGCTGGATGAAACAAGAATTTGCCCTGGCATATTTGAATGCTCCAAGGTTGGGGGATGTCGAATATCTCTGAAAGAGCCCCCAAGCCTTGTTCTGAGCATTACGAGCAGAGGTGCAATCTGGGTTCCACCATGGCTTTGGAAAAGAGGAAACCATGTCGAAGTTTGAGGATTTGTAGATGCACTACGATATGGAAACTGAGTTGATGTTGACACCAACCTCGGTTTTGTATGCGTAGGAGGTACTTGGCTGCAAGTGAGGATTCAGTAGGTCTTGTACACTGATGTCTCTGCACCACCACCAGTTATTGGAACGATAGGATTTCCAATGACTGCACAGGGTATCATTGCTTTCTCTCCTCAAGGTACAAGATGTTATTAATTGTCTTACAGTGTTGAACCTCCTTTTCCTCTTTACACTTGGGACAGTCGCGAAAATATGCCGAATGGTCACCACTACAGTTAACACAGCTTGTCTTATCTACTGTGCAATCACAATCAAGATGATCCTGGCTGCCATAGAGAGCACAACTCTGCGGGAATGACTATCTCTGAATCGAAAGCAGCACAGAGGGTTTAGTACATCATTCGCATTGGTCATGATACAACTGCACATTATTTTCATTACTTTTCTCCTCAACGACAATCTTCTTCTTATCTTCATCATCTTGAAATCAGCAAGGTTGGTCTGTAGAGCCATCTGCCTAAGAATCAACATTTCGTGTTGAACATATTCTTTTCTTCCTAATTGGTGTGGTTTTTGTCAGTTGATTTGCCAAAGCGTCCAATGAGTCCACTAAGAAACAATGCTGCAAATTTGAGTTAGGACTCCTGTCATCTTAGGTTTTTTGTCTGTCAAATGTGTCACAGATAGCAGGCTGAAGCAGCCCAAGTTTCAGTAGCTTCGAAGTAGAGGAGGCCCAGAAGCAGTAGAGAATAGTGATAGGAAAGAGTGCAAAGACTACGTCAAAACTCCCACATTACACGCTAAAGTCGATTTCCGAGGAATAAAATAAAAATAGTTATCAATTCTGTATATTACAAAAAGATTCTTGGTATAAAAATGAATTGTGTGTTAAATACAAGAAGTAAAAGCACCGAAAGTGTAACATTAGGACTGATTTCTAACGGTGTACATTAAAAGCAGCGAAGCGCTAGTAAGATAAAAGGTGACGAGTGGATCAATACACAGCCAAGAGATGCAAATACCCGGCTGACGGTGATGAAGTATGGTGCAATTTGGTTGCAGTTCTGGCATAAGAGTAATAAAGGTTTCATAAGATACCTTATTAATCAAAGAAAAAGATCTTTATTGCTAACTTTACTTTTATTTTGCTCCTTATCTTTCCAAAATTAAAAAACTTTTTTTACTATAGTTTATGAAAATAATATGTACACATCATGTACACTATGTAACGCATTCAGATACACTATTTCGAACATAGAGTGCTTAAGGCCAAGAATTTTATTCTCATTTGATGACGTTAACTTGTTCTTGAAAAACAACGTTAAACGAATATAATTTTCCAGTAGTAAACAATATTATAATCCGTTCCGAAAACTATATATAGCTATTTTTAACAAAATAAGTGTACTTCCCAGTGCTTCAATTTATACTTCAGCATAAATTGAGACAAAATATACATATCATCAGTAACAATAACAATAAACGAAAAGCAGTTAACATCTGTATTACGAATATCACGAAATCATCATTTACAAAGATATGGAGCTTTTATTGGAATTCAGAAGAAGTGAAAAGAAGCTTGATGGATGGATGACTTCATAAAATTTTATCATATGGTTGATGGATAGTTTAAGCCAGGCAGCTCCCACACTATACATACGTATCCCCTAAACGCGATTTTTTTTATATTATGTATTGCGATAAAATTTCAATTCTGTATCTATAATAAATTTTAGTTCGAATTTAAGATCACTTTAATTTTTTCATACAGAGATGCTTCATACCAAGAAGCTTTGATTACAAATGTTACTTTCCTGCTTTAAAGAAAAAGTTAATAAAACAATTTAAATCAATCATTATTATTTACAGTATTCATAAGAATAATTTTACTCCTTGTGACTCTTAATGGTCACTTGAATCTGGGCAGAGAAAGGGAGATTCCTATTATATTACGAATAATTATTTCACTTCATCATTAGGGTTGAAAAGATCCTTGAGGAAGATAAAATTCACGGTGCTGGTGTCGCGAGGAAGACGAACAGCACTTCCCATAAGTAAGGGATTTAGATATGCTACAGTTTATCTGTTGTCACATCGAAAGACCCATTCCATTGGTACTGAAAGGTCAGTACATAAGTTGACCATGACCTTTCAGTCGTGCTTTCGTCACTCGACGGCGTTTCCTGTTCGCGTGTGCATCTCTTTACCATTTCTTCGGATTAAGTAAGAAGAATAGGAGTTTTCAGCACTTTTAATAGAGGGAGTGTTAAATTTAAGAAGTGGGAGAGTATATGGAGGGAATTTTCCTACTTTTTAAAAAGGTCATTTTTGGGCTTTGGATGTTTTACTCCGAGTGACTCTTAATATAGTTTGTAACAATATTTTTTGTCTGTCATTTGCATCCAATGTATGCTCTATGTAAGAACATCGATTTTTTGTGACATATCTGTAAGTGCAGAATTATTTATACCTGTTATTAGTGCAAAATAAAGGACAAATAAATCACTTCAAAATAATTTTCTTAAACAAAATGGTAAACCGACACTAACTACATAGTTGCTACATGCCCAACGGAGATGCATGAAAGTACTTTCCACACCTAAAGCCGACGATGTTAAGGCGAATTTGATACGACATAAAAATGAACATTAGTAAGTTGACATTAGGGCGGAACAACATTGAAGAGCCGCTGTTAATCCGAGGTTCTATTGTGCACCACAGAATTGTAATTATACAGAAAAAGTAGCGATTTTCCCATTTGTCAAAAAAATTAAAAGTATTGAAAATTTTAAAATTTTAAACTACATTTCCTCTTATCTAACTTTATACACTGAAGGAGCGAAGCTACATTCAAATTTAAAAGCATTCCTTCTGTACTGCCATTCCTAATGTCAAAAGAAACAGAGAAAAAAGCACAGTTCTGAATATTTGAGTTGAGCTGTTTTACCTCTGTGCAGCACTTTTTTGCACACAATGGGCTAAATTGCCAGTTCACAAGGACCCCATGGATTCAGAGAGTTGGGGAACGTGGCCCACTGAACACCTGTTAGGAGCAGGGTGAATGAAAGAATGGCGGTGCCACTCAGTGAGGAAGCGATTCTTGATGGTCAATGGCTAGGCCTTTTGACGTCAACAGTAGCGAGACGACGATAAACAAAGTTTATAAGAAGCGTACGGTAAGATAGATTTCTGTTGGCAGAAATAGTGTAAAATTGCAATTTCATTTTTTTAACTGTTTCAGGTCTATCTAGCTTTCAGGGAAATATTTATTGTTAGGGAGAGCGCAGACAGCCGCAATTCGCAACAGCAATGCGACGACGATTGTGAAACGAAGCGGTCATATGTCATCCTCCTATTTTGTTTTTGGCTGGATTATTCTGCAAGTTTTATTATCCAATTACTCATCGTTAACAAGATAATTGTGTGAATCTTCTGGGATTTATTTTCTAGGAAAATACATATATTTTGCTTATTTTAAACTATCGAATCTTGACCGTGATATCAAGCTAGACTTGGTTAAATATGGATCTCATTTGTATAAAAATTGTGGAGTCTGATAAGTAATCATTTATTATGCAGTGATTAATATGTGACAGAATGACATTAGAATGCAAACGGATAATATACTATGGCATATATTTCTGCTCAGTTTATATAAGCTATTCTACTAGTAGGCAGTTTAATCATTTGAAATTTGCAATAATGGCGACAAGCCATGGCGTAGGCCATGCTTGTCTAAAGTGCGGCCCAAAAGCCTTTAAAATGCGGCTCAAACGCAAATTATGAAAATATTTAAATTTACACATTTTTATTAAAAAAATAAATATTTGCAATATTTTTCATATATAATCGATTCGTTGACATTTATTTTGAAATAAAAATTTAAATAAAAACATCTTAGTATGCCATGAGAATTTACGTTTCGAATTATGTGTGTATCCACTCGACGGCGAATTTTTTGAAGAATTACAATATTTGTATGCAGTATATTGCATTGTATTTTGATTTCCTAATCCTTTTGGCCAAGGGAGCCCTTCACAGAAAAAAGGGCCATCGAACGTTCGTGAAAGTTCGCCAAATCGATCCGACCCGTTAGCTTTCCTCTCGCTGAATTTTCAGCGAGTTTTTGATATCCCACTAGTTTTATATTGCCCTTTTTTATTTTATAATAGAAAACATAAGAAAATAAATGAAGTTTTATTATTGATATTCATTAACTATATTTTATATTTTATGTGCGGCCCAAAACACTTCATCTTCACTCAATGTGGCCCAGGGAAGTCAAATATTCACTCAATGTGGCCCAGGGAAGTTAAAAGTTTGCACACGCCTGGCGTAGGCATTTAGTAATGCTAATATGGCTAATACGGTATATATTATATACTCCTACAATATTAAACTCTTCTGATTATTAAACAGTATTGTGTTTAGTTGAAATGAACTCTGATATTTTAATGGCGGGAGATTAAATTTCAATATTTCGGATAACAGGTACTAATAAAACTGTCATGGCAGCTGTTGTTTTGTGGTGTGAGAAGAATATGGCGCCAGTATCAAATTTCGTTTTGACTGCAAAGTTTACTTTTAGTAGGGCATACAACTTGTGATAGGAATTTTTAAAGTAATTTTGCTAATGAAATAAACGCTGACTGCTAGATGAGTGTAAAATATTTCAATATCAAATGTTAGTAAAAAGATTAACCTTTCGTCAATCATCTCATGTGTTTTTTCTCATTTGTTTTTTCGTAGCAATCTCGGAAATGTTCATGACTTTTTTTTTTTAACTTGAAATTTGCCGATAGATAAAATTCCGTCATATTCATATATTCTGGTAATGCATGGAGCTTTCGGAGTTTAGCAAATGTTATTTTTGATTTAAAATGGGCTTTATTTTGCTGTAGAAATAATTTTGCCTCCCATTAATTCAAAAGAACTGAAATATTTTTTTTTTCCCTTAACGAACATGCAGCATACACACATTTCTTATGATATTAAAATAACAATTTTCTGTCTGGGTTCCTTCTAACAGTGATTTTCCCTTTCTAATGTACTTTATTTCCTTTTCTGGTGGGATAAAACCATATTTTCCGGATAACTGTAACATACTTTTTAATTGTGATCAACAGTCTAAGAGGACATTTTAAAATTAGCTGACCGCTTGGAACTTTTGCAGGCAGTAAACTGTTGAGATGCGTCTTAAGCTGAAAAGATCCCCACCAAAGATAAGATGTCAGCATACGGGACCTTCCGTTGACCTGTCCAACAGAGCGTTTGAGCGCTGCATTTCGTCATGATTGAAAACGAATAATTATTTCACTTCATCATTAGGGTTGAAAAGATCCTTAAGGAAGATAAAATTCACGGTGCTGGTGTCGCGTGGAAGACGAACAGCACTTCCCATAAGTAAGGGATTTAGATATGCTACAGTTTATCTGTTGTCACATCGAAAGACCCATTCCACTGGTCAGTACATAAGTTGCCCATGACCTTTCAGTCGTGCTTTCGTCACTCGACACTCAACGGCGTTTCCTGTTCGCGTGTGCATCTCTTTACCATTTCTTCGGATTAAGTGAGAAGAATAGGAGTTTTCAGTACTTTTAATAGAGGGAGTGTTAAATTTAAGAAGTGGGAGAGTATATGGAGGGAATTTTCCTACTTTTTAAAAAGGTCATTTCTGGACTTTGGATGTTTTACTCCGAGCGACTCTTAATATAGTTTGTAACATTATTTTTTGTCTGTCATTTGGATCCAATGTATGCTCTATGTAAGAACATCGATTTTTTGTGACATATCTGTAAGTGCAGAATTATTTTACTCAGCTCCGATCACAACATATAACGCGCATTATTCACCAGCCTGTGACGTAGTTGGCCCGCTGCATGTCCAGGCGTGTAGATGCGACAATCCTTCGCTGATCCAACCGTTCGCGATAATAGGAAAAAATTCATCAGACCTCCATAAGTTCATGTTGTGCTTGGATGAAGAATTGAAGATAGATGTTTTGCGCAACGCAAGTTCGCAATGTATGAATTATTGTCTACTTTTAGCATTGCTTACTTCTATAAAACTCAACCGTGTACAAAAACTCTTTACAGAATTATTTTTATCCGATGAAAGACAACTAAATACCTGAGCTTGTAAACAAGCGTAACGAACACGCTTGTAATAAGACGGTTCGCAACACGAAATAAATTTTCATTAGCGTGATGAGTCATTGGTCTTTGATCACACGTTGGCCAGTAAATGGTGGAAAAGATTTTTAAAACTGTAAGAGCGTTTACAATTACAGATTTTTTTAAAAATGATATCTTACTTCCAAATAATTTTATTAGCTGATTTTTCTTCCGAGGGAGAAATAATATTTTCTTATCGAATGTTACTAAGTAGCGTTACTTCCTAGGAAAGAGTAATATTTTGCATAAGTGAATCATGTGTTGAATTGGGGATAACAGCGACAATAAGTATTAGGAATAAAAAGTTTTAAACTTGAGACCAAGTTGCCAATAAACCAAGATATTTAAATTATCAACTGATAATTTAAATAACCTGATAAATCAACTGATAAATTTAATTAACCTGAGATAATGCTACTTTTTTACTGGGTACACTGTCAAGCAGAGCAATCGGTTTCTGAAACTTTTATGTGACAGGTTTTTCTTTTCAATCTGGAATGGCATTATCATTTAGTTTACGTTTAATGGTTAGTCCTAAGAGTTTGCTTCATAAATCTTACAGGCGATCGATCTTAAAAAACATCTGAAATATATTTACCTCATATCTTAATATGTGCGTATCGAATTTATCTTCACGCTGACAATGCAACATCTACTTTCATACTAATTTTTTCTTCTAATTCGAATGTATATGAAAAATTGTTTTTCTTATTCTTCGAAAGATTACTCATGTAGTTTGCTACTGCACAGTTCGGCATGATAAAAAGATGCAAAAAATACCTGAAAGACTTTACAGAGAGAGAAATTCACCAAGCGAAGAGCAAAAAAAGACACGAAAGAACATACGATTATGTAAGTACATTAGCTGAGCTCTCTCCACTGTAACGTCATGGGGCCCCTCAGCGACATTCAAATGACCTCGGTAAAACATAGCCTTGTGACACCACCTTCTATAGCATATAGAAGAATAAAAAGTTTATCTTCTTTTTTTAATATGCAAGCAATGATAGCAAATTCCAACAGGAACGTTTTCCTAATTTCCAGTTCTCAGTAAATTCTCAAATATTTACAAACAGCATTTACAAACAACATTCAACCTAAATGCAGAATATTCTGCAGTTTGTTCCGATTCCTTTTTCCATTATCAAAGTAACTATCGCATTTCACCGTTTGCTTTCTTGAACTGTGTTCAAACCCATAGAAACGAAACTCAGACACATTACTATCCGCTTTGGCCTGCTACTTTGTGTTATTGAATAAATCGGGGGTCACAGAATCAATGTATTTTGCCGTACCCCTAAAGTCTCATTTCCAGCATTGGTTATATCTTTGCTTTCCACTTATGATTATGTTTTGAAAGAATTATTGGAAAAAGAGAAGGGGAGAGGCACAGGAAAATATTTAGATAGTTCAATACAGAATAATGTTATTTAAATACTATCGAGTATTGTCAAGCATGAAATTTGTGATATAAAATGGGCGCTATTTTTTTTCTTCTACTATTTCTGATAGCACGCTGGACATTTACCAAAAGAGAGCAGTTGAGCTTACTAATTCGGCATGTTTCAATTGGAAACAGCAAGAAAAGAAAATTCCGAACAAACTGACCGTGAAAGAATCTTTTTCTTTTTTTTTTTTTTTGGGGGGGGGGGGGGGATATATGTTGTAGCAATTATCGTTCAGCAGCAGGACTTTCCAAACTTCTGTTTCGAGAGTGCGGTATAGATTTAAATAAAATATGGGAACAGGGTATTGAGCAGCTGTAATGAGCGGTGCGGTTGGCTGATTGTTTTAATTCTGAGCGGCACTTTTTTGCACACAATGGGCTAAATGGCCAGATCAGAAGGGCCTTGAAAGCTCAGAGAAGGTTGGGGAAGGGGACCCACTGGACAGATATTGGAGAGACAGTTGATAGACTCCCATCAAGCGTGCAGCATTAACACGGACGGACGGACGGACAGACAGACAGACAGACAGACAGACAGACAGACAGACAGACAGACAGACACCCTTTAATATATAGATATATATCTTTATTACTAGCGTATTCGAACATTAAGAAATTGTGTTAAAAAAAACACAGATACTAAAATCGCAAAAATTTCACCATGGCGGGAAGAATCTTTCAAATAGCCCCATTGCTATTTTTTAGAAATAATGGGAGTGGCTTGTTAGAATACGTTTAATCATATTAGCATTGCATTTGTTACAAAAAAATTATATAGCAATAGCAAAATGTAACTTAATAAAATCACGTTTCCAAGGGTGGTGAGCTAGTGTGGATACCCCCAACACCCTTCCCTGCGGACGCTCATGCATATAGAATAGATCTAATATTTTGTAAATGTATATCTCTTGTGAATATACTATTCTGATTTTTTCAGATGTTCTGGATGATTTTATCAGGAAAGTAACAGATTTTCCTTCACAGTAATCTTTGTTTAATAAGTCAGAAGACATTTCTAAACAAGATTAATTTTTATTATGTACCTACAGTATTATTTTATATTTTTAATGTGTAAAGATATTTGGCTCTAAGAGTACCAAAATCATATCAGTACTTATTTAACGTACGAGAAAGCGTACGTTTTAACACAGACGTGAGTTCTCAATGGCTAAACAGGCTAAAGTGTAAGAAAATTTCCCAATTATTCGTTATAGATTCAAATAAGAATAATTACAAATCTAGCAAGGATTAAACAGCCAATGCACGTTTTACTAATTACTTTTAAAATATGACTTTAGAGGCCCATAAAGAAATGTTGCAAGAGGGGCCAAGCTCATGATGATACGCCTTTGCATCAAGAGCTGGGTGAAGGTTAGCGGAGATACCGAGATCATTCAAAAAGTTCTTGGCAGGTGTCTGTAGATTAGAACTCGTTCCTCCGTTGACTACTTGTTTGAAAGCCTGTCTCAACTTGTGATTACGTGTTAAAAACAAAGGCACATATCATCATTTCTCTCTTCGCTGGCGGCGTGTAAAGTTCGTTCTACGAAATCTGTGCATTGTTGCTATGGAGACTACTAAAGATGGGAAAGATTTTACATTTTCACAAGGATGCAGATTTGGGCGACACAAAAAATATTCACGCTCGATTTATCACAAGTATATGGGGATCATGCCTGTTCATACGCACTGTTACGGGATTGATGCGCAAATTCAGAGAAGGATGGCAGAGCTTCGAAGACCTCCCTCATACAGGAAGACCGAAGGAGGCCGTGAACGAGAGAAACATCACTGCTGTTCGTGAATTCATTAAAGAAAACCCACACATAACCATTCAGGCAATACGTTTTGATGTCAATGTATCAACTGATAGTGTGGAAACAATTATTCATCAACATTTAAAGTTCCGAAAGATCTGTGTCAAATGGGTATCCCACGAACTGACAGAACAGCAAAAAAAAAAGTAGAGTCAACTCATACAAGGAGTTGCTGGCAACGCTTGAATCTAGTGAATCCATATGATTAACAGACATTTTCGTAGGTGATGAGATGTGGTTTTATTACTATACAACTCCCAGAAAGATTGACAATGTTTGGGTTGCGGAAGATGAACCTGTCCCCAAATCCTTCGACAAGACTTTCATTCAAGGAAGAGGATGTTCACAATTTTTATCAATTCCCAAGGAGTGGTAACCGTGGACACCCTAACTGAAAACAATGACTATAAATGTCCAATACTACACCAACACTGTTTCGTCCAGAATGGTTAAGAAGATGAAGGAGCAGCATCCAGTAACAGGTATGTTAAGGGTTCTCCTTCTTCATGCCACTGCTCACAAAATCTGTTAAGTTACGGCCAATATGGAGCAGGAAAAAATTAAACAGCTACCCCATCCTGCATATTCATCCGATCTTGCACCATGCGATTTGTTGGTTGTTTCCAAAAATTAAAAAAGAACTTTCTGGGAAGCCTTTTTAAAGCAAAATGCGTTCATTCAGAGTTGCAGAGTATTCCCCAACAGGAGTACCACCAAGCGTTCCAGAATTGGCGTAGACTTCTGTAACTTTGCATAGATATTGGGAGTATTTTGAAGGACAGTTAAAGTTTTGTTAAGGTAAGTGCAATGGTTTTTGTTCTGCATATGCATGTCAAGAACTTTTTGAACGCCCCTCGTAAATCTTAGTTTTGGTACATAGGGGACTCGAAACTGGGAATTATAGATTAAGAGCCTGGCTCTTAACATTACAGAAATAGTATATTTAGCTTTACTCTCCTGTCAACGTACAGAATTCAACGAATAGTAGAAACAAATATAGTGGTAGTGTAAAAAATTGATTACGTATATGACATAATATTACGAAAGATCATTGCAATGTAAAGTGGACACATCGGAAATAAATAAAAAATAAAAAAATAAATAAATATCCCCTCAAGCAGCTGCTTGCCACAGAGGTCTGACAGGAGCCTGTCAGTTTAATGCCACAGTAGAAGATCTGAGAGGATGGCAGGACCTCAGCAGAAAACAACACAAACAGCCATGCCTTACCCGGGGCTCGAACCCAGGTCCCGTAGATCAGTAGCCAAGCGCGCTAACCACTCGGCCACGGGACGGCTATAAAGCATAATAAATAATTACCTCCCCAAGCAGCTGCTTGCCATAGAGGTCTGAAAGGAGCTGTCAGTTGAACATGCCATACAAAAGATCTGTGAGGAAGACGAAACCTCAGCAGAAAGACAACACAAACGTTCATGCCTTGTCCGGGGGTCCAACCAAGGTCCTTTTAATCAGTAGTCAAGCTAAAGGATTTTTAAATCTATATTGTCCATGCCTGTTGAGACATTTGGCCAAAACCTGAAATTAGCATCTTGATACTTCGTATTCTGTTTGTAGAACGACTTTAGACGTTGGAAGAATTTTGTGACCATGCGCTGCATCTTTTCGCCTGACTCAGCCTTCTTTTCATGGCTTTTTAGAAAACCGAAAATATGAAATTAACAAGGGGAGAGGTCAGGATTATTAGGGTAGGGTTATTTTACTTCTGAGTGGCACTTTTTTGCATAAAATGGGCTAAATGGTGAGGTCACAAGGACCCTATGGGCTCAGAGAAGGTTGGGGGTTGTGTTGTTTTACCTCTGAGTGGCACTTTTTTGCACACCATGGGCTAAATGGCCAGGTCACATGGACCCTGAAGGCTCAGAGAAGGTTGGGGGAGGGGACCCACTGGAACAGCTGTTGGGAGACAGATGGTAGCCTCCCATCAAGGCCATCCAGCGTGTTCTTTAACGTGCACAGGGTATGGCTCTCCCACACACGGGGCCACGGCTTAACGTCCCATCCGACGGACGGCGGCCTTTCCAAGCCCATCGGTGTCCCCTACTGACCGTGGGCAGGGCGGGGAATTTTGCGGAGATAAATCTCAAGCTGGGACTCGAACCTGGGAACTACAGATTACGAGCCTGGCGCGCTACCGACTGAGCCACCCCCGCCCCGAAGGTTGGGGGAGGGGGTCCACTGGACAGCTGTTAGGAGACAGTCGAATACTTTCCGTCAAGACATCCAGTGTGTTCTTTAACGTGCACAAGATATGGCTCTCCAGCATACAGTCATAGCAACGCTGGCCCAGGTAGGACTTAAACCTGGGAATTGCAGATTACGAGCATGAAGCGCTACCGACTGAGCCATTAACGCCCCTGTAGGGCGTGTTCGAGGCACTACTAATAATACCTGTTCAACGTTGTTACTGTTAATTGGGCAGCATGGTGGCGGGAGTTAACATAAATGGAAACAACCTTCCTGCTCAAAAGTCCTGGACGATTAGAGTTCCCCAAGTTTCGCAATATCGTTGTAAGTTGATGGTGTCGCCTTGGTCCAGAAAGTCAATAAACAGCGGACCTTGATAATTAAAGAAAAATGTCACTATAACTTTCCCTGCGCTGGACCTTGACTTCCTGTGTGGTGGAGAGGATGACTGCGCCCATTGTTGACCAAAGAGTACTCAAGATACAGCTCCTTTAATATGCGTGTAAACATCGGATAATGTCTTTCTGCTACTAAAAATCGAACGGCCCCGCGTTGTTCAACTTTGAATGTTCCACGAGGGATTTTGACTGAAATTCACATAAAGTCCATCACATTCACGCCGATACTTTTGACTCATTCAGGTGTTGAGAGTTCTTTGTGTGAGGGAGCAACGATCATTCAAGTTCATTATTCAGATATAGGGTTTGTCCACTTTCACTTAAACGACTCATAAAATGTATTTTATTTTCTATTAACATTGAAAGATCAAATTTTTACAGAAAAAAAACTGCACTTTTTGGGTTTTCTAAATTTAGAAAGGCGGTCGTAGGATATGTTTTTGATGAAACACAGGTTCTAAAACTTGACAAGTGGAAATTTTGAGGCATCCGACAGTAATAGTAAGCATAACTTTTCCTGCGTCAATGCCCATCGCATGAAAAGTCATGGTGCCGTTTTGTTCTTGGGTAGAACCTTGTCAAACTCACGAATAATGCAACGAATTTAAAGGTAGGGTACACTAGTAGTAGGTAATGTACACTAGTAGTTCACACATCACATCTGGTTGCCATTATTACAAAACTTTTCGCTGCAAATATAAAAATAAATATATGTCAGGACTACTAAACAGTAGTTTGCTACAGCATATTTTTTCTACAAACAAATACATCAAAGAATTATCACAAAAATTTTAGTTTTTTTTTTGAGAATATATTGTTCTGGTTGCAAAATTGTTAGCGCGATTGGCTGCGGGGTCAAAGAGGGGCCTGGGTTCAAGCAATAAGGCATGGATACTTTTTTTCTTGAGTTGTCTTTCTGTTGAGGTCTCTCACCTACCTCACAGACCTTTGCTATGGCGTATTATGCTGATAGTCTTAACATGTGACCAGTCAGACCTCTGTAACAAGCAGCTGCATCAGGGGTATTTTTTTCTTGCACATACTTAATTTTTAACAAGGACGTCGTTTAACTACATCACAAAACGATCTCGTATTTACAAGCAGTAATGATACAGCTCATAATTGCAACATATATAAAGTAAATATGATTTCGAATTTATGCGAAATTCTTCTACAGTAATATGAATAAAAATGTTATGTTGCAGTTGGTTTGATGTCATACCTAAAGCCATGGAATTGAACAATTTGGTGGGAAACATTTAACGAAAATTTAATTTTTTAAATTACATTTGGATACAGAAATAATTTTTTGCTGCAATGAGACCGCGTCCTCCTTAAATCGTAAATTGTTCATTTGAATTCAGACTGTGAATAAACACTGAAATTCCATTTTCATCATTGATTTAAAAAAGCACGCAGTCTTTTTTTTCTTCCGTTTTTACTATATTTACTTCAGGGTAGCAGGAATCTTTGATAAAACTAGTGCCATCGAACAACTGATTTTGTCACAGTCAAGCATGCCGCATTTGTAGTTAGCGTGTAGGATGTATGATCACATCTGGTTGTCATTATTACAAAATTTTTCGCTACAAATATATAAATAAATAATCGCTGTATGAAAAGTGGCACAAAAGTCCAAACAACAATGCGAGACGGGCGCTACAATTGCAAGGCTGTTCTTCCAAATATGAGGCGGTTGCTCACTGCAATGTATATAACATTATGGAAGCCAACTAATTAGAAGTATCACTAGTAGGTCTATCTCTAAATTATTTTTTCTTTCATACAGTACAATGGCATACCCAAGGGGATATCATAATCTCCACACTTTCCTTGTGAGGGCCTGAATAATTTGTTTTCTACGAAAATCCCTGAAATTCAGACTCACGCATACCCCCTGTTACACTCAAATATGTCAAATCAAGAGAATGCATACCCCATACACTCCAATGTAAGTTGGAGTGTGTGGGGTATGCATACTCACTGACACTGTAACACATTGGAGTATCCACAATTTTTAAAAATAAGGAAGTTAGAACTTTCTTAATGATTATTTTAATACAAATTGATAAACTAATAATTTTTTATAAAATAAAATTTGATTATGTTGCCAAATAACAATTTGTTACATGAAATGAAAATAAACGTGCATACTTACTGTCAGCCAAACTGAATTACGAAATTCCTAATGCTTGGTCAAAAACATATAGTAGGAACACTAAATTATCACCTGCTTAAAAGCATGTCCAGCCCCAAGATAGCACGAAATGGATTAATTACATCAAAGTGTAACATTTACATTAGTCGTCGTAATACGGGATAAATTTCGAATACATGCATACTTGGTATAGTAAAAAAAAGATCAAAAGTTAAAGAGTGATATTCTACTTTATGGAGGTTAGCACTAATGAAAATAATGCGCAAATTTTGAATATAATACCATTACATGTTTGCAACTTGTTTCCTACATCATTATTACAAAATTAAACAACTGAAATTGCATAATTCTGGCTTTCGCTTCCAACCATAAAGGTCATATCTATAGTAACTATATTACACATCATCTAGCACAGCGTATAAATCTCCTAGAGAAGATGAACATCAAATGACATTGCACCGCAAGTGAAACCCCAGGAGCTTCTTATCTCTACTGTACAGTTACATAATCCAGTACATATTGATTTCACAGCTAAGCTGCACGGGAATGACAAACTAGTTGCTTCCACTATCATGAAACTTTCAACGAATTAACAGTCACCAGAGCAATAGGTAATGTGTTAATAACAACACTGATCGTTACAAGAGATGTTCACTATTTCCTCATAACTAAAGTGTAGTTGTAAATGGTCACAATTAACATCACTTACGAGAATGTGCATTACTGTCATTAACTAGTAAGTTTCTGTAACGAGATTTAATAATTGTGTACAGGAAAATTTATTCCGCCAAGTAACTTAATCCTTCTAAATCTTCTGTCTAAATGACCATGACTCCATAATAAACAGAAAGACAGTCAAAAGTAGCACATTTAATTACTGTATATATTAAAATCTAAATAGTAGTAATATTGGGAGAATATGCAAACGTGGTGCCGAAAGATACATTGTTTACGAAGTTGCTGCTGATATATCGACAATTGTGCATATGGTCATATTTATGTTGCATCTGCTCTAGGTTGAAGAAATTTGCTTCAAATGTACGGCATGCTACTTTTTTCTAAAATAGTCCTATACATACTTAAAACCTATTGAAGTATTTACACATTGCCGTATTGATTCCGTTTCGAGTAATATTTATAAAATTATAAGTTTGGAAATACCTTTTCAGCTCGTTAAAAAAAATGTGTTAATCTTTTACTTGTTGTCTGCTTGTATACATTCAATCTTTTTTGCTTTTAGAGCTAATTTCAAAATTTCTTTTCGGTTGGATAGGCATTGATGAAAATATTACGTATATTTAGGCCCAAGAACAGAAAAATAATGGTAAAGAGGAATGGCTGATTACGTAATGATTCCCCTTAACTTATAGTGACCAGACGTCCCGCTTTTGGCGGGACAGTCCCGTTTTTCAACAATTTGTCCCGCGGCGTTTTAAAAAAGTCCCGGTTTTTGGAAAGAATGCACGACAAGCTAGGGAAAACAACTTATGGAGACGAAGAAAAGAAATTAGCATTAGCAGAAGGACTTATGTCTTTTCATGCTATTAATCACAATCATTCCTTCAGATCTATGGACTGTACATCACAAGTTGTCAAAAAGTTATTCAACAAAAAATTTGCCTGTGCTAGAACAAAATCCGAGACAATTGTGTGCAATGTGCTTTCCCCATATGCATTTTCAGAATTAAACAAAAATCTAGAAAAAATTAATTTTATATCCATATATTCTGACGCATCTAATCATAAGGATATAAAGTTATTTCCAACCATTATTAGATTTTTTGATTCGGAAACTGGAATAAAGATTAGAATTTTAGATTTCGTTTCTTTGCCCGGCGAAACTTCTGAAATAATTTTCAGTTCCATTATTAATATTTTGGAAAAAAACAATTTAAAACATAAAATGATTGCATATTGTGCACACAACACGAACGCAAATTTTGGAGGAAAAGCGAGAAGAGGTACAAATAATATTTTTTATAAATTAAACAAAAACCTTAATCAAAACATTATTGGTGTTGGTTGTGCAGCGCACATAATACATAACGCCATTCAAACAGCTGCTGACTTGTGCCCGTAGATGTGGAAAATATTGTTATTAAAATATATTCTTATTTCTATATATATACACTGTGCGCGTTGAAATGCTTAAAGAATTTTGTGAAACTGCGGAAGTCGAATATCAGAAAATTCTTGGATACAGTAAAACGCGCTGGTTAGCTCTTTTGCGAGCTGTCGAGAGAATTTTGAAAATATATGATCCTTTGAAATCCTACTTTCTATCGCAGGATAAATGTCCTAGAATTTTAGAAGAGTTTTTTGAAAAAGAATCTTCAAAAATTTGGCTAGAGTTTGTACACAATCAAGCAGCTATTTTTCAAAATGCTATAAAACTTATTGAAGGTGACAAAATTTCGGTAATCGAAGTAGCAAATGAAGTTAATAATTTTAAATTTATTAAGTGTCAAGAGCGGTTAGAAAATAATTTTCTTCCGTTAACTATCCGTAATAATATAAGCCAGCTAGAAGAACAAGGTGCAATAAATCGTGCAGATATCATGAATCACGTTAAAAAGTTCTATAGTAACTGCATAGATTATTTAGAAGAGTGGACGGTACATTACAATGATATTGAACGTTTTCATTGGGTTACATTAAAACAAGAACTTAATTGGAATGATGTGCAAAAATCATTCGATCATATTACTCATAATTTCCCATACAGTAATATTTCCGAAAATGATCTTTCTAATGAGGTATCATTATTAAAAAAATATATTGATAAGGAAAAGGTTAAATCTTAGGCATCAGCAAAAATCACAATAGAGAACAAATGGTTAGAAATGTTTCATCATTTTGAAACAAACCATGTTCCATACAATAATGCACAAAAAATTGTGGAATACGCGCTGTCCTTACCAGGAACTAATGCTGCGACTGAACGCGTTTTTTTACCGTAAATAAAGTGTGGACATCAGAAAAATCACAATTAAGTGTTGAGACTTTGAAAGCCATTTTATGTGTGAAATATAATTTAACAAATTCTTGTGAAAAATTTCATGACATTTTAAACAACGACAGCAATCTATTAAAAAAAATTCACTCAAATGAGAAATATGCCAAAGAATAAAATAATACTATACATAATTTTTTTTAATGTATTATATTTGTAAATTGTACTTATGTTGAAATTAGAAAAAATATATTACAATACTATTTTTGCGTTCTATGAAAATTTTTGTTGCTCCATATAGACCAATTTTTAATCAAGACCCCCCCCCCTCCCCCCGTCAATGGTGTCCCGCTTTACCAATGTTAAAATCTGGTCACCAAACCTTAACTGCATATTCTAAGACTCGCCTTTGATATGAGCAAACTACAAAATATTTACTTGCGTTACGTATATCAAAGGCCATTTTTCTTTCTCTCACATGGCTGTTCCTTGCGATGAAGAATTTTACATGTTAATAAAATCTGTATATTCCTAATAAAGTTTTTAAAAAAAAAATGCGACGGTACGTCAGCAATTAAGGTTTCTAATTCGTTCCTCCGCTAAAGTAACAAATATCTGATGCTGTGCCACCGTCGCATGTTAGTATCACTAAATGGCAACAGTCATCACTTATACACACCCATGTTGTGAGGAACAGAGCCAACACACAACATGGTGAAAGTCTGCACATATATATGAAGCTAGCGATCTGAGCAGTAATTCAATTTCTGTAGGCACAGATGATCCAGCCAGCAGAAATCCATACATAACTTGTGGCTGTGAAATGGTGACATGAGTCGAAAATGGTCGCGTGACTGTAGGGTATGAGGATCTCTGCACCTGGCAGTGGGAAACTGAGCACCACCCACTACTCAATACAGACCTGACACCGTCGGATTTTAATTTGTTTGAGAAGCTGAGGAGCAGGACGCATCCTTCCACCAGCAAGGCTTCAAGAAGCTGATCGACTGTTATGACAACTGTATCAATAAGTTTGGTGATTATGTGGAAAACCTATGTAAGTATTTTTTTAAAGGGAAGAAGATGCTCCCATACACAAAGGACGGAGGATCTAAAAAGCTCTATTGGGTTTGCGTTTGTCATATAACATAAACTACTAGACCAGGTTTGGGATATACACAGTCGTATCAGAATAATATGACCACCTACCATACATATACTATGGTAGGTGGTCATATTATACTGATACGACTGTGTATATATATATTTCCTGTATAATTTCATCAATGCAATTAAAATGCGCTCCACAAAAATTAAGTACGGAACCTTACTTTCTTACTATCTTGGCATATATTTCCAATAGATTTAGACAAATATATTTATTCCAGTAATGGTTAATGTAACGGGCGGGTTCTTTTCTTCGTTTATTCGTCCGCATGTGTGAGAGTTTGAGTCAATAATTCTTTCACTAGATATGTCAGGATCTACTCAAGTGGCCTATAACTCACTCAACTACATATGTACTATGCACATATATACACTTTACTCACCAATTACATGAAAGAGCGACTGCCACCCGGCCAGTCGCAAAGCACCAGAGTTTCCAATTGTGCTCAACCTTCAAAATTTTATTTTGGACAAAAACACTACGCCGGACCCAGCTCAAAATTTGGATTCTCCAGAATTTGTTAAAACCTTTGATGACGTCATCGATTTTCTCAAATTTTTAGTTTATCCCAAATTAGCTTCTTCTGAATGGGAAGTCCCTACCCCACTTAAATCGCTTAAAAAAACTATCTCCAAAGACGGATTTGTACTGCCCAAGTACCACGATCTCTATCTGTGTTTTAGACAAATGTCCGCAAAGAGAATGTTTCATGTTTGGGACTTCCTTCAAACAGTCAAACAATTCCTCCCTCTTTTCAAATAATATTCTCTTCTTTGGCATTATTCCTTGTTTTCTTTTATTTCTCAAAATTCTCTCTAAATTCGCTTCCATTCCACTTACTTTAGACATTTTCGCACTTTTGAAACCTAACTCCATATCGGATTCTGCTCTCAGCCAATCCCAAAATCCCTTGTCTCTCATTGGCTGAGCTCACTTCTGCCTGAATCCGCCAGCACGCTCCCACTTGGTATCGTTTTCTAACTTTGTTTTTCTTCTTTTGGACCATTCCCATCCAAATTTCGATCAAAATTAACCTTTTTATTACTCTTTTTCCTTTTGTTCTCACACCCCACTGCCTTCATTCACTTTTCTACGCTAGCAGACATTTTTTTATCTCTTTTTTCGGAACTTTCGCCCACATTTGATGGCCTTATGCCAACTTCCTTTAGCCTTCTGGCTGAAATTTTGGCACTATTTAGTGTCAGACCTTATTTTTTTAACCTCTTGCACCCTCCGACGAAATTAGCCCATGGGCCAGATGATAAAGGGGGGCGAGGCTCTTTTTACAAAGTGTCCCAGTAATCATGATAGATAATAAATGTTAACCTAACCAAAACTTCCCGAATGCAGAGGTCCTTAGGCACATTTCTCATCCCCTGCCCCCAACGGAACTGGCTCCGATGCATTTGCTATATGAAGAGGTCTGTCACAATAGCACTCATTGCTTCCCCCAGCTTGATCGAGCCCTTACAGTTAAAAATATTCATTACCTTTTTTTCCTATATTGATTAAAAGACAACAATACAAAAAATAAGTGAACAGTTTCATTCGTACAGTTTTAACATCCCTTGGTTATGGAGGGAAGGGGAGTATTTTACGGTTGATTACATCATAAGGCTTTGGGTGTGGTTGTTTTGCCTCTTAGAGGCACTTTTTTTGCACACAACGGGCTAAATTGGCCAGGTCACAAGGACCCTGAGAGCTCAGAGAAGGTTGGGGGGCAGGGGACCCACTCGACAGTTGTTGGGAGACAGATGGTAGCCTCCCGTCATGGTCATCCAGCGTGTTTCTTAATGTGCACAGGGCATGGCTTTCCTGTACACAGAGCAAAGACAACCTTCTGACGGACGCTGGCCCAGGCAACGACTGCAAATCACAAAAGACAAATAAATGAAAAATGCACCTCGTCACTGAGGTTCAAACCTCGAATTTCAATTCTTTATACATTAAGTTTTTCCTAACTTCATAAAATGCTCTTTCCAAATGATTGTTTTTTCAGAATTTTGCCAATAATTCACGAAAGTGATTTTACAACATTTCTAACTTTTTTAGTTAATTTTCGACGTTCACGTCGCAACTTATTTAGTTGACTGAATATGAACAATGTCATCTGTGGATGTTTGGCTTATTCAGTAAGAAAAAATACATTAATAGCCTACAGTTGTGTTATTTTAGTCTATGCATTTCCTGTTTAATGATCTCGGTTTGATTTATGCTGCAATTCTTGAGATCGCATTTTTTCTTTTGAATACCGTTGGTGCACAACCTTTTAAAGGAGAATGTTAGGAGTTGAGACTGTGTGTTATTTTCAATTTATTATTTAAAATCCGCCATTTTGTAACCGTAATTGATGCAATTTAAATATTCTTCTGAAAAAATTGCTCAGCAATAATAAAACTACATTTCTGAGGAATTTCGAATTACATTTCAAAGGGTTGGGTTGTTTTATCTCTGAGCGGCACTTTTTTGCACACAATGAGCTAAATGGCCAGGCCACAAGGATCCCTAAGGCTCTAAGGAGGTTGTGGAGGGATCCACTGGACAGCTGTTGGGAGACAGGCCATCCTGCGTGTTCTCTAGCGCACACAGGGTATATGGCTCTCCCACACACAGAGCTATGGCTTAATGTCCCATCGGGTGGACGGAGGCCTTTCCAAGCTCATTGGTGTCTGCTACTGACCGTGGTTGGTTCGTTGTTTTACCTCTGAGCGGCACTTTTTTTGCACACAATGGGCTAAATGGCCAGGTCACAAGGACCCCAGAGACTCAGAGGTTGGGGGAGGGAACCGAATGAAAAGGCTGTTGGGAGACAGATAGTAGCCTCCCGGCAAGGTCACCCAGCGTGTTCTTTAACGTGCACAAGGTATGGCTCTCCCACACACGGGGCTATGGCTTAATGTCACATCCGATGGACGGCAGCCTTTCCAAGCCCATCGGTTTCCCCTACTGACTGTGGGCAGGGCAGGGAGTTTTGCGGAGATGAATCTCAACGCTGACCCAGTTGGGACTCGAACCTGGGAACTGCTAATTATGAGCCTGGGGCACTACCGACTGAGCCAACCCCGCCTCACATATCAATGGAGAATTAGCTGGAGTCCGTAATACAGAAATATGAATTTTATGAAAGAACTCTACTAGAAACCAGCAGGAAGTTTAAATAGCAGTTGGATTTATTCAGTACCTGAAATACTTGTTTTTCATAACTCTGCACTGATACTTTTTATGTTCATACATTTTCGTTAATTATGAAAAGGTCCGTCATCTTAAGTAAAAAATGTAAAGTTAAAAAGGAAAAAAAATGGTGCTTGTTGCGTAAAAAAAAAATCTATTCTAGGATGGAAAAATAATATTACTTACTTTGTTCTTCAGTTGGTCCAGCTGGCAAATCCTGAAAGAGAATATGAAAGAAATTCTGAAAAAAGTTTGAAAAACAACTTGTCTAAAAATGAAAACAGTAAATTTGAAAAGCCAAAAAAGGTATTCTATGTAAGTTATACCTTCATTAAATGCCTAATACGGCAAAAGAAACCTCTGATCCTGTGTTACAGTTTACCATTTAATAAATATGTAACTGCAAAAGCCTAAATGATTCTACTTTAATTGCAACATAAGGTACGATTAACAGTTGCTAATCTCTTGTTTGTAATTACGGTGAATTTGGACAGAGATAATTACTTTCTTACGTAGACTAGCGGAAAACCGTTGAAATGGGCCAAAAAGTATATAGCCCCTATTACATAAAACTTACAATCAATATTCAAACAAATAACGCAATTTTACACAACTTTATGGAAATCTTTAATATTCTAAATCTAGTATCACGTTATCATGATGCATATTCTTTAATCACAATGCTCCATGTAAATACTCTGTAATAATTCATAAGTGTCCCTTGATTATTTTTTCAGCTTTCCAACTGTGTATGAAAAAAGTGTCCTGAAATGGAACCTTCTACTGTGATTGGGCATATAATTTATATATGTGTTTTGTGAGGATCAAAATGAGAGTCAAAGGTGCAAAATTTAAAGGTCAGTGTGATAAAAAATGGCTGATATACAGATCATTACAGAGATTAATGACCAAAGGATAGAAAGAACATTTTAGTGGTTTGATTTCGATGAGTGATTTGAAAATTTTTCAGCTGCATATGTGCAACTTAAGAAAAACATTCAGGGCTAAGTAAAGCGTAGAAGTTGGTGCCATCGTTATGCTTTTGAATATGAAAAGAATAATTGTGTGCTGCAAGATTCAGATTCAAGAAGTTTGAAATTTCATTGTTATGTGAGCGACATAAAAATAGAATCTGCTAAAAGAAAGTGGTTTTCCCTTCCTATTTCCTCAACTGCACTAACGTTAGATGACGGACACTCGTGACCTCCGCAGGTTCCATTTTACCGTATTAGGGTGTTTATTACAACGTTTGGTCAGGGAGATTGCAGAGTGTTCACAAAATGTTACCCAATAAAAATAATTTTTTAAAATGTAACATTGATTTATAAAAAATAAAAATAAAATACTTCCTCAAGCAGCTGCTTGGCACAGTGGTCTGACAGGAGCCTGCCAGTTTAATATGCCATAGTAGTAGGTCTGTGAGGATGGTGGGACCCAAGCAGAGAAACAACACAAACAACCATGCCTTCTTATCCGGCACTTGAACCCAGGTCACTTAGATTAGTAGCCTTTAATAAGAAAGCCTAAAAATAAGATTTAGTAAAATACAATTCCTATGAAATAGTTTTTGAAAATCCAGCTACTTGAGTAAAATATGAAGACCAAGTTTACTTGCATACTGTTTCGGCCATTTTTCTCGGATTACCAGTAACAGTTCTGAAGGAAACAGCAATTGTTCTTAGCAATGTGCAACGTAATTTTTAAAGTCGAACGTAAGTTTTTAAATACAGATATCAAATAGTTAATGCTACGGGTATATGTTGTTTGTTTTAACTATTAATACTCATTGAGAATTAGTGACTTCTGAAACAAGAAATTAGAGAATAACATCTTGGTCGATTTTTTCAGTTTATTATGCCTTAAACGTAATGTGTATATGTATAGATTTTGCAATATATATTTTTAGAAAAAAAAAAAAAATCATTCACAATATATTGTAAATTGAAAGTGCAAAAGGTTTGATATAGAATATGCTTCATCTTCCTTTTCTCATACACAAGTACATTTGAACGCAAGCACTTAATAAGAATTATGACCAACCCCTAAAACCACACAACGGTAAAAAAAATTTTCAAATATTAAAAGTTTAAGAAATTAATTTCAGTGTGTGCGTCATTTTGATTTTAATACACTTACAGTTGTATTAAATGTAATTATAAACTTTATTAGAAGTGAATAAATATGCCTTAATGTCCCATCTGATGGACAGCTGCCTTTCCAAGCCCATTGGTATCCTATTTATCAGCAAGATTTGGTTTGTTTTACACCTCTGAGCGGCACTTTTTGCCCACAATGTGCTAAATGGCCAGGTCACAAGGACCCTGAAGGCTCAGAGAAAGTTGGGGGAGGAGACCCACTTGAACAGCTGCTGTTGGGAGAGATTACTCCCGCCAAGGTCATCCAGTGTATTCTTTAACGTGCACAGGGTATAACTCTCTCGCATATGGACCACAGCTTAACATTCCATCCGACGGACAGCGGCCTTTCCAAGCCCAGCGGTGTCCCCTACTGACCGTGGGCAGAGCGGGGGGATTGCGGAGATAAACTCAACGCTGACCCAGCTGTGGTTCGAACCTGGCAACTGCAGATTACGAGATTGGCCCGCTGTTATCAGCAAGAGCTTTCTAATACAGTAGTCTTAATATAGTAGGTAAAAAGGTACAAAAATTAAGTATATCACGCACTTGTTACGAAAATTTGATGAAATACACTTCTTTTGAAACGATTCGATAACTTATTATATAATACATATTTTCGAAAAACTGACATGATTAGATGCAATGTATATCAGACATATTTCTAAACACAGTGCCATCTGACATTAACTTGAAATCACCAATTGGATACTGACCGGAGTAGGGGACCAACATTGGAAGGTAGAGAGGAGCCCATGCGTTGTTTTCGGTTGTTTTACTTCTGAGCAGAACTTTTTTTGCACACGAGTTAAATAGCCAGATCACAGGGACCCTCAAGTGTTCAGAGAAGTTTTCTGAACGGGACCCTCTGAACAGGAGACAGATGGGAGCCTCCCGTCAATGTCAACCAATGTGTTTTTTTTAGCGTGCATAGGGTATGGCTTTCCTGCACACGGTATCATGGCTTTATGTCCCATCTGACGGCCTTTGAAATCCCAATCGTATGATATCGTCCCCTTACAGCCAGTAAACTGATGTGTCAAAACTGACTGAGGCAAGGTTGGGGTCACCTGATATAAATCTCAATGCTGGCAAAGCTGGGATTCGGAACTGGAAACCGTAGATTATGAGTCTGGTGTGCTACCGATTCAACTACCCCGATCCTTTATGGATAGCTGACACGCTGGTGCATGGGTGAGAGCACCCATGCACCAGCGTGTCAGCTATCCATATTCTTATAAGATATTCAGTAGTGACCTTCCTAAACACGATTTCTCTTAAGAACGAATCCGTGCTCTGGATGGTCTCTACTGAAAAATGCTACGTGAATGAGAAAAATCAGTAATTTTGAATATCTTAACGAACTACACAAGTACAACAGCATCAGTACCTCTATTCTGCGAGCATACAACATTGTTTACAATCTTATTCTCTCTTTTAGAATAGTTACCTGCTTTTCTTTTAAAAATCCAAAGTACTATAGAAAAAAGTGTATTTGTTAAAAGTTTGTATATGAATTTTATGATCTTATTCGGATTTAGCATGTCAAAAGAGGTTTTCAGAGCATCAAGTTCATTCCTTAGTATTGCAGTCAAATCGTTTTTCTTTTTTTTTTTCCGATCCATCCTAAGTTTTGTATATTATACAAGCAGGAGTTCTATTGGTGTGGACGAATTGACTAATGGATGCTGGTAGATAGGCTAAAGAGGAATACGTAGAGTACTGAAAATGTTGGAGGTCGACTGCTATTGAGATGACTGTCCATATTGACCAAATAAAGTAAAAGTTAATTAAAAAAAAAGGTCACCAATGGCAAGATGCAGAGCCTTAGAGAAGATTACATGAAGAGAGAAAATAGTTATACTTTCGCAAATGCATGAAACCACTTGAAGTGAATTTTTTTTTCTCTTAACTTTTTTTTGTTATATAGTAGGTTAATAGGCCATGGACACAAAAACCACCAAAATACAACGCAATTCATATGTTATAATCTTAAAACCTTTTTTGTTACCTTCACACAAATAGGGAATAAATCGGTATTTCGTTCCTTTTATTTTCTGATTATGGAGCTGTATAAACCAGAGTGGCATAATTCACGCACGAACTTATTCATCAATCAATGATTTCTTTTACTTTTTTTAACACAACTTTTCTGCTATTGAAAGATATTAAAATTTGAGTATTTTTGTCTATTTCGGAAACAATAATCGTATGATCTCTTATAACTCACTTTATAATCTTTTTAACTAACTTTATAATCTTCATAAGCAATTATTTTGCTTTTTTCAACTACTACTTCGTAGAATTCAGAACCTCAATGATCGTTAAAAGTTTTTTGTAGAATTAAGTTAAAAACTTTAAAGAAACTCATGGACCAAAATAACGAATAAATTATTAGCTTTAATTGCAGCCATGTATAAAGATGAAAGCTGTTACCTTATAGTAAACAAAGAATGCAATGCAGCGAAATTATCTGAAATACAAGTTAACACCATTTTACAAATCCATCGTGTTCATAAGGCATCTATCTATATAGCAAATTAAATAGGGTGACAGCGTTACAAATATTTTCCTTCCACCCCAATATGCTTTGCCAACGAAATTTCTACCATCTAGCTTAATATATGAACAAGTTATATTCTGTTTCTGCCCAGGAATGCCGCTCCCACAATTAGCCTAATGCGATCTTGGTTGCAGCAATAGAAGCCGCTAACGAGCTAAATATCTCTCTGGATGCCTATCAACGTAATGTTAGCGAGGTACTCTAGAACATCGAGTTCTCCTACTAACAAAGCAGTTAACATTCTCCAGTAACATCAGCTAGTAAATATATGCAATCGATAACACCTTTTTCTCCCTCATTGACAGCATTAGGAAAACTTTTTTTTTGCCTTTATTACAGTTTCATGAAAATGCAAAGTGATTACTTAGTGTACCAACTTTACCAAGCTTTGATGGAGCTCAGAATCCTAAATTAACAGTTGTTACCTAACATCGTATTACTGTTTCATCTTGTCCCTGAGAAATAATTACCTGGTTAACAATACTTTGAACTTAGAGATAAGCATTTTTTATTTGTGAACGTGGTATAAATTCTATGAATACGATACATAGAAAGTAATGTATCATAAGCAAAAAGTTAGAAATCATACTGAATATTTTAAAACATCGTATGAAACAACTAAATCCAAATAACTAAGTCATGCTTTCTAAATCTCAATTATTGTTATTCTGGTATTAACTTATCTTATATTAAAGTATTAACAATACATAATTAATATTTAAGCTTTTAAAAGAATTTTTACCTCGGCAAAAGTTTTCAGATACACCATGTTAATTCATTGGAAAGTCAAATACCAAAAGCTCGGTAACTTCTAAAATCAACTTCTTTTTCCCAGTTGTCGAGCGGTAGGGTGCTTGACTAAAAGTAAGGGGATCTATGTTCAGTACCAAGTTAAGGTATGGAGATTAGCATTGTTTTTTGCTAAGGTTTTCGCCTTACATATTTTCTCTTTAGAATATTATACACCGAAGAGCCAAAACATCATGACCACCTGCCTAACATGATGTTGGTCATCCATGTGCTGCCAAAACAGTTCTTACATGGCGAGGCATGGATGCTACAAGATTTCTAAAGGTGTCTGGTACCAACACCTTACTAGCAGATCCTTTAATAAGTTACGTAGTTGAGCCGCCACATATCGGATATGCTGTTCCAACACAAAACACAGACACTCGATTGGATTGATGTCTAGGGAATTTGGAGGCCAGAGCAATACCTGGAAGTCTTCCTCATGTTCCGCAAACCACCCTCAAACAATACAGGCAGTGTGGCAAGGTGCATTATTCTGCTGAAAGAAGGCACTACTAGAGGAATATAATGATGGTATGCAATGATGTTTAGGTAGGTGATGGACGTCATAGTTTCCTGCACATGAAAGATTGGATCCAGGGTTTCCCAGTAGAACATTGCCCAAAGCATTATACTTCCTCCACCAGCTTGTTTTCGTACCACAGTGCATCCTGATACCAACACTTCCCCAGGTAAATAACACATACTTCGCGGCTGTCCACATGGTGCAACAGGAAATGAGATTCATCAGACAAGACAACCTTCTTCTAATCATTCAATGTCCAGTTATGATACTTGATTGCCCATTGTAGGCACTTTCGATTGTGAACTGAGGTTAACATGGCATTTGGAGTGGCCTGCGGTTACGCAGCCCCATTTTCAGCAGGGTTCGATGTACTGTGTATTGCGACATATTACTTTCATCACCAGCATTCAAATATGGGCAAGCTGTGCCACAGTATCCCTTCTGTTGGCTCGTACCATATGGGATAGCCTTCGCTCACCTCTAGCATCAACGAACCGTGATCGGTCCACACCTTGCCGCCGATTCATGGTTTTTCCCCTCCTTGGATTTCTTTTTGAAGATACTAACCACGACTGACTGTGAGTTGCGATCTCGGAAATGCTCTGACCTAGTACTCTGGCCATTGCAATTTGGTCTTTGTTAAATTCACTTAAGTCTGCTGCCATTCCCATCTGAAGAACAAGAACAACACTGATTAACAGAGCTCAGTATCATGTGTTATTTATACCATTTCATGACTTGAACAGGCATCGTCGTTTACCTGCAGTTGCTTCCATCTGCATAAAGATGCACTGGTCATAAGTTTTGGTTCTTCGGTGTATATTGAATGGTTTATGTTAGAAATTCTCTCTTCTCTTCCTCTAAGTCAAAGAAACCACGCAAGGGAAACCTGGTAAGAAATTTTTACTGAAACTAAAGATCTAAACAAACTCTACTTATATATTGATTTAACAGTAACGTTTTCAATCATATGTATTCATTTACAACTATAGTCCAACCTTTAACTTTGTGGGTCAAAAATAGTTTTCAGGTTGAATAGAGAAGGGTTGGGTGATCTTCAGACTTTTACGAATAAATATAAAAATTTCAAATTATAAATATAAATCCACAAAAAGTTTCTTTTTTAGAGGTTACGGAATACTGCCACGGTAGATCTCCATTATACGTCAGTCCAATACACTGCAGAGGTACCTAGGTCTCCAAAGCATTAGTGTTGGATTGCTTTGCCTCTGAGAGGCACTTTTTGCACAGAATGGGCAGGTTACAAGTACTCTAAGGACTCAGAAAAAAATTTGAAAGGGTTGGGCTGCTATATCTCCAGAATACGAGTGCAGAAAGTAACATGCTGTATATCAAAGCTTGTGAGGAGTATTGTGGGTAATAAAAATATATCCCCTTGCTTTCTTTCCCCCTAAAAACTGGGAACAGCGAAAGTCATTCTTCTATTATATTTTCCGAACACCTACAGTTACGTACTATAGTACTAACAGTAGGTTGGCCTACAGTTACAAGTTGGTTGTCAAGTAGAAGCTCATATAATGATGGTAGTAACATATTTCCCCATAATATGCTCCCCACCATGAAAGAGGGAGCGGATTTTCGCTGGGGTAGGATAAGGCATCAAAATTTGTATTGCCTTTCTGCTGAGGTCCTCAGACCTACGACTATGGCGTATTAAACTGGCAAGCTCCTGTCAGACAAGCCAGCTGCTACCAGGCAAGCAGTTGTTTGAGGAGGTATTTATTTATCTCTTTTTCTATTTTTTTTTATCAAATGAAAGTTTCAGAAGGTAGGTGTTTTTAGTGGCAAAGAAAAAAAATATAAACAAATTAAAATATACCTATTTTCTTAAAGCATATCGATGGTGCAATCAGTCATTGAGTTCGTATTCACTACAAAGGAGGATAGGGGTGCCGATTTACTTACTCAACAAAATTGCCGGCTCTCAATCTTTCTTTGAAGTGAACACGAACTCAGTGACTGATTGCCCATCGATATGCTTTAGGTTATTTTCTACTTTTTAAGTTGCATATCAAAAGATAGTTTTTTTTTAGTTTTTTTTTATTTATTTATATTTCCATTTTTCTGGCTCCTATCTCCGACATATATCGGACATCTGTATGTGTTTTCGCTTCTAAATATAGATCGTTTCAAAAAAAATAATTTTTTTAAGAAGATAGCTTATCTGCAGGAAAATTAATAAATTAAACATAGGTCATTCAACCACAAAAATGATATACATCAATTAAATTGCTAACATTGTGAATTACCAGTAAAATTGAGGCATATACCGTTGAACAAGTGGGGGGTGAGGGGTGCTCAGTCAGTAATGCGCCAGACTCGTAATCTTCCCAGGTTTGAGTCCCACTTGGACCAGCGTTGACATTTATCTGCGCAAAACTCTCCCACCTGCCCTCGGTGTACAGAACATCGATGAGCTTGGAAAGGCCACTGTTCGTCAGATGGGATGTTAAAGCCATGGCTCGTGTGCGGGAGAGCCATACTTTGTGCACATTAAAGAATACGCTGGATGGCCTTGATGGGAGGCTACCATACATCTTCTAACAGCTGTTCAGTGGGTCCCCCTTCCCCCAACCTTCTCTGAACCCATGCAGTCCTTGTGACCTTGGCCATTAAGCCCACTGTGCCAAAAAACAGTGCTGCTCAGAGGTAAAACATCTCAACACAACCTTTGAACATATCTACTTAAAACATAATTTGATTTATTCATTTCCAAGTGGATTGGAGATAGGTTAAATGAAAACGTAAATAAAAACCTAAACTGCACATACTAGACTAAATGGCCAGGTCATAAACACCCCAAGGGTTCAGAGAAAGTTGGGGAAGGGAATCCACTGGACAGCTGTTAGGAAACGGATGGAAGCCTCCCGTCATGGCTATCCAATGTGTTCTTAAAATGCTTAGGGTATGGCTCTCCTGCACACGAACATTTCCAAGCCCCCTTTCTCACAGAGAGCTGAGCGGAAGTTAGAGAAGCAAATTCTCAACGCAGGCCCAGTTGAGGCTAGGACCTGGGAGCAACAGATTCATCAGCCAAAGATCCTTATCAGCTGCTAACTGATCCCTTACACGTTTATTAAGCACTTAGAACGCCTTCTGTTAGGGCAAGTAGAGTATTGATTAAGGACATTCCTTCAGTTCTTTCTTTCCAAAATAAGCTACAGCACTATTTTTTTCAGTTTCTATCAATTATTTATAGTATATTTCGTTCCAAATAACATGAAGAGTTTATTTTGGTCTGAAAATAAGTATATTATTTTAAAGCTTATAATAGTATATAATACGAAGAATTTAAAAAGTGGTTTATATTTAATAATAATATTATCCCTCAATCAGCTGCTTGTCACAGAGGTCTGATAGGAGCCAATATAAAATTCCGTTATTACCACATTGTAGTTCTGTACGACCTGATGCATTTTTCCAGTAACTTAAAATTATTTTTGATATACAGGCGATTGTTGCGAGTTATTAATGATAAGTTCCAGATTTCAAGATTGTTATGATCACAAGCTGTGATATGTTATATACTTGCCAATAGATGGCGCCACCTTTACTATGGATGAAGACTTGTTGACCTAAAACGCCTAAAACGACAATTCGTGCGCATTTTTCAGCAATGCAAAAGTTAAAATCCTTTATAAACATGTTATTCCAGTTCTCAGTTTCTCGTAAGGTTTTAGAATTTGACACTGCAGTTAAAACACGTAACATTAATTTAAAAAAAAACTTTTTTCGGATTTCCATCCATGTTGTAAATTACTTTTTAAAATCTTTCTAATTAAGATACATAACATAGCTTAATAATATTTGTTAGATTGTGCTTTAATATACATCCCTGTAAAGTGAGTATTTATTTACCTGCACACAATAAATTCGAGCGTAATTTTTAGAGTCATTATGCATTCGAGCGCAATACATAACAGCCTAAAAATAGAAAATGACGTGATTTATAGCGAATACATACATAATGGCCTTCTAAAGACAGAGTAGCCCAGTATAGTGACATTTTCTTATTATTGTTCATGCTTTTCTTTAATCTGTAAATAAACTAAAAGCCAGGAAATAATATAAGTCCTGAGCACAAACGTCTTAATTTTGCTTTCAAATTAAAATTTTTTTATATGGCGCTCCCAATGAAAATACACCACCACTTTCAGTATTCCTAAGGGCCAAATGCCTTCGAATCACTCAATACAAAAAAGGAAATTGATAGTAGCAGCGTTGGCGCGCAACCCAGAAGCAAGACGAGGCTACGTGCAACCATGTACCGGTACAAAGCCAGAGGCGAACTACAGCGGTAAATCCACTTAGTTGCCAACCAACCAACGCCTGTTCTCCTTTACAGTCTCAAGGCGAAGGTCGCTAGTGGATGGCCAACCACGATGGTGTTTTCTACTACCTCCTACTTAGAATTCGATTCTTACTTCGCAACATCAGAAGTAGAATGCGCAACGTCTTCGGCGATCTCACCGCTATGAAGCTGTCTGCAAGCACATCATGAACTGTACTTGAGGAAAAACGAGTAAACCGCTGACGTAGCTGCACGTCACAAATATCACGATGACGACATTCGCTTAATGTATGTGACACCCACAAAGAATGGAAGAGGAAATAGGTGTCGCATCCCTACATCCTAAAGAAGGTGCTCGGCAACTCATTATCATTTATCCGATCTTGCACAGTAAAATCTAACTACATATTTTTTCAATGCTCAAAAATAGAATTCTTAAAAATACACAACGATAAAATGGAAGCAGCCATGTTAGCGAGTTCATCATTTCAATAATTTCTTTCAATTTTCATTCATTTTCAATCATTTCTCTCCCATAATAATAATTACACCTTAAATCGTTTTAGTTTTAAAATGGTACACATAAGCGAGGAGTCTTGGATATTAAAAAATGTGATTTTTATGTTGGATAAGTAGCAAAGTGTTTAAAACACAATTCGAAGTCATCGCTGGAGCTAATGTGTAGAATGAATTCTAGAAGGCTAGTTTTCTTGCAGCTTCCTTACCCTTCCAGGGTCAAAGACGTCTATAGCTTTTTTGTACAACACATGAAAGTTCGATTTTTGAAAAAAATTGCCGATTGAAAATTTTCTTACATATATCTTTTAAAATAGGTAATTCAAGCTTGAAAAATAATATTTTTTTTTTCATTTGATGCAGATTTTATTAAACTACAATATAAATAATTCGATAAAGATAATTATAATTCGATAAATCTGATTGCCAAATTTTAGAAGCACTATACGGTATTGCCGATTCGTTTGTTAATGTTACTCTGTATTGAAGCAATCACCTGATTTAAGCTTACAAGTTTGATTTAAACTATTGTCAACGTATTTTTCCTTAAATTTTCGAAAATCTAAAAATTAACAAAAAAACTACTATTTTTAAAAACGGAAGATTTTGGAAATATTCTGAAATATGTACCTATTTTTTCGATATACCACGATAAAAAGTGTTATTAAAATTAATATGTTACTACAATGTTCATATTTTATACTTCAATAAAATTCAGAATTAAATTCTCTTTAATTTTGTATATAACATGACCTATTTCTGTTGATTAGTTATTTATTAAAAATATTCTAAAGTTGACTTGTTTATTGGACTCTGCAACAAGACTGGAAATTTCACAAAGTATGGTAGGGAGAAAAAAATTTACAAAACGGAAGAAATATTTACTTTAAACAAGAACATTTTTTTTTGTTATTCGGAAATAAATAGCCTTTCTATTCATGTGCATTATTCTATCTAGTGCAATTATTTCTATCTAGTATTTTTTACATAATTTTTTATTTGTGTTGCCAGAAGCATTTTTTACTACATGACCCTAAAAAAGTCCTATTAAAATAAAACTAGTCATCTTTTTTGTTAAATATTTTATTTTCAGAAAATCGAGAATTAAATGCTGATTAATTTGGCATATAACATGCCATATTTCCTTAGTTATTTGGCAAAAAAGTTCTAAAGTTTATTTTTTTGTCTGATCAGAGTGAAAACATAGCTGGACCTGGGAAGGGTTAAGAAATGCTGCTGCGGAAGTTTTACACTCTGTTCCAGAAGAAAAAAGACTTGATTATCAAAGTTTAGTAGTCTGACAGGAGCCTGTCAGTTTATAGGCAATAGTAGAAGGTCTGCAAAAAGACGAAACCTCAGCAGAAAAACAACACAAACATCCATATCTTACCCGAGCTCGAAACCAGATCCCTTTGATCAGTAACTAAGTACGATAACCACTCGCCCACATGTATTTTTAACTAATTGCTAAAAAAAACCTACAAAATAACTTAAATATTTTGTTGATATCCCAAAAAGTAACGATAGAAAAACTTTAAATTTAATATTCGAATTGAAAACTTAGTAAACGTAAAAATATATGCATTGTACATACTTGGCTCGGCAGGGTTCCTTCGAGTTGGAGCCCTCCGACAAGCCCGGGCGTTCTGGATGGAAGTTTGCCACTGCTTCATGGCTTCCTGACACCAGGCTTACCTGCGCTTTTAATTTACGCAAAAATTCAGCCTCAGTATCCTCTCTTCGAGGTTTTTTTGTTAGCTTTGTTCTGTAAGCATGCTACATGGGTAATCTATTTCCAGAGAAAGATAGAAAGCAAAATGGCTTTTTGATAGGTGTCACCATCTTTCAGCTAATGGAAATCTATGTAACTATCACTATGAAGTAGTATTTCATATTCCTTCTTTCAAAACATGCACGATTTGTTCAATTTGAAGATATTAGCTTTCTATAAGGAATTTTTAAATTCGTTACATTTATAATCGCCTCGTATATGTCTTAAATATAATTTTTTAAACATTTATTGATGTTTTCATATCATAATCAACTTCTAAAAAACTACCAGTCTTAAACTATACGGTATTGCCGATTATGTATAAATTACTCCTCAAGCAGCTGCTTGCCACAGAGGTAGTAGTAGCTTGTAAGTATAGTACATCATGGAGAAAATCTGTGAGGAAGGCGAGACTTCAGCAGAAGGACAAGAAAGAAAACATCCATGCCTTATCCAGGGGCTAGAAGGCAGGTACCTCTGATCAGTGGTCAAACATGCTAACTTCTCGTCTTCCAGGCCTATTTGAATTGTTACATTTAAAAATCATGTCATATCCTTCTAATCTGTATAAATCATTTTCCAGTTTTCCAATTCAAATCTCACTAAGAGCAATAATATCAACTGAAAGGATCAAATCACTCTAAACATCAAAATTTTGAGATTGTCTTGAACTAGATGGAGTACGAATCCATGACCATGTTATCAGGATATCCCACCCAGCTCAGGCATTTTACCTTTAAATCTGATATTAATAGTGATTTTCATACCTTTCAAACTGAAGAAACATTGAGAAATTTATTAAGCAATAACGTCAGTGTTAATATTAACATTTTCCAAATCAATTTGTAATTCATTAAAACATTTTCTTAAACTTGTTATATTCACATATGCAATTTATGTAATTATTATACATTTCGAAATAGAATTCTAAATGCTTATCTTTTAAAAAACCCTGATCATTATCTTCCTCCAAATAATCTGCAATATTTCTGCTTACACGAATTCATAATTCACTGTAATACAGTGTTAAATTAATGCGCCTCTGACAAACATTGATTCACAATAATGCAATGTTAAAATTTCCCCCTTCAAATTATTGAAAAAAAATAAAGATTTCATCCAAGAATTTTTACACACTATGTAAAGGCCACATAACTGGCAAAGCAGTTTTCTTCATTGCATTGTTGTCTGGAACGAGAGGTCTAATCAAAGTGATGACTATCAAAGTTGGTGAAGAGACACTTTCTCCCCCAAATTAGTGAGTGGTTTTGTTAAAGGAGCACAACTATGACGTCATATGACAGAATATCATTGAAATGTAGTTGTGAGATGCTGCCTGAGTGCTACACCGGAGAGCCAAAACATTATGACCACGTGCCTAATATGATGTTGGTCCTCCATGTGCCGCCAAAACAGCTCTTACCCAGCAAGGCATGGACACAAGATTTCTAAAGGTGTCTTGTGGTATCTGGTACCAACACCCTACTAGCAGATCCTTTAACTCTTGTAAGTTACCTGGTTGATCGGATATGCTGTTCCAACACAAACCACAGACGATCGATTGGATTGATGTCTAGATTTTGGAGACTAGGGCAATACCTGGAAGTCTTTCTCATGTTCCGCGAACCATTCTCGAACAGTCCAGACAGTGTGGCATAGTACATTATCCTGCTGAAAGAAGGCACTACTAGAGGGTTATAAAATAAAATAAAAAATAAATACCTCCTCAATCAGTTGCTTGCCCCAGAAGTCTGACAGGAGTCCGTCAGTATATACACCACAGAAGGTCTGAGAGGATGGTAGGACCTCAGCAGTAAAATATCACAAATGTCCATGCCTTACCCAGGTCCCTTAGGTCAGTAGACAAGTGCACTAACCACTCAGTGGCACATTATCCTGCTGAAAGAAGGCACTACTAGAGGGTTATAAGGTTGCCATAAAAGGATGTACCTGGTTTCCAATGATATTTTGGTAAGTGTTAGTATGCCATAGTTTCCTGCACATGAATGACTGGACCCAGGGTTTCCTAGTAGAACATTGTCCAAAGCATTACATTTCCTTCACCAGTTTATTTTCGTCCCACATTACTCCTGGTGCCAACACTTTCCCAAGTAAATGATGCACACATACGTGGTCGTCCACATGGTGCAACAGGAAACAAGATTCATTGGACCAGATGACCTTCTTCCAATCATTCAATGTCCAGTTTTGATGCTTGCGTGCCCATTTTAGGCATTTTCGATGGTGAACCAAGGTTAGCATGGCACGTGGCTTGCGGTTACGCAGCCCCATTTTCAGCAGGATTCGATGTCTGTGTGTTGCAACACATTACTCCCGTCAACAGCATTCAAATTATGGGTGAGTTGCATCATAGTATCCCTTCTGTTGACTTGTACCATACGGGATAGGGATAGCCTTCACTCACCTCTAGTATCGATGAGCTGCGGTCAGCCCACACCTTTCCTCTGATTCGTGATTTTTCAATCCTTGGATCACTTTTTGAAGGTACTAACCACAGCTGACTGTGAGGAAATGCTCTGACCCAGTCGTCTGGCCATTACAATTTCACTCACTTAAGTCCGCTGCCTTTCCCATCTGAAGAACATGAATAACACTGATTAACAGAGCTCAGTATCAGGCGTTATTTATACCGCTTCATGACCTATACTGTATTTGTTTGTTAATATCTATACTGAAACTCTCTGCTCTGCCCGTAGTCAGTAGGGGACACCAATGGGCTTGGAAAGGCCACCATCCGTTGGATGGGAAGTTAAGTGTGCACATTAAAGAACACATTGGATGGCCTTGACGGGAATCTTACCATCTGTCTTCCTTGTGACCTGGCCATTTAGCCCATGGTGTGCAAAAAAGTGCTGCTCAGAGGTAAAACAACCTAACCCAACCTATATTGAAAAAGTATTTTCTAGTTATCTTTTAAAACAGAACAATGTGCTAGTTCTTCGTATTTATATCAGTTGCGTTACCCACGCCCTTGGGTGTTATGGGGGAAACTTATTCTTAACGTAAACCTCGTGGCCTTCGCATTCCACCAACAAAATTCAAATTTCTATCATAAACAGGAATAGATCGCTAGCAATATTCGTTTTAAAATTTCAGATTTTTCCACGTTTTAGAGGGCGCAAATTGCACCTTTCGGTGATTCTGAAAAGGTAAATCATAATACTTCATCAGTACCTATCTACACCAAAAATTTTTAATTTAGCTAAAAGAAAAAACAAAATTAACGTCTATGATGGATGGGTTCCTTTTGAAAACGAGAAAAAAAGAAATGAACCTCAAAAAATAATTTAGGTGAAGAAATGAATTTCGCAGTGAATGAAACAAACTCTTCTCCCAGTTACATGCCCTTGTGAGGCATGGGTTCGAGTACCACTCACGGCAAAACTCATTTTTTGAGCTAAATTACTTCCTGAATTCTATGATAATAGGTAATCTGTGTATTTACTATTGAGAAATGTACCTGCTTTATTTTTCAACTTCAACACCGTATTTTTCACAATATACTTGAATAAAAAGACTAACAAATATTTATATAAATATAAACAACTTTCACCTCTCAAAGCGGCAAACATTTTAAACAGCGCATTTCGGCGAAAATTTTTCTCTCATATATCCGTAAAGTTGCTCTTTCAACAAAGGAACTATAAAAAAAATGAAGCCTTTTGGATGAACTTTTGCCGTTGGCTTGAAACTTTTGCGCAATGGATCAAACTTCTTCGAAGTGGATTATTGAAATAAAAACAAATAAAAAAGAATAATAAACAACAGCAATGTGACTCCTTTATCTGTGTGTATACTTTTGGCCTGGAGCGGTGGCAGACGGACTCGGACCTGGGTTAAACTTCTACCTGACTGATAAAAACTTTGCAATTACCTTTATAATTTTTAACCTGATGCAGAATATTGAACTTTGAAGCATTAGGGAATTACATTAAAAATATGCTACTGCAAATTTTAGTTATTACTATTTTTCGTATCCACCATGTCTTATTCTCTTAAGTACAGCTGAAAAACTGCAATTTCCTGTTATTCATATAAGATAGTAATGATGACAAAATATTGCAATGGCTCAAAACGAGAAGTATATGCACAATACATACACTGAAGAGTCAAAACATTATGACCATGGAGTCTGTATGCAAATCGAAGCAACTGTAGGAAAACGATAGCGCATGTGAAGGTTATGAAACAGTATAAATAAATGCCTGACACTGAGCTCTGTTAATCAGTGTTATACTTGTTCTTCAGATGGGAAAGGCAGCAGACTTCAGTGAGTCTGATACAGGCCAAATTGTAATGGCCAGACAACTGGGTCAAAGCATTTACCAGACGGCAAGGCTTGTGGGGTGCTAACAAGTCAGCTGTGGTTACTACCTTCAAAAAGTGGTCCAAGGAGTAAAAGTAACACGAACCACCAGCAAGGTGTGGGTCAACCGTGGCTCACTGACGCTAGAGGTGAGTGAAGGGTATCCCATGTGGTACAAGCCAACAGAAGGGATACTGTGCTCACCCGTAATGCTTGACGGGAGGAATGTGTCACAATATACAGTACATCGAAGTCTGCTGAAAATAGGGCTGCATAGCCACAGACCGCTCCAAATGCCCATGCTAACCTTGATTCACCGTCAAAAGCACCTACAATGGGCACGCGAGCATCAAAACTGGACTTTGAATGATTGGAAGAAGGTCATGTGGTCCGATGAATCTTTTTTCCTTTGCACCATGTGAACCGCCAGGTATGTGTGCGTCGTTTACCTGGGAAAATGTTGGCACCAGGATACACTGTATGACGAAAACAAGCCAATGGAGGAAGTGTATGCTATGGGCAATGTTCTGCTGGGAAACTCTGGGTCCAGTCATTCATGTGCAGGAAATTATGAAGTCTACCACCTACCTAAACTTCACTGCAGACCAGGTATATCCTTTTATGGCAACGGTATATCATTCTAGCAGTGCCTTCTTTCAGCAGGATAATGTGCCATGCCACACTGCTCGGATTGTTCAAGAATGGTTCATGGAACATGAGGAAGACTTCCAGGTATTGCCCTGGCCCCCAAATTCCTAAGACATCAATCCAATCGAGCATCTGTGGTTTATGTTGGAACAGCATATCCAATCTGCAGTGGCTCATCCATATTACTTACAAGAGTTAAAGGATCTGCTGGTAACGTGTTGGCACCAGATACCACAAGACACCTTTAGAAATCTTGTAGCCTCTGTGCCTCGCTGGGTAAAAGCTGTCTTGGTGGCACATGGAGGACCAACATCATATTAGGCAGGTGGTCATAATGTTTTGATTATTCAGTGTATATATATATATGAAAAAATAAGCTAAATTATCCTAAGCGACATTTCACTAAATTATCTGTGAATCATTCGTAATCAATCCTTATATGTAAATGGGCATAACAAGGTCAAAATGCAGAAAAAAAATTGGGGGGGGGGGGAATAATGTACTCACTCCAGATAATAGGAAAAGAGGGGGCCAATAAACTGGATTGCCACTGCAGCATAACATTTTATCCTCCGCTTCAGAGATCTTTAAAAATTTAATAAAAAATGCATGAAATATGCAAGTTTCATAATTTTTATTGCCTACATTACCCTTGCTAGCATTCTCAAATAGGGGGATGACCCCCTTATTCTCCCTCCCACCTGATCCAAGCACTACCATTACACTGGGCAACATACAAAAAGGCTTTGAAATGAAAATAGTCAATCTTTACTAATTTCGAGGTGCTGAACACGAAAATGAGAATAAAATTTGTCGATTGGCTCTTGTTAAGGAGAGACAGAGATGGTCATGCATAAACGACTCAGTCCGCATTGACTACCTAGGTAACCATTTCGCACAGCTGTATTTTAAACTCTAGATTACAACATATTGCATTGTATTGCATCAGCCCCACCATACACATAACCCCCAGAGGTATTGCATCATTGTCTGATGCAATGTAGTTGAGTCATGACATCGCAGCTTCACGATCGCAGACAAAAGATGATGCAATCATTAGTTATAAGTGACATCTCATAGAGTGAACAAGTCTTCTGAGCGACTTCCATTTACCCCTGAGTCGTAAGTACAACACAAGTGATCCTTGCAGTTTTCCTCCCATCACCAGCAATCCAGCAGTAGTCATGCCTCATAACTGTGTTAATAGTGCAGATATATTTGTTACATTTGCGAGGAAGTGACGTTTGCACGCCAGAAAAGGGCCATCACTCCAATAGAGAAAGCAGCGTATGAGTTATATTTTTGATACAAGATCGGGGACCAGGACAAGGCCTTGGGCTTGTCCTGGTCCCGAACACATATGCTACAGTATGTGTGCAAGAAATCTTCTGAAATGGCTGAAAGGCGAATAAGTGGCGATGATGTTTGCTATTCCTATGGTTTGGAGAGAGTCAAGCAATCACGCTGCTGGAGGCATCACAAGAAAAAAGAAGTGGACAATAACATACCCAAATATACAATCTGCTCTCCGACCAGTTCCACACGGTGAAGGCCTTCCCGTTCCCAAATCTCCAACAGAATTTTCCATCGATCCAGACAATGAGGAGGGAGGCGAACTGATGTCGGGTTCCCAACAGCCTTCAGTGTCTAATGATGATCCATATGTCTCCCACAGTGCGTCACCTGCATCACACATTCTCACCAAATGAATGATCTTGTTCGTGATCTGGAGCTGACCAAGGCCAAAGCAGAGTTACTTGGATCAAGACTTAAACAATGGAATCTTCTCAAGGAAAATGTTTGAGTGACTTCGTTTTGAATTCATCATGAGCAGTTTGCACCTTACTTCATAAAGGAAGCTGACTTTGTGTTCTGCTCTGATGTAGATGGTCTGAAGAATGCCCTCGGAATCAAACATGACCCTCAAGAATGGTGACTATTCATAGACTCGTTGAAATTGAGTCTCAAGGCAGTGTTGCTGCATAATGGAAATTGACTTCCATCCATTCCGGTTGGACACGCTGTCTACATGAAAGAAACATATCACAACCTAAAACAGCTGTTGAACTGTCTTCAATACAGCAAGTATGGCTGGCATCACTGTTGTGACTTGAAGTAGTGGGTTTATTGATGGGTCTGCAGCTAGGATATATGAAGTACTGCTGTTTCTTATATGAATGGGACAGCTAAGACTTTGCACTATGTGAAGAGAAACTGGCCTCAGAGGAAATCTCTGAAGATCGGAGAGAAGAATGTGGAACACCCAGCACTGGCAGAAATGCACAAAATCCTGCTACTGTCCCTACACATCAAACTTGGTTGATGAAAAACTTCATAAAAGCCATGGACTGGACTGCATCAGCTTTCAAGTACTTTGGCTGACAAATTCACTCAACTCAGTGAAGCGAAAATTAAAAAGCGAATTTTTGTGGGTCCTCAGATCCACAGGCTGTTTAGAGACCAGATGTTCGACAACCTGCTTCAGGGTGACGAGATGCATTTTGCAATTTCTCATGAAGACGTATTTTGACTGTTGTCAACTAAATTCCTTGGGAATGTCAGGGCAGGCAGAACGTTTTCACCAGGACACTGGAACGATGGAGAAATGATACCAGGGAAACTGGTCCACTTCAATATCGGCTGACAACTGTTGGATGGTCACCAGAGATTATTTTGAGCAGTTGTACAAGAAATGGGTAAAGCGATGTCAGAAGTAAAAGAGGAGTTTTACTGATACATGTCATATGTATGTATCACTCTATTATATAAGAAAATATTGCGGATTTCACATAAATCATTGCCAATTTTGCATTTTCATTGTCATATTCATGTTCAGCACCTCGAAATCTTTAAGAAATGGCTACTTTTATCTCAGAGGCATGACTTTCATGAAAACGACGAACTGTACCATTGAGCCAGCATTTGTATGAATCATACCATTGGACCAAATGGCATTGGATCAATCGTCATTAGACGAATCGTCCAGGAGCCTCTAACGTGACTATCTCGTGTTATTGACTTCTATTTTGAGCGATGGAGAGAGGAAATACTGAACTCTTTACCAGCTGCAATAGTATGCATGTTCAGCACCATTCTCAAGTGGGAGAGCCAACAGTTTCGTGAAGGTCTGAGAAGAGGAACACGGTCAGCTTCTCGTGTGTTCCTCTCAAGTTTCGTGTGTTCCTCTCGTGTTTCCTCCAAAGGAAGTTCGTTAGTGTCAGTGTGAGCCATTGGATCACACATAGCATCATTGCAGCAACAGGTGAGGCTAAACCTTCCATGTGATGATATTTCCAACTGATGAAAAGAGCAGGTAAAGAAGTGTCCCCTCTCTGAACGTCTTGGGGAAGAAATGCTCATGTCTAGGCTCAAAAGAAGGCCGATAGAATGCAAACTGCATCCTAGCTGACCTGGTGATATAAGGCCATCTAAATATTGTTTGTAGCAGTGTGTAGCTGCTGGGCAAAGGAAATATTGTGACCCTGAGAGTGCAGAGTATCACTGTATTATGCTAACAGTGCGTATGTAATAATAAATATGTAAATAGTAATACAGGTGTACCTGAGTTATTGAGCACCATTAGTGATAGTGCTGTGTCTCACCCATAATAATAACTACAACAGCAAGACACCTTACATACTGGTGTCAGAATGTATAGTAAAATTTTGGCAGAGTCAGGTCGAAGAGACAGGCACAAGGAACTTGAAGTGATTCCATTAGATTACATTTGTGAGCGGTTTGGCGAAGGAAGTCCCGAAGTCCCCAACTTCAGGAGAAATTGCAGTCTACATCTTGGATGCTGCCAGATAAATGGGTGGTTATCTCTAGTTATTCATTCTCTTGTGTATTTTCTTAACATGAAGCGTGTTAAGATGAGAACGGTGGATATAACAACATTAGATAACAGAGAACGGTGGATATAACAACCCCTCACCCCTCAGTAGACAGAGGTAGTGTAATAGAAGGATCAGCGTTTGAAGTAGGGTAAGCAGGAGACAGCTTTGCAGCGACTGAGGTTTCTGAATCTGGGTGTGCTATAGGTGAGGATGCATTACGGCTAATTTGCATTTGCAAATTTAGCTGAAGGAATTAACTTGGGTTGGGTTGTTTTACCTCTGAGCGGCACTTTTTTGCACACCATGGGCTAAATGGCCAGGTCACATGGACCCCGAAGGCTCAGAGAAGGTTGGGGGAGGGGACCCACTGGAACAGCTGTTGGGAGACAGATGGTAGCCTCCCGTCAAGGCCATCCAGCGTGTTCTTTAACGTGCACAGGATATGGCTCTCCCGCACACGGGGCCACGGCTTTACGTCCCATCCGACGGACGGCGGCCTTTCCAAGCCCATCGGTGTCCCCTACTGACCGTGGGCAGGGCGGGGAATTTTGCGGAGATAAATCTCAACGCTGACCCAGCTGGGACTCGAACCTGGGAACTACAGATTACGAGCCTGGCGCGCTACCAACTGGGCCACCCCCGCCCCGAAGGAATTAACCTTGGAGGAGCAAGGGTGCAGTGCAAAAGGTTAGCTGTGGAAGTGAAACGATTGCAATTGGAAGAGAAATGCTTAGCGATGCACAGACATAGAGCACATGAAATTGAAATGGTGCAGTTGGGGGTGAATCAGGAAGTTCGTGGAAATGGAGACGACTTTCCAAGGTGAATCCCATCAAAAGAAACGGAACCAGAGGTGAAAGAAATGGAAGCCATCCATCGCTATACACAGTCTTTGTGTCCATTATTAATAAACTTCCTGATGATGCTAGTAAGATGCCTCTTTTCTTCCAAGATATGGAGGTAGCATTTAGAGCAAATAAGTTACATTGAGATATTGGGGTCGACTCCTTATGCCAGGGTTGGCAGAACACTTGAGGCATATGTTTGGAGGAATGGTAGAGACATGCATGGAATTATAACCAAGATTAAAGCTGCCATGCTGAAGCATTACCATTTATCCTAGGCAGAGTATCGGCATAGGTTTGATTCAGCAAAGAGAAAGCCAGATGAAACTTTCATCATTTTTCAGAGCAAATCAGATCGCTGTGGAATCAGTACTAGGATGGTAGAGGGGGTAAAAACTTTGAAAGATCTGCAAGAATTAATTATGGCTGACAGGGTAAAGCAGTGGCTCAAACCTATGGAATTAGCAGATTGTATTGACCATCATCTGAGTTGCCACAATGCAAATGAAACATGCCCAAAAAGATGGGAAAGTGACAAATACACTATATGATCAAAAGTATCCGAACACTCGCTCATCCACAATCTCCTGGTAACAGGAAAGGAATTAATATTGCATTGGTCCATCCTTTGTTGCTATCACAGCCTCCACTCTGTGGGGAAGGCTTTCCACTAGATTTTGGTACATTGCTGCAGGAATTGCCTGCCATTCTGCCAGAAGAGCATTAATGAGGCTGGTCACTATATCAGATGGTTCGAGTTGGCTCACAGTCAGCATTCCAATTCATTCCAAAGGTGTTCCATGGGATTGAGATCAGGGCTCAGTGCAAGCCAGTCAAGTTCTTCCACACCCATCTCATCAAACCATTCCTGCATAGTCCTCGCTTTGTCATGTGGATACAGGAAAGGGTCTTCACCGAACTGTTTCCATAAAGTTGGGAGCACAGAATTGTCGAGAATATCATTATAGGCCACAGCATTCAGAGTCCTGCTCACTGGAACTAGGGGGCCATGAAAAACAGCAACAGAGCATGATGCCTCCTCCATCAAACTTCACAGTTGGCACAACACAGTCAGGCATTCACCTGGCATCCTCCCCATCCACACTCATCCATCTGACTGCCAGATGGTGAAGCGTGATTCATCACTCCAGAGAATGCAGTTCCACTGCTCAAGAGTCCACTGGTGCTGTACTTTACACCACCAACGCTTTGTGCTGATCTCATTGATGCTAGGCTGATGTGGATTATTCGATGATCTGATCTCATTGATGCTAGGCTGATGTGTGGCTATTCGGCTATGGAAACCCATTTCCTGCAACTCACTTGCGACAAACTATTATGGTGCTGGTATTGTTTCCAGAGGCATTTTGGAACTCGGTGGTGAGTGTTGCAACCGAGGACAGGCGATTATGTCGCACCACCTGCTTCAGCACTTGGTGATCCCGCTCTGTCACTTTATGTGGTCTACCGGGTTGTGATTGTGCTGTTGTTGCTCTGGGGCATTTCTACTTCACAATAACATCACTTACAGTTGATCCGGGCATCTCCAGCAGGGCCAAAATGTCTCAAACTGACTTGTTGCTATAAGGTGGCATCCTAAGCCAGTGCCACATTGAAAATCACTGAGCTCTGCCATTCAGCCATGTATGTCCAAGTGCATTGCATATATGGGCGAATCCACTACTCAGAAGAGGTTCAGTTACTTTTGATCAGGAAGTGTATGCTCCCCCATGTAAATGACATGAGCAAAGTGTGTTGAGGAATGGGGAGGTGTGAAAAAAGAGACCTAGACATTTCCTAATGTATACGAATGCCACTGTTCTGAATAAGAGCCCAATATCCGGAAATTTGTCCTCAGCTGAGGGCAGGTAAGGACAGTAAGTCCGCACAGGTTTGCCATGTAGTGGCTAAGGAATATATGGGTGAAGGGCTTCAGTTACTTTTTGGAAAAACAGCAGCATGCGTCACAGTAACTGCAGACAATTTCAAAGTGCAAGGTAGAGGATGCAACCTGATATCTGCTAAGGCAGCAGAAATTCCCATATTATGTGGATTTAAAACTTTGGAATGTATTCTGGAAAGTGGCACAGAAATAAATTTAATTAGGTTCGAATGTGTGCCCCACAAATAGAAAGGGCCTTGTGGAAGGAAATAGCTCTGGTCTGCTTATGAGGATAATCGTAAAATCCTGTTAAAATTCCCATGAGGATGCAAATGGATGGTAAGGAAGGTGGCAATACCTAGCCTGAGATTATGGTCACTTGTGGAAATGATGAGCAAATTAGTGACTGAAGCATTAATTGCCAATGGCACCTATGAACAGATGAGAAAGATGGGAAGTTTGCATTTTGTTGAGTACAAAGAAGGTATCAGTATGGCACAAACTGAGAGTGAGAATGAGGCGAAACCATGAGTGAACTGCAGAGTGCATAGAAGAAAGCATACGAGGCAAAACCAGCAGTTTCTTTGCTACAAGCAGCAAACTGGAGAAGGTAGCTGGTATACAGAAGCCTCACCTGTAAAAAGATATCATAGAGATTGTGATCATTGCACAATTATGTCTTTAGGCAAAAAGAATGGATTGTTGTCTCAGCAACACAAGAATTGGAGCAACCTAACATGGTGATTTTGAATTATAATTATTTACTTGGTTCTCCTAACAGATGTTCAGTGGGTTCCCCTTCCCCCAACTGTCTCCAAGTCCTTGTGATCTGACCAGTGCTAAAAGTAGGCTGGTACGCCATACCAGCAAGAAATTATTTTCTGTACAGTGTACCGGTAATACATTTTTCAGAGTTGCGGAGTTAATGATTTCTGTTACACATCAGTACTCTTTCAGCTGAGCATTTAATTAAGAAAACCGTATTCTTCCTTGCAAAAAAAAAAACTCCTCGATTTTCAATTACACTACTACAGCAGGAAAAAATTAATATGTGTATGTGGGGGAGGGGGGGAACTAAATCGAGCCAGAAAAAGTAATGGATTTCCATTATAGTGTCAAATATTTCCCCTTCATTTTAGAGTTTTTTTTTTATATTTAGTGTCAAATATTTCCCTTTCATTTTAGAGTTTTTTTACATTTCAAAAATGCTTGAAATATGAACAAATTTAATAATTTTTAGACTTTATTACCCCTAATTAGCAAGGCTGATATTCAGCAGGTACGCACCGGTATGACTGTACCAGTTGTTAAAATATTGAAATTCCTCCATACCGGTTTTTAAATAGTATAATAATTATGAAAAGAAGGAAGATTATTTATTAGCATAAATACTAATATAAACTCATTAGTTAAAGTTAATTGACGTAAGGTATTGCGACAACCATTTATCAATGCTCATCGCAATATCCTTCGTCACCATACATGTCACTTTATTATCCCTGTAAGATGGCTTCACTGGAGTGACAATGCGTGATTTTGCACACATAGCTATGCATTGAAGTGTACTGGTAAGAAATAAAATCTACTTTCACCACTGGATCTGACCATTTAACCTAATGTTTGAAAGAGTCATTTAGAGATAAAAACCCTAACCTCTTGAATATACCTTTACAATTTATTTTCATTCTTTATTAATTGATTTTCCTTCCTCATCGTGTTAATTTCTGTATTCATACTGCCAACAGTATTCTTTAAAGCTCTTAAACATATGGAGATTTAGAGTCCAATGCCTGTAAAATATGACTCAAGTGTTTTTTACTTCAACATTATATAAATATAATTTTTTTTCTTGAAGATGCAATTTTAAATCTTCCTTTAATATAATGTTACTTAGCCAAATTTCTTCCAACATATTCAAAAATCTGATTAACTACCATTCCTATACTAACTTCATCATTTTTCATTTTATTTGAATTTTTAAAATACTCCTTTCCACTTGATATGTCGTTAGATAATTTATTACAATATTTCTCTGATATATCTAATACTGAACCCTACTAAGAATACTGAATTGCTTTCAAGTAATACTGAACCCTTCTAAGAATACTGTATTGCTTTCAAACTAATACTGAACCCTTCTAAAGCAGTGAACACATATAACATAAAGAATAACATAAAACATCCTTCTCAACTAAAATGCCATCTTTCATATTTGATGCATTTATCCATATCAGTTTTTCCAGATATTGTATGAGACACTTATGCTTAATTATCTTAAATATCATTATTACTGTATCACAGAATGTTGCAAACTTTTTTTTATTGCAACACCCTCTGCATACACTGAAAATACACAGTTGTATAAGAATAATATGACCATCTACCTAATAATGGAAATAATCACCCTTGGCCCAGATGACAGCGGTGAGACGGCGTAGTATGGACGCAATGAGGCCTTGAAAGGTTGCCAGAGGCACAAGTATGTGCCCATTTGGACTCCAGCAGAGCACAGAAGTTCTGAAGATGACATGGTTGTGGGTCCACACACTGAACCTGTCGATCCAAGTGGTCCAACTCTAATCCAAATGGTGGCTCTATGGGATTGAGGTCAGGCGATTTGACTGGCAAGGGAGAACAGAGACATCGCTGTCATATTCATGGAACCAGTCACGCACCACCTTAGCGACATGGCAGAGCACATTGTCCTCTTGGTAGACATCACCACCAGGGTAAATGTCCAACATGAAGGGATGCATGTGGTCAGCGAGGATGGACAAGTAGCCATTGGTGTTCAGGGACCCATCCAGTGGTTCCAGCAGTCCCAGGTCATACCAGGAAAACATCCCCCAGACATGCACACTGCCACCACCAGCCTGTACTTAACTGACAAGCATGTTCGAGTGTTGGTTTTTGTGTGTCTGTGTGCATTCGCCACTGCCCATCACTTCTGTGGAGTAGAAACCTCAATTCATCAGAGAAGGCAACCTTTTTCCACTCTTCCACTGTCCAATGACGGTGGTCCCATGCGAACTGCAGGCGTTGTTGCTGATGAACTTTGGTTAACATGGGCACCTTTACACAGCGGACAATTCCTGAGACCCATGTGTAACAGGGTTTGTTCTACTATTATCGGGGACATGTACCTGAGTGCTCCAGCATTCATTTGAGTGGTCAATTGCTCCACTGTTGCATGCCTTATGGAGGCGATGTTCTCCTCTGGGGTAAATGACATTTGGGGCTCCACAGTTATGACGTCTGGAGGTATTCAGTGTGCCAGCGGTCCATTCTTGGTACACCCTTACTAAAGCACCTCGCAAACAGCCCACGAAGTCTGCTATTTCCGAGATGCTTCCACCCTTGGCGCAGTAGCCGATGATGTGAACCCTGTGCATTCACTTTGGATGATCATTCCTTTTTGAATGTCCGCCAAATCAATATCTCTGTCCATTGTGCTCATGTTATGCACTATGACTCATCTGTCCTGGCTGGCCACTTATATCTCTGTGTGATCAACTTTGTCATGTGCACTCTGTGACACGCATGGGCAAGTAACACTGTGATTCTGTGGGTGGTCATATTATTCTGATACAACTGTGTACATCAACACTCCTAAAAAGGTTTATTCATAAAAAAATGTGAAAAAGAGGGAAAAGTTAAAAACTTTAGAGGAACAAATCAATTAATGATTTAACAAAGTGAAATTTACAATACCCCAAGGAGTCACAACACCCACCTTAGAAAGCACTGCTCTATCCCCTCCTCCTTATTCAGTAGGTTAAACAAGGAAAATATTTCTCACTTTCTATGTCTGGCATCAAGAACAGAACAAACTGTTAACACTAATCACATCTTAGGGTAAAGATATATATTTCCTCGAAAGTAAATACTTTAACTTATAATTTCTATCATAAATAATGAATTATCATTATTTATGATATATAATTATTTATCATCAGTATACTTGTATATATTATCTCATTATTTATCATCAGTAAACTTGTAAAACATACTTTCCATCTACAAGGCAAATAGAAAGCCGCATCTGGCTAGATTGCCTGAAAAGCGCTTATATGTGACATAAATGGAATGTTCATAGCGTTAATTTGTGAAGATCTTGATCGGCGGCCGGTAGCTCAGTGGTCCAGAGCATCTGACATGTTATCAGGAGGTCATGGGTTCGTATTCCACCCGGCTCAAGATAATTTTTCCTCTAAGAGTTGAATCGACTTCAAAGTGGTAATTTGAATATTTCTATCATAATAATTATATAGGTATTATATTACTTATATCAAACATTAATTAATAGATTCTGAAAAAAAATTCATTGCTGACATGGCGGGAATCGAACCTGCATCTCTCCAGATTCACTCCAGAGCGCACTACCATTACCATCTGTCGGACAATGAGATTTTTCAGAATAAAACCTTATAAATTTTCTTCACTGAGACATGTCGGCAATGAATTTTTTTTTTCAGAATCTATTAATTAATGTTTGATGTCTATCTTAACAGGGAATACTGTGCATTCACTTTGGATTGATTTTTAATTACTTATATCTGTAGCAAAAATAGAAAAAAAAAAGAAAGATTTTAAACAGATATTCAGATACAAAACAGCTCAGCTAATATTACTGTTTCCATCACGTATTCGATTAAATAATAACCCTTCCATTTATGGATCACTTACAGTGGTGTCAGCAGAAATTTCTCTGGGGGAGAGGGGGTGTCTTTCAAAGAACTCCATTTTTTTTTTTTAGATAATTGGTTTGGATTCTTTGAATGCATTTAATCAAATCTAGAGTTGTTTCATTATCTGTATTTATTACAAAAAATTCTGTAGCAATATATAGCAACCTTTGACAAAACATTTTTTTTATGACATATAAAACTAGTGACCAAAATCATCCAAATATATGCAATAAAGGAAATACCATATAATGATTTGCCTCCCATGATCAAAATGAAAAAAAAAAATGTTATTAAGCATTTCTTTAAGATGCACATAAAGTTAATGTTATGGGTATATTTAATTTATTTTATAGTGAAAAAAGCAGGAATAAAGCATTCCTCAACTTACCCCTCTGCTGTCCGAAGGGAACGGGAAGCCGCTCTCCTCTGTCTTCGGAGTCTGGATAGCAGTCAGAGGGGGAGGCACGGCCTGCTTCATCTCCTGTGCAGGAAGTGAACATTAAAATTTTTATGATATGTATGCATACTACTTCATTTGGCTGAATACTGAATATAATTTAAATTCATTATTAAATTAAAACCCCCTCAAGCAGCTGCTTGCCAGAGGTCTGACAGGAGCCTGTCAGTGTATATGATATAGTAGGTCTGTGAGGATGGCAGGACCTCAGCAGAAAAACAACACAAACGTCCATAAAAAAAATTATTTAAATTCTTACAATGGTTTTTCTTATTATATTATTTAAGCAAGGGTAGATTGAAAATCCTCATATTTTGAACTAAAAATCAGATTCAGGTACAGAAGCAATCAATGTTAAAATAATGGATAAATTCAAATTTGGAAAATTTTGGAAAATCCAAAGCAATGTTGAGAACTATGTCAAAAAATAACATTTCTTAGTGAAGGATAACTTGAAGAAATATTTTCGATAAACATGATCTGAATAGAAATGCTTGTGTCCTATGAACACACCCTTACAGCCTGTGTTAAAAGAAAATTATCAACTTTAAAAAAAATCAGTTGAAAAGGAATTATGGTACACTTTAGACATGTCAAATTAGTTGTATGGCTCACATGCTACATTTAATTCTTCATTTTAAAAATTAGGATGGAATCATTCAAATTTTTGTCACTGTTATAGTATTTTTGCCCAACAACTTGCGATTTTTTTTAAATGGGCATTAATCATAACCTTATGCCATACCATGGAAATACTTATTTTTTTTTGCTTTCCTAGAAGACAGAATTTTAATGTACATGAGCTTCTGTTTTTAAGTATGTCATTATGATCTGTGAAAAAAAAAATAAATTTTATCAATTTAATTTTCTACCTTCTATAAGCCAATTGTATTTTTGCTTTCTGGTTAATTTCAAGTAGTTGAGAAATGTGAGCAAGTGAAGGGAGTACAAGGGAGCAAACACTCTAAAATGTATATTTAGTTTCATTAATCTTCATTGAGTGTTACAATCATTAATATACTTATTATAGAAAAAAAATTATTATTGAAAATATATTAATAACATACATATCATTAATATTATTTCAATCAGTTTTTTTATGTATATTTAATTTCATTAATTTTCAAAAAATACTGATTAAAAAAATATAACTCAAAATGAGGTTTTAGGTTTCTTTCAAGTAAATGGGATTTACTGTAAAGATTTTATGCACTTTTAAGTAAAAGATTTGATTACTATTGTTCTCTCGTTGAAATTCACAATTTAATATAGCTATTCCTTATTAGGTGTCCCCATGACCGAGTGGTTAGAGTGATTGGCTACTATCTAAGAGACCTTGGTTCAAGTGCCAGATAAGACATGGATGTTTGGTTGTTTTTCTGCTGAGGTCCTGCCATCCTCACAGACCTACTACAGCATATAAACTGACAGGCTCCTGTCACACCTCTGTGGCAAGCAGCTGCTTGAGGGGGTATTTATTTTTTTTATTCCTTATTAATCTATCTCCCAACAGCTTTGAACCAGCTCTAATTTGAATCCTAATACGAAATGCAACACAATTTATTCCCTAATAAAACAGTGAAAGTTTTAGGAATAATGAAATCTCTAAGCTAAAAATGCTTCTGGATATAATGGAGAATATTTTTTTAAACCTTCAGTACCGAAATCCTTGAAATGAAAAAATTAGTTATAATTATTGGGAAAAATTTATAATTATTATTATAACAATTTATTATAATTAATTTAGCACATCTGTGCAACACCTACTAAATGTAAAGCAAAACGAAAAAAAAATTAGAACACACTAATGACGATTCAATATTATGAAGAAATAAAGTAGTGTTATTTTATGCAAGTTTTTCAGGTTTCCAAAGTGTAAATGCTGCTAATAACAAAAAAAAAATCATACTTTGCTGGTTTCCTCGGACAACTCACTTGGTAATTTAATTATAAGAACAGGCAAAAGGTTACATTTTTCATGCAACTGGTAAAAAAAATTATGAATTGCTAATTTTTTTCCACAATTTTACTGTTTAAACTCAATAAATTCTTTTTGCTCAACTAGGTAGACTGAATATTGGCAAGAGTATACTCTGAGATGCCAGTTTCTTAGGTACACCACCCCTCATCACATAAATGTGATGAGGGGTGGATATAGTAGGTCTGTGAGGATGGCACAACACAATATGTCACATGACCATGGTTTGCAGTATAAATCAGACAGACCAGCTTTTCGAGCATCAGTAAGAGTTGGAATTGAGTATCAGAATGAGCAAAATGAGAGACTCTGATGTGGCAGTATAATTGGTGCTAGGCGTCAGCATTTGGCATTAGCAGCGTGAGGCTATGGAGTCATCTAGTCTGGTGTCAACAGTACAGGCCGATGGTGGCAGTGTGATGATGTGGGGAATGTTTCACTAGTACACATTAATTTCCCTGATACCCGTTGAAGGACATCTAAATGCCACGCTGTATTTTAACATTGTTGCTGACCAAGTTCATCCTTTCAATGGCTACAGTTTATCCTCACTCGGATGGACATGTTCAGCATGATAATGAATCTGCTCACAAGGTACATATCATCACCAGATGGTTCCAGGTACATGTCGATGTTTTTTTTTTTTGCTTCATTGGGCTGCACAGTCCCCAAATCTAAACCCTATTGAGCATCTTTGGAATGAGGTGGTAAGGGCTGTTCGCAGCAAGACTGTGCCACCATCCAATTTGTAGCAACTGTGCGATATTGCACAGTTGTACAAATGCATCTAGCAAGTTCCCTACCACAATGAGTTCTGAAGGGCAAAGCAGGCGTACCTAATAAATTGGCATCTCAGTGCATTTTAAATTCAATTTCAAAATTCAATCAGAAAAACTGTTTATTAAATAGAAGACAACATATCCCAATCCAAAAAATTCCTTAATATCAATCAGGCACTTAATCATTAAAATTTCAGTAGAAGGAAATGCACCCAATTCTGTTTTTGCACGGTAGATAGGTTTCCGAAAAAACCATGCAAAAAAACACTGCACATAAAAAAATAGAATATTGGTTCCAGACGTGAAACCCCAGTACAAATAATAAATTGTTTTCAAACAAATCATATCAAAATCTTTAATTAAATCTTTATTTGTTTTTTATTCATTTAAATACATTTTTATTTTATAAACTTATAAAGATAATTAAATGTACATATATAAATTATCCTTCATAAAGTAAATAATATCTCACTAATTCAAGAATGCAAAAGTGCAAAAATATATGACTTGCATATGCTTATTAACTAGATTTTATTCGTTGTCACTTTCTGACAATAGAGACATTCATTAAGGTATGCATTTGTTAGGGTAAGACTGGAATTAAATCACTTCCATCCCTTGAAATATTTTGGCCGTCATGTTCATACTCCAATGGTGAAAAGCCCTCTGTCGCATGGGCAACCATATTATCACTTGTTTCCAGTGATTCTGAAGTTTGATTATTTTTGACAATGAACTCTGTAATCAATTGTTGAGATCCTGCTTTGACTAGAACTTTGTATAATTCTTGATAATGTGCCATACATGACTTCAGTTTACATTTGAAAAGCTGCTCAGCTTGTTCAACAATGGGATCATGTGTATGAAAATGACTTTCCAATTTACTAGCCATTTGATGCTCTTCTTTAATTAAACCTGCAGGGAGTGGAACCTCTTCATCACCATCTCTTTTATATTAGGAGTCTCAGCCGTCCCATGGCGGAGTGGTTAGCACACTTGGTTACTGATCTAAGGGACCTGGGTTCGAGCCCCAGGTAAGGCATGGTTGTGTGTGTTGTTTTCTGCTGAGGTCCTGCCATCTTCACAGACCTACTATGGCATATAAACTGACAGGCTCCTGTCAGACCTCTGTGGCAAGCAGCTGCTTAAGGGGGTATTTTTTTTAGGAGTCTCAAGGACAACTTCTATTATTTTATCTTCACTAAGAGCTTTATCAAGCAGCAATTCTTCAATATCTGCAAACGATGAATCATCGAATCCTTCTCCACCAACTGTATGTGCTAAAGTGATGATATTATGATATTCAGTCGTATTTGGGGGTACAGGACCTTTGCTTTTTAAACATTCTGGCCAAATAGCTTTCCAGCATGCATTTAAAGTTGATGGCTTTAATTCTGATAAAGTCAATCCAGCATGTCTGATGCAATCTAAAATATAAAATTTCTTTCACACACACACACATCAATAACTGTTAGTGTTTTATACTTATCTAATTTATCAAAAATGTATTGGAATGTTCGTCTTACGTAGTAAGTTTTAAATGTGGCAATTATACCCTGGTATAGTGGTTGTATTAAGGATGTAGTATTAGGTGGCATAAAACAAAATTGAACATTTGGGAGTTCCAAAACAGGATGGCCAGGTGCATTGTCAATAATCAATAGAACTTTAAAATTAGAGATTTTTTTCCCTTCAAATAGTGGTTAACTTCTGGAACAAAACAGTTATGGAATCATTCATTAAAAATTTATTTTGTAGCCCAGGCTTTTTTGTTTGCCATCCAATACACTGGCAATTTATTCAAATCTACACTTTTCATTGACCGTGGTTTTAGGGATCGATTGATGAGCAGCGGTTTTAACATATGATCTCATGAAGCGTTGCTGCAAAATAGGAAGGTCACACGATCCTTAGCTGCTTTAAAGCCACTAACAGTTTTTTGTGATTTTGCTACGTAGGTTCTACTCTGCATTTTTTTTTTCCAAAAAAGACCAGTTTCATCTGTATTCCAAACTTGATCAGGAGTGTATCCCCCATCTTCAATGATTTGGGCTAATTTTGGACAAAATTCTTTAGCAGCCAGCTCATCTGCAGATGCAACTTCACCTTTTATCTTTACGAAACACGGGTCTTTGAAGAAATCCTGCAAGCCAACCTGTACTTGCAGAAAATTCATAATTTTTGTTTAACTGAGCTGATGTGGTTGCTTCCATTTCTTGTATCTGCTTATATATTCATAATGCCATCTGCTTGATGGTATTTTCATTTAGAGGTATTCTTTTTTGCGAGTTATCTTCTATCCACATTACTAGCAACTTTTCCCATCTTCACTTTTGCAATATCTCTTGTGTACGATCATAACATAGTGCTCAATTTTGTTCCAAAAAGCACAGATTTTCTAATAGCATCTTCATTCAAACCAAAATATTTACCTATGGATGTTGAACCTTCTCCAGTTGCAAGACAATCTAAAATTTGGATCTTAGTATCCAAAGAGATAGCTTTCCTTTTCTGCTTTTGTATAGATGAATTATCTGACATTGTGGTAAGGCTTATGAAAAATATTTGAATTGCAGTTAATAAATCAGATGGTGAAAAATTGTAAATTACCTATCAGCAAAATTTTATTTAATTTATATTATGCACACAAAACTTCAGAAACAAAACAAGTTTTTTTTTAATTTCTTCTATTAAACATCTAAACACTTCTAACTTTAAACACCAAGACTAACATATGTATTAACAATAAAATTGAGGGGAATTCCCAGAACTCACTGTTGCCACTTTATTCCGAATGAAGTAGGTTTCATACAATTTTTCCAAAAGATAGAAAAATAACACAGAGAAAACTTATTGTGTAGTTATGTTAGTGTAGTTTTTATTTTGGGAATTTTAGTGCACAAAATGTGTATATATAGTACTTTTTCCAAGTTGAAACTACTTTGAAAAATGTGACCATAAAAGCAGCATCTTTGTTATAAATGTAAATTCCAGGAATTTTTTCTTGAATAGGAATATTTTTTCAGAATTAAATTGAAATGGAGATTTTTAAAAAGGCACCATCTGAACCGTGTTAGATCAAAATAAATCGTATAAAAAGATAATTGTAATTTTTTTCTAAACCGTGTTAAAATCAAAATCGTGTAAAAAAAAAATCCGTGTAAAAACAGAATTGGGTGTACTAAGTTGATTACATAGTGCTCTTTTGAGAGAGACACAGAATATCACATCACATATCATTAATATAATCTGGTGTCGCTGTTGTGAAGCAACTGTCCTACAGTGTACCTTCCACACTGTAATAGACTTCTGTGAAGCACTGTTACATATCTAATCAGTTCAGTCCCATTGCTCTTTACAACATTTCTGTAATCCAATAACTGCTTTTGGTCGACCTTTATCCAGAGACCATTTCAGGAGTCCAAATGTGCAAAAGTCCATGGGCAAAGCATCAGATGACTTCACAGGAATGTCCTCGATGCTATAACACAGATTCTGATTTTTTCTGACATCCATTGAAGATAGATGAGTGTAGATGCTGAGGTATGACTCCAAGCTTTGTCTTGATGAAACCATCGGTGTTGTCAATTCATCCTGGTATGTTTGTTTGATAGCAGAGGGCATGGTTTCAACTTCCCATTATAGCTGCACCAAGCAATAACCATGGACCTTTGGAAGACTTTTGGCACATTCTCTGTACTACTTGTGCTATATATAGGTTATAAGTTGGTTTGCTTTAACTCTGAGCGACAGTTTTTTGCACACCATGGGCTAAATGGCCAGGTCATATGAACCTCGAAGGCTCAGAGAAGGTTGGGGGAGGGGACCCACTGGAACAGCTGTTGGGAAACAGATGGTAACCTCCCATCAAGGCCATCCAGCATGTTCTTTAACCCCTTAACAGTTTTGCCCGAACACCGCTCAGGTGCTGCGAAAGGTCACTTTTCTGATTTGCCGGTACGCCGCTTGGGCATCTTATTTTTCTATGCCAATCCAATGATTTACCAGACTTTTAACTTTTTTTTTCGTTTGCAATGTTTCTAATAGATGGCTCTAGTAGTCCAGTAAAGATTGGTTCAGATTAGTGATCAGGTTTTACTGCTTTTCATTTACACGGGAGAAGGAGTGAATTTTGTTTTCACTTGTGTAGTGTATCACACGTTGCGAATACTATTTCTTTTGAATTTTGTGCTAAAATATGTGTTTTGTGCTTTTTGATGACAATTACCAACATCTTTGCAAGTCATCTCAAGTGGTAATGACTCTTATGCAGCCACTATTCAATAAAGGATATTGCTTAACAACAGATAATTTTTACACATCTCCAGAACTGGCAGACATCGTTCTCAGCAAGCAAACAGATATGTATGGAACACTCAAACTTAGCAGAAAAGACGTTCCAAAGGAATTGCAGTCAAAGAAACTCAAAAAAGGTGAAATCTGTGCTTACCAAAGAGGAAAGGAATGCGTCATCAAATGGATGGATAAGAAGGTTGTAACTCTGTTATCTACTATACACAATTCCGAAATGATTGAAGTGTCGTCTCACAACGATGAAGTCAAAAAGAAACCAAAAGTAGTAATGCAGTACAATAATACTATGGGAGTTGTTGATAAAATGGATCAACATCTCACCAATTATCCTGTCATAAAAAAGAGAGGAAAAAAATATTATAAAAAAATATTCTTTCACCTCTTTGATATATCACTGTGGAATGCTTTTATTTTGTACCAGAAGCTTGTAGGAAAATACTCTCATTTCAATTTTAGACTTGACTTAGTTGATCGCCTGATCGAAAGGCATGGAACAGTGAATGAGAAAAAAGGACGACTAGCAATTTTGCTGAATCCTGTACGATTGACTGAAAGACACTTTTTAGAAGTGATTCCACCCACCGAAAAGAAACTGAGACCGATGAGGCAGTGCTTTGTGTGTTGCTCAAAAAGGAACGATAGCGGAAAACGGATGAGAAAAGAAACCAGATATTTTTGTCCCGATTGTGATATAGGACTCTGCTTATCTCCATGTTTTAAAATTTATCATACAAAAGCTGAGTTTTGAAATTAAATAAAAATGTAAGTATTAAAAAAATGCATGCTCTTTTCTCACATCCATTTCTGTCAAGTGTTCTTAAAAGTTCTTGTTCGGAAGAGCCAACTTTAAGTAAAAATGCCAATTTTTTGCTATAATTAAAAATTATCATAAATTATGCAATTCAATACTTGTAACAGTTTTGACTGCTGATTTGAAGTTATATGATCGATTTGAATACAAAAGTGTTTATCAAAAATGTGCTTATTTTTGGACACAATATGGCAGAAAAAAGAAACTGTTAAGGGGTTAACGTGCACAGGGTATGGCTCTCCTTCACACAGGGCCACGGCTTAATGTCCCATCCGACGAGGCGGCGGCCTTTCCAAGCCCATCGAATGTGCACTGTAAGTGAAGATTGTCTCAGATGATATTGTGGACAGTCAAATGGGATAGTTTCGTGGCTTTGGTGACTTAATTGGGTTGAATGATTTTGTCCACTGACCATTGTTCAGACTTTCTTGGTAACACCCATTATACAGATAGACACTCCATGCCTTTTTTGAAGTACCTGCAATTGCTTTCAGGGGGTCCATCTTCTACTTAACCGTCGAGATTCCCTTTTGAGAAATTCTAAATCCTCTGGCTTTGGCACATCTTATAATTTGTGACTCAGAATACTGGTACCGTTCTCAAAACCTGTCAATCCTCGGTGACATACCACATGGTTCTTGCTCACAAAATGGTACATATATAACTATTGAGACACATACACCATTCCCACAATTCATTTGTAATGGTTTGCACATCAGTGAGGTACATTTGCATATGAAATCAGTGCCATGAAATGTAATTAACCTCAGCATTGTATTTGCTAAGGAGAATATGAGCACATGAACCCTCTGAAATAGGTTGGGTTGTTTTACCTCTGAATGGCACATTTTTGCACAAGGGTTAAATGTGCAAGGTCACAAGGGTTCAGAGAAGGCTGGGGATTGGGGAGACCCACTGGTCAGCTGTTACGACACATATGCAAGCCTCCTGTCAAGGACATCCAGCATGCTCTTAAAGATGCAAAGGATATGGGCTCTCCCATACATGGAGCCACAGCTTTATATCCCATCACACAGACAACAGGCTTTCCAAGCCCATCACTGTAACCTTTCTGACTGAGGGCAGGATAGGGGGGGGGGGGTAGCAGAGATAAACTTCAATACTAAAAAAGCTTAGACTCGAACCTGAGAACTGCAGTTTATTATGAAAACTCCTCCTTTATTATGATATCCCTCAGAACACCATCAGAAATCTCTATTCCTCTATGCTGATGAAAGTATCATATAACATTTCAGTTTCACTACATACTAAAAGATGCATACTACCATCCAAAAAGTATGTTTTATTCATAACAAGGATTTTTTCGGAAATCCACTCCCCCCCCCCCTTTTCCCCAATAAGTTGTTGGTTTTGATTTACACAGTGATTTTCCGGAACCTATCTACTGTGTGAATCGAAGAATTGGTGTATAACATATTAACAATGAGTAATAATCAGTGCTTGGTACTGTGTGTTCGTTGCTTTACTCATGCATAAAAAGTTTTCAGTTTGAAACCCAAGTTTGCAGACAAACCTTTTTTTTGCACCACATGAATATATGTAAATATTAGATGTAGCATTATTGACAAGTAACTTATTATAATTCATTCTCAGAAAAATTTGCATGTTAATGCTAATTCTAAACAAAACCTGTGCTGCATTTTAAAGCTAAGTTTACAAAATGTAATTGCAGTTTATGCCCATACACTGTAACTTCAGTGGTGGTAAAATGCAACTTTTTTGTTTCAAGAGATAAGAAACTTTTTAGGTTGGATAGGTGTTAATGAAATATTACTCTTTGCATTTTTTGAATAATTCAATAGTTTGAATTTCTCCATTAGTGGGTGTTATATAGTCAGAAAATGGTATACTTATTCTATTTGAAAATAAGAATTCCATATTCGACAGAAGCATATACTATTCTTTTAGTTATCAGTAAGTTTATATTTTTACAAGGAAAAAGTGTAGCATCTACTCAGAATGTAGTCAAACTTTAAAGGGCAATATCAAATTATTACCTAGTCAACCATTATTATATACAGAAACTAATTACTCAATAGGGCACTAAATAATTTGCTTTCCAGAACTGATAAGATATGGTCTTGAATATAACTAATATTAATTTAAATATAAATTTAGTTTATAATCCTAATTTTATAAAATGAAATTTTATGTACTGATAATATCACTGGGCAACACACACAAAAAAAAGGCTTTGAAATGAAAATAGTCAATCTTTACTAATTTCGAGGTGCTGAACACGAACCCCGTGTAGACAGCGTGTCAATTGCCTCTTGTTAGGCAATAAAATTTGTCAATTGCCTCTTGTTTAGGAGAGACAAAGACAGTCATGTATAAACAACTCACTCCACATTGACTACATAGGTAACCATTTTGCAACGCTGTATTTTAAACTCCAGATTGCAACATATTGCGTTGTATTGCATCAGCCCACCATACACACAACCCTGGGAGGTATTGCATCATTGTCTGATGCAAAGTAATTGAGTCATGACATCGTGGCTTTACATCGTGGAAAAAAGATGATGCAATCATTAGTTGCAAGCAACATCTTGAAGGGTGAGCAAGTCTTTTGAGTGACTTCCATTTACCCCTGAGTAATAAGTACAAACTCAAGTCATCCTTGCAGTTTTAATCGAGCAGTAGTGATGCCTCGTAACTGTGTTAATAGTGTTGACAAGCCAGAAAAGGTCCATCACTCCAATAGTGAAAGTGGCATATGAGTTTTATTTTGAATGCAGAATTGGGGACAGGACAAGGCCTGGGCCCCATACATATGCTGCAGTATGTGTCTTCTGAAGTGGCTGAAAGGCGAAAAAGTGGTGATGCCATTTGCTGCTGCCCCTATGGTTTGGAGAGAGTCAAGCAATCAATCCAAATGACTGCTACTTCTGCATGGTTCCAAATGTTTCTGGAGGCATCACAAGCAAAAAGAAGTGGACAATAACATACCCAAATATACAATCTGCTCTCCGACCAGTTCCACACGGTGAAGGCCTTCCCGTTCCCAAATCTCCAACAGAATTTTCCATCGATACAGACAATGAGGAGGGAGGCGAACTGATGTCGGGTTCCCAACAGCCTTCGGTGTCTAATGATGATCCATATGTCTCCCACAGTGCGTCACCTGCATCACACATTCTCACCAAATGAATGATCTTGTTCGTGATCTGGAGCTGACCAAGGCCAAAGCAGAGTTACTTGGATCAAGACTTAAACAATGGAATCTTCTCAAGGAAAATGTTTGAGTGACTTCGTTTTGAATTCATTATGAGCAGTTTGCACCTTACTTTATAAAGGAAGCTGACTTTGTGTTCTGCTCTGATGTAGATGGTCTGAAGAATGCCCTCGGAATCAAACATGACCCTCAAGAATGGTGACTATTCATAGACTCGTTGAAATTGAGTCTCAAGGCAGTGTTGCTGCATAATGGAAATTGACTTCCATCCATTCCGGTTGGACACGCTGTCTACATGAAAGAAACATATCACAACCTAAAACAGCTGTTGAACTGTCTTCAATACAGCAAGTATGGCTGGCATCACTGTTGTGACTTGAAGTAGTGGGTTTATTGATGGGTCTGCAGCTAGGATATATGAAGTACTGCTGTTTCTTATATGAATGGGACAGCTAAGACTTTGCACTATGTGAAGAGAAACTGGCCTCAGAGGAAATCTCTGAAGATCGGAGAGACGAATGTGGAACACCCAGCACTGGCAGAAATGCACAAAATCCTGCTACTGTCCCTACACATCAAACTTGGTGTGATGAAAAACTTCATAAAAGCCATGGACTGGACTGCATCAGCTTTCAAGTACTTTGGCTGACAAATTCACTCGACTCAGTGAAGCGAAAATTAAAAAGCGAATTTTTATGGGTCCTCAGATCCACAGGCTGTTTAGAGACCAGATGTTCGACAACCTGCTTCAGGGTGACGAGATGCATTTTGCAATTTCTCCTGAAGACGCATTTTGACTGTTGCCAACTAAATTCCTTGGGAATGTCAGGGCAGACAGAACGTTTTCATCCGGACACTGGAACGATGGAGAAATGATACCAGGGAAACTGGTCCACTTCATTGTTGGCTGACAAATGTTGGATGCTCGCCAGATATGATTCTGAGCAGTTGTATATGCGATGGCCAAAGCAACGTCAGAACTACTTCTTCAGAGTTTTACCGATACATGTCATATATAGATGGTCATTAGTTTCTTATATAATATATATAAGAATTATTTATATAATATATATAGAATCTGCAATAGCTTCTTATATAATAGAGTATTACTCTATTATATAAGAAACTATTGCACATTTCTCATAAATCTTAGCCAATTTTGCATTTTCATTGTCATATTCGTGTTCAGCACCTTGAAATCTTTAAGAAATGGCTACTTTTATCTCAGAGGCATGACTTTTATGAAAATGACGAATTGTACCATTGAGCCAGCATTTGTATGAATCATACCATTGGACCAAATGGCATTGGATCAGTCGTCATTAGACGAATCGTCCAGGAGCCTCTAACATGACTATCTCATTTTATTGACTTCTATTTTGAGCGAAGGAGAGAGGAAATACTGAACTCTTTACCAGCAATAGTATGCATGTTCAGCACCATTCTCAAGTGGGAGAGCCAACAGTTTCGTGAAGGTCTGAGAAGAGGAACACGGTCAGCTTCTCATGTGTTCCTCTCCAAAGGAAGTTCGTTAGTGTCAGTGTGAGCCATTGGATCATACATAGCATCATTGCAGCAATAGGTGAGGCTGAAGCCTCCATGTGATGATATTTCCAACTGATGAAAAGAGCAGGTAAAGAAGTGTCCCCTATCTGAATGTCTTGGGGAAGAAATGCTCATGTCTCGGCTCAAAAGAGGGCCAGTGATATAAATAAAATACCCCCTCAAGCAGCTGCTTGCCACAGAGGTCTGACAGGAGCCTGTCAGTTTATATGCCACAGTAGGAGATCTGAGAGGATGGCAGGACCTCAGCAGAAAAACGACACACACATCCATGCCTAATTCCGGGGCTCGAACCCAGGTCCCTTAGATCAGTAGCCAAGCGTGCTAACCACTCGGCCATAAGGTCATCTAAATATTGTTTGTAGCAGTGTATAGATGCTGAGCAAGAGAAATATTGTGACCCTGAGAGGAAATGTTGTGACCCTGAGCTGAGCAAAGGAGACACTGACTTTGAGAGTGAAGAGTATCACTGTATTATGCTAACAGTGCGTATGTAATAATAAATATGTAAATAGTAATACAGGTGTACCTGAGTTATTAAGCACCATTAGTGATAGTGCTGTGTCTCACCCACAATAATAACTACAACAGCAAGACACCTTACATACTGGTGTCAGAATGTATAGTAAAATTTTAGCAGAGTCAGTCTGAAGAGACAGGCACAATTAACTTGAAGTGATTCCATTAGATTATATTTGTGAGTGTGTTGGTGAAGGAAGTCCCGAAGTCCCCAACTTCAGGAGAAATTGCAGTCTACATTTTGGATGCCGCCAGATCAATGGGTCTCATTTATTATAGATATCAATTATCTCTAGTTATTCATTCTCTTGTGTATTTTCTTGTGCTGTTTATTATCTTAACATGAAGCGTGTTAAGAGGAGAACGGTGGATATAACAACATTAGATACAACCCCTCAGTTGACAGAGGTAGTGTAATAGAAGGATCAGAGTTTGAAATAGGACATGCAGGAGACAGCTTTGCAGTGACTGAGGTTTCTGAATCTGGGTGTGCTACACGTGAGGATGCATTAAAGGCTAATTTGCACCTGCAAATTTGATTGATCTAATACTTATATATGTCGGCAAGTAATTTTTTACAATTTGGAACACATCCCTTGATTGAATTTATTGAGCTGTTCGCAATTACATAGCAAACTTCAGCTAGAAATGATCTATCTTCATTTGTAACTCATGGTCTTTAGTTATTTTCCCACCTATTAGTATTCATTTTCGAATTCTCTCTTTGGAAAGATTTTCTTCTACTACTAGTTCAGTTTAATGTCTCAAGAGTTCCTAAAAACATTAGTATTTCTAACCATTTACTATATTAAACGAAGTGTATGGAGTGTTTCTTCGAAATTTATTTTAAAACTGTTAAGATGAGCACTAAGTAATGTATTGCTTCTGCTATCAGAAATATTTGATGAATATTGCTGAAAATCCAAATTCTCATAGATTTCATTTAAATAACTTATCTGTCACATTCGAACAATTTTGCATAGTGGGAAATAAAGGCATTAAAATTAATTTTGTAAAAACACTGTTTATTGTTAGAAAAACTGCTTTTCTCAATACCTCAACTTTACTAGTAATAAAATAGCATTACAGATACACTGAACAATTATAATTAATTTTTGTGATTCAAAAAAATCCAACTATTGTCTTTTGCCCCAACATTTTTCCGTTTTGCATCACTGTGAAGCAATGGCCTCCACCCTTCATGTCAGCCTACTGTCTGTGTTTGCAATTGGGCCCTGAATGATTGCTCACAAAGGCCCTGAGTTTTCAATTCCATTCTTTTATATATTCTACTAACCAATTTAACACATCTGATCATGGCTCTCAGCCCATTTTTGAAAATTAATTAAGAATCAACTACCGACCTCGAGGTACGATTTTTTTACCAGCCTACCGGGAAATCTCCCGGTGTCCTGGCAGCCCAATCCACCACTGGGTCTATGACAGAACATAGACAAAATCTCAATCTGATAGAAGGAATTCATAATGTGATGAGATGTTGATTGTGAATGAGAAATCAGAGAACTTCTAAAAGGAATATATCATAACTGCAACTATTCAGGAATGGCGGCAATTATGAAGAATAATCAAGAGTTTTCGCTTACTTTTGTTTGAAATAGATCTGAGTTATCACTCTCATACTGACTGATAAGAATATTTTGGGCGTAGATTATTGAAGGTCGGGCGCTTAGGTTTTGAACCACTATTCATTGGAGAAGAAATCGCATTACAGATATATAAAATATAAAAAAAACTGTTTCCGCAATTACCCTATTATAGAATTCCAGCTGACTGCTGTTAACCATGACAGGGAACTCTGAACACAGGAATAGTTAAAAATAACAAAAGACATTTATTAATTCCCATAGGTTAAACTATAAGTACGATTGGAAAAAAGCATTACAAGCGATGTTTTTTTTCCCATTAGATAAGAGCATGCTGCTTTCATAACCTTGAGCTTCCCTTAGCTCATAGTACTTCTGAAGTTCAAAAAAAAAAAAGTATAGATTTATTCAGATTACTGATACACTTTTTATTGTATGCATAACAATTATTTTCCGTTCTTATCATTTTTTTGTGTCCCTTGGCGGTCTAACATCTTATGCAGGATCATATTAAGTCCCATTTTTGAGTTCATAACATCGAATCACAAATTTGACACCTCCCCCCGACCTCCAAACATCCCCTTTTGCCACTCTCGCATTATTATGAATGCTACACCACTGGAATGAATAACGTATATTTTTCTAAGAGTCTCGTAACATCGTGGTGCATGGTCACCCAAATTCTCAATTAAAATGTTTTCGGCACACTATAAACAGAAAGGTTCATATTTCTTTTCTCATAAATGCAAAAAACTTGCTAGATTGCCAAGAATTATATAATAATAAACCCGAACTAGCAGTGTTTATCAGAAATCTGAAAAATAAGGAGTATAATACGAAAAAATTTCCCCCTTTTTAGAAACTCATCCTGTGAAGTTCCCTTTCCACCCCGCACTGCAACCGAAGCTCTAGAAACCTCCAACAGCGCTCTCCGCTGATTGATTCAATCAGCTAGACGATCCTCCCCCACTAACATAAATAGTATTGTCAGCAGGAGCTGGGGGCGCACAACAAAGAGATGGCCGCCATGTGCATCTGGCAGCAACAGCCACACGTGGGAAGCGAGCGGAGGCGATGCAGAAGAATCATCAACGCCATGCCATGGTTGTCTGCGCCGGACTCAGAAAGCTCTAAAAGCTCGTGGCAGGAAAGGTGTCTATAATTAGATCACCCCTATCAATAAGCGTCATTATTAGAATATCACACGGTGAATTGTATTGATAAACTGCATCTGTGATTAAGCAGAAAAATGGATTTATTACTTTATTAGAACTGAGGTCAGCGGCCTGTAAAAAACTACTACTACACGATTGTGTGTGTTTTTAACTCGAGATGTTAATATTTTAGAAACCCATAAAAATAATGTCATAGTAATCAATGCGTTTTCTTTAAATATCGTGAATGAAAGAAAAAGATTCAAGAATATTTTTGGTATCTATTTATATATATAATAGCTATATATATATATAATTTGTTCCCAGAAAATGGATCGAAAGTTAAAAAAGTGGGCATCAAACAAGCTGAAATGGTTTACATTCCTTCGGGACTTTCTCGCTACACAATCAGCTAAGCTAAATGAACAGCCACATGAATTTCATGTCTCAAAAAATGAAAGTTGAGGAAGATATTAAAAAGCAGATGCAAGCTTCCGTTAGAGCCATTCTAGGTATTTTTCACACATGATATCGTTCTCCTGAATACGAAACTGAGGCTTAAAGTTTTACCACTGAAGGCTGCTTGGTTATTTGGAATTTTATTGAGAGCACGAGCAACTTAGCCGAAGTCCTCTAATTGAAGGTATGGAGCTGTGCAGGGAAAGTTCAAGTCGGTACAGATAGATCCAAGCTACGAAAAATAAGGATACGAACCTAGCGCGCTACCAATTATGTGATCTCCGACAAATTGCAAACAATTAATTAATCGTTTTCATTTTTCCTTTGGGCATAAATTATGCGGAGGAAGAAATTTTGAAATTCTATTTGTACTGATTGCTACGCGAAAGGCGGGTAAAACCTTTCAGATTGTTTCAAGATAATGCAATTTATAACCTAACTACGGTAACGAAATGGTGCTAATACAAAAATAGACCTATTATTTGAATAATAACCTAATACAGAATACGATGATGCTGACACTATTTTTTTATGAGACAGACAGATGTCCAACCCATCCTCAAGCAGCCAAAGGCTAAGGGATGCTCAATCAGCCTGCAATTTAGTTCTTCACACTGATCCTGAAAAAGAGCTGCAGTATTTAGACACTGATGGCCAGTTCCGATTAACGACCATTTCATGCTGTCTATCAACCTTCCAGGATTTCTCATTTCCCTCACGTCTTTAGTTACTATTCATAATTCTATCACGAATTTGGAGTTCTGCAGATAGTAGCATGGTTACCCAACGCAGCCTCTCCCTACATAAGATGTTGCCTAAATCTGTTGACTCATTCATCTTAAATTATTTTCATACGTAATATCTAATAACTTATATGCTTCGTAAGTATTTTAAATTAAAAGCATCAATTATAAACAACTTCCTATTATCTTGCTTACAAAAAGTCAAATTCTAGAAAGGAATAAACTTATGAAGCTTAAATTTCGTTTTTGGTTGTATTCCTTTTTTCACAATCTCCACCTCGTGTCGCACATCCCCAATATCTGTCCAAAGAATACTCCCAAGGAAAATTTGAAAACTTGCTCAAGAGCACAAACTTAAAAGACCTGAAATATCACCCACCTAGCTAATTTTCATCATTTTAGGTATTGATCAGCAACCCTAATCTATTACACATGCCTTATCAACTGCTTTAATGAAAGAGTTCAATTCCTGTACATCGTTCCCCAGAAGGGTCACATCGTCAACACATTTGGGTTGGGTTGTTTTACCTCTGAGCGGCACTTTTTTGCACACCATGGGCTAAATGGCCAGGTCAAAATGGACCCCGAAGGTTCAGAGATGGTTGGGGGAGGGGACCCACTGGAATAGCTTGCTTACAAAAGGTTTTAATTTGTAAGATTGTTGGGAGACAGATGGTAGTCTCCCGTCAAGGCCATCCAGCGTGTTCTTTAACGTGCACAGGGTATGACTCTGCCGCACACGGAGTCACGGCTTAACGCCCCATCCGACGGACGGCGGCCTTTGCCAAGCCCATCGGTGTTCCCTACTGACAGTGGGCAGGGCGGGGAATATTGCGGAGATAAATCTCAACGCTGCCCCAGCTGGGACTCGAACCTGGGAACTACAGATTACGAGCCTGGTGCGCTACCGACTGAGCCACCCCCGCCTCATCGTCAACACAATCTAAGGTACAATGCGTAGACAAAAAATTTGAAAATTTCCACGCTATGCCAATGGAAGGCCAGAGTCAATGATATATAACTTCTAAAATAAGCTTTTCATGGAAAATATGTCTGAAAATAAAGATCTATATCAAACCTATCTAAATCCAAAATTTAAAAAATATCAAATATTTAAAGACTTATTGTTGTTAAATATTCCAGCTTCCATGTCAGTTTCTAAGATACAAAAATCGACGCACACTGGAAGAATTTTAAACATAAACTTTTAAACACGGTTATTTTATTCAAGGGTTTGAAATCATACATTACGTTTTTATTTAACTACAGAGGTAAATTCTTATAACTGGGTTCAGTTGTTTTACCTATACGCACACAATGACTGTCAGGTCACAAGAACTCCGTGGTTCAGAGAAGGTTGGGGCCCACTGGACAGCTGTTAGGGGACAAATGGCAGCCTCCCCATCAAGTGTGTTCTTTAACGTATAGAGGGTATGGTTCTACCGCATACGAGACCACGGCTTAACGTCCCAAACGAAGGACGGCGGTCTTTCCTACTGACCGAGGGCAAGGCGGGAAGTTTTGCCGAAATAAATCTCTCAACGTTGGTCCAAGTGGGACTCTAACCTGGGAACTGCAGATTACGAGCCTGGAGCGCTACCGACTGAGCCACCCCCGCCCTTTTTATAACTGGCACTGCTTTTCCTAAACATTCAAACTTCCACACCTTTTTAATCAAAAAGAATATTGTTTAAAATCGAGATTTCATTAGATTTGATTCAGATCTTCATTTTGGGTCACAATTTTTTTATATAAAAAGATTTATTTTAGAAGAACTGGTTTTGGAACAACGAATTTGGCTTCTCACTGGCATATCATGGTACATGCAAGGAAAAACCTCACCTAATCTTATCAGCCTTCTGATAAATTACATGCCAAGGAAAAAAATAACACCGATGAACTTAATTAAATGTGTTAAGTAAACGGCTGATTATCACTATTTCAGATCAGGTTATGTAACTTCAGCTATGGTCTTTAATCGGAGATAGTATAGGTGTTCTTGTAGCCGAGTCGTCAGCGCGCTTGGGTACTGATCAAAGGGACCTGGATTCGAGCCCCTGGTAAGGCATGGGTGTCTTTCTACTGAGGTCTCGCCTTCACAGATTCTTCTCTATGGCGTATTAAACTGACAGGCTCCTATAAGACCTCTGTGACAAGCACCTGTTTGAGGGAAGTTTTTTTTTACGTAAAAAAATAGCATTAAGTTACGGAATTAATTCTTTTGCTGTTTAGTATAGAAGGGACAGCTTTCAACCCTTCCCCCTTTAATGATACACAACTGTTCAGAAATAATACTTGAAATCCAGGATCACCTTCTCCTGAGTGTGAGGACTGTCAGATTATTTCGGCCTATTAATCTTTCATTGAATTTTTTCGCATCCTAATAGGAAGTTGTCAATTTCACGTGATCGTGGGAAATGATCATTTAAACCACAAGAACTGGATTATAAATTCCTATTCCTAGACTTGTCGCACTCTGTCGACAGGAAATCTAGTTTTTATTTCACCCGTATTTTTCATTTATTTTCAGAGCTGGACTGATACACAGGCAAGGCCCGGATCTAGAAAAATTAGATGGTTTGCGGTAGGAGGCTATGTTTAATTTTTTTCGGCTCCGTTCCGGTTACTAACATTCTAACTAACATCAGTAGCATAGGCCACTTGCATACCTCCTACCCACTCCCCAGATGGGGGGGGGGGGGACTCAGTCGGTAGCGCGCCAGGCTTGTAATCTGCAGTTCCCAGGTTTTGAGTCTCACCTGGGCTAGCGTCGAGATTTATCTCCGCAAAAACTATCGCCCTACCCTCGGTCAGTAGGGAACGTCGATGGGCTTGGAAAGGACGCCGTTCGTCGGATGGGACGATAAGCCGCGGCGTGTGCGGGAGAGCCTTATCCTATGCACGTTAAAGAACATGCTGGATGGCTTTGACGGGAGGCTACTTACTATCTGTCTCCTAACAACTGTCTAGTGCAGGCATGTCAAAGATACGGCCCGCGGCCATGAGCAGCCCCCGGGGCATTTAGATGCGGCCCGCGACCTCAATTAATAATCCTCGAATTTCATGAATATTTTTTCTATACATTGAACATATAGGTACAGATTACAGAAAAGAAGCTGAAATGATGTCAAGTAGCTGGATCTTCGAAATAATGCACTGTTTTTTAACCGTTATGACTTGGTGCTATTTTAATTTTAATGTAAACTTTAAATTTAAATAAAATTTTTTTTATATAAAATTAGTGTTTAATTGAATCCCAGCCCGCTGATATACTTTGAAAGAAAAATTGGCACTTTACAAGATTGAGTTTGACATCCCTGGTCTAGTGGGTCACTACCCCCAACCCTCTCTGAGCATTCGGAGTTCTTGTCACCTGACCATTTAGTCCATTGTGTGAAAAAAAAAGTGCCGCTCAGAGGTAAAACAACCCAACACCAAATCCGGTCCTGCACAGGGCAACTAATATTAGCTATTGGCGGATATTAATCATAGATCATCTCGAATACTCGAACCATTACTTCTAAGAGCATCGCCAATCCTAAACTGGAATAATGTGTCAGAGACAGACCAGCTTTACCTTGGCTTGAAATACAGGGTGATCAAAATGTCGCTGTGCATCTGCTGTGACAATCTCCTGGTGGACTTTTTCGGGTTTCGGAGCATGCAGTCTGCAATATCCAACACGTTCTCCTCTGTCAGTATTGATGGCCTACCAGATCTGGGTGTGTCACACACGGAACCGGTTTCCCGGAATTTCTGAATCAACTGCCGCACTGCATTACAATGGGGCACCTTATTTTCCGAAAACTGTGCCTTAAATTGTTGTTGAACGTCTTGTGTGTATTCTCCACCACACCGAAACACGTGTTCCACAAAGAATGTACGCTCCTCAACAGATAACACCATTGCCATAACGAACGTCTACAGTGCCTGACTGTATGGCAAGCAGGCGACCGTCTCTCCTACTAACGTCACACTAATACCATCACGTGTCCCTAAATGTCTCGAGACGCACTAGACACACTTTCAACGTTCATTGTAATGGTACAGATATTCCTCATCAGGTACACAGAGACTTTTTGATCACCCTATACTTCAAGTGGGAGCAGAGGCGTCTCATACAATGGTGCAGGTGGCGAGCTGCACCCAGGGGGAATCACAAAATAAAAACAATAAGTTTACCTCTTTTTTTTTCAAATTACAAGAATTGATAGCAAATATACATGTCAGTCTTCAGTCAGAGCAGGAGAAGCATTCGCAAATGAAAAAAGAGTATTTTACATTAGAAACAATATAGTACAAAAGAAATAGCATAGATTAAAAAAAAAAAGCGGTAGTCCAGAAAATAGGATTAGAAGCAAATGATACAAACGAATTTTTTTACAATTTCCTCCTACAAATACTATCAAAAAATTTGCAATCCTGGATGTTATCTCTAAATTTCTACGATCTCCAGATGTTGACCTTTCAAAATCCTCCCAATTGCTGTACACTGCATTTAAAGACATTATGGGCACGAAAATTAAATATTAAGAAGGTTGTCAAAACATTTTCAGAAATGAAGTAAGGAAAGTCAGAATCTAGGCTGAACAAATAAAATTAAAGTTTGTTTCTAAAATGATTTTAGTTTGTAAGTATTATATATCCAAATTTTCCAAAAGCTTTTCTTTAAAGTATTTTATAAAACTACAGGTTACCTTCTGTAAAATGTTTGGAAGCTGTAATATAGCGATTCTGTACAATTACACATGGATAGTGACCTATATGATATGAGGATCAGTTTTATAAGTGTATAAAATTCCTTTGGAAGGAGGTAATTAGGTACTACTGCAGAGCTATCATGTAATTCAAAAGTGACTTTTGGAAGCTTGAATGCGATTGAAGATATCCATTAAGTGTTGTAAATGATATATTTGCGATTGATTTATGATTTGGGCATAATGCTCTGGAATATTTTTTAATCAGGAAACTAGCAGAAATCTCACAGTAATCTTTGTTTAATAAGTGAGTAAACATCTCGAAACAAATTTAATTTTTATTATGTACCTAAAATATTATTCTATAATATCGATATAATCTTTGAGAGTACGTAAATTATATCAGTACTTATTTAACGTACGGAAGCGAATACATTTTTAATACAGACGTGAGTTATCAATGTTAAATAGGCTAAATTTATTGGTTAATTAGGACAAATAGACTAAAATCTAGGAAAATCGTTCAATTATTCATTACAAATTCAAATGAGAATCTTCACAAATCCAGCAAAGATTAAATCGCCAAAAGTTAACAGTTCCTAATTAACTTTTAAAAAGTGACTCTGGGGCCCCATAAAGAAACGTTGCATAAGGCCCAAGCTGATTACGATACTACCCTGGTTGGGTTGTTTTACCCCTGAGCGGCACTTTTGTGCACACAATAGGCTAAATGGCCAGGTCACAATGACCCCGAAAGCTCAAAGATGGTTGGGGAAGGGGACCCACTGAAACAGCTATTAGGAGACAGATGGTAGCCTCCCGTCAAGACCATCCAGTGTGTTCTTTAACGTGCTCAGGGTATGGCTCTCCCACACACTGAACCACGACTTAACGTCCCATCCGACGGACGACGTCCTTTCCAAGCCAATCGGTGTCCCCTACTGACTCTGAGCAGGGTGGGGAGTTCTTCCGGAGATAAATCTCAAAGCTGACCCAGCTGGTACTCGAACCTCGGAACTGCAGATTACGAGCCTGGCGTGCTACCGACTGACCCCCCCCCCCCTCCTCCCCTGGTTGGATGTCCGATGTTCTTACTAGCAGGGTGATTTAAGCACTTAGGACGGTAGATTTACTTCTAAGCATAACCTTTTTGCATACAATGGACTAAATGGCATGGCCACAAGGACCCTGGGACTCAGAGTAGGTTGTTGGAAGGACAATGTTTGACTCACATTGGACAGATGTTTTGAGACGGATGGTAGACTCCCGTCAAAGCCATCCAATGTGTTCTTTAGCTTGCACACGAGATCACCACGGCGTAAAGTCCCATCCGACGGACCGTGGCTTTTCCAAACCCAATGGTGTCTTCTTTTTCACCGTGGGCAGGGTGAGGGTTAGCGGAATCAGACAAAATTGGGACTTCAACTTGGACTGCAGATTACGAGCCTGACGTGCTAGACTCAGCCAAACTCCACCCTAACTTTGACTTCATCCCCAAAATTGCTATCGATACTGAACTTTGAGCTGGGTTGATAGGCTCTCTTGTTACTCTTAATTGATATAACAATGTAAAACGACTATTACAGATAAATAAACCTAATGATTTTGAGAACAACTAAAACATGCATTTCAAACACAACCACCTAACATGTTACATTATGATCACTTGATGGGTCTTAACAGACTGTCGTTCTGTTAAGATTATGTGACCCATCATATGGGGTTTGGCTCAGTTGGTAGCGGGCCAGGCTCGTAAGCTGCAGTTCCCAGGTTCGAGTCCCAGCAGGTCAGCTTTGAGATTAATTTCCGCAAAACTCCCTGCCCTGACCACGGTCAGTAGGGGACACCAACAGGCTTGGAAAGGCCAGCGCCCATCGGCCGGGATATTAAGCCATGGTTCCGTGTACTAGACAGTCATATCTGTGCACGTTAAAGAACACGCTGGATGGCCTACTATCTGTCTCCCAACCTTCTCCCGAGATTTCGGTGTCTTTGTGACCTGGCCATTTGGTGTACAAAATAGCGCTGCTGAGAGATAAAACAACCCAACCCATAATGTGATTACGTTGAGAAATACACAGTCGTATCAGAATAATATGACTACCTACATAATAATGGGAATAACCACTCTTGGCCCAGATGACAGTGGTGAGATGGCGTGGCAGGGACGTAATGATCCCATGGAAGGTTTGCCAGAGGCACATGTATGTGTCCATTCGGACTCCAGCAGAGCACAGAAGTTCCAGAGATGATATGGTTGTGGGTCCACACACCGAACCTGTCGATCCAAATGGTCCCACAAGTGTTCTATGGGATTGAGGTCGCTGGCAAGGGAGAACAGAGACATCGCTGTCGTGTTCCTGGAACCAGTCACGCACCACCTTAGCGACATGGCAGGGTGCATTGTCCTGTTGATAGACACCATCACCACCAGGGTAAACGTCCAACATGAAGGGATGCATGTGGTCAGCGAGGAGGATGGACAGGTAGCCATTGGCGTTCAGGGACCCATACAGTGCTACCAGTGGTCCCAGGTCATACCAGGAAAACATCCCCAGACATGCACACTGCCACCGCCGGCCTGTACTTGACTGACCAGCGTATCTGGGTGTTGGTCCTCGTGTGTCTGACGCCATATCAGCCACCACCAGTCACTTCTGTGGAGTAGAAACCTCAATTCGTCAGAGAAGGCAACCTTTTTCCACCCTTCTACTGTTCAAATGGTAGTCTCGTGCAAACTGCAGACGTCGTTGCAGATGGACCTTGGTTAACATGAGCACCTTTATGCAGCGTCGACTCCAGAGAGCCATGCGCAACAGGTTTCGCTCTACTGTTATTGGGGACATGTACTTGGGTGCCCTAACATTCGAGTGGTCAATTGCTGCACTGTTGCGCGTCAATTGCCCTTTAGCAGTTGACATTCTCCTTTGGGGTCGATGTCCTTTGAGGCTTCACAATTATGACGCCTGGAGGTACTTGGTGTGCCAGCGGTCCATTCTTGGTACACCCTTATTACAGCACCTCGCAAACAGCCCACAAAGTCTGCTATTTCCAAGATGCTTCCACCCTTGGCACGGTAACCGATGATCATTCCTTTCTGAACGGCTGTCAAATCAATACCTTTGCCCATTGTGCTCACGTTAAGAACTATGGCTGATCTGTCCTGTCTGGTCGGCCGCTTATATATCCGTGTGGGCAACCTTGTCATGTGTGTACTCTGTTATGCGCTTGGGCAGGTACACTGTGATTCCGTGGATGGTCATATTATTCCAATACGACTGTGCATTACAAAGAGCTTATAAGATACACTGGTTTCTATAAATTAAGGAAAATCCCTACGTTAGGTCAATGAGAAGCTAACGTCAAAGCTCTATAACTTCTACAATAAGTTTTTTTGTTTTGAAAAATGTGATTTCAGAAAACGATCTCAATCAAATAAATCAAAATCGATTTTCAACAATATTCGTCCAGTATTTAATGAGTTATGGAAGTTTGAATATTTAGCAATAACAATGCCAGTCACAAAAATTGACTTTATAAGTTAATTAAAACTTAGTAATAAGTATTGTATCAAAGTGTTTAATAAAATAAATTTGCATTTTAGAACTTTGTGTAAAGAATTACATATTTCACTATTCTTCAGTTTTGTATAAGTTTCTTAAGACTGGCCTTGCTGTTGTTAAATATTTAAACTTCCATAACTCAATAAATACTGAACGAATATTGTTGAAAATCGAGATATTGATTTATTTGATTGAGATCTTGATCTGCAATCACATTTTTCAAAACAAAAAACTTATTCTAGAAGTTATAAAGCTTTGACGTTAGCTTCCCATTGACTTCCATAGGGATTTTCCTTCATTTATGGAAACCAGTGCATATATAAACGATCATTCGAAAGCGTAGACGAATTTTCGGCTTGATAGGCTGGCTGACATTGTGCAGAAAAAGTGCCAGATAGCACGATTTCTCTGAATAATGTGCTTAACAAATGGGGCGGGAGTGGTTCAGTCGGTAGCGCGCCAGGCTCGTAATCTGTAGTTCCCAGGCTCGAGTCCCAGCTGGGTCAGCGTTGAGATTTACCTCCGCAAAATTCCTTGCCCTGCCCACGGTCAGTAGGGGACACCGATGGGCTTGGAAAGGCCGCCGTCCGTCGGATGTGACGTTAAGCCGTGGCCCCGTGTGCGGGAGAGTCATACCCTGTACACGTTAAAGATCACGCTGGATGGCCTTGACGGGAGGCTACCATCTGTCTCCCAACAGCTGTTCCAGTGGGTCCCCTCCCCCAACCTTCTCTGAGCCTTCGGGGTCCATGTGACCTGGCCATTTAGCCCATGGTGTGCAAAAAAGTGCCGCTCAGAGGTAAAACAACCCAACCCAACTGTGCTTAACAAAATTGAACATTTGGCATAGCTAACTTCAAAGTGAACAGTATGGGTTCAGAAGTCGTAATGGTTGTTTACACCAAATTTTTTCACTTTGCCAGATTCTTCAGAAATGTTTAGTTTTAAAATGATACAGTTACTAGTTTTGTATATTTCAAGGTTTTTGACTCTGTTAATCGACAAAATTTGTGGTTGATCGTGAAATCATACAAAGTGAGACAAAATTTCAGTGGACCAAAACGATCAAAAACGCTCCGATGAAAATGGTTCCGGAACAACGTTCCTTCTAATTTTTAGAAAGTGTACGCGGAAAAAATTTCTCTTGCGCGCCGAAGAAAGTTCTGCGCAAGGCATCATTTGTCTTAGTACTGAGTAAAGGTGACTTTCGAGTGCGGAGGATGGCGGGTGGGCGCGTCTTAGCAGACGCGCAGCTTACAGGGAATATTGGTCCAGAAATGCTTTCTTCTCGAGATATCGCTACTAAAAGAATAACCAGGATTCATATGATAAATTATTGCCATGCATAGATGCATTGGTTTTACAAAAGGTGTTCAAAATTCGATTGATGGATGGGGTCAAACAGATCACAGCTTCTTATAAACCGTTTCAAAGGCAGCCTCTGTACACATGCCGCCATCGCTCTTGCTCAATGTGAACTGGAGTTACATAAATCATGGACGATGTTAAGATCCGGACACTTCAATGTCCTGCCAAAGAACCTTCTCATCTAATCCATAATTGTGGATAATGTCGGCACTACATAGCTGAAGTGTGCCGGGGCCACTGGCGGGGGTCATATCTAGTGAGAGAAAAGGAGGCCAATGGAGTTAAGTCCGGTGAGTGAAAGGAGGCCACTTAAGACGAACGCTAAAGACCGCCCGATCCAGCGGCTTAAGAACTGCTGATTTAGACACACTCTCTCATTTGCAGCAGGCACTGAAATGTCATCTTATTGAAAATGATTCTCCTTGCCTTCTGGGTCATCGCCCCTGATTGTGGTAATAAAAAAATGCTCGAGTGTATACAGATACACAACACCTGTAAACTGTCTTTACCGTTTTTTGTAAAAAAAAACAAGTGGAGCAAATGTTTGAAAATCGATGAGATGGAGGATTTATTTCTCTTCATTGTCATCTTTGGTTTCCATTCGCGTGACAATATGCTATGTGTTTGCAGCTAAAAAGGCACTCTATAATGGGGGGAGGGGCTCAGTCGGTAGCGCGCCAGGCTCGCAATCTGTAGTTCCCAGGTTCGAGTCGCAGCTGGGTAGCGTTGGGACTTATCTTCGCACAACTCCCATCTCTGCCCACGGTCAGTAGGGGACACCGATGGGCTTGGAAAGGACGCCGCCCGTTGGATGGGACTTTAAGCCGTGGCTCCGTGTATGGGAGAGCTATACACTGTGCACGTTAAAGAACACGCTGGATGGCCTTGAAGGGAGGCTACCATCTGTCTCCCAACAGCTGTTCCTGTGGGTTCCCTCCCCCAACCTTCTCTGAGCCTTCGGGGTCCTTGTGACCTGGCCATTTAGCCCATGGTGTGCAAAAAAGTGCCACTCAGAGGTAAAATAACCCAACCACTCTATACAGTGACTATAATAACATTAAATCGTGTGTGAGTTGGTAAAGTGATTGGATTTAGAGCATTACAAAGGGAGTTAGACAAAGTTGTTTAGTGTGATCTTTTCTATTACGATATGAGGAAAGCTTTGCAAGAGGAAGAGTGGGGCTTTAGATCAGCGTTTTTCAAATTGCGGGTCGCGACCAGCATTTGTTTAATGAAATAGAAAATATCAGTCTTCGTCGCGATGTAAAATGTATTTCCCATTGTGGGTCGCGGTAAAAGGTTTGAAAAACACTGCTTTAGATGATCTGAAGATATGGTAATGAAAAAGCACTTCACTTGTTTTGAATGATTGTGCTTTCGAAAAGGTTTCTCAGTTTACCTCAGCAATCATACGATACGCTTGTAAGGCGCGATATGAGGTAAACAGAGAATAGCAATTCCTGTTCGGATTTTTCAGAATCTGTGGAGAAAGAAGGAAATATTGGGAAATCGGTTTCAGTATTCCCCCCACAAAAGGCTAAGAGTGGGAGAGGGAAATATAAAGCCGTTCAATTGAGTACTTTTTTTTTGAACTGTTCACTGGCCGCCCCATCTCCGACGAAAAAACAGTGCTTGTCCTGTGACGAATACACCTATAGAGTTTGGTTCTCTGTAAAGTTTGCGATGGCAATCAAATCTGGACCTGGATTAAAAAGTTTATAAATATTGCATTATGGTAAATATAAGCTGGGAATAACGTTAATAAATTTGCGATTTATACTATGTAACTTTTTTTCTTTACATTTTTCTCTTTAATCTCTATAAAAGTTGCCAATGTGACTGAGAATTCACTGGTTTCATTGCATGATTTACACAAAAAAAAAAGGTACGGATATTTTACCTCTAAGCGCCATTTTTTTTTTTTTGCATACAATGGACTAAATGGCCAGGTCATAAGGACCCCGAGGACTCAGAAAAAGTTGGGGGAGGGGCCTCACTGGGCAGCTGTTAAGATACAGATAGTAGTCAAACGTCAAGGCGATCCAGCGTGTTCTTTAACGTGCACAAAGATGGCTATCCCGCATAAGATGCCGCGACTTAACGTCCCATCAAATGGGCGCGGTCTTTCCAAGCCCACCGTGTCCTCTACTGGCCGAGGGCAGGGAGTTTTGAGAGATAAATCTCAATATTAGCCCAGGTGGGACTCGAACCTGGGAACTGCAGATCAGCAACAGTTCATCGCAGTGTTAGACATATGGCTTGGAACTTTCTACATCTGGAAAGGCCGCCGCCATCGGATGGAATGTTAAAGCCGTGGCCCCAGGTGCAGGAAAGCCATACCCAGTGCATATTAAAGAACATAATAAATAGCCTTGATGCGAGGCTTCAATCTCTCTTTTAATTGCTGTCAAGGGAGTCGCTCAGAAGTAAAACAACATAACCCTCTGTTACTAAGGTGGGAGGCATAAAATATGTAATGAGTTTTAGGGTTGGGTTGTTTTATCTGTGAGCCGCGCTTTTTTTGTACACAATGGGCTAAATAGTCAGGTCACAAGGACCCCGAGGGCTCAACGAGGGTTGGGGAGGAGGGGATCCATTGGACAGCTGTTAGGAGACAGATCCTTTCTCAAGGCCATCCAGCGTGTTCTTTAATGCGCACAGGGTATTACTCTCCCGCAAACGGCACCACGGCTTAACGTGTCATCCGACGGACGTCGGCCTTTTGAAGCTCGTCGTTGTCCCTATTGACCGAGAACAGGGCGGGGAGTTTTGCGGAGAAAAATCTCAACGCTGGCCCAGCTGGGACTCGAACTTGGGAATTAGCAGATTACAAGTCTGACGAGCTACCACTGAGACCTCCAAAGAGTTTTAGGTTTTTTAGTTAACAATAATAGTGCAACATACCAAAATAGGTCCCCAAAATACCAACAAAAAATTGCTCTACCGAAATAGAGAATTGCCATGTTATGTCAATGCGAAATTTAAATCTCGATTTTCAACAATATTCGTTCAGTATTTAAAGAGACACGGAAGCTGGAATGTTTAGCTATATGTTTCCATAAAAATCATTAATGATTGCCTAATATTGAAATAATCATTACGCAAACTTTTAAAATGCATATTTTATTAAATGGTTTAAAACAATATTTGTTATTTAAGTTTAAATTAATTTCTGAGGTAAATTCTTCTGACGCATGTTTAAACCTCTCAAAGTCTAAAATTATTGTCTCTAGAGTTCATTTGAGCACAGATGCAATAAAAAAATATCGCCTCAAGCAGCTACTTGCAATAGGAGTCTGTCAGTTTATACGTCATAGAAAAAACAATAAAACCATAAGTCTAACACTGCGATGAATTGACGTGGAACCATACGTACTAAAGACACCTATTAGTTGAATGCCCGATTTATAAGTTAATGATCTTATCAAGAGTTTTAAACTTCCTAATAGCTAATCATTACAGCGGGAAAAAATGCAGAAATTTCAAAACACAAAATAAATGAAAATCAATTACAGAGTTTCAATATGCAATTAGTATTTAAAATTTTGGCTAATTACAATAAACACTTTTTGACGTTTCTTTGATTTCAGCCTTTGAAAAATGAATAACAACACATCATGTGCAGTGGAAAGATGCAGCAGATATAGCTCAGAATAGATATGCTTGGAGAACTAAATTGCGCTGACTCTGTAGCCCATGGATGCTTGACGATGATGAAGTTGAATACAAAAAACAACATAGAACAAATTTCAAAACTCTACGAATATCTTCAAAATATGTGCTCTCTCCCTGTGTTCTAGTCCATTCTGATGGGGGGGGGGAATTATATATATACATACATTCTGAATTAACATTTAATACTGAATTCAAATCTTTTTTATAGATTCCCAATAATCACATACATAAATAGATTTTGAATTATATGCAAAGAAATGAAAAAAAAAAGTTACGCCTTTTCATTTTTTAGCTCGTTTAAAAAAAACTTTCAGTTTCGCCCGCTTCCGAATATTTCAACTTTTTTAAGAGATAACCAAAAAAAAAAATCGTTTTGGTTTGGATAGGTATTAAAAAAGAATACAGGTTCGCATATTTCGAATCTTCAGTAGTTTGAATTTCCACTGTTGTGTTAAAAAATTCTGTTAAAGGGTGCTAAAGTTTGGAAATGGTAAACTTGAAATTAATACTTTAAACAGTCTATTCACACCAGAAATTTGAAATTAAGGTCAGAGAGTATGGTGGTCAAAACAACAAGTAGGCAAGGAAGTACAAACGATATGTTCTTTTGCACCCATCCTCTATGTGGAGGAGGAAAAATTCAACATTTTTCGCTTTAAGAGAAAATTTTTTGTTGAGTTAGGTATTAATGAAATAATTATAGAAAAATAATTACAGAAGCCTGACAGAAGCTTATGTGTATATAATACGATATAATGGAAGACTGTGATAAAGAATGGAGAGACCTCAGAAGGTACGAAAAGAATCATTTATATATTATCCGGGTCTCTAACACAGATCCCTTTGATTGTGCGATTGTTGAACAAGGCTGTCTATTCACCAATCCGCATTTTTCAAATCTTCCTTTAGTTTGAATTTCCACCGTTTTTACCTAAACCTGGAAAATGGCAAACTTTATTATTCTCTTTGAAAACGAGCATTCCATATTCGCCAGAGGCGACTGCTCTTACTAGTTTTGCATTTGCTTGTTTAGAACTTATTCTTATATTCAATTTTGTAACTTTCGAACTATTCATGCAAGTTTTAAAAGCAGTTTTCAGATTCCAATTCCTTGTAAAATTTCAAAGGGTATTTCCTTTTAATCATCCTACAAGATAGAGTTTGTTTGCAATAACTTTCATAACATTACTGTAGGTGCTAATGGTTTCGACATTATAGCAAAGTTTTTTTTTTTACTGCTGGGGAGCATTTGAGTCAATAATTTTTATCTTATTATGTGTAATTTGATATGGAATGAATTTGTAATTAGAGACAATATTAATATTCAGTATTTGAAACACAGTGAGAAAACATTTCTCGCATTTAAGTAACTACGTCAAAAATTTTGAATATGAGATGATATGGCAATAAGTACTAATTGGTCGTTGATGAACTTGGAATAATCCTACTACATATAATTAATAAAGCTAATATGTTCCTGTCGCAACTATGTGGCAAGCAGCTGTTTGAGGGGTGATTTATTTTTAATAGTGAATGAAAAATAACGCTATTTCTCAATTTGATGAGGATATAATAGAGATCTCGAAAATTTGTACCTTACTATATGCCAAGTCGTATAGACCACAGGGAAAATCCGGAACTCGGTATCCATAAAATTTCTTCGATTGTAGCATTTCAATCTAACTACGACGTATATACACTGAGAAGGCAGTTTATTAGGTACACCACACCTCGTCTCAAAAATGGTTCGTTCCAACACGTAATATGTCACGTGACCACGGTTTGCAATTGGGTTGGGTTGTTTTACCTCTGAGAGGCACTTTTTTGCACACCATGGGCTATAAATGGCCAGGTCACAAGGACCACAAAGGCTCAGACAAGGTTGGGGGAGGGGACCCGCTGGAACAGCTGTTGGGAGACAGATGGTAGCCTCCCATCAAGGCCATCCAGTATGTTCTTTAACGTGCACAGGTGGCACCCCGCACACGGGGCCATGGCTTAACGTCCCATCCGACGGACGGCAGTCTTTCCAAGCCCATCGGTGTCCGATATATGATAATGGTTGATTATTATGCTCAACATAAATAGAGAATCCTTTCCTACAGAATTTACATTTTAATTATGCAAATGATCTAAAATAGCTTTAAAGGTTTATTTAAAAATTATATTGTTTTAGTAATATATATTATACATGCATGAGATCCTTCTATTTAATCTGAAGGCCTAACAAAGAACCATCACAAAGTGGCTCACACAAAATATATGTGCACAAACTATCTAGAAATCACTTTACTGATTACACATGAAGAAGTTAAACACTCTAATAAATAACAATTCGCCTTGTATTCACCTCAAAAACGTGAAATATCTCTCTACTACAAAAGTAAAAAAATTCAAAAATGCCGCCATAGCACTCAACTGTTGCCAGCGGGAACAAGTGAGACGAAAGGCTCATGGAGCTACTGGTCCTCTTTTTCGAATATCACAGTCACGTGACATCTGGCCTTCTCCGTAAAGAGGGCTTTGGTTAAACTGAGGTCAGAATGGGCAAACAAGCGACCTGAGCGACTTTGAATTGCACGATAGTTGGTGTTAGGTATCTCCCAAACATCTTTCCTCCTGGGTCTCCTGCACAACCGTTTCAAAGGTTTACTGAGAATGTTGCGAACAGTAAAAAACTACAAGTGATCAGCGATCCTGTGGACAGAAACAGCTTGTGGATCAGAGAGGTCAAAGGAGACTGGCGAGAATCGTGCAAGCGAAGAGACGGGCTCCAACCAGGCAAATCACAGCGGAATTAAACATTGGTGTGCAGAAGGAAATCTCCAAACACACCACGTATCGTACCTTATCGCAAATGGGCTACAACAGCCATTGGCCATGTTGAATGCAAATGTTGTCAGTGAAGAACACGAAAGTGCATCACCAGAGGATGCAGAAGCATCGACACTGGACTTTTGAGGGCAGGAAAAAGGTAGCCTGGTCAGACAAATCAAGGTTCCTTTTGCATTATACTGATGGAAGGATCAGAATTTGGCACAAGCAACATGAGGCCATGGAGCCATCTTGTCTACTGTCAACAGTATAGGCCAGTGGTGGCAATGTGATGGTGTGGGAAATGTTTCCGTGCCTGGCACATATTGGGCATTTTTTTTAATTATAATACACTAACTATTCTAAGACAGCTACGACTGCATTTATTACTTAGGCATCCTGATACCCACTGAAGGACATATGAATATCATGGCGTATTTGAACATTATTGCTGACCAAGATCATCGCTTCATGGCTACAGTTTATTTTCACTCAGATGGACACATTCAGCATGATAATGCACCTGCTCATAAGGCACGTATCATCACCAATGACCTAATGATTCCAGGAACATGCCGACGAGTTTTCCTTGCTTCATTGGCCTGCACAGTCCCCAGATCTAAACCCTATCGAGCATCTTTGGGATGAGTGATAAGGGCTGTTTGCAGTGAGACTGGGCCACTGTATAATTTGAAGCAACTAAGCAAAACTATCATTTCTGCATGGTATATACCATTACTGCACAACGCATCCAGCATCTTGCAAGTTCCATGCCCAACGAATTCGAACTGTTCTGAAGCCAAGAAAGCACAACACACTACTAGGTAGGTGTATCCTACTAAACTGCCATTTCAGTGTACATGTGCTTAAATTCTGTCTCAGAATATGCATATCGTGGACTGGAGCATACCTAGGAATGTCGAAAGTGCCTTTGTCTTTCATGAATGAAATTAAAATTTATACTAATCAAGATAAAACATGATGTAAGCTTTAAAATTACATCCCTTCTTCATCCCCCATAAACATCGCTGTGCGAGACAAAAAAAATGCTTATCGCTTTCAAGAACTTTTCACTTAAGGACATCGTATAACTCTGAAATCTACATCGTAGATTTCAGAGTTATAGATTTGGGTAGATCTTTTATAGTCAGCTCCTAATTTACGTTGTGAATGTGTTAGAAATATAAAACTTCATTGGCTAGGTGCAATTAACATCGTAGATCTCAGAAACTTTAACAGATTCATTAATTCCTTCAAAGACATAGAGAAGCTTCCTTTCACGCTAGAATGCGGATTTGCTAGAAATATGAACTAAGTATCTAAAGACGTGTCTAGATTAGTAAACACCTTCCAGCGACACCCACCGACAAGCAATCGGCCAACAATGTTGCGTGTTCATATTTTAGTAATGAACAAAAGACAGTAGCACATACACGCAGCGGCCACTTTATTAGGCAGTTTCATGTTAAGTGAATAGTAACTTTTTAAATAAGCTTTTTATGAAAAACTGTGAAGATAATTTAAATTTCGAAATCAAATCTATTAAAATCCTGATTTCCAGAAATATGCATTCAGTATTTAAAGAGTTATGGAAGCAAAAACATTTAGCACGTTGATCGTTCCGTAAAAAACCATTCAAAATCGGCGAAAATATAATTATTATGCGAACTGCTAAAAATACTCTTACACGTGTTGGTAAAGTTTAACGGTTATTGCTTTCATTTTTAACTTATTTTTATTATCTTTTCAAATCAATTATTTAAACTGCATTACTGCTGTTAAAAATCTTTTACAATTCCTAAAATACTGGACGAAGATCGCTGAAAATCGAGATTGAGATAGATTTGAGATCTGAACGTATAATAGACAGTGCGATGCAACTGCCTACTAAGAGGAAAAGAGGGCCGGCATAGAGGTGGATGAGAAAATATTTTCAAGGAGACAGTTAATATTTTTCTCGACAGAACCAAAAATTGAAAATATAATTGGATTTCAAAACTTTACCGAAACAAAACAAAGAAATGTGAAATTTGGTATAAGGGAAACGCATAAGAAATTTTAGTCAAAATACCTGGGAAACCTAGATTTACAATGATTTTAATTTCACATTTGTTCTGAAATCTGACAAGAATTAGCCCAAGGACAAAATAGCACAATTGCACGAGTTAATAATTACGATCAGAAAGACTAAATGGTGATAGTCAAATGTCACATCAGATATACAGTCAACTACATTTCCAATGATTATTCTATGGTATAATGCTTAAAGCCACTAATAGAGGATGATTGTTCGGCGGCTGGTAGCTCAAGCGGTCAGAGCATCTGACATGTCATCAGAAGATCGTGGGTTCAGATCCCACATGGCTAATAATTTTTCCTCTAAAACATTCTAATGAACTACTACCAGGTGTATATCTGAGAAATTCTAATATTGTAGATTATACAGATTGTCATAATCATTAAGATGATTCATAAATCTGTGTGTTTTATCGTCTATTTGAGAGATGATTATTACAATATAAATAATGAACTTTACTAAGCAAAATAATAAACCATCATTTCATTAGTTCGTAACCATCTGTCGGCAAGTTGTTCGATTCTTCTTCGATACCATGCTTGGTCCTTGGATGTGAAAAACTCCTGACATCAGTTTCCGACTTCCTAAAATGCTTAAATTCGTCTACCACTACCTCAAAGAAAATAAGCTGTGGCCAGAAAGAGCTAGATAAGGACTATACACTGGGTGAGGAAGATGCTCAAATGTCAGTTCTCAAAGTTTTTCTGTAATCAGAAGAGCGGTGTGCAGTTTTACGTTGTCTTGTTAGAGGAGTACCCGATTCCTGTTTACCAATCTTGGGTAGCGTTGAAGCATCACCAGTTGTGCTGAGTACAGGTCGGCAATGATGGCACGTCCACTGGGAACCAGTTCGATGTGTACTACAACCTCAAAATTCCACCAAACACACAACGTTGCCTTCGTTTCGAATCGTCCTGTCTTTGGAGCAGAAGTGAGGGCTGGCCTAGGTCAAGCCAATATTTTTCGGTGTTCGGATTGTCGACTGGCACAGTAGACTTTATACTTTTCCATACTATGTTCGGAGGTATGTTGGGTTGTTTTACCTCTGAGAGGCGCTTTTTTGCAAACCATGGGCTAAACGGCCAGGTCACATGGATCTCGAAGGCTCAGAGAAGGTTGGGGGTGGAGACCCACTGGAACAGCTGTTGGAAGATAGATGGTAGCCTCCCGTCAAGGCCATCCCGTGTGTTCTTTAACGTGCACAGGGTATGGCTCTCCCGAACACGGGGTCACAGCTTAATGTCCCATCCGACGGACGGCGGCCTTTCCAAGCCCATCAGTGTCCCGTACTGACAGTGGGCAGGGCGGGGAATTTTGCGGAGATAAATCTCAACACTGATCCAGCAGGGACTCGAATCTGGGAACTACAGATTTACGAGTCTGGCGCGCTATCAACTAAGCTACCACCGCCCCACAGAGGTATGCAAATGCGACACAGTGATATGTCACCGTATACATTTTGCATGATGAAAAACGCACGTACTTTAGAATCATCCTAGTAAAATACGACCACAAAAATTATGAATTCACGTAAAATGGCTGGAAATATCTGTGTAAAATTTGAAGTGACTGTGGCTGAAAATAAAAAGCCAATGGGATTAAAAATAAATTGAAGTGATTTTATTAAATACTACAAACTTTCAAATACAAAGTGGGGTTTGGAAATATGAATATATTTAAATAAAAATATCTTAAGAGCGATGCAGACCCGCAATGTTATAATAATTTGTGCTATCGGTGTATGCAAAAGACAATTTAGGATGGAGAATAGTGGCCAATGATTGGCAAGTGCACCCTGATGCTCATAGTGTGTTCAGGTTCTAGGGTGAGAATGACGAGCGACAATTAATCTCCCCACACCGTCCCAAACTCGTTCAAAAGGATTTGTCACACTGAGTCCATTCCATATTTACTAATCCTCCCAGACCGAGGTTATGTAATAAATTGGTACTAATGCATCACAGATGGTTACAAATGTTATTAATTACAATGATTGGTGAATCATATGCTAAAGTATTAACAAAAAAAATATTTTAAGATTATCGATCGTTACTACGAAATGGAACTACTATGATTAAATAAATTGGTTAATCTAATAAATTCATTAGGTCTCTAGTTCTCATTTCCAATACCAAGTGTTTATTGCATAAACACTACCATTTCCGTCTGTCTGCATCATATGCTAGGTTGGTATTTCCCAGTCGAGCATTTTATACACCTACTTCTTCCTATACCATTACAAAAGTGCGCAGCATCTCTCTTCTTGCAGCAGTTAGCAGGCGGTCAATAGAGCCACTAATGAACGTACGTATCACTGAACAGGATCAAGCAACCATTTGTAGGTCAGCCGTTCACGAGGGAGTGACCTGTGTTACGCAAGGCCACCGGACTGTATATTATCGGTCTATCAGCAGCGGCTTGAACAACACATATTCGCGCAACAGCTGTACGTACGGCACTCGGAGTCCACTCCAATGCACAACGAGGCTTACTTGGTTTTCATGCCTGTATTGTGCCGCAATACACGGAAGGAAACGATTGCAGGATGATCATCACGATGACCTTTTGGCTGATGCACTTCGGAAGCTTACATATCTAAAGCAACAACTGAACCTTAAGGCGAGAAATTCCGACGACATTCGAGTTCAAAATGCAGCTTGGCGAAAATCCAATAAAACACAAATAAATCAATTTATTGCGATAATACGGGTACAAATCATGATTTAAATCCTCTATTGACAAATGCTTTCGTCGGAGCCCCCCTAAAGCTTTCACCTTAATTCGTATATTAAAACTAGAAAGCCAACAGTCAGAATCCCTGGAGAATATAGAATGCTTACTTTCAAAGAGAATAAGATTTGCCACTTCACAACTTTAGCACAACCTAACGATGGAAACCAAACTAATGGAAGATTCGGAAAATCTGAATTATATTTTATTAATACTAATCCAATCAAAAAAAGTATTTTTTATACGACCCCCTCAAACAGATGCATGTCACAGAGGTCTGACAAGAGCCTGTCAGTTTATATGCCATAGTAGGTCTGTGAGGATACTGTTTCGTTTTATGAAGGAATTGGTTTCAATTTCATTTCAGAATACTGAATAAAACTGGATATCGTATGTTTCATATTCAATGGATATGAAATATACGATACATAATATAAGAAATATACATAAGTTATTATTATACGGAAACTTGAAAAATTTACTATGTTCAAGACAGAAAAATAACTTGTTGAGTTGTTTTACCTCTGAGAGGCACTATTTTGTACACAATATGCTAAATGGGCAGGTCACAAGGGTTGGGTTATTTTTACCTCTGAGCGGCACTTTTTTTTTTGCACACCATGGGTTAAATGGACAGATCACATGGACCCCGAAGGCTCAGAGAAGGTTGGGGGAGGGGACCCACTGGAATAGCTGTTGTGAGACAGATGGTAGCCTCCCGTCAAGGCCATCCAGTGTGTTCTTTAACATGCACAGGGTATGGCTCTCCCGCACACAGGGCCACGTCTTAACGTCCCATCCGACGGACGGCGGCCTTTCCAAGCCCATCGGTGTCCCCTACTGACCGTGGGCAGGGCGGGGAATTTTGCGGAGATAAATCTCAACGCTGACCCAGCTGGGACTCGAACCTGGGAACTACAGATTACGAGCCTGGCGCGCTACCGACTGAGCCACTCCCGCCCCCAGGTCACGACTCTAAACGCTCCGAGAAGGTTGGGGGAGGGGACCCACTGGAACAGCTGTTGAGACAGATGGTAGCCTCCCGTCAAGGCCATCCAGCGTGTTCTTTAACGTGCACAGGGTATGGCTCTCCGGCACACGGGGCCACGGCTTAATGTCCCATCCGACAGATGAAGGCCTTTCCAAGCCCAAAGGTGTCCCTACTGACTGTGGGCAGGGCGGGGAATTTTGCGGAGATAAATCTCAACACTGACCCATCTCGGACTCGAACTGGGAACTACAGATTACGAGCCTGGAGCGCTACCGACTGAGCAACCCCCGCCCCCAAACTGGAGGTAGGGCTTGAAGATATTCCAAGGAGGAGCGAGGATGTAAAATTTCTTGAGTTTATTTCTAATTATGAATTGAAATTACTATTAACTTAGGAGTTGGTTAATGATAAATATGAGGCTGGGAAGTGTGCCGGTTTCTTAACAATCAAAAGTGGGTCTTGAGCCCCAAATTTTGGGAATGCGGGATTTGTCTGGAACCCACACAAGGTCTATCACGTTCAATCAGATATTTGTCACTGATTTTGATATTGATGAGTTCCTTCTATTTATAGCCATTTCCCTGTGTGAGAGAACATGATCACTCATTTCATTATCAAAATAATGGAAACACCAACAGCGATTGGAGTACAAGCAATGTGCCGTATGCATATCACAGGAACGACATCATCCGCGATGTGAGGTATATAAAGGGGAGACACAGGATGTCGGCTATCAAGTAACAGTGCCGCAGGTGAAACAGCTGTTGTGGTATAAATGTCGACAATGTCAGATCTCAATGGCCTCCAAAAAGGTATGTTCATTGGTGCGCGTCTTGCAGGAGCTTCAGTAACCAGAACGGCAGAAATAGTAGGTGCAACACGAGGAACCATATCGAAGATTATGACTACCTATCAAAAAGATCAGGCATTGCCTCCAAACTTGCAAATTGTGGACGCCATACGAAGTTGTCAGATAGGGATAGGCGAACGTTCGCACAGATTGTACAACAGAAGCACAAGACCATGGCACCGCAAATAGTAGCAGAGTTGAACACAAGTCGAGATGATCCCATTTCCGTAATAATAGTTCGTCGGGAACTTCATCGTGCCGGTATTTATGGCCGTGCTACAATTCATAAACCTCTAATTACCAGCATCAGGGCAACAGAACGTGTAAGGTTGTGCGAAGCACATAAAAACTGGGATGCTAAAGACCGGCAACGTGTCATCTGGTTTGATGAATCGTACTATACAGTGGTACGTTTGGCGAAAACCTGCAGAAGCGTACTATCCTGACTAAAGCATGGAGGTGGATCCCTGATGCTGTGGGGTGCATATCATGGCATTCTTTAGGGGTATTACTTTTTCTGCAGGGTCGTGTCATCTCCGCAATGTATGAATCCATTCTCGGGGATCACCTGCACCCAATGTTGTGGGCATTGTTCCCTAATGACCATCCCTGGTTTCAAGCGGATAATGCACCCGTGCATTATGCGAAACGTGTCAAGTTGTGGTTTGCAGAACATGAGGATGAGGTACAGCAGCTACCCTGGCCACCTCAATCTCCAGACCACAATATTATTGAACATTAGTGGAAACCAGAAAACTAGATGATCTAGAAAACCAAAATTAAGATGCTAACTAAGATATAAATCAAATGATGATTAGTTAAAATGATTTAGAACAATATGGAAGTAATAAAAATATTGAAATATATGGTGTCCCACTGGAAAAGGAAGAAAATAAAGAAGAATTGATTACTAAAATGGGAAAAATTGCCAAATATCTGAATATAGATTATTTTATTAATAAATCGCTTGAAGCTGTTCCCAGATTACCTAATAGAAACAAAAATAAAATCCCTATTATAATAGCTCAATTTATTTCAAGACAGGAAAGAGATAAATGGATTAAAAGCAAGAAGAAATTTATTACAACTAATACTCACATAAATAATATGAACACACCTATTTTCATAAATGAAAATTTAACAGCACTTAGAGCCGGTCAGCTTAACAGAGAATTTTTCGGAAAACAAAAACAGTTTCAAAAAACAAAAAATATAAATATGTGTAGTATAACAAAGATATTGTTGAGAAAAGACGATGGTGAAAAAAATATTTACATCAATATGTTCACTGATATTAATAAAATATGATTTATTATATAGATGTGAAATAACAATGTAAAAGTTATTTTTCGTTATGACTGATTTATCGATTGAAGACTTGGAAAACAATTTATCAAATTTATACCTTAATACATCTACAGAGATTGACGAATGGTTTCGTGAGAAGTGCAAAATTATAAAGTCTAAAAATAAATTAGGAATATTTCATGTGAATATATGAAGTCAAAGGAAATATAGGGACTTATTAAAAATTAATACTGAAAAATATTTAGAACACATTGAATTCTTTTAACAGAAACCAATTTAAATAATTTAGAATATAATTCATATTATTTATAGTTTTTTTAAAAAAAATAACAAATGTTACTATAAATAGGAAATTAAAAAGAATAACTATATATTATTAAGAAAATTTGGACGTTGAAATAATATCTTGTGATATACTTCCAGCTGAAACTATTTATTTAAAAAATATTACATATCATATTTTAGCTATCTACAGATCACCAAGTATTGATATAAATGTATATTATAAACATTTTGGAAAATGGTTCAAAAATACTACGAATGACGAAAACCAAATATTAATTGGTGACTTAATACAAACACAAAAAATAAAATATAGTACAGATATTTAACAATATTAACTGAAATGAATTATGAGAGGCTCATTAGGAACAATACAAGAGAAGAAATAATAAAAACAAAAATCTCTAAAACATCCACATATCATATTAATATTAAATTAGGCAATAATTTATTAGCTGATTCAATAACTTTCAAAAGTAAAATTGCAGATCATTACAGTATTATTGCATTAACCCATTCGCTTCATATTTAAACGCCCTGCCTGTACGGCAGGAATCTGATTTAAATCCCTTTTCCCTACTGAGTATTTTAACAATGCTTATATATTTCAAAAAGTCGTAAAAAATTAACAATTGAATGTTGTGGGGTCAAAATTTGAAATTACTTGAATTACATACTCACCATCCTGTTTCAGTATGATATATGAGTGTGGTAAACCTTGAAGGATAATGGGCCTAATCTTTTTTAGCTTGTCCTGCTCTTCAGCATCTCTGTCAGTAGCAAAATGCAGGAATTGAGAGATTAGTTGAAACCTTTCTCTGCTCATAGTTTCCCCATAAATTGGTGTTTCAATGCACCTGTTTTTGGACCAGTACAATTGTAAATGTGATTTACGAACTTGGGACATCAGTATTACCAGGGAAAAGTAACCTTTCATTTCACCTTCTGTTACTTCGAACCATTTGTCATCGTCTTTTCTTTTTTTTTTCTATCAGGATTAGCTAACTGCTCCCGTGCGTAATCATTGGTTTCTTTTGTTATGACAGAGAACATGTACACAACAACTAAAATAAATAAAATAATAAATAAACACCCCCTCAAGCAGCTGCTTGCCACAGAGGTCTGACAGGAGCCTGTCAGTTTATATGCCGTAGTAGAAGGTCTGAGAGGATGGCAGGACCTCAGCAGAAAAACGACACAAACAGCCATGCCTTACCCGGGGCTCGAACCCAGGTCCCGTAGATCAGTAGCCAAGCGCGCTAACCACTCACTCGGCCACGGGACGGCTCACAACAACTACCCATCTATAAAAACATCTTATCAGTTATTAACAAAGGAGATATCTCTACCAAGGAACCTTACTGGTCTTTCTACCAACCTATCATATATGACAATATCCCCAATCTTTTGCAAAAATCTTCCCTCTCCCCTCCTGTCAAAAATCTGACTCATATTGCCATACCCACTACAAAAATTACTTTCCTATTTACACTGATGGCTATTATGATCCAACCACCCAATCATCTTCTGCAGCCTTTTTTCCCCCCAACACAAAAATACTTTCATACTTTAAATTTGTCTCCCATACACATATTCTCCATGCTGAAATATATGCCATTTTATTCTCCATCAAATGGATACATGAAAATCTTACCAACACAAATATTATTATATATTCTGACTCAAAATCGGCCCTCCATACTCTAAAACAGGATTACTTTTACAGATGTTACCCTGCCCTCTTATCTGATTTTTACTACCTCTTAACACAAAACTTCATTAACAAACATAATTCTATCACACTTCAATGGATCCCAAGCCACTATGGAATTGAAGGTAACTCATGGGCTGACTTTTATGCCAAAAAAGGCCTCTCCCTTCCTACCATTACCCTCCCTCACCACATTTTTGCTAACTTTAAAAATGAAACCAAAATATTTGATCATCAAACACTAAAAAAATACTTCCAGATAAATGGCCCTATTTTTGTCCCCATAGATTTTTCCTACAACCTGAAATAAACACAATAAAACAAAATTTTCCAGGAAACAAATCTCAACCTTTTATCTCTTAAGAATTGGCTTTGTTCGCCTAAACTATTACCTACATCTAATAAACAAAGCAAACACAAAAATGCTCTACCTGTTTGTCCCCTGAAACCATCCAACATATATTACTAAACTGCCAAAAATACTCAAATGAAAGAGAAGACTTATTTACCAGATTAAAACAATTACCCATCACTAACTATACCCTATCCACTCTACTTACCACCCCTTTCCTCTACAACTCAACAAAATTGCCTAAATGCTCTTTTCCTTGCTGACACAAACTTGCTTGGTAAGATTTGAGCCTCTTCCTTTCCCTTGGCACTTTCTTGTTTCTTTTAACAAACAACTCTTTTTTTGTTTTTATCTGTAACAATATTTCCCGTTATATTATTACCTAAAACCCCCTCCCCCCTTTTTTTAATGTTTACCTATATAAAATCTATAGAAAAAAAAGAGGAGAAAAAAAGAAGAAAAAAATCGCCATAAAAACAAAATTTATAAAATTGAAAATATAAAAAATAAATATATATATTCTGTCACAGTGTACTGGAAATCTATCCAGCTGTAAAAAAAGAAAGGTTATCATATGGTCCAAAACTTTGTTTGGGTAGGAGGTGTTAGTTCACCGAAGTCTCAGTAGTATGTAATGTTCAAATAAAAAAATATATATAGGGTCCATATAGTCAAGAAATATTTACAGTTCAGATAGGGATTCAGATTCATATTTCTTTTATTTCGATTGCAACGTCACTGTAACAACTAAATGGATATATAATAGGGTTATTTTATGATTTTACCCACTTCCAATCACTTTGCATGACGCGTTTTTGTCGTTTGGCGGGCGGCGGGATGGAACTTTCATAATCAATTATATCACTATATTCTTTCACTGAGGTACACTCAGATTCACTTAAAGGTTTACTATCACTTCTATCATCATCAGATAAATCAGAAACTTCAGATTCACTGCCTAATACAGATTCTAAGAGCTTGTTTATTCCCTCACTATCACTACCGTGAACGTTCCTTGACGCCATTTTTACTCATAGCTCTAAATTTTTTTCTACTATGAAATTCATTTCAATAACTGTAGAAGGACAAAGAAAAGTTAATCCCAGTATTGCCATGTGAGTAGGAGGATAATGAGAGTTCTAACTCAGAGGCGGATCAATGTTAATCCTATGGGATCCGCCTCCCATGTGTTTCAAGGCAGAGGCGGATCACTGTCACACCTATAAGTCAACTCTGTTTTTAAGACTGAAGTCTGACAATGTCGAATAAAATACACCCTCCAGTGATATATTAATCAGAAATTATATTATATTATTCGGGTAAATTGGAGGTAATAATTAATATATAACAGATGGTATTGGATCTGTTATATATTAATTCGGTTATAATTTCCAGAGAAAACTATCTTGGTTTCTACCCTCATCCGAATTTTTTCTAAGTCCAGAGCCGCCATTTTGAATCCTGACGTCACACGGGGCGTGTGACTCATCTCGTAGCTAACAACTCTAATGGTCTCAGAATTCTCCATTCTGAATATGGAGCCATCTAGTGTTTAACAAACGTACCCATATTTGAAAAAAAAAACTTTCCCAGGCGGGTTTTGAACGCGTTATCTTATGGGTCAGAAACTACAAGCAAAGAAAAAAGTTAATGCTTGAAAAGATTTCGCTCGTGGTCTATGGATAAGTTTCGACATCATTCATATGAGAGCCCTGGACCCTGCCCCTCACAAACACCACAACTTTCAAGATATTTAGTGTTTCCGAAGCAAGAGTTCGCTTTTTCATGATGTAGCACCCGTCGATATCCCAGCAAACTCGATAAAATCTCCTTCAGACCTGTATAGATGCTCTTGAAAGGCAAAGAAGTAGAGAGGGGATCAAAAAAGGACACCTCTTCTCTAACGGTTTTCTCCTGCATTACAGGTTTAGAGGGTAAAGTTGACTTTTATGTATTGACTTAATGAGTGTGGCCGACGAAAGTTAAATTGGAATTGGTTAATTTCACGAATCTTAAGGGTTGTGACATCTCTGGTGGCTGTGAAGAGAGATTGAAAATATGGGAGACACTAATCCTTGGGTTTTTGATCTCTTCTACATGGTTTTTTCCAAAATTGTGGGTTTGAGTAAGGTTTTTTTCACTCATTGTCACAATAGGTGATGTCATCGAAAGTTCAGTTGCGTATGAGATATTTTTGATGTTTAAAGATTGTGACATCCAATAAAGTGGCTGTAAGGGAGTTGAACTAATTTAGGGGTTTTCAAGTCCAGACGAGATAAAAGACTACCTCATTTTCTTCCAGTCATAGATCCCTGATTGCCCCATTTTGCTAGGACTTTCTCTGCACTCCTGGAATAGGTGAGGTAAAAGAGGGAAGATTACATCACTTTTTCGGTACTATCTAGATTATTATTAAAAGTGGAGAGAAGATAGTGCGACTAGAAAACGTCACCCTATCGTGTGATCTGTGATTGCACCATTTTTCGGGGATTCACTTTCTTGAAATTCACGGCAAGGGCTTTTCCAATTAATTATTATGATGATGTCATTGTATTAATAGATGACTAACTAGATGGTTCTACAAAGTCACTTCCGATAAAAGTGTAGACTTTCTTGACTGTTATGCTGCATTATGTGAATAGGTAACGTTAATAGTAAACGTTTATCGAAAATAAACATTGAATAGTGAAACCAAAGTTCGAGTATTTTCAGGATAATATTTCTTTCATTTAAGAAAATTGCTCCATTTCAACAGTATTATGCATTGATAAAGATTATTTTGAAATGCTTGTTCTCTTACCTATCTCAATATATTTTATGAAATTTTTGCGGGGGTTTTTCCAGCAACCGTTCGGTATAATTTAGTTTTGCAGCAATTTTGTCATTACGATGCATTTTGTGATCTTTCTGTTGTTCTGTCTCCGATTCCTGTGTATTTTTGGGCATATTCTGTCATCATTTCTTGTGCACGTTATTAATTTTGCAGTTATTCTCCTATTCATTCTACTGTTCTGTGAGATGGTGACGTTTCCGATTATGGGTTCCTATGCAATTCTCATTCCTTTAGATGTTATCTACCTCCCCTAAAAGTTTGTACCTATATTTTTGAGACACCCTGTATATGTGAATCAATTATATCTGAGGGTGGGGATGGCTCAGTTAGTAGCATGCCAGACATGTAATCTGTAGTTCCCGGGTTCAAGTCCCAGCTGGGTGGTCAGCATTGAGATTTATCTCCGCAAAACTCCCTGCCCACGGTCAGTAGGGGACACTGATGAGCTTGGAAAGGTCGCCGCCTGTCGGATGTGACAGTAAGTCATGGCCCCATGTGCAGGAGAGCCATGCCCTGTGCATGTTAAAGAACATGCTGGATAGCCTTGACAGGAGGCTACCATCTGTCTCCCAACAGCTGTTCCAGTGGGTGCCCTCCCCCAACCTTCTCTGAGCCTTCGGGGTTCATGTGACCTGGCCATTTAGCCCATGGTGTGCAAAAAAGTGCCGCTCAGAGGTACACCATACTTATGGTATAACCATTCATGGTACAACAAACCAAACATATGTAAAGAAAATTGAAAATCTTCAATCCATAATAGCCAAAATAATAATACCTATAAAACTTAGACAAAATTATACGACTTTAAGTGACAGATCAAATTACTTGAACTTGTTATCATACAGATACTTATATATTATAATATAATCTTAAAACATTATTTTGATAATACATTTAAAAAGAAAATAGATCATTGTAAAAATACAAGATTCGAAGCTAAAAATTATTACAAACTACCTAAATTTAAAAACAATTATGGAAGATGTATCAGTGAGTATAAAATACCACATTTTAATTTAATTAAAAGAAAAATATTACAAATGTTAACAGCTATAATAGATTAAAAAATTTTTTAAATATTATCTTAAATACATTATATAACTATGTAAAATTTTGTATATTTCAATGAACTTTTTTGCATTTTATATTTTGCCTTATTTCAATTTTAATTTTTTTAAAATAAACTATTAAATTGAGAGAACATGTGTGTATATGTATTATGAATGTATTATACAATTACCTACAGAAGTTACTTAGCTTTGTGGGCCCTATGTATTTTGTATTGTACATATGTTCTTATGAATGAATAAACAATATCTACTATAAAATTTGAAAAACATAAATTATCTCTAAAATAGTTGCTTGTCCAGAGTTCTGATAGAAGCTGATCGGTAAAATACGCAATAGAGAGAAATGCACATCAATATAAAGGAAACACAAGAAGCATCCATGCTTTATACGAGTTCGAAACCAAATCACCCACCTTTACTCTTTTCGGCTCAATTGTGTCACTCCCCTCCCCCTTTATTTTTTTCTAAATCTGGACCTGCTTTTACGTGTCGCTTGCACTGCATTAACTGAATACTGGCGAACCATTGACACTAACTCAGTGATACCACAGTAGAGACCGAAGCTCATATGTACCTCTTTTCAGAATTGTCAGCTTCTACAAAAACAAAAATCACACTTTGACGTAAAAATTATCGTCTTTCACAGTTCGCTATTGTACGCTTGTCGATTTTGATTTTGTTTTGAACGATACAAGATGAAAAATATAATTTGCGTTTTCTAAATTATAAAATAACACAGGCAGGGCCGTCGCCAGATTAGATCGCGCCCTGAGGCAAACAATTAAATATCGCCCCTGATGGATTATATAAGACAAAAATATAAGAAAATCTCCAATTGCTATTTTGTTTTCATTACAAGAGAAACATTAATGCAAAACAATTATATAATAATATTAATTAAATGTTTGCTCTACGGGATATCGCACAATAAAACTGTTTATAAGCTCTTCTCAATTTAAATTATAAGCTATGTTCGCCTCTATCGATATAGTTGCTAGACCAACCAATCTTTCTCGGGTCATTGCAAGCGCCGCGAAGCAGGTTGCCTCTATGCTACACCCTGTCGACGGTACTGGACACGGGGACGAAAAGATACCTTTGTCCCCGTACCTAAATAAGGCCAGACATTTACCTCCGTCGCCCCCCGTGGAGTCGGCGCCCATGGACAGAACCCCTGAAGATATTGGACAAGTCCTTTGGGAAGTGGAAATTTTTCGGAAATTTTAAAGTGAAAGTAAGTACACCAGTTCTTTGTAATCTCCTCTTATACCACTTCCAGGGGGCGTTACTGTCACATATGATGTGCTTATGTGCTACGCTTTGAATAATTAACATGTTCTCCCATAGGCTACCCATCTTGCATATTTCGGGACAATCTGATGAGTTCTTCCTGGTGTTGCATTTTTGATGGCCAGCAGTGTATTAGTAAGCTGATATTCTAAGGCTTATTTATATTCATTGTAGTTGCCAAAAAAAAAACTGCTATTTGTACGGATTTGCGAATTACTACGATATGCTAAAAAATAGGTTGGATAAAACTGATTTTTTATATACTTAATTATATTTTGCCATCTGCATTAAGTTTAAAAATAAAACCATTAATAACTCGAACCTGGAAACTGCAGATTCGATCCTGGTGCACTACCGACTGCCCTATATATATGAAATAGGATAAGGGAAAGTTTAGCAGAGGGAGTTTTCAGAAATTTTAACTTGAACTTCCTTTTGAGCGCCAAAATTGAGATTTAAAAATCTAAAACGCACTTTTGTTTTAAGTTTGCAATTTGAAAACCCTGACACTGACTTAAACTAGAAAACAACTCTTCACGAAGTCGATAATGGAAGGTTTAACAAAGCAATTTTCAATTTTTTAAATTTAATCACTATTACTAAAAATGTATCTGAAAAAAAAATTTTTTCACCGGGATGCTTTTGAACGATCTGAATAAAAATGGAAATTTTTAAGTGAATTATTGGGTTTGCAAGTTAGTGCTGTAGATCTATTTCATTCCTGAGCTGTTAAGAGGGAAAAAAGGCGTATACGATGAACTTTGACTCCTAATATAGAGGATAACTGTTACCTTACAGCAGTGTTTCCCGATCTTTTATCAGTGACAGAACCTAGGTGCCGACTTTTACCACCGGCCCTCCCGCCTTTACTCTTTTCGGCTCGATTGTGTCACTTCCCCCCCCCCCCTTATTTTTTTCTACATCTGGGCCTGCTTTTACGTGTTGCTTGCACTGCATTAACTGAATACTGGCTAACCAGTCACGCGAATCATTGATACTAACTCAGTGATACCACAGTAGAGACCGAAGCTCTTATGTACCTCTGTTCAGAGTTGCCAGCTTCAACTAAAACAAAAATTGCACTTTGACGTAAAAATTATCGTCTTTCACAGTTCGCTATTATACGCATGCCCATTTGGATTTTGTTTTGAACGATACAAGATGTAAAATATAATTTGCGTTCTCTAAATTATAAAATGACAAGGGAAGGACGAAAGATACTTTTGCCCCCATACCTAAATAAGGCCAGACAATTACCTCCGTCGCCCCCCCCCCCCCCCCCCGTGGAGTCGGTGCCTATGGACAGAACCCCTGAAGATATTGGGCAAGTCCTTCGGGAAGTGGAATTTTTTCGGAAATTTTAAAGTGAAAGTAGCTTGCAAGTTTGATGCTTTACATTTATCTGATTCCTAAGATGTTAGGACATAAAAAAAAATGGGGGGGGGGGACGTGTGGAGATAATTGCAACCAGTTAAGCAGGATTTTCCAAGTTTTTTGGGTAGTGGAATGCTTTGTAATGTGATAAAAATTTTGGTGGAACACTCATACACAAATGCATGTATCTTTATACTGTACATAAAAGTTATTTCCTGTATTCAACAGAAACAAAGGTAGAATTTATATTATACACATATAGCTTTAACCAAATAACTATTTGTCATAAAAAACCAGAGGAAAAAAAATTATACAATTTTATAAAGATAAATAAGATAAAATTAACATCTGCGGCTCTTTATATTGCAACTTAGGATGGCTGTTTCTACGTAACCTCATAAACATACGAAGGGAGGAGAAACCAGGGATGCCATACTTGGTTACTAGAGAGTTGTTGCAATTTTAATTGATAATAGTAAATATGAGTTGTTAATTTTAAGTTGTTTCAAAGTTATTGAACTTAATATTAATTATAGGTAATGAACCATTGCTTTCCTCTTTTGTGTACTTTTTGGTTTGTTGTGTTAGTTTGCTACAGTAAAAAAACTGCTAGTTGGACAATACACATAAAAAAAATTGAGTTTTTAAACAAAATTTCTCTTGCAGGGTTTAAAGCGAATAAATTTAATTATATTTCTCTTGATATAAGTTTTGCAATCAACAGCCCAAGAGATGCGAAGTTATAAAAATATGCAAATGACACGTACTTCCTCCCCTCCTTTCTCACACACGCACAATTCCATTTTAAACTGTCCACCAAGTCATTTCGTAACCTCGACATTATCAATAATTCCCGACACTTTGGTATACTGCAACCCAGCAACCCACCAGTGCCCACCGATATCATATCATTCCATATTATAATGCAGAAAACGCACCTGACGTTGTACAGGTATATACAACCAGTAATGTGAAGAATTAAAGTAATACCATTTCTGAAATACTCTTGTTAAGAAACGTGCATTACAAAACGAAAGCTTTGAACACATAAACAATTAATTTTTGGCATAAGAGTAACACGCGAAAACGATTAATGCGAGTGGTTGGTCTGCAACAGCTGGGTTAATGATAATGTGAATGTCTGTTTTAAACTTTAAAATGGATATTTATCAATAAAAATAACACTGGTTTACAAGGTTTTTATAATATAAACAAATGTAGCTGCCTTTATTTTTCAGGTACTGATTTCAGATCTGGCCTTAAAAAATGGCTAGCACGTCACGTTTTTATGTTATTGGTCATTTTGACTCCTATTAAGAACTTCTTATACCAACACCTCCAAGCAACTGGGAGGATACAAGATAATTTACTTTTTGTGGCTGGCAACACTGATTGCCAAGTGGGAGAAAACAAAGATTGCCAAGTGGGAGAAAACATGTAACAGTAACCTAACCTCAGACCGCCATTCTTATATTTTCATTGTAGGAGGAACACATGCTGTAAGTTGAAGAGTGAGTTTTGACGTTTAAAAGGCAAAAAGACAGCGCTGTGGATGTGTTAATAATGTGCGAGATAAGTTTTGTTATGTGTATGGAAATTATATTTTAAAATCCCATTGTAGTCCTTTGACAAAGATTGTGAAGAAAGCCTATAACTTGTATTTTGAATGTCATGTTGGAGATCAGGACAAAACATGGACTCCACATGTGTGCTGCATTTCGTGCTTTGTTGGCCAGAGTGAATGGTTGAAAGGTAAGGTAAAATCCATGTCCTTTGCAGTTCCAATGGTTTGGCTTGAGCCAACTAGTCACTTCCATGATTGCTATTTTCAACTAAAGTGTCCGGCTTTTCAAAAAAGAACAAAAGCAAAATCGAATACTCAAATGTGTCTTCAGTCATAAGGCCAGTTCCTCATGGAGAAGATCTTCCTGTAGCAACACCTCCAACCAACTGGGAGGAGATGGATTCACCTTCATCAGAGGAAGACTTTGAGACTCAAACAGATCCTGATCCTACATACACCCCTAAAAAGTTAGACGGGCCTCATCTCATTCAGCAAAATGAACTAAATGATCTTGTTAGAGACCTAGGACTTTCCAAACAACAAGCCGAGGTTTCAGATTCAAGGGTGGAATCTTCTGGCCAAGGGTACCAGAGTTTCTCTGTTCGGAAAGAGAAATGTGGCTTTATCTGCTTATTACAAGATGCAAGATGGTTTGTGTTTCTGCACAGATATTTCACGGCTGATGGAAGAAATTGGAACAACTAACGACCCTAAGGAATGGCGTCTATTTATAGATTCATCAAAATTCAGCTTAAAACCTGTCCTTTTGATTAAAGGAAACCAAGAACCTTCCATTCCAGTGACACACGCTGTGGGAATGAAGGAAACTTATGAAAGCATGGAAAAAATACTCACTGCTATAAAATAGGACCAGTTTAAGTGGACAATATGTGGTGACCTAAAAGTCATAATCTCTTGCTCGGTCTTCAAGGATGCATTACAAACTTTTGCTGTTTTCTGTGTCTGTGGAACAGTAGGGCCAGAAAGGAACACTACAAAACAAAAGACTGGCCCAAAAGATGTTTTTTATTCCTGGAAAGAGTAATGTGAGGTATAAGCCTCTAGTTGACCCCTCTGATGTTCTGCTCCCACCACTACACATCAAACTGGGTCTTATGAAAAACTTTGTAAAGACTATGGACAAAACTAGTAAAGAGTTTTTGCACTTGAAGGAAAATTTTCCAAAACTAAGTGATGCCAAACTCAAAGAAGGGATTTTTGTTGGTCCTCAGATCAGGAAGCTACTGAATGATACTGTCTTCAAAGGAAAACTGAATATGAAAGGAGCGCACTGCATGGAAATCCTTCACGTCTGTGGTCCAGGGTTTTCTGGGGAATCACAAAGAGGAAAACTACCATAAGCTCATTCAAGATCTTCTCAAAAACTATGAAAATCTTGGTTGCTGAATGTGTTTCAAGATCAATTTCTTGCATCCACATCTCGACTTCTTTCTCAAGAACTTAAAAGTGTCAGAGATGAGCAAGGGGAAAGATTTCACCTGGATATCGGAACCATGGAGGAGAGATACCAAGGCAGGTAGGACCCAGTTTTGATGGGTGACTACTGTTGGTTCTTGCAGAAGGAAGATACCTCAGCATATAAAAGACAGAACTGAACTTCTTGTAAGTATATAAGATCCTTACCCATGTTTTCTAATTTTGCTCTTCAATATTATTTTATTTGTTACTTTATATTTAGTGGTTTATAACTATGAGTTTCTAATTTTTTTCACTGTAATCATTTAATTAATAAATGAGTTTTAAGTTGTAATATAATAAAATATTCACATTTATTTTCATTTCCGAGATATGCATAGTCATTGAAATTTTAAATACGTCAATCCTTAATTGGGGGGAAAAAACTGTATGTGCTGCAGATTTTTCACAGCCATATTTGAATTCAGCACCCCAAAATTAGTTAAAACATCCCATTTGACCAATGTTATAAAAAAAAAGTTTGAATATGTTGTCTAGTGTAATTTTTATGCCATACGATAAAGAGCATGGTACCTAAATATATCTCGATCATTACTTACTAAAGATGATTATAATAGCGAATAGTAAGAAAATAAATTTTTCTTCTTATTTCATTTCGTGGCATATAGGAAAGTTTCTTACTTTTCATTTAACTGGAGACTTCATGTTGTTTTTAAATTCCGTAACTATGTTTTGATATTAACCTTATTATTCTACTTTTACAATAGTTTTAGCTGTTCAAAAATGAAACACGATAAACAGATGCACTATTTGAAGTGTATGCAAAAATCTAGAATACTTTTTTTTCTCTCTAGTTTCAGTCATTTTACTTTAAAACTCGTTTAACCCTTTGAGATCCAATGTCAAAATCTTATCCTACTTTGCTACTTTTCTGTTCCGGCTAATGTCCGACTGAGTCTGACAATGGAATGCAATGGATTGAGATTAATTGAACCTGTAAGGGGAAAAAAATTGGACCCCATAGGGGTAAGAAAAATTTAGTGCATCTATTATTCTATTGATTTTGTTTCGCATCCACTACATATACAAGTACAGTCGGACAGGAAAAAAACGTAAATAGGTACAGGTTATTCAGAAACCAACGTATCCACAACTCATCGAAAAGAAATTGCATGACATCAGTCCGCTTTATGTCACGACAAGTCTCCTGAAATAGGGTCAAACACACAGAAGTGACGTTAGCCGCATCCACATCTAGCTGGCAGCTTTTGCAACAGCAATTCTGAGAACAAAATGGGGAAGAAAATGCACTATTTAAAGGAAAACCGGTGTCGTTTTTAAAAAGAAACAAAGGATATAAATTTATTTGTTAAATTCTGGCTCAAACTTTTATTCTTTACAATAACTGCAAATCACATATTTATTAACTAATCTTTAAATGATTAGCTTAAAAGATATATATATGAAAGTTGTTAGTGAATTTAGCAATTTTTAAATAATATTGCCATTCATGAAGCGAAATTCAAATTATGCTTTTGTGTACGTTTTCCTGAAAACTACGTATATTCATTTAAAGTTTTACTTCTACGTATTGTTCATGCAAGTTTACAACAAAAACACTAACACTAAAAAAATTCTAAGTGTGAAAAAATACCTTGAAAGTTTCTAAAATTCGAATTCGAGATTTCCTGGTAATGCATCAGTTGCTCTGCCATTTGAAATAAGATGATAATGCCGTACACACTAGTTACGTTAGGCCATATGTTGAACGTTCTTGATGAGTGTCAGATTGCGTTAGGTTGTTTTACCTCTGATCGGCACATTTTTGCAACCATGGGCTAAATGGGAAGGTTGCAAGTACCACAAGGGTTCAAAGAAGGTTGGGGGAGAAGACGACTCAGTGGGCAACTGTTAGGAGAAGGTGGAAGCTTCCCGTCAAGGCCATCGAGTGTTCTTTAACGTGCACAGGGTATGTCTCTCCTGAACACGGAGCCATGGCTTAAAAGTCCCATTCAACGGACCGTCAAACCTTTGGCAGTGCTAGTTTATTAATAAAAATATAATTTTGATTGCTAAATTTAGGAGCTTAAAACATGGGTACTCTAAAAAGCTTTGGCGGGAGCAGCGCTGGGAACTCTACATTATTTGTAGTTCTACACTAACGATGAATAATTTTCGTGACCAAAAATAAATGTATGAGAAATTAACATAAGCTTATCTGAATTTGTCCAAATAAAGTACAAAATAATGTTACACTAATGTTTATTATTACTGCTGAACAGAAATTTGAGAAATTCTTGCACAAATAAAACTTTCAATTTACGTTTTAATAATAATTATAAGGATTTTATCGGAACATATCCACCTTTTTTGCATAAGTTGTTAGTCTCGATTTGCACAGTGATTTCCCAGAACCTATTTACCCTGCAAATTGAGAGATGGGAATACTTTATGCAATGATTTGAAATAATTATTATTATTATTTAAGTTTAAATTAATTTCTGAAGTAAATTCTTATGGTGCATTAAATAATAATAAAATAAATACCCCCTCAAGCAGCTGCTTGCCACAGAGGTCTGACAGGAGCCTATCAGTTTATATGCCATAGCAGAAGGTCTTACTGTTAGGAAATATTATAATTTCTAAAGCTCTATAAATACTGAATGAATATTGTTAAAAAACGAGATTTAAATAGATTTCATGCTTAACCTAAGGCTCGAATGCAGGTCCCTTTGATCAGTAGCCAAGCGCACTAACCTCTCGGCCACTAGAAGTTATAGAGCTTCGAAATTTGATTTAAATTTGATTTCCATTAACATAGAAATTCTCTAATATTTTGGCAAAGCAGTGTATATTATGTCAGAAGTGTCTTTAATCAAAACCACTAGTGACAGGTTTGCTGATGCACATTTTCTTGATGCACGTTCCGCTCTAATTGGGATTATAATATAAAGTAAGCTTCGCTCGCTTGTATAATTCTGTGTTACTTGAGTGTCATATTAACTTCTTCCTGCTACTAAGATAATATTCAGAATATGGCGGTTTCAAAGGCAGTGTAAAAATATGCATTACAAAATTTTAAAATAATTTTTGTGCTTCCATTCTGAACAAAAATCTATGGCAAATTCATTGATATTTATTATGAAATTAACATAAAGATTCATAAATAATATAAAAAGATGTATAATTAAAACATGTGTATGTTTTGAATATCTCAAAGAATTATAACAGTTAAGTCTCATTATATAGTGATTATATAACGCTATACTATATACCATGATTACTAAAATGGTTGGCGGGACACAATCGGCATGTGATATATTGCTGCATTAAGACCAAAATGTGATAAATTCTAATAGAAAATATAGTATTTGTTTCCGCATAAAAAATTTGGATAGGAGAAGGAATTGGTGAGAAATATAATATGAAGCATATCAATAAGAAAATATTTGCGAGGGCAAATTTCAGGAGGGCGGAAGAAATAGCAATGGATGGACAAATCGCTCAAAATAGGTAAAAAAAATTATTTCTACGGTCGTTCAAATGAAAAGTGGACAAGTCGGAAAAAACGTGTAAATCATTTAATGATCTGTTCAAATTCATCATGCCTATTGAGATATTACTCCCAACATGAAATTAGCAATACGATACCATCTTTCCTAGAGTGACTTTGGCTGTTGCATGAGGAAGTATGCGACAATTCACTGTACCTCTTAGTTCAGCTTCAACTTCTTTCTATTTATGGAGTTTTTAGAGGCCCTTAAATATGAAATTTCAATAGCGAAGATGCCAGGATTATATAGGATGTTTCAGGCATTCCCAACCATACCTGTTCAACGTTGTTACTTGGGCAGTATAGGAGCAGACGTAGTCATGCAACAAAACAACCTTCTAAACGCTACGAATGCCCAAGTATGATGGATTCCAATGGTTGGGTCTTCTGTGCCCACAGAAACTGAATTACTGCTGGGATCTCCAGCTTCGTATACCTATACTTCACCATGTTTGTTCTGATTCTGCGCCTCAATAGCAGTGTAACAATGATGATTGTTGCCACTTAGTGACACTATTTGACACTAGCATGCTGTGGTAAACACTCAGAAGTGGAACTTTGGTGGGGAACAAACCGAAATCTTACTTTCTGATTAAACCTCGTATCTCATACATTTACTAAAAGAAATGTATTTATAGAAAGTCGAGTAACGGAAGCTTCCTGTTTACTACAGTTTTCCCACTGCATCCATATCTCCCACAATTTTGGCACACTGTTCATTAACTCGACTCACTTATCTAGTCTCTCTCTCTCTGAACAAAGATGTTGCTTCAAGGTAGTTGCCGATTCCTTTGTCTAATTTCATCATTACTAACATAATTAAATCACCTAACGCTCAACATACTGTGCAAGCAAATAGAATCACAGGAATGAAGTTCCGGTTATTTAGTTTGCAAAGGGTCAAAGTTTCACTACCATAGCAACTTTAGAAAGGACCAAATTATGGCGTAATTTTAATATTTAGATATATAAAAGTTCCAGCAGCAATTCCTATTCTTCTATTTACCTAATGTCAACACATTACATTCAAGATCATCATTTAACTCTTATCGAAATAGGAGAGTTAAATGAATCTTGAATACAAAACGTAAATGGTATATCAATAGTTGCATGTACACAATGTAATGGGTTATTCAAGCAAACCCACTGACTATGAATAAAACCATTTAACCCTTTGAAAGCTAGGTTAGAAATAAAAGCTTTGGAAACTATGTATAAGTAAAAATTGCAAGGTGTTAAACAAATCAGCAGTTGGCAGGGGCGTATACACATAGAAATATTTCTCATGTTGGGGAGTTACAAATGTATGATAACACGAGAACACTCATGTTGTCATAGATTTTTATTGGTAGCATACGAAGGGTTAAATATTAATTCTGAGAAAAAAAAACAAGTTGAATTTGTACAGGACATCATTTCTTAATGTTTTTAGTTTTGCCTACTTGTTGTTTTTGATCCCAAGTGTCCCAAATCTCAAGGGATATTTCAGTAGTTTTATACTAGAGACACATCCAGGGCCGGTCCGATAAATGAGATTGCGAGGTGATGGCCTCAGGGCGGCATTTTTGAGAGGAGCCAAAATTAATTATTTTTTATTAGTAAAATTTTAGTTGCTCATTAATCTTTACTATTATCAAAACACTGCAATAGTTGAGAAGAGTTTTTTATTTGGTTAATCATTAAATTCAACACGAAACTTTGGTTTTCAGAAAAAGTAATAGCTAACCAAAGCATTTAGTGAGAAATTGCCTCAGGCAATTTTACCTCGCCTCAGACACCAAAATGTCTGGTCCCGTCACTGCATACATTAGAAGGAAAATATTAATGCATTATCTGGGATTCAAATATACATCACTCTGCTATGTAGCTAAGTACAATAAACACTCAGTCACACTTGGCAACACTGTTGCAATCTTAAAACCAGGCTGCAAAGTAGACAAAATAACTTGTTATATGTATATCAAATTTACACTTAATTTATAGCAAAAGATAAGCTTATTCTAAGTTAATATTGCAAAATGATCTTTAATTTTCACATATTTCATGGAATTTTATATTATTAAATTTTTATTATTATTATTATATAGATTAAATTTATTTATAAAAACCTCTAAAACCAAAGTGGAAAATGTTACACTACAAAGGAAATCGTTTTTTTTTTGTCTCCCCTTACCTTTTTTCGAATCGATTGCGTCGTTTCCACCCCTCCCCCTTCTCCCTTCCTTATATTTTTTTCATATCCAGGACTAATGCTAGGTATCGATAACAAAATTTATCGGAATATGCAAAAAAATACGCCATTTAATTTTCTTTTATTTTTTTTTTAATTTCTTATACTTCCATAGTATAATATTGGATTTTGTTGAATATCAAGAATATAAACTGTTTCAGAGAACATGTCTCTGAAATACACTTGCAATTACGCTTTAATATTAATCTTTACTATCAAGGTTCACTTTCACCACACTTACTGTAAATGAAGCACATAACAGATAAGAACATTTTATATATCGAAATAAAACTGTGGAAAGCATACGTTCATATTCAACATGTCACTAGTTTCTCTAAATTAGAATTAACTTACCCGTAAAATATTCTCCAGCTCTAGCTGACTCTCATTTTGCTCAGTCTATGGAGGATTAGAAAAAACAAAGCTATAAAAAAAGTGCTATAACATTTTTTGCATGCATTTGATATTTTGCAAATGAAAATTAACGGCAGGCAATTACTACAAATATGACTTTTCACTTACAAAATATGCAAAATGCCTAACAATGACTAGAAAAAATAAAACATTGCATTATTAAAGCATTTCATTTCCTTTGAACATGTACAGCAGCAATAGGCACATTAAGCCAAGCAAATTTCACAGATACACTTAGAATTTGCACTAATGTTTGTAGATTTTGTACTAGAAACATACATTCAGGGCTGGTCCGATAGGTGAGATTGCGAGGCTAATTGCCATCTGTCCAGATTGCCGCCGTAACTATCTCTTTGATGGATGTTACTGGGATGATAGCAGGTACACCTCGTTCTCTCCATATCAAACAATGCCCGGAATCACTCTGTAAGCAAAATATCTGGACTAATCTGTGAAGAGTACGGACCTCTATTGCTCTTCTGTCCAGTTAACATGTGTGCGTTTCCAATTCGACCGCACTCTCCTGTGACGTAAGGGGTACACAAATTACTGGCCTTCTAGGATACAGACCTCCCTCATGAAGCCTTCTACGTACAGTAGAAGCTGATACAACCCTCCCAGTGGCTGCTGCAAGAGAGGATCGTAGCTGAGAAGGAGTAGAAGTCCTGCTCCTTCATGCTGTTGATCGCAGATATCGGGTCTTGCACAGTGGTCGTAACTCTAGCCTTTTTTGGCTAAACCTCCGAGACCCGGAATCAGTGCTAAGAAATTGATTCCACAGTCTTCACCACCAATCCACATTCCACAAAAGGACTTACATTCAGCCATCGTACACATCTGACTCACTTTGATCTGCTTCGAGCCGGGCAATAGCTCTCCACTGCAGTTTATTTGGTAAATGATGTCTCGATGTCATTCCTACAAAATGGCTATTTTGAATTCTTTTGTTCACATTTTCAACACAAAAACACAAAATAACGATTCACTCCAAAACACCCGTTATGCCGCTATCCGATTATGCAAACTGACGCAACCTAGACTAATTTGATACGATATGCTCACTCAGCATTACTGGTTACATGAACAAGTTTGGTGAGGATTACAAAATGTTTTGGCGAATTATCGCGATTTTTCTCATTTTTCCTTAATTTATGGAAACTAATGTAGATTGGCCACCTGATCAAAGAAAAAAAAAATGTTAGAAATCCATGACCTAAGCGGAGATGTGCAAGTACAACTTCTTTCTTGTGATTCCTATTTTGCAAAGAACTTTGTCCCTAAAAACACCTGTCCTTCAGCTATATTACTTTGAAACATCCAAGTTTCATTTGATATGTAACTTGTCACGATCGATCCCTGTTAAATTTCCCTCCTTTATAGGAGTAATAGTTAAAAAGAAAAATTTGATTGTTCAGGAAGCGTGATGGATAACTTTTCTACGCTGTGGTATAAAAAAAATACCCCCTAAAGCAGCTGCTTGCCACAGAGGTCTGACAGGAGCCTGTCAGTTTATATGCCATAGTAGAAGATCTGAGAGGATGGCAAGAGCTCAGCAGAAAAACAACACCATACAACCATGCCTTACCCGGGGCTCGAACCCAGGTCCCTTAGATCAGTAGCCAAGCGCGCTAACCACTCGACCATGGGACGGCTACGCTATGGTATACAGCACTATCGCTCCACTTATCATCTGCCTCGTAAACTATCATTTGGCATATACATGACTCGTTACATTGGGATGGTTGTGGATTGTTTTACCTCTGAGCGGCATTCTTTTGCACACCATGGGCTATAAATGGCCAGGTCACAAGGACCCCCGAAGGCTCAAAGAAGTTTGGGGGAGGGGACCCACTGGAACAGCTGTTGGGAAACAGATGGTAGCCTCCCGTCAAGGCCATCCAGCATGTTCTTTAACATGCACATGGTATGGCTCTCCCGCACACGGGGCCACGGCTTAACATCCCATCCGACGGACGGCGACCTTTCCAAGCCCATTGGTGTCCCCTACTGACCGTGGGCAGGGTGGGGAATTTTGCAGAGATAAATCTCAACGCTGACCCAGCTGGGACTCGAACCTGGGAACTACAGATTACGAGCCTGGCGTGCTACCGACTGAGCCACCCCCGCCTCATTGGGAAGATAGAGTGGAAAAATTCTTTATACATTCCTTCTTCTTTTTGGGAAAGATGAAAGGGTATAGGCATATTTTTTTTAAGTTATAACTCTTCTTACGTTCCAGGCTTTCATTTCGAAACGCGTTATGATGGTCATCAGTTTAGGAAGACTTGGTGGAACAAACGTTTTGTCAAATCCAGAAACCTATCAACAAGGAAAAAGCTATAGAAAGAAATATAAAAATAACTGCACTTTACTTCATATTCCAATCAACAGCAGCAGACTGTTCTTGTTTTCGCATCACGCATTAGTTCTTCATTTTTTTCGCTTAAAAGCAAATAAATGGCAAAGATGAAATATGTGTTATTAAACATACACAAAATTTAGGTCGGGGTTCAGAACCCACCTGGCTCAAGACAATTTTTCCTTATACATAATATTAGCAGAATACAGCGAAGATATGACTTGAATATAAACCAATGGATAGCTGTGAATACAAAAAAAAAAGAAAAATTTAAATGATGCAAAAAAATTTGTAGCAAAATAAAAATGTAACTGCTGAGTTCTACTGTATATGAAGTACTATCTTGTCCATCTCATCTACACTGAGATGCCAGTTTATTAGATACATCAGCACTCGTCACATAAACGATTCATTGCAACACATAATACATCAGGTAACTGCGGTGTGTAATATAAAACAGGAAAGCCAGCTCTTTGTACATCAGGTAGAGTTGGACTGAGCATCAGAATGGGTAAAAAGAGGAACCAGCGCGATTTTGAACATGGCATTATATTTGGTGCTAGGTGTGCCGGTTTCTAGTATCTCCCAACTCCAAAATGGCTATCCTCCTGGGCTTTTCATGCACAATCGTTTCAAGGGTTTACTGAGAATGGTGCGAAAGGTAAAAAAATTACAAGTGATAGGCGATTCAGTGGACGAAAACAGCTTGTGGATCAGAGGAGTCAAAGGATACGTGAGAATCGTGCAAGCAAACAGAACAGCCACAACCAGGCAAATCACAGCAGTATTAAGCATTAGTGTGCAGGTCATCTCTGACCGCACCATTTACCAGACCTCGTCGCGAATGGACTACAATAGCCACCGACCATGTCGAGTGCTGATATTGTTATCCTCAAGCTGACATTATCATCCTCAAGCAGCCATGGGTTACGGAGGTCCAACCAGACCGCGCAGTTTAATTCTCCAAGCAAGTCTATCCTGAGCTACATCTGCTGCATCTGGCCACTGCACACCAATTCTAACAAGGTCCTGTTTGACATTGTCTACCCACCGCATCCTAGGTCTCCCCCTCTTTCTGAGGCCTTTAGGCACACTGTTCATAACCCTATTCGCCAATCTATAATCATTCATACGGGCAACATGGCCAAACCAATGGAGTCTCTCTCTGCACAATATGCTGCTTAAAGGAGGTTGCAAACTCCTTTGCCTAACCTCATCATTAGTTACAAAGTTGAACCACCTAATGCGCAAGATACTGCGCAAGCATCTAGTTTCCTATTATGTTGTTTACAAAGTGTCACTACCATAACTAACCCTAGAAAGAACCAAACTATTATACAGTCCAATTTTAATCTTTAGGTGTATACGCGTATTTCTCCACACTCTCCATAGATTCTTAAAAGTCTCCATAGATTCTTAAAAGCAATCCCTATTCGTCTGTTAATCTCATTACGCACATCACCAGTATCTGTTATATAGCTCCCAAGATAATTAAACTGTGGCACCTGCTCAAGACTGCAACCATTCAGATGAACTGAATCACAGCCTGCCTGACCAATTTTCATCACTTTAGTTTTCTCTCTGTTTATAACCAATCCTACTCTACTACATCAACAGCTCGAATGAAAGAGTTCATCTCATCAACATCATTTGTCATAAGGGCTAAATCATCAGCATAATCTAAATCAGAAATTTTAGTTTCTCCAGACCATTTAAGGCCAAAATCTTTCCCTTGCAGTGAATTTCGCATAACATAATCTATAACCACACTAAACAGAAAAGGAGACAAAATTGTCGAACACCAGAAGTAATGCTAAACCAATTGCTACAAGCCTTACCAACTCTCACACACGACTCAGTGTTACTATAAAGAGCTTTCATTATGTTAACTAACTTGTCTGGTAAACAATATGATCTCACAATCAACCACAAATTATGACGATCAACAGAGTCGAAAGCCTTTTTGAAATCAACAAAGCTAGCAACCAAAGGTTTCTCACACTCTATACATTTCTCAAGAATATGCCTAAATGAAAATGTCTGATCTACACATCCCCTACCACTTCGGAATCCACATTGCTCATCACGCAATTGCCTGTCAACCAGATTCTTAATTCTATTCAGCACAATCATGGAAAGAACTTTCCTTGGATCAGAGAGTAGGCTGATACCCCTATAGTTATCACAAGAACTGCGATCACCTTTTTGGAAAATAGGGATAACAATAGCTCTGGTAAAATCCTTAGGAACCATGCCTTTATCATAAAAGATATTCAAAATTTCAGTCATCCAAGTGGTAACCAAAACATTCCCAGCTCTAAGCATTTCCGTAGTAATTTCATCTACCCCTGGGGATTTATGAAGTTTAAGTTTAGAAATTGCCAAAATAACTTCAGATTGTGTTATAGGGCCAACGTTAAAGCCACCAATGCATCTATTATCATTGCAAACAATAGGAATAAAACTAACCACATTGTTTAGAACATCACTGAAATGCTCAGCCCACCTAGCCATGACAGAATCCTCACCTTCTTTAACCTTACCTTGTTTATCTTTCAATCAATGTATACCTGTCCGTTTTCTACCACACAAAACATTAACTATCTGGTACAGCTCTCTGGTGTTGTGGCTGTCTAACTGCTTCCTCAGCTTTGTCAGCCAAGCCATCAAGCCAAATATTTTTATCAGTAGCTAACTGATCCTTTACACGTTTATTAAGCTCTCTGTAATCCTTTCTATTAGGACTAGTAGGGTACTGATTAAGGACATTCCTGCAGTTCCTTCTTTCTGAAATAAGCTCAAGTGCCTTATCACTCAAATAATTCTGCCTCCTCTGCTCCTTTTTTCCTAAAAGAGTACTGTTAGTTTCCAAAAATGCCTGTTTAAAACGGACCCATTCTTCCTCAACTTCAGTAGTAAGCAAACCACAACTGTCATAATGGCTAAGTAACCTATCATGGTAAGCTTTAGCTATAACTGGGTCTTTCAGAGCTTCAGTATTAAAGGTAAATTTTTTAACTTTAGCACAACACTTTTAAGTTTAAGTTGCAAGACACACTTAACAAGGTAATGGTCAGATCCAATTTCAGCTACCCTATGTGCCCTGGTATTCCTAACAGAACTAGCTCATTTGCTGTTAATTAATATATAATCAATTATATTCTTATGCAGCTCATCAGGTGAAACCCATGTGTATTTATGTATATCGTGATGTTTGTAATGAATCCATTGAGTTTACTTATCTCTAGGAGACGTTGTCCATTGCCATTGCAGCTACCAATATCAAAAGGGCCTATTACTCCTCCCCAAAGGTCATAGTCAGCACCAACTTTGGTATTGAAGTCACCTAGAACAAGGGTAATATCTGATATCCTGAAGTTGTCCGTAAGACCTATCCTCCTCATCCTCATTGGCATCCTCAGTGGGGGCATAACAGCAGATAACATTCAAGTCTTTAATGCTTGTCTGAAATTTTGCTGTAAGAAACCTTTCATTAATGTACTCATATCCTAGAAGAGTGTCACTAGCGTGTCTGCTGAGAAGCAGACCCACACTTTGGTGATGCTTATTATCTTCCCTCCCTGAAAAGAAAAATTTAAGATTATTTTTAAGAATCTGACCTTTATCAGTCCATCTGTTCTCTTGCAAGCTAGAATATTGTCAGTGAAGAACACAAAAGAGTGTCAAATGTGGGTGCAGGAGCATCAACAATGGACCACAGAAAACTGGGAAAAGATGTCTAGTTAAATGAATGAAGGTTCCTTTTGTATTATGCTGATGAAATGATTGGAATTTGGTGCAAGCGGTATGAGGCCATGGAGTCATCTTGTCTAGTGTCAACAGGGCAGGCCTGTGTAATACTGTGGGGAATGTTTTCTTGGCACACATTAGGCCCCTGATACCCATTGAAGGACATCTGAATGCCATGCCATATTTGAACATTGTTGCTGACCAAGTTCATCCCTTCATGGCTCCAGCTTATCCTCACTCAGATGGATACCATTCAGCATGAAAATGTGCCTGCTCACAAGGCACGTATCATCACTGAAAGTTCCAGGAACAAATTTAAGAGTTTTTCTTGCTTCAATGTTTTGCACTGTCTCCAAATCTAATATTGAGCATCTTTGGGATGTGGTGGTATGGGCTGTTTCGCAGTGAGACTGCAGCAGTCCAATTTGCAGCAATTGTGTGACACAATCATTTCCGCTCCGCACAATGCATCCAGCATCTTGTAAGTTCCATGCCCTGATGAATTTGGGTTGTTCTGAAGGCCAAAGGAGGCAAACACACTACTATGTAGGTGTAGCCAATACTCTGGCATCTCAGTGTATGTATAGCAAGAGTGCAAATTTGCGGCTAGCCTCTCCCATTTTTTCGCTTTTCCAAATTTGAAAATGTGCCTCATTTTATGTTGGAAATATGTTGTGTGCCTTGGTGGCACACTACATATTTCCAACATAATATGAAGCACAATGCACACACTGCAGAAAAGGTTGGCTACCCCTGATGTAGAGTATATGATACACAATGTATGAGTGTATATGATACATAATAAGGAATGCAAAATACTATTCAAATTCGGCTGGAATATTCATAGAAACAGCAGCACAGTATCGCATGAAGGGATTTTCAATTTGAACTTGAAGCAGAAGGGAAATGATGGTACCATAATAAATAATTTACAGAACATGAATGCAAAACTCAAAAGTTTTAAGACAGAAAGGTGTTTCCCTTGTTTTGCAACATCAGGTCAGAAATAATCATGCCTATCAAATACAGTCAAGCATGATTTTTTTTTTAAACATTGCTTCTTAAATGTTATTTCCTTAACTTTTGAGATCAGTTATTTTGAATCTGTACGATCTTTTACCTACATAAAAAAATTATTCCAGGATATGTCAGATAACACTGACAGCAAGGGCAACTGGATCCTTGTAGACAGTATATCTATTAAATATCTTAATGCCTTATCAAAATTCTATTAGGAAACATATGATCGGTAGCATACACACTGAAGTGTAGAGATGCACAGTCTTGTTGGGTAAATATACTATTCCCATAATGAGTCTGTAGAAAATCAAAAAGCTGTAGCATGTTGAGATATATGATGTCACTGTCTGGCTCAGTGTAAAGAACCATAATGTATGATGCATAAGATCGCACTAGCCAATGTCTTTCGGATTCTCCAAACATGTTCCCGATTAGCTTGGAAAGGCCGCCGTCTGTCGGCAGGATAACAACAAAACGTGCATGCTAATGAACGTGCTGGATGACCTGGACAGGAGGCTCCCATCGGTCTTCTAACAGCTGTCCAGTGGATCCCCTTCCTCCAACCTTTGAATTATTGGGGTCCTTGTAACCCTGATTGTGACCTGGCCATTTAGCCCAATGTGTGCACAAAAGTGCTGCTTAGAGGTAAAACAACCCAAGTTTTATGGCATTCTTAGACAGACATTAAATTCAGAAACAATTTTCATACTAAAAAAACGTGATTTTTCAGAATTTTCGGTTTTTAAAATTGCCTTATAAATTTAATATACGAATAACGAAATAATAGTGAAGTGGATAACGGGGGCTGGTTAGTTTTTCTTTTGTAAAAATTTTATTGCTTTCGTTTTTTCTGCATATTTAAATCGAATTGTGAATTAATGAAACCAACTAATCTAAACACTATTTATTCAATAAATGAATCTGAAAACATTCCGTACATGCCGCGTGACAAATCTTGAATAACTGGTTTTAAATGGAAGTATACACTCAATGATCATTGAATTATGGCAATGTTTTCTGGCATACTATAGACTCAGATGCTGATGTGCCATAAAACCCTAACCTTGTAAAAATGTTCCTTGTTCCAATCCAAACAACCAGACCACCCCTGATTGCAACTATTGAAGTCTTGGTTTCCATCGTAAGAAACATTGTATAATGAGCGAGTTAGTTAAGTATTGAAATTTGTGCAATTTTAAGTCATTACTGAAAAATAAAGTAAAAGTATATATGCGAAATGGAAGGTAACACAAGTCTCAAACTAAGCACGATCGGGACGGCCAATATCGGTAGATAACAACGTACTGTGCCATGCCGTTTAAGCTGATCCATCCACAAGCACTCGCAGATTCTAACTGGAACTTGGTTGCTTGTAAGCAACCATACTAGTGTCCAAAAGTTAAGCATAATTGGCAAAATCGGCTATATTGAACAAACTGCGAAAACAGCAACAAAAGTTATGGGCACATGCAAATGTGGGAATAATGATGCAATAGCATGTGACTACATATAATTTGTATAAGAGACAAGAACTGCAAACCTGTAATGGTATAAATAACGGTGTAGATGTGGTAAACCTATTTCTTGTCACCAGTGCATTCTGTTTATGTTCAAATAGATTTGTTGCTGAGCAATGTCACACAGCAAGCATATGGATGTCCTTAAACGTGATTGGGCTATCGGGATGTTGGTATCAGTCCGAAAACAGTGATGTTGCCAGGGCAACCAATAGGTGTGCACAAATCCGTGGTGTCAAGGCTGTGTAGAAGGTACCAAGAGATGGGAAATGTTAGCTGTTCACGTGTTCAGGGTCAACCATTGTCTTACAACAGCTCAGGAAGACTTTTGTGACGATGACCACAGAGATAGTTGAAACCGGTCATCACACTTAGGAATATTGTAAAAATCAGTTAACAGCTACTGCGAATTCCAACAGTAAACGTTAATCTAAAACTTAAATTAATAATAAATGTAAAAAACTGCTTATATTTCAAAAAACTGCATGGTTCATAACGAAACATCATAGTCCTCGGTTATTTAATAGCAAATAACAAAAACGGAAGCGCCAATCACACAACCGGGTTATCTGTGAAATAGTGAACTCATAATACACGTGAATCAAAGAACTAAATGAGTAAATTCCGAGTAACTGAATAAAAGCATTTGGCAAGGTCATGCACCACATCATTGCAATGGAAAAAGGCTTCCCAGCAAGTTCCTTTTTAATTTTTGGAAACAACCAACTATCGCATGGTGCAAGATCGGATGAATATGCAGTATGGGGTATTTGATTTTTCCTGCTCCAAATAGGCCATAACTTGCCGGGTTTTGTAAGCACTGGCATTATCATGAAGAAGGAGAACCTTCATATACCTGTTGTTGGAGGCTGCTTCCTCATCTCCTTAACTATTTTAGGCAAAACAATAGTAGTATAAACGAGAGTCTGGCACAATGTTAAGGTATAGGGAATTCTATGTTAATATATGGGAAAAGTTTCGGGAGATGAGATAAAAAAAAATCTTGTGATTTTCTGTGGAAAAATGTGTCAAAGTCAGAAAAATCGGGGATGTTTTGGAAAACTTTTAAGTTTTTTTTTAGAGGAGATGAGCATTTAAACTAATTTTTTGAATTTTGATTGTATTGAAAAAAAATTATGTGTGTCTGAGAAAAAATAATTGAAGAAATTTAAAACGTTGGTGTGTGTGTGATGAAAAGTAAATGTGAAAATATGGGTTACGAAATCTGTGTGAGAGAAAATATAAAGAATTTCAAATATATTGGTGTCTCAGAAAAGAAAGTCAAGAAATTTAAAATAATAATGGTAATATTTTGGCAATATTTTGGGATATTAAATTTTCTGTGAAGTCACTGTGTTTTTTTTAATTGACGAGTAAAATAATGGGAAATTTCACGTAAAACTTTAAAAAAGTTATGACAAATAATAATGTTGGTGTAGTATTGGCCATTTATAGTCATTTTTTTTTTCAGGTACGGTGTCCATTGCTACCACTACTTGGGAATTGGGAAAAATTGTGAACATCCTTTTCCTTTGAGTGAAAGTTTTGTCGGAGGATTTAGGGGACACGGTTCATCTTCTGGAACCCAAACATAGTTGTCGATCTTTCTGGAAATTGTATAGTAACAAAACCAAGTCTCATCACTTGTGACATTGTCTGTTAACCGTTTGGGGCCACTACATTCAAAGGTCTTCGCAGCTCTGCGTCCTCTGAATTTGCGCATCCATCCCATATGAACAGGTATGATTCCCATATACTTGTGATAAATCAGCATGAATTTTTTTTTGTATCACCCCTTGTGAAAATGTAAAATCTTTGCCTGTCTTTAGTAGGCTCCATAGCAACAACAAACAGATTTCGCAGACCGAACTTCGAAGAGAGAAATGATGATATGGCATTAACAGGTAAGTTTAGACATGCTTTCAAACAATTTGTATCTTGTTAACTTCGGAGGAGCGAGTGTAAATCTACAGACACATTTCTAGAATTTTTTGAATGCCCTCTTTAGGAGAAGATGGAAGACTCTCATCAAGCCTATCCAGCATGTTTTTAATGTGTACAGGGAGGATATATCTCCTATGTACTTGGAACCACAATTTAATGTATCTTATGACAGATGGTGGCCTTTTCAAGTCCATTGCTGCTCCCTTTATCGACAAGGGCAAAAGTGGGTGGAGAAAAATCTCGACACTTGCAAAATTGGGACTCGAATTGTTCAACAGAACTTTCGGCTACCTAAGGGCAGCTGGAGCCATGGAGTAGGGAAAGAGGGAGGCGCCTTATCGTTTGAAAACTGTAACCAAGAGTCGCCATATTGTTCCTACTCGTAACCGTGCATTTTCTGTGTTAACGAATCACAATTTTTGTATAAAAATGTACACATGTGTAGCATATTGGAGCAAAAATAAAGATGCGAAACAGATAAAAGAATAGCATTTCATCGGTAAGAAGTTTTAATAAAAAAATTCCAGAAGAAAAACTTTAACTTTTTGTTACTTCAATTATATTGAAAAGTAGCGTAAGCTACTGCTACTATTGCAATATATATACAGGGTGAATCTGAAAAAGTGGGCAAAACTTTACGGGGTGGTAGAACGCAGCTATACGAGCAATATTTGTCATAGAATGTATGGTCGGAACGCAAACGGCGAGAAGTTAAAAGGCAGTTTTCCACTGTCACATTTAAAGAATGAACACAAGAAGGAGAGGAGATACTTCAGAAAACATTTTATTAACAGGAATGTAATTGAGGTACATGCTCAAAGAAATTGCTCAAAAGAGCTGCCGCCAGCTGTAATGCAGGCTTCACACCTGCGGGATAGGGACCGACGCACATTTGCGAAGACACCAGGCATTTCCCGAATATCGCTGGCAACAACGGCGATCCTGGCGACTAGATCCATATCGGTTTCAATGGGGCACTCGTAGATTAGGCTTTTCATATGGCCCCACCGTACACAAAGTGCATATCCGCCATTTCGTGGTTAGTATAACCAGCCATCCTCTCGGCAATCCACGGTAGAAATGCCGTTGGGTGCGAGGACCAACCCTTTTATACCATTTCCAACGCCACCTAGCGGCTAGCCGTTTGCGTTCCGACCATACATTCTATGACGAATATTGCTCGTATAGCTGCGTTCTACCACCCCGTACAGTTTTGCCCACTTTTTCAGATTCACCCTGTATATTTGCTGAAATTACTGTTGTTTTGAAATATTCCAGCCCCCTCTCTTTCTCTGGAAGAGATTGTTGTTGCATTGCTTTTATTTGATACGTAAATCATTATGATAAACGTCCAATTTCAAGCTCAACAACAGTTTTAAAAATCAGAAAGAAACGCAAAATCGAAGTGAAAAGATAAAAAATATTTTTAATATTGCATTGAAATAGAACCTTTTCAACTGTAAAGCAAATTTCGATATTATTAGACAGTATTTATAGAAATAATTAACAAATTTGATCGCAGTAATCAAACACAGAATAGACACAAAAAGGACTAAAAAGAAAAAAAGTAAATTCTTATTTACATAATAATAATGTCTTCACCTACAGGAAATATTGTGATTTATTTGTGTCAGTATTCGTACAAAACATTCACACATGCGATGACAACTGACTTTCAGCTTATGCTAACTGATAGTAAGGGCGCCTGACTTATTTCTACTTCCATGATTGGAACATCATTATGAGCTTGGCACGCTACTGACTGAGTAACCCCGCACTCGAAGAAAGGTTATTTTGAAATTATAATATTGGACGAAATACCAAAAGATACACAATCAATTCAAAACAATGAGTCTCACTGGAGAAATATGATTTTTCTGCTGATGAAATTGAGGATGTAAAATTTTAGTCTGTTTAATACAAGTAGAAATTTACTAGATCAATAAGAACAGAATACCATAAAACTGCTACAATAAAATAGCCACATAATCAAGAAATTAGGGAAGTTAAGACATTAATTTTATTCCCATTTAATTGTATAAAATTCACCTTATTAATTTTCTTTTATCTGATCTAAAATATATCTTCCAAACAAGATATCTCACCTCGATATGCGGTTCTAACAAGCACTCAGAATGAAACATGAAAATCATTGGGATTTATTTTGCCATATTTATTACCAAACTGCATTATCCTGGCGTTAATAGAACCACAACTACATGTTATGAAGCTGTGCTCAAATGTAATTGAATTAGCTTGTGTACTGCATCTTAAATATTAGATCGCAAATTGCAAAGCTTTATTTTTTAAACACACTTTAAAGTCTTACTTGAATTTTGATATGATAACGAAATTGCAAATTAAATCTAGAATTTATGAAGCTGTCGGTTTAATCACGCACCTAATGAATGCATTTTAAGCTTTGACTGCATGAACTGGTAGATAGCTTTCTCTACAAAAGCATTTAATTCTCAAGAAACTATAGGTAATAACGAGAAAATTGAACTAAACGAAAAAATAACCTTCGGAAGAATTCAAAGTTCAACATTTGAGATTCTTTAGAATTGGAAATAGAATTCCTGCTCAGTTAAGCAAATTGATTATCTAAGTCTCTTTATTTTTACGTAAAATACATTTAAAAAGCGATTTCTCCTATCACGAAAAGATAAATTAGTTGGATTTTAAATTATCTGACACTTTCTTGTTTCTTCCAAGCACGGTGGCCGTTAGGCTGACGTGTATGTCTGGCCTAGCATAAGGCGAGGCACGAATTGGGTCAAGAGACGACGAATGTGACGAGACGCACGGAGCTGCATCTTTCTTTCTAAAGAGTTGTAGCTCTTATTCTTTAGGGATACTAGTATTAAAGCATCTATATTTGTAATGAAATTTATAAGAAAAACTAATAGCTATAGTCTGTGGAGAGAAAATCCATGTGGTTAATTCACTTCAAATACACATCGGGCTATGTAAGTTCTCTTAAAAATCAAGCTTTCCATCTTGTCTAGTCTGTGTTCAACAATACGGAGTACAGATTATTGCACGTTTATTTTCAACAACTTATTACGAGATACAACTGTCATATTAAATAAACTTTTTAATTATACACCTTTTTAAGGAAGTAGATGCAAAGGGCTATTTTTGCAATAAATTTTAATGTAACTCAAGACTTGGAAGTAAGGGATTCCAAGTTCTGAGGTAATGTTATGCCTCAATTATTCTTTCGGCCTAACGAACGTAATTAAACTACATCGAAATTCTTCCCACGCTAACATCCAACCAAGAGCCATCTGCTTTCTCCTTCTCAAGAGGAGCCGAGGATGACATGGTAGCTGCACTCGAAGAATATAGAGCTGACCACCCACAGATGCACGAAACAACATTGAGACCCTACCCCGACTGTCCAGCGGCACCAAGGGTAAAAGACAGAGGATCTGACCACCAGTTTACTCAAGTCCCCCACCGACATGAAGCACCGCGCGACGACTATAAATTCCCTTTTCTTGACTCCACAAGCAGACGATCACAGAGGATTTGGCAATGTCTGACTCTGGGTAATACCGCTGGGCACATGAAGTTCAAACAAACAAACAACATCAGTTCGGAATGGCGGCTTGCCGACAGTCGTTGGACATTAAACGACTTAGCCGACATCCGATACCGTAGCCCAACCTGTGAGAATGACCCAGCCCGAGGAATATGGTAAAGATGCGCAAGAAAAGCGCGCCGAGTACATTAATCAAACGGGTGGTTATTGCAGAATAAAAACGGGGGACAAAGGAACGAGGTACACAAGTTCTGTTGTTCCAGAGTCGCAAAAGTTAGCCAGATAGGAAGGGTGTAGTGCTCGAGATTGGGAGACTGCGCCAGACTCAGATATGTCGAGGCTGAAAGCAACGAGACCACAACCCAGTGGAATGTTTTGAGGTGTGATGTTAATTGCTGGAAGCTGAATCCACATAATGCAAGCAGATACAATATAAGGGTTTCCGGATTCCCTGACGCGCCGACCACAGCGACGCAAGCTGTTGGCCCCACCGAAGGAATCAAGAGACCCATACAGCTTCCCCACTACGCAGTCCCCGCAGAAGGATGGCCCTTCGAGAGAACACTCCCAACACATAAGGTACGAAGTCTCACCCTCTTCCTCTGGTTAAAAGTTAGTATCACATGTCCAGGGCCGGACTTTGACGTTCTTAGGCCCTAAGCTAAGGACATATTTAAGAGGCCCCAAAAAATTCGAACGTCGAGATATATAATAATTATTCTGATTGAGGGGAATATTGAAAAATAAACACGAAATCGATGTGGTGAAAACATTATTCTAACATTGGTCAGCAAAGATGAAGTGTTTGCACAACAGAATAAAAATAAAAAAAAAAATTCGAAACACATTACTTTGAGGCCCGTCATATCGTGAGGCCCTAAGCTGTAGCTTAGTTAGCTTATGCGTAAGTCCGGCCCTGCACATGTCTAATTAGAGGATATATTAAATCTAATTCAGAACTCCACCAACAGGCTTGGTTAATATGGTTTCTCTTTGGTAATCGATACAATCATTATCAGTTAGTGAAGGGGAGAAAACACAAAGCAACAAAATTATCTACACGTCATTGCTCCTTCAACTTAGTAGTGTGCTTAACAGTATCATGAAATCACGCTACATCAGCATATACTCGTATGCATGAATATACTCTATCATGTAATATTACTGTATCATATACGATTTTTATATATATAACATCTACGAATATACTACATCAGCGTATAGCCGTATGTAATTTTAATTGATATATTGTTTTTAACTACAAAAACACAATATATCAATTAAAATTTAAAAAAAATATATCTTCTTATATGAGCCCTAAAAAGCATAAATAAATGTAAAGCATATCGATCAATAAATCACTTACTGAATTCGTATTAACTTCAAAGGAAGATAGCGCGGATAACTTTTCTTTGCATACATCAATTTTGGCACCCTATCTTCATTTGAAAATACAAATTTGGTGATTTCAGGATCGTATGCTCTATGTTATTTTTAAGCACATATAGGATGATACGTATTGTTTTTTAATTTTTAATTCAAACATTTTACTTTGCATTTTTTTATATTTTAAAACTAACCGCCAAAATGTTTGCTGGAGCAGTTGTCAAGTGCTCGAGGAGCTCACGAAAAACAAATCTAATCAGTATAATTTTTAATATACAACTTCCACCAACCTAAATGTTTTTGCATTATGAGAATCGGATTTTCTCTTTTCTCAGTATTTGGTTAAGCTAGTCATGTAAGAAATATTTTCACAAATGAAATACAGTATATATATTGAATATAGTAAGAAAATAAAATAAATACGAATTAATACCAAAATAAAATAATACGAATTTACGCTGACATGCGTAAATTCGTATTATTTTATCCAACCAATATCTACAAAATATTTGCCGAATATCAGTTGTAAACAATGAAGTTCAGTACCAATGAAGCCACTAAAAATTATTGCAATATTAAGAAGTTTGAAAATTGAAAAAAACATTTTATATAGATATTAAAAACATCATGAGTGACACTGGCTTTTACATTTCGAAAATAATCACACTATCAAAAAAATTGCTGATCGATAATCAGAAAACTTCTAAATCATTTGAATCGAAATACCAATTTTCATTCAATATCACTAGTTCTTAATATTTACTACTTTATGTTTATTGCAATTTGGTCTTTTTTGAAGAATCACCGAGGTTCGTTCAAGTCGTTAAACATTAAATTTTGATACAGAAGTTCGTAAACAGTCAAATAATTAAATGTATATTTATTATTTTAGTATGCCAGTCCATTTTCTACCACATAAAACATTAACTATCTGGTACAGCTCTCTGCTGTTGTGCTGCCTAACTGCTTCCTCAGCTTTATCAGCCAAAACATCAAGCCACAGATTGTTATCAGTAGCTAACTGATCCTTTACACGTTTATTTAAGCTCTCTGTAATCCTTTCTATTAGGACTAGTAGGGTACTGATTAAGGACATTCCTGCAGTTCCTTCTTTCTGAAATAAGCTCAAGTGCCTTATCGCTTAAATAATTCTGCCTCCTCTGTGCCTTTTTTCCTAAAAGAGTACTGTTAGCTTCCAAAAAAGCCTGTTTAAAATGGCCCCATTCTTCCTCAACTTCACTATTAAGCAAACGATGACTGTCATAATGACTAAGTAACCTATCATGGTAAGCTTTAGCTATAACAGAGTCTTTCAGAGCTTCAGTATTAAAGGTAATTTTTTTTAAATTTAGCGCAACACTTTTTAAGTTTAAGTTGCAAGACACTTTTAACAAGGTAATGGTCAGATCCAATTTCAGCTCCCCTATATGCCCTGGTATTCCTAACAGAACTAGCCCATTTGCTGTTAATTAATACATAATCAATTATATTCTTATGCAGCCCATCAGGTGAAACCCACGTGTATTTATGTATGTCGCGGTGTTTGTAATATGTGTTAGTTATTCTGAAACCACTGAGTTTACTTACCTGTAGGAGACGTTGCCCATTGCAGCTACCAATACCAAAAGGGCCTAACACCCCTCCCCAAAGGTCAGAGTCAGTACCAACTTTGGCATTGAAGTCACCTAGAACAAGGGTAATATCTCCTTTCTTGACAGAATTGAAAATATCCTGAAGTTGTCCGTAAAACCTATCCTTCTCATCCTCATCATCTGTGGGGGCATAACAGCAGATAACATTCAAGTCTATAATGCTTGTCTGAAATTTTGCTGTAAGAAACCTTTCATTAATGCACTCATATTCTAGAAGAGCATCACTAGCATGTCTGCTGAGAAGCAGACCCACGCCTTGGTGATGCTTTCCATCCTCCCTCCCTGCAAAGAGAAATTTAGAGTTATTTTTAAGTATCTCACCTTTACCTGTCCATCTGGTCTCTTGCAAGCCTAGAATATCTAGGTTATAGCGCAGGAATTCCTGCATGAGGACATCAAGAGAACAATCTCTATGTAATGTCCTCACGTTCCTGCAGAGAGAAAAAGATTAGTGAGATTTTTAAAGAAATTAGGTTTATTGAAATTGGTAGGGCCAACAATATCAAACAGCCCCCTGATCGCAGTCATGGAGAAAAGACCTGTTCCTCCTCCGCTAAAGGCTGAAGTCACCGATGCTGGTAGGAACTTCAGGCACCACCATTTCAAGTGGACGTTTTCAAGAGCCATATGGCCTGCCTGACACACATTACTCCAGTTTAGGCTTGACGATGCCCAACTAACTAAGTGAGGTTCAGGTACCTGCGATGGCCTCTGATTAGGATTATCCACCAGCTGATATAAGGTATCCCATGCCTCAGCAGTAGGGCTGGCAACCCAGAAGCAAACAGAAAATACAGTGGCAGATTCTCCCTCAACAGAGGCCCACCAGTGCAGCATGTCCAGGATCCATAATCAAGCTCAAATCCATAAACAAGTTCAGTGTAGTAGGTATAAATGGTCAGCACCAGGACCCTGTGAAGTTGACCACTCCTCAGCAGAATTGAAAAAAAAAAAGAAAAAAGTGGCCATAGATGACCAGATCAGTAGGCCATACTGAACTGGCAGCCCTCCCCTTCCGTTCCCTTCCAAAAAAGAATATCTCTTTTGAAAGGTACTAACGGCCTGCACCACGAGAAGGCGGGGTCGGACATTAGGTGCTAGACCTGGCCGGTTCTGTGCATCATCACTAGGGATTGGTACACAGCTCTCCTTCCAGTTTACGCCTAGCTACGATTGCAGGATAAACAAGGTAAGGTTATTATAGAAGGGGAGGATGCTGTCATGGCTAGGTGGGCTGAGCATTTCAGTGATGTTCTAAACAATGTGGTTAATTCTACTCCCATTGTTTGTAATGATGATAGATGCATTGGCGGCTTTAACGTTTGCCCTATAACACAATCTGAAGTTATTTTGGCTATTTCTATACTTAAAATTCATAAACCCCCAGGGGTAGATGGAATTACTACAGAAATGCTCAGAGCTGGGAAAGTTTCAGTTACCACTCGGATGACTGAAATTTTGAATAACTTTTATGATAAAGGCATGGTTCCTAAAGATTTTACCAGAGCTATTATTATCCCTATTTTCAAAAAAGGTGATCGCAGTTCTTGTGATAACTATAGGGGTATTAGCCTACTCTCTGTTCCAGGTAAAGTTCTTTCCATGATTGTGCTTAATAGAATTAAGAATCTGGTTGACAGTAAATTGCGTGGTAAGCAATGTGGATTCAGAAGTAGTAGGGGATGTGTGAATCAGATATTTTCACTTAGGCAGATTCTTGAGAAATGTTTAGAGTTTCAGGAACCTTTGGTTGTTAGCTTTGTTGATTTCAAAATGGCTTTCGACTCTGTTGATCGTCATAATTTGTGGTTGATTGTAAGATCATATGGTATACCAGACAAGTTAGTTAACATAATAAAAACTCTCTATAATAACACTGAGTAGTGTGTGAGAGTTGGTAAGTCTTGTAACAATTGGTTTAGCATTACTTCTGGTGTTCGACAAGGGTGTATTTTGTCTCCTTTTCTCTTTAGTTTGGCTATTGATTATGTTATGTGAAATTCACTTCAAGGGAAAGTTTTTGGCCTTAAATGGTCTGGAGATACGAAAATTTCTGATTTAGATTATGCTGATGATTTAGTGCTCTTGGCAAATGATGTTGATGAGATGAACTCTTTCATTTGAGATATTGATGAAACTGGTAGTAGAGTAGGTTTGGTTATAAACAGAGAGGAAACTATAGTGATGAAAATTGTTCAGAGAGTCTGTGATTCAGCAAATCTGAATGGTTGCAATCTTGAGCAGGTGTTACAGTTTAATTATCTTGGGAGCTATGTAACAGATACTGGTGATATGCTGAATGAGATTAACAGATGAATAGGGATTGCTGCCGGGACTTTTAAGAATCTATGGAGAGTGTGTAGAAATAGGCGTATACACCTAAAGACTAAAATTAGACTGTATAATAGTTTGGTTCTTTCTAGGGTTAGTTATGGTAGTGAAACTTGGACACTTTGTAAACAGGATAACAGGAAACTAGATGCTTTTGATTCCAGATGCTTACGCAGTATCTTGGGCATTAGGTGGTTCAACTTTGTAACTAATGATGAGGTTAGGCAAAGGAGTTTGCAACCTCCTTTAAGCAGCGTATTGTGCAGAGAGAGACTCCGTTGGTTTGGCCATGTTGCCTGTATGAATAATTATAGATTGGCGAATAGGGTTATGAACAGTGTGCCTAAAGGCCTCTGAAAGAAGGGGAGACCTAGGATGCGGTGGGCAGACAATGTCAAACAGGACCTTGTTAGAATTGGTGTGCAGTGGCCAGATGCAGCAGATGTAGCTCAGAATAGACTTGCTTGGAGAATTAAACTGCGCGGTCTGGTTGGACCTCCGTAACCCATGGCTGCTTGAGGATGATGATTTTGGTTTCTAATTACTATAAATCACTATTTCTTGGAAATCCATATTACACAAATTCACCAATATTATGCAATCTCTGTGTCCTAAATCACTGAAGGGTTAACAAACCCTATAAATTATCAGCAAAAAACTATGATTTTTTGTCTTTCATTCTTTGTTTCACAAAAACCGAATTGAAATTTATTACTAATGGTAAGCGAGCTTGACAAGCAATTAGCGAAAACTGCTTGTCAAGGGCTTGTCAAATTCTTACCCAGGGCTCAAACCCAGGTCAAAGGGACCTGGGTTTGGGCCCTGGGTAAGACTGGATTTAAGCATTGTTTTTCTGCTGAGGTCCCACCACCTCACAGACTTTCTACTGTGGTGTAAAAACTGACAGGTTCCTGTCAGACCTCTGTGGCAAGCAGCTGATTGAGATTTTTATTTTAAGAACAAGTATTGGGGCAGTTTCAATAACAATCGAAAAAAAAATATTTTTTTTTTCCTTTGAATGAATCGGGTCTTATCAACATCATAATACGTGGAAATTTATATTTTCCCATTTTAATAAGTCATCTTGTGACTTGGCTACTGATTAAAAGGACCTGAGTTCCAGCCCCGGGTAAAGCATGGATGTTTGTGTTGCCTTTCTGCTGGATGTTGTCGTGCCTTCCTCACAGACCTTCTACTATGGCGTATAAACTGAAAGGCTCTTGTCAGACCTCTGTGGCAAGCAGTTGCTTGAAGGAATATTTATATATTATTACATTTTAATCAAATCCAACTAAATAATACTGTATTAAAAAATTCATTATCTAGAGTACCCACTCTAGATAATGAACTTTTGAAGACAGTATTATATAAATCGAATAGATAATAAGAATATTTTTATAAATAGAATAGTACTGAATTTTACTCAGAATTATTCCAAATATGCTATTTTTTCGCTATTGCTTGTGCAGAATGCAAATGTTGAAAGAGTATTTTCAATGATAGGAGCGTAATGAATAAATCAAAGAAACAAATTAAAAATATCCATTTTATGTGCAACACTGACTGCGACTTATATATTGCAAAGGCAATCGTCCTGCAAAAGGTTTTTTAGAGGAAATCAAAAACGAAATATTTTTATTATCAAATATTCAAAATTTAGATAAATCTGTTATCCGGAAGTCATAGGTTAGTATTCCACTCAACGCAATTTTTCCTCTATAATCATGATTGTTCACAGTAATTCTTGATTCACCCGTGATTGCTTGATATTGAATATTAATCTTCAGACAACGACTTTATTATGAGCTATAAGATACTACTTTTAGGAAAATAAATTCTCTTTGATAATAATCAAATTTATGTACCATTAATTTCTTAAAATAAAAGTTTCCTGACATGTTTTTGATTTTAAGAATAAATGAATAAATAAAAACATTATCTTTATTTATTGCAAAAGAGAACATTTTTCTGTTTCCCCCTAAAGAATGAGAATTAAACGTCATTCAGAGCTCTGAACGCTCCTTTTGCAGCATAAAGAAATGATTAACACTTGGATTGAACACTTAAAATATTAAATACCACAAAAAAAAAACTCTTTCTGGGTTCTATTTCTTTTTTCTGCAGAAAACTTTGCCAAGTTGTGACTGAGTTACGAATTTCTTCTGCTCCGCATGCAAATCCCTACACTGTAAAAAAAAGAGTGTAGAGTTACTCCAATTATCTGTTATAGTAACCAATTTGTCTGTACAACCGCGACTTCCAATGCATAGGATCATTACATATAAAGCACTTCATAGTTTTTTTTTGCCTTGATCAATAGAGTAAGGCACTTCCTTGTATTACTGGGATGCATTGGAAGTCTCGGTTATACAAGGCAAATTGGTTACCTATAGGAGAGAATTTGTGTTACTTTCACTATTTTATGGTGTTATCTAGAAAAACGACATTTCTTGGTGCACTTTTGTTAAGCACCGTGCTTTGTGACTATACACGACACATGGACACTTGTCAAAGCAAAAAACTCAGATTTTTGGAATTCCCATAAAAACATAATTTAATTCGTTAAAATGTTATTCGTATCATTAAAATATTATTCGTTAAAATAATTCGTTAAAAATTTAGATATTAAAAAAAATTAAAAAATAAATATTAGAAGGAATTTTATCTCTGACCAGCTTTTTTATCATTGAAATGATTTGAGAATGATTTCTGCTTATCAGTAGCTACTCAGTTCTGCTGATTCTCACAACATACAAACTTCAAAACGACGTTAAGAAATTGTCTGTAGTAAAGGCAAAAAACTCGATAATGCAGGTGAGAAATATTTATACACCCAATTCTGTTTTTACACGGTAGATATGTTCTCGAAAAAGCTGTGTAAAAAAATACAGTGCATATGAAAAAATAGAAGACTGGTTCCAGATGTAAAAACCCAGTACAAATAATAAGTTGTTTTCGAATAAATCATATCAAAATCTTTAAATCTTTATTTGATTTTTATTCATTTAAACACATTTTTTATCTTATAAACTTATAAAGATAATTAAACTAACACTTCTAAATTTAAACACGAGAGACCAAGACTAATGTATGTATTAAAGATAAAATTGAGGGGAATTCCCGGAACTCAATGTTGCCACTTTATTTCGAATGAAGTAGGTTTTGTACAATTTTTCCATCAAATAGAGAATAAAATAGATTAGAATAAATAGATAAAAATTGTTGTATAGTTACGTTAGTGTAGTTTTTATTTTGGGGATTTTAGTGCATAAAATGTGTATATATAGTACTTTTTCAAAGTTAAAACTACTTCGAAAAATGTGACCATAAAAGCGGTATCTTTGTTATAAATGTAAATTCTAGGAATTTTTTTCTTGAATAGGAATTTTTTTCCAAAATTAAATTGAAATGGAGATTTTTAAAAAGGCGCTGTCTGAACCGTGTTAGATCAAAAAGTGTAAAATGAGAATTGGAAATTTTTTCTAAACCGTGTTAAAATCAAAATCGTGTAAAAACAGAATTGGATGTAATTCAGTTTTGCACAACCCAAGGACCATCACTGCTTTGTGCCACCCTCGACCCGCTTATGCTGATGCCAAAAATTTACATGATATTGGACTTTTTTGTTATTCGTATTGTTATTATTGTAGCAAATTTGTAAATGTACTTGTTTCTGTAATTTTCTAAGAGAAGTATTGTTTTTATTTATAAAGTTATGTCTACACTATGTTATAAATGTTAAAATGTTTCTTACTGAGTCGTGCAGGCTCGGAAAATACCTATGACAGTCAAAGACTGTGCACTCCTGCTATAATTTGTATGTAAGGTTGCAAGAAATAATCCTAATTGATTTATTGTAGTGACATAAGTTATTTTGCTAGAAAGAAGGTGGTGCTTTAGAGGAAGAAAGTTGAGCACCATAAGATGGTGTTTGCTAAAAGAAAGGTAGAAACTGATTTTTTTAAGCAATTTCATGTGTAAAATATCACCAAGAAATATATGTAGGGGTGAAAAAATGAAATTCATAACTTCATAAAAGTACGAACTTTTTTTTTTTAAATGTTTCATGAAAATTTTCAGTTCAAACTTTCAATGTAACTTTGACGATGCAAGAATTTTGAAACTGGATTGGTTATTTTGCTTCTGAGCACTTTTGTACAAACAACGGGTTAAATCAGGTCAAAAGGGCCAATGGCAAGTGGGCCCCCTTAAACATTAGACAATATGTTAAAAATAATAGTCTTATAGTTGTGAGTCCCTTTGTCTCCTGGCCACCAATATTTTTAGACCCAGTCCGCCACTGCTCAGAGCTGGATAGGGGAAGGATATCCAGTGAAAGTTGTTGGGGCACAGACGGAATTTTGTTCTTTTATATGCACAGCATATGATCATAATATACCTTTGGCAGTATGATGTTCAATTATATTTCACCTAATGGTTATACACACTTGCTAAACAGTTTTCTCTTTCAAAAAACTCCACTTGAAACAGAGATGACCACTGAGGAAATTGTGAAAAATAGCATTGTTCTCTAAAGGAACTGTATCAGTTAGTTTAGTTGATAGAGTGGTTTAGGTGATACTTTCTTGTAGACTTCTTTGTTATATTTTGTGTATTTCATTTAATGCAAATTTACTTCTGCTATTGTGTATTATGTCCGTGATTTTTGATGTTGAAAATATCGAATTTTTCTATTTTAAGCTTATTACGTAAAAAGTATTATTATTGCTATCTCATCGGAAAAAAATGCGATTTTTCATAGATGGGGGAAAATGGCCTTTTAGGAATGGGTGTTTTAGATGTAACCTTGCACCAGTTTATGGCGGTAACCTAGATGCCACCATAAAAAAAACTTATTTTACACCAGTTTAAGTGTATAGTAACATCTTGCATTGGAAAATGCTTTGGAAAACTCTTGCATTGGAAAATGCTTCAACATTTACCATTGATAATGACCCCACATAAATCTCAATACTGGCCCAAGTGGGACTGGAACCTGGGAACTGTAGATTATGAGCCTGGCATGCTACCAACTGAGCTACTCTCACTCAATGTTTTTTGTTATTTTGTTAGTATTTAAAGTTTAGTAATTTTAATAAAATATATGAGAAAAAACGAAGGAAAAACAATTATTTTATATGCAATTAGATTTTTTGGGAATTATTCAGAATTCAAAATTGTCGAGAAACCAGAAACCCTAATAAATCTCCTTTAATACGTTCAGTGTCATCAAAGGAGCATTGTTAAAGATCAGCAATCTTTTATTGTTAATGTACTTCTGAAATAATTCTTAACAGTAACACAAAAATAATTTACGCCCCTGACTCATTCTACAATAAAACAAAAATTACTTCTTTGAGCATCAAATAAAAAAAAAAACAATTTAGAAAACTTTTCAGGATTTCATTTAAGGCTGCCAACAACATTTCCACCAAGTAAGAATCAATTGTTTGAAGCTTTCAAATGGGAGCGTGAAATTTTCTCTTGCAAAATAATATTTCTAGAAAGTATGCACTTTCAGAATAACCCTGTTTCACCAATATAAATACCTATTTGATGAGAATAACCATTTGATTTTATCCCGTAAAACATCTTTGATACTCTAAGCTTGACTGAATATCAGTATTAGCACATTCTTATGCTTACTTTCATATTACGCAAGGAACTTTATTAAATTTCTTACACCATCTATGGCCAGATTAAGTCTCCCGACCAGAGCTTTCTTTTTCAAATCATTATGAAGCAGAGATTTCCAAAATTTTATATAGTTGGGTACTATTTGTTTCAATATATTTTTGCAGCCCAACAATATAAAAGCTCATGAAAAGAAAAAAAAATCAGTTTAATTCTATTTAATTTTATAAGAATAAGCAAATGAGTATTCTTATATAAGCATAATATACCTTTAGCAGTATGATGTTCAATTATATTTCACCTAATGGTTATAAACACTTGCTAAACAGTTTTCTCTTTCAAAAAACTCCACTTGAAACAGAGATGACCACTGAGGAAATTGTCATTCTGGTTTAATTACCATTTTATAATTTTTAATTACACTGGTTTACAAGGTTTTTATAACATAAACAAATGTAGCTGCCTTTATTTTTCAGGTGCTGATTTCAGATCTGGCCTTAAAAAATGGCTAGCACGTCACGTTTTTATGTTATTGGTCATTTTGACTCCTATTAAGAACTTCTTATGTCAACACCTCCAAGCAACTGGGAGGATACAAGATAATTTACTTTTTGTGGCTGGCAACACTGATTGCCAAGTGGGAGAAAACATGTAACAGTAACCTAACCTCAGACCGCCATTCTTATATTTTCACTGTAGGAGGAACACATGCTGTAAGTTGAAGAGTGAATTTTGACGTTTAAAAGGCAAAAAGACAGCGCTGTGGATGTGTTAATAATGTGCGAGATAAGTTTTGTTATGTGTATGGAAATAATATTTTAAAATCCCATTGTAGTCCTTTGACAAAGATTGTGAAGAAAGCCTATAACTTGTATTTTGAATGTCATGTTGGAGATCAGGGCAAAACATGGACTCCACATGTGTGCTGCATTTCGTGCTTTGTTGGCCAGAGTGAATGGTTGAAAGGTAAGGTAAAATCCATGTCCTTTCCAATGATTTGGCTTGAGCCAACTAGTCACTTCCATGATTGCTATTTTCAACTAAAGTGTCCGGCTTTTCAAAAAAGAACAAAAGCAAAATCGAATATTCAAATGCGTCTTCAGTCATAAAGCCAATTCCTCATGGAGAAGATCTTCCTGTAGCAACACCTCCAACCAACTGGGAGGAGATGGATTCACCTTCATCAGAGGAAGACTTTGAGACTCAAACAGATCCTGATCCTACATACACCCCTAAAAAGTTAGACGAGCCTCATCTCATTCAGCAAAATGAACTAAATGATCTTGTTAGAGACCTAGGACTTTCCAAACAACAAGCTGAGGTTTCAGATTCAAGGGTGGAATCTTCTGGCCAAGGGTACCAGAGTTTCTCTGTTCGGAAAGAGAAATGTGGCTTTATCTGCTTATTACAAGATGCAAGATGGTTTGTGTTTCTGCACAGATATTTCACGGCTGATGGAAGAAATTGGAACAACTAACGACCCTAAGGAATGGGGTCTATTTATAGATTCGTCAAAATTCAGCTTAAAAGCTGTCCTTTTGATTAAAGGAAACCAAGAACCTTCCATTCCAGTGACACACACTGTGGGAATGAAGGAAACTTATGAAAGCATGGAAAAAATACTCACTGCTATAAAATAGGACCAGTTTAAGTGGACAATATGTGGTGACCTAAAAGTCATATATCTCTTGCTCGGTCTTCAAGGAGGCTTTACAAAATTTTGCTATTTTCTGTGTCTGTGGAACAGTAGGGCCAGAAAGGAACACTACAAAACAAAAGACTGGCCCAAAAGATATGTTTTTTATTCCTGGAAAGAGTAATGTGAGGTATAAGCCTCTAGTTGACCCCTCTGATGTTCTGCTCCCACCACTACACATCAAACTGGGTCTTATGAAAAACTTTGTAAAGACTATGGACAAAACTGGTAAAGAGTTTTTGCACTTGAAGGAAAATTTTCCAAAACTAAGTGATGCCAAACTCAAAGAAGGGATTTTTGTTGGTCCTCAGATCAGGAAGCTACTGAATGATACTGTTTTCAAAGGAAAACTGAATATGAAAGGAGCGCACTGCATGGAAATCCTTCACGTCTGTGGTCCAGGGTTTTCTGGGGAATCACAAAGAGGAAAACTACCATAAGCTCATTCAAGATCTTCTCAAAAACTATGAAAATCTTGGTTGCTGAATGTGTTTCAAGATCAATTTCTTGCATCTGCATCTCAACTTCTTTCTCAAGAACTTAAAAGTGTCAGAGATGAGCAAAGGAAAAGATTTCACCTGGATATCGGAACCATGGAGGAGAGATACCAAGGCAGGTGGGACCCAGCTTTGATGGGTGACTACTGCTGGTTCTTGCAGAAGGAAGATATCTCAACACATAAAAGATAAAAATGAACTTCTTGTATTGCTACAACAGATGAATGTGCTACAGTGAATTTATGATAAACCTGTCATGAACGTTCGAGTATGCTTCTGCGTGAGAATTATGTAACCAATGAATTGGAACACAGAACCAATCTCAAAAATAGAAAAGAGAATTGTTATACTGGAGTTGTAGATATCAAAAAGCAGGCATAATTAGTTTTAGTATGTACATGATGGGTGTATAAAGGAAAGAAGTATTTTTATAAGGTGAGTGCGTGGAAGGTTGCTTAGTTTATTGGTGTGGATTGCGTTGGTAAGCTGGTAAAGGAAAAGAAGAATTTGTCATCTTGTGCATGGTGATCAATGTCTGAAAAGAATTGGTTCTGAGAAACCAGTATACTTAGTCACAGTTTTAGAGTACTTGATGACCAAAACCTTAGAAAGAAGTCATTTAGTGTATAGTTATTTAGTTTGTTTAGGAATTGGTAAGGATATTTTCGTTAGATTGAATATTTATTTACCAACATGATTTTATTGTTCATTAAATGATATTAGCCTTGTTTTGTGATTTGCGTGTGAATAGAATTGAGATAATGGATTCTTTTGAAAGTTTATCTTTGTATTGTTAGAGAGTTTTGTGCCAGTTGACTTAGTTTGTTTATAAATAATTTCATCCATGCTTTTGTAATAAATTGCATTGTAAAAATAGTTACTTGAACTCACGCTCAGTGCTCATTCATTTAATTCATAACAAATTGGTGCCAGGAGTGTAGATAATTTATTGAATGCCTTTTACTAGAAGTATGGATGAATTTGTAAAGCTGATGACTGATATAAGAGGTGGAATTGGTGAACTTGCTAGTCAAAATATTTACATTAAAGGTGTTATAGCTGCCCAAAGCAGCAAAATTGGTGAACTTGCTAGTCAAAACAATGAGTTGAGAGTTGAAGTGACTTCTCAAATTAGTAAGATTACTGATCAGAATAATTATCTGAATAAAAAAAATCAGTGAAATCACTGATCAGTATAAGAACATTAAAACCAAACTCAGCAGACAATGTGATAGTCTAAAGGTTGAAATCAAAGATGTTATGTAAATGAAATCACTTGTGATTTTAATACAAAACTTGAAGTGTTAAGCATCAAATTGAAAGTGTAAAAACTGATTGTGAGTGTCAGTTTCAGATTTTAGGAAATGAAAGGTTACCTTCTTCTTGTGACAATAGAAATTTTAGTGACAATAATGTTTTTACACATATTGCTAGAAATATACCTTTTACATACGATGGTCAATCATCTTGGACAGTCTTCAAAACAGAGTTTGAAGTCATCGCTAGAGCTAATGAGTGAAGTGAATTTCAAAAGGCCAGTTTTCTTGCAGCTTCCTTAAGAAACTATGCTGCAGAAGTTTTACAGTCTGTTCCGAAAGAAAAATTACTTGATTATCAAAGTCTGGTTTCTGCATTAGAACTCAGGTTTGGTGATAGTTATTTAAAACAATACTATATGATTCAATTTAAACATCGTATGCAGAAGACTAGTGAAACATTGCAAGAACTTGCAAGTGATATTGAGCATGTAGCTAGATTGGCTATTATATTACTAATATTATAGAAGATTTGTCAAGGGTTTCTCCAACATCGCAAGGCCACTACATCGTCTGACAGAGGAGGACCACCGGTTCGTGTGGACCACCAAATGTGATGTAGACTTCTAACAGTTGAAGCAGGCTCTTTCCAGAGCACTAGTGTATCCATAAACTGGAAAATAGTTCATAATAGATACTGACGAAAGTAACACAGGAGTGGGTGCTGTACTTTCACAACAACAAGACGGACAAGAAAAAGTTATTCTGTACTTTAGCAAAACTCTATCCAAACCAGAAAGAAATTATTGTGTCACACGAAAAGAACTGTTAGCTATAGTAAAAGCAGTAGAACATTTTCATCATCTCTATGACCAGAAATTTCATATATGCACTGACCATGCTGCATGCAAGTGGTTACTAAACTTTAAAAACCCTGAAGGACAAATTGCTAGGTGGATACAGCAGTTACAAGAGTACAATTTCTCCATTAAGCATCGAAGTGACAAAATGCATAGGAATGCAGATGCCCTTTCCAGACGTCCATGTATTGACAACTGTAAGCTTTGCTATAATGCAGAGTTGAAATATGTTACTAAAGAGGTAATGCCCATAAGACAAAAAACATCGACCAATTAGAAAATTAGTCAAATTAGAAAGACCCAACTAGACGATGAAGATATAAGACCAATAATGGATTTGATTGAAAAATCTGATATAAGACCTAATTGGACTCCTTAGAAGTGAAAGACTGTGTATTACACAGAAGATGGGAGATTTCCCTGGATTCTCCCATCTTCTGTATCAGTTGCAGAGATGATAGTAAATAACTTGATTAGTATGTAGGTATAGAATACCTTTACAACTCCACTCTGATCAAGGACGGAATTTTGAATCCATTGTGTTTAATCTGTCAACTATTAGGCATTTAGAAAACTACAACAATTCCCCTACACCCTGAGTCGGATGTTATGTTGAGAGATTTAATGGGACAATTGCACAACATCTAGCATTTGTTTGTCAACGACCATCAACTTGACAGGGATCACCACCTACCACTCCTTTTGTTGGTATACAGAACAGCAGTGCACGAGACAACTGGATAGACACCTTCCATGATGCCCTTTGGAAGAGAGTTACGCCTTCCCTGTGACCTTTTATATGGTCGGCCTAAAGCAATGCCTGTATCCACTCCACAATACGTACAAGAATTACAACGACTAGAAGAAATCCATCACTCCGTCAGACATAACATCAACTTAGCAAGCAAGAGAACCAAAGCGATATAAGACAGTAAAACAAATGGAACTGTTTTCAATCAAGGAGATCTTGTCTGGCTGTACAATCCACATAGAAAGAAGAGACTTTCTCCAAAACTTGAGAAACCTTGAGAAGGTCCGTATACAGTAGTTAACAGGATTAGCAACATGGTGTATCGCATTCGTCGACGTCCAACAACAAAGTGAAGGTGGTTCATGTGGATCATTTGGCCCTGTTTCATTAAAGAACTGAAGAAGTTTCAGAATCCAGAATTGTTCAGGCTGAACAAGACTTAAGGAGGGGGCAGTGTTATGACAGATGAACATGCTACAGTGAATTTATGATAATGTGTCATGACGCTCGCGTATGCTTCTGCGTAAGAATTATGTAACCAACAAATTGGAACAGAGAACTGATTTGAAAAATAGGAAAGATAGAATTGTTATGTTGGGGTTGTGGATATCAGAAAGGAGGTATAATAAGTTTCAGTATGTACATGTTGGGTGTATAAAGGGAAGAAGTATTTTTATATGGTGAGTGCACGGATTATTGAGAGTGAGAGGTTGATTAGTTCATTGGTGTGAATTGCGTTGGTAAGCTGGTAAATGAAAAGAAGAATTTGTTGTCTTGTGCATGGTGATCAACGTCTGAAAATAATTCATTCTGAGAAACCAGTATACTTAGCCATAGCTTTGGTGTACTTGATGACTAAAACCTTAGAAGAAAGTCGTTTAATATATAGTTATTTAGTTTGTTTAGGAATTGGTAAGGATATTCTCGTTAGATTGAATATTTATTTACCAACATGATTTTATTGTTCCTTAAATGATATTAGCCTTGTTTTGTGATTTGCATGTGAATAGAATTGAGATAATGGATTCTTTTCAAGTTTATCTTTGTATTCTTAGAGAGTTTTGTGCCAATTGACTTAGTTTGTTTATAAATAATTTCATCCATGCTTTTGTAATAAATTGCATTGTTTTGTAATTAACATTGCAAAAATATTTACCTGAACTCACGCTCAGTGCTCATCCATTTAATTCGTAACAGTATAAAAGATCCTTACCCCTTTTCTTATTTTGCATTTAAATATTATTTCATTTACTTTATATTCAGTGGTCTATAATTATGTTTCTAATTTTTTTCACTGTAATCATGTAATTAATTAATGAGTTTTAAGTTGTAATTTAATAAAATAGTCACATTTATTTTCATTTCCCAGATACACGTATTCATTAAAATTTAAAATATATCTATCAGTAATTTTTTTTAAATGTACATGCTGCAGATTTTTCACAGTCTTATTTGAATTTAGCACCCCAAAATTAGCTAAAAACATCCTATTTGACCAATGTTATATATAAAAAAAAGTTTCAATTTGTTGTCTAGTGTTACCAAAGAAGAAAATGCAAAAAATGCAGTGAGCAGTAGTTGTAACTTGTTGCATTCATGAATATTATGCAAAATTTAGTTTCATGTGATTATTTGTACATTTACTAAGAACTTGTATTTCACCCCCCTCCCCCTAAGGGCCGGTACCAGACCACACTTTAGGAAACGATGTTATAAAGGATAAATTTTTAATTTGGATAATGATTTGACTAGGAGGAACACATTTTTTGAGTCTGATCATAAATACACACTGGTCAATTGTATTCATGTTCACATGACACTGCACCAATTTTGAATAGCTTTAATACTGAAAAAGCCTTTATATACTCTTTACATTTATCAGCCTACATCACTATAATTGTTATTGTTGCTGGCACCTACTCTGCTATTATCTACAAAATGTTGTCCAGACTTGGCACACTTAAATTGCAGCCTATCTTAAACTCAGACAGTAAAACCACTTTCTCTTCTTATTTCAATTTAAAAGCTCATAACAAATTGGTAAAAATCAACAGAATTTTTTAATTAGCACAATAAATGAAACTTAAGGAATTCACTCCAAAATGGTGATTATTTTAATTGTAGCCACATTAGATCCACTGATAAAAAAAATGATGTTAACAACAAAGAAATGATTGATAATGTAAGAGAAACTGGAAAAACTATAATTTGAAAACTATGATAATGCAAAACAAAGTCACTTGAAGAGATAATTGGAAGGTATGACTGTAACTTTAAAGCAAACATACATTTACTTGCCAGTGCAAATTCTGTTGTCGTAAGAAGGCAAAAGAATGAAACTTTAATATTCATGCTAATCACAAGTACAAAATAACTATGAATACTTCTAGTATTGATTTTTGATATTAAAAGAAAAATATCTTGCATTAAAATAACATTTTTACTCACCTGCTCTGGAATGGTGAGTTTAGGTAAAGTACGCTTTGCTAAGGTCCGCTTTACAGATGCTCCACTGCGATGCTGATGGATAAGCCCATTTGGCAGTGATCCATTTTGCACAATAGAAGAAGGTGAAGACTTGCTTCCTGTCCCATTACCAGATGAGAAAGTCAAACTATTATTTGCACTGATGGTGTTATTACTAGAAACAACAATGTTGGGCAATGATTCGGAAGTACAAACTTTTTCTCTGTCTCGTCCAGAGTCTTTATTTTTATCACGACTGGCACTTTTTTCTTTACCTTTGTCACGTTCCCTACTCTTATCTTTGTCCCTTTCCCTATCTTTGTCCTTTTCTCTATTTCGTTCCTTTTGCTGGCGACCAGAACTAACATCAATAATTACAGCAACAGTAGTGCTTGAAGTTTTGGAAGGTTCTAACCTGGGCTTCACAGGAAGCTTTTTGTCACTATTGGACTTGTTAGACAAAGACGAGGAAGAAGAATTGTATGACAGCTTACTGATTCCCGAGTGAGCAGCACCAGAAGACTTGTGCATTCCATTAAGTAGCACAGGTCTTTTGTCATTTGTAGGGCCACGGCTGGGAATAGATAGTTGTTGTGATAGTGAAGATGATGGTACAACATTGGGTTGCTGCCGGACAGCTGTTGAGTTGGTGTTGCCATGATCACTATTAACAGATGGGGGTGCTGACCGAGAGATTCCAATTAGGTGCTTCGGATCATTGATGAGAAAATGTTGTACTTGGTTGAAGTCACCCAGAGTATTCCTGATCTGACGGGATGTCGCATCTTCTCGTGAAGGATCAACCTGGAAAACAAAAAATGTATAAACTTTAGAATTTAAGTGAAAAAAATAATATAAACTGTATATATCTATCTATCTATAGCATATATATATTGCAACAATATAAAGTGTATACATAAAATAAATGCCATTACAAATTAATCTAAATTTTCTGATATTTATTTGCAGATTAATTATATCAGATATTTTTGAATATGTGTAAAATTTCCCTTTGGAAGCAAAATAATTGGTCAAGTTTTAGAAATTAAATAAAACAGTAATTCTAAAACTTATTGCACATAATTCTGTTGGCTATTTATGTGTACACTATCAGAATGGTTTAAAGATGAACATTTGGTTTGGTTGTTTGGGTTTTTATGGTGCAATGGCAGCTAAGGCCATATTGCACCAAACACATGATATACAATAAAAAAGGTAAACAGATAAAAGTCATGAAACCTGCAACCAAATTTAAAAAACTGCATAAAAAAGGGGATAAGGAAAGGAACTATAAAGGGCACAACAAGAACGAAAAACGTATAACCAACATGTGTAAAACAGAATAATCAACAATGAGTGTATAGGACCCATAAAAGCAACAATTCAAAAGAGTAAATGGATAAAAATATAAAATATGTATATCTTCTAAAACATAAAAACTTGAAAACAGGTGTTGAAAAACAGACATCAGATAAAAAGTGAATGAGTGTAAGGGGCTTGGCCAATTAAAGATGCCACCAAATCAATTTTATTTCACTTATTAATCTACATTGAAACAATTTATTATACACACCCATCCATAAGCCTGCCTTACTATGCCACAATAATGTGGCCAGCTGAAACCCCCTTGCAGGCTATAAATAGGTCAGATACCTACCTGCTGTAAAGTATACCTGCAACCATTAAGATGGGTAAAGAAAATGACCTGAGTGAGTTCGATTGTAGACAGTTGGTGCAAGGAAGATGGAGTGTTCCATATCAGTGACTGCAGAACATATGGAATTTCTGTGTGACCACTGAACATGTATACCAGGACTACATGGAAACCAGCAAAAGCTGCAGCCACAGAGAAAAATGTGGCATAACTGGGTCATTGATGTTTGAGGTGAGTGCTACCTCTTCCATATCAGAATAGAGGGCCACAGTGCAGATGATAACATTGGTATTTAGTGATAGGCCAGCTATGAAGGTTTGTGCAAAGACCATTTGTCATATGATGGCATAACTGAGCTGTGGCAGCTGACACCCACATCAAGCAGCATTGTTAACAACATGTCACTGGTCTATGAGGTTGCAGTGGGCAAAGAAATGTTGCCATTGGACTGTGGAAAACTGAAAACAAATAGCTTGGTCTGAGGAATCGAGATTCCAACAAACCCACAGACCAGAAGTTGCATGTGTGGTTTAGACCACATGAGGCTGTGGACCCTAACTGTCAAGCAGGGTCTTACAGACTGGTGGAGGCAGTGTAATGTTCTGGGGTATGTTTACATGGGCCATCTTGTACCTAAATGAGATCACCATCACTGCACAAAGCTATGTTGATGTACTTGCCAACCACCTATATCCATTCTTGAATATCCATTTCCTACAGCAGGAGAGCTTCTTTCAACAAGACAATGACCAGTCTCATTACTACTGTTTGGTGAAGGATTGGTTGGGGAGCATTCCAGTGAGCTCACAAACCTCAAATAGCCCTATCACTCTCTGGATTTGAACCCTATTGAGCATCTGACAAACAAATGGAGTGAAACGTTCAAGCCTGAAACCAACCACCAGAAATCTCAGTGGTTAATGGATGGCTGTCCACCTGAAGGTTTCCAACACCAGTGAGGATGAAAAGTGAACTCACAAGTTATTATGATGGTGTGTATAATAAATTGTCCTTTCAGTGTATATGGCCTCCTGATACAAATAAATAGCTACAACTCTCATGATACAATTAGCAAATGTTTAAATTTGTTTGCTGGTGCCATTCTCCTAGATCACTTGAAAATCACTCAAAATGAACATCAAATTTGCCACATATACTCATTAGTCTAGCTACTTTCACTTGAAATAATTAGTAAAAAAAAATGTTGTCCTCTACCCCATTCCCTGTCAATAGATCGTGCCAAAGGTGAATCAGCAAAAAACTGCAGGAATGCATATAATATTACTAGTTGAAAAGATTATCAGTTTCTGATGGTCCAGTGGTCAGGATGCCCAGCAAGCTTCTGGGAGGCCTGGGTTCAGTTCCCACTCAAGGCAACAATTTTTTTCAACTAATTATTTCAAGGGTTTCTTGTCTACAGGACTTTTTCCTGTGATACTTTATTACTGAACTATTGATATAACGCTGTGAGCATGAGTGACAGATATTTACCACCATCAAATGAGGCAGCTTGGCTGCCCCATTTCCTGCCAAGAGATGGCACCAATGGCAAATCAGCAAAAATTGCAGGAATGCATATAATGTCACTTGTTGAAAAGATTGTCAATTTCTGATGGTTCAGCGGTCTGGATGCTTCTGGGAGGAGTGGGTTCAGTTCCCTCTCAGAACAATTTTTTTCAACTAATTATTTCAAGTGTTTATTGTCTACAGGTCTTTTTTTCTGTGATACTTTATTATTGAATAACAACTTACATTTATAACATGCACCACAAGCTACTGCACCAAAAAAGTCAACTTTTCCTTTACAGAATGGAAAAGTCAAATCTATGAGTCAAATCAAAACAAGGTAAATTTAAAATAACCAGCAAAATATACTATTATGATAAAATATAAATTATACATTTACTTTACATAGCTTTTCCAACAGTATATTTTTTGTTTGCATTTTCTGTTATAATGCAACCCATATTTTGAAAACCAAAGAATTTTTACTCGCCTGCTCACAGATCATGTCTATGGCATATTGAACTGACAGTTTCCTATCAGACCAAACCTGTGACAAGCAGCTGCTTGAAGGATAATTTATTTTATTGTTAAAATAATATTATCTAAGTCATATGCCATGAATTGACCCATATATACTTTTTAAAAGGAATTTTTTTAATTAAAAGAATGCATTTTTAAAAACACATTATTCACATGTTTTCCTGTATTTTCCCTCATTTGGCACATTACTTAGATGCCTTTGCACCATTAAACCCCAAGTAACCAACCAACCTGTATTTTCCATGAAACATAAAAATGACAAATAAATGGTTATTCTACTAACCACCCTCATTCGAATCATAACAAATAAGAAAAACATCTTTATGTAAAAGAGGAATAACTGGCGTCTGTTTGCTTGAGGACCAAGAAGAGTCCTTGAAGTAGTTGAGGCCAGCAGATTATTAATACACATGACGTAGTAAGTTATAATCTTAGAAGGAAATTAGTAAAAATAATTTAACTAACTAAAGCTGTTATAAAAAAGATTCAATTAATTAAATAATTGAACAACACAATTTTAATTATTGTCATTAAAATTATGGAAGATCAACAAAGAAACCAAATAAAATCAGTTTTCTTAAACAGAAAAGAATAACAAAAAAAAACTATTAAGGAATTAATGAGAAAATTGTAGGTAGTCGTACAAATATAAAAGTTCATCAGTGTTCAACCAAATGAAATCACAGATGAGTTGACGTTACCTTTCATAAAATCCTGGAGATGCTGAAAAACGTTTCTGAAAACTTCTTTGCGGGGATTAATCATTTCTGGTGAACAAAACATAGCAAAACCAAAATGATTTTTATATAAAATTATCAAAAAAAAGAAAAGAAAATAAAGTAGGTTTATAAAAATAACTTTGATATAAATACCTTTTGCACATCGATTCAATGAGTATTTTACTGTTTGCCAGTTCCTGAAAAAAAAAACTACTAAATTTTTTTCCAGAATACTTTCTACATGCTACATGGAAGGAGGCCACCACTTTAATATATATTTGAGGTAACCCATTCTAAACGTCACTTGTTACCAAGTGAAATTTGACGATTTTCCTTTCAAACCATATTTTGTCTACTTTATATACATATATGACTGACATACATATCAAAACATATTTAAATCTCCAAGTCTCAGGAGAATGTTTCTATTTATGTGTGCTTAAGAATGATATATAAAGCTTACAAGGAGAAATGTTTAATTACTCAACTTGATTTCCTGAGATAATACCAATAAAAACAATTTCAGATTTATTATTATAATAATAATGATAAATTGCAGGCATAAATAAAAAGAATATTTTTATTTCATAAATAATGATATTTTTAGCTTTGGTGTTTACAGAATTATGTCTTGTACACTGCTTGACATAGAAAAACCACACCAGGAAGTATTTGTTGGAGTGCCATTCAAATAGTTGGGCATGTATTGACAGTTGGGTTATGTAAATGAGTGCAGTTGCGAGCCAATCACATGATAGGTGAGAGAGATAACAGGGCAAAACGGCTCAGAGTAGCTAAGTTTGGTCACCTCACCTGGATATGATCACTTGTATCAGAGTGATCTCAGTGCTGAAAGCACATATAAGGAGTGAGAATGCCTGGGTGATATCATTGAGAATCCTACCATCACATGGACATCTTTACCAGAGGCTTCATCATAGGACTAAATATAGCTGGTTGGTCATTGCATTGCAGCGGAAACACATCAGGATGCAACAACTGTCGGCCGAATTTGGCGACAGTGGTTGGAGGAAGGTAAGGTCCGAAGTGGGACTGGTGCATGTAGGTGGATGTCTGGATGTCATGATCGCCACATTTGACGGTACAAGTCTTGGCAATCCCATTATCCACACAGACAACATTCAATGCGGTATACAGGCAGCTACAGCCATCTCTGTGTCCACATGGGCTGTGAATCGCAAAGTGACTGAAGCAGGTTTGTGCTCTTGCCAACCATTGCAATAACTGCCACTCACTGCAGCACATCATTGCGCAAGACCAGATATGTGTAGCAGGATGAATGGAACCATGTCATATTCAACAACGAGTTTCAATTCTATCTGTGTTGACAATTGTTGATTCGAGGATCTGGAGACAATGTGGTCACCGAGCTGATCATGCTGCCATCCGTGAGCATTATATGGTTCCTCCCTGGTGTCATAGTTTGGGGCACTATCAGTTTCAACAGCTGTTCACCACTCATACGCATAGTTGTACAATGACAGCACGATGATACATCAATGAGGTGCTGCACTCCATTTTGTTGCCATACATCCATGGTATCCCTGATGCCCAGTTAACATAATAATGTCTGCCCGTACACTGCCAACATCAACAGATAATGCTTACAAGGTGTCAAGGTGATGCCTTGACCAGCAAGATCCTCAGACTTCTCCCCAATAGAAAATGTGTGGGACATAATTGGCAGATGACTTCATGCCTCTGCATGACCCCCTTGCAATGTCAATGAATTATGGACACAGTTCAATGATGCATGATCGCGATACCTCAGCACACCATCCGGGAACTTTTCCACTTGATACCACGCTGTGTTGCCGAATGTATAGTCCAGCATGGCTATGATCTACTAACTCAGAATGGCATACAACCTACTAACTCAGGCCACATTATACTGTCTCCTTATCAATCGCATTCATGCAATCCCTCAAATATGCCTCTAAAGGCATATTTGAGGATTGCATGAAGGATTGCATGAATTTGAGCATGAATTTTGCTCTAAAGGCATATTTGAGGGATTGCATCAAATATGCCTCTAAAGGCATATTTGAGGGATTGCATTGATGATTTCTCACTTCTTTCCCACCTACTTGTCTACATATGTGGTAAGTTTCATCTCATTTCATGCATTCCTTCATGGTGTGGCATCTTCTATGTCGAGCAATGAATATTAATAACGAAAAATTAAAGTGTTAACAAGTAAAATCTGTCGATTTCCCTTTTGAACAATATTTTGTCAACCTTAAAAAAAATAAATAAATACCCCCTCAAGCAGCTGCTTGCCACAGAGGTCTGACAGGAGCCTGTCAGTTTATATGCCAGAGTAGAAGATCTGAGAGGATGGCTTAAAAAATATAAATATATTAAAAAATACCTAACTTTTCATATGTGCCCTAAAAAGTAGAAAAAAAAAGTAAAACATATCGATGGTGCAATCTGTCACTGAATTCATATTCACTTCAAAGGATGCTGGGATGCTGGCAAACTTGATTTGGTAAATGGCACCCTATCTTCCTTTGAAGTGAATACAAATTCAGTGACTGAATTTTGTATTCACTTCTTCACCATCAATATGCTTTAGGTTTATTTTCTACTTTTCAGAGACCTATAGGAAGACAGGTGTTTTTAATGACAGAAAATATATATATATAAATTTAAAAAGCTAAAAAATACCTATCTTCAGAAACATTCATTTGATATATAACTCATAAACAATGACCATAATTTTCCTTCCCCTGCTTTTGGAGTCATGTTTAAGGTAGCCCATGACATTGGAGACATCACAAGCTTCAATTTGAGATATAACTCGTTAAGGTCTACACCCTCCCTCCAAAAATCGGCCCCTTTTTTGGGAGGGTGGAGAATACTGGGGGGGGGGGGGGGGATTCGAAACAGTCAACAATGGTCCTCATGTGAGCTTTTAACACCTAACTCGTAATTGTAGGCCCTTGCGTTTGAAAGATATAGCAGAATAATCGTTTTCATATTTCTCTTTTTGAAGGGGTAAAAAGGGGTTGGAAATATTTTAACCTGTAACATTCCCCATATCACAAGCTTTCATTTGACGCATGGCATTAAGTTTATTTTCTACTTTTCAGGGTCCTATAGGAATAAGTATTTTTAAATATTTTTAATTTATTACTTTGTCTTGTCAGATGGTATTGCAGCCATGTTTTGTTATTTTCGGTCTTCGCGTTCCAATGATATAGAAAAATAATTTTTTTTCTCTTTTTAGGGGGGGAAGGAGAAGGAAGGGGTGTTATTATTTAGACCTGTAACATTCTCCATGTAGCAAGCTTTCATTTAACGCATAGTTTGTTACTTTCAGCCATTGCATTACGAAGTTATAGCGGAACAATATTTTCACATTTCCACTTTTTTACAGGAGATGAAAGCATCATGGATCAATTTTTTATAACCTATGGCACTACCCACATCACAAGCTTTCATTTAACACAAAAATCATTATGCTTGTCCATTGCGTTCGGAAGATGTGGTGGAACACATGTTTTGACAATATTCCATATTATTATGACAGAGTTGTTGGTTTATCGTCATCACTAATCTAAGTATATTAACAAAGATAAAAATCATATATTAATAGCATAAAGTATCCAGGAAACTACTTTCAGGTGAATTAACATTTAGATTCCTACACTTAAAACGAAGCAAAAGAAATAGAAGTACAAGATTTTGGTGTTCCACCACAACATGCTTTAATAATTTAATATACACGAACTTATAATACCATCTCAGTCCACTGAAGCACACAAAGTTCGTCTTTCACCACTCTCCATGCTGATAGAATGCTAGCATTACGCCACGCGAACATGGAAGCAGCTCACTGCTTTAGAGGCATTCACACATATGCGAAACCTGTATTCAGGGAAGCACTTTCTCAATATTGGTAACAGGCCCACTTCACATACACACAATAACTACTTTATCAAATAACAAATATTCATTTTCTGTTGTGTGTTTTTCCTACTAGCGCAATGTCATTAATGAAACAAGAAGTACCTAATATATGAAAAAGAAAGTTTATAAGTTTCTGTTGGTGACTTGCGGAGTCAAGCAAAAATGGGGCAACAGTTTGACTTTCTCAAAATCCCCATAGACTTAATATTAGCGATAAAATGATGGTGTTTCTCATACACTTAGCATCAGCAGTTATTCAAAATCGTGTGGGAAGTGACATCTACTATATACTTTAAGGAATTTTAAGATCTACCCTGAAAGGGTGGGATAAAACTTTTACTAGGGGAGAGGGGGCTGCGAAGGTGGACGAAACAGTCGTAATGAGTTTTATGCTAAATGAAAGCTTTGCAACATGGAGAGTGCCACAGATTATATACTTTAATAATGGGGTAAATTTTTGGGGTTACGCCGTGAGAGCTAAAAGTCGCTAGATCTAGTAACAAAATAAAAATAACCATTGTTATACTATAACTATAGTTTTATCTATCTATACAAGGGGTACGCCAGTTACATACACATTTCCAGGGGGTACGTGAAGCGTAAAAGGTTGAGAATCACTGCTTTAGAGAGTTTCACACTTCACTAAGAAGAGGGGTGTAAAATTCTTACCAAGGGGATAGCAGAGGGAGGGGGGTATGAAATGATTGTAATGAGTTTTATGCCAAATGAAAGCTTCCAGCAGAGGAAATGCCATCTGCTATATACTTCCTTGCACAGGATAAAATTATACCATGGATGTGGTGTGCAGTAAGCTCACGATGCCGATTCATTGTAGAATTCAAAAACAATTGATTTCACTGTAGAATTCAAAAATGGGACTACTAATACTCTGTTGTTCATCGGCATGGTGTAACCTTGTGAAAAAAATTATCTTGTATGAAAGAACTTTTCGAAACAATTAAAAGTGGGAAATGCCGTCTACTATACATTTTAAAGAATTTCATACCTCTCCTAGAAGAGGGGGATAAAATGTTTACCATTGGGGGTATGAAACGATCGTAATGTGTTTTATGCCAATGAAAGCTCGCAAAGTTGGGAATGCCATCTATTACACTTTAGATAGTTTCAGATCTCCCTTAAAAGATGGGAATAAATTTTTGCTGAGGGAGGGTAGCAAGAGGGGAACGAAATGATCGTAATGAGTTTTAAGTCAATGAAAGCTTGTGAGATGCGGAATGTTATCTACTATATACTTTAAAATGTTTCAAGCCCAAGAAACGCCAGGTAAATCTGCTAGTAGTACATTGTATTGCAGAAAGTGTCCGGACACTTTCATGGTAAGTAGCCACATTCAAAATATGGCATATTTTGAATAGATATATAATATATATAATATATAGATATATAATATATATGTATAACTTTTAATAGCCACATTCAAATCTACCTAACTTTGAAAATAAGCTTTTTATGGAAAAAAGTCACTAGACATAAATTGAAGATCTCAGTCAGAGCTCTCTAAATCTCTATTTTCTATAATATTAATTTAATATTTAAAGAGTTATGGAAACTGAAACATATAAGTGAAACTTTTGCTAGTTTTGAACACTTACTTCAGAAAGTTAAATCACAACTGTTATAACAAGTTGTTCGCAATATAAATGCAATATTTGAATTTTATGTATTTTTGAACTTTTCAACAATTTGGGGGGGGGGGAAATGTTTTGGAAGTGTGGTGTGTGATAATATCTGTTGTTAAATATTATAGCTTCCATAACTCTTTAAATATTAGATTAATATTATAGAAAATAGAGATTTAGAGAGTTCTGACCAAGATCTTCAATTCATGTCTAGAGACTTTTTTTCATAAAAAGCTTATTTTCAAAGATTCAAATGTGGCTATTTGTTCACTTAACATGAAAGTGTCTGGACACTTTTTGAAATATAGTGTACATGTCAAATGATAAAGAGAAAATTCTCTTTAAAAATCTTAAATGTAAATTTCAAGGGGGGAAATTATGAAATTGCATTCACACATTGCTCAATGCAGAGTTTTTTTTATTTCGCAGCCTTCTGAATAATTTTGCATTAAAAAACTTTGCTACTGAACCAGTGAAAAGAAGGTATCTAAGTTCTATATAACCTTTCAGCATTTTTGTTCATTTATTCAGCAATAACTCTTTGACTCGATCATTGGCTGAGCCAACCCCAGCCACTTTTTGTCTACAGAGAATAAGTTAGAACGAAAATATGCTTTGCCTAAAAATATTACAAATGCAATAGGAAGAGAAAACCAATACAATAAGGTAGCTATGCTTATATTGGTAACCTCGGAGTAGATTAGACATCACAAGTTATGTATCATAACAAAAGCTGGCAGTTGGAGCTTAAAAACTTGAATTAGGACGTTGAAATTAACTATTCTTGAGCTCAAGCTAATTACCAGCTCGTTGAAACTGAATGTGCTCCAGCTGAAAAAATTTGGAGGTGTTTCGTTAAAATAGATATTGAAAATGCATCTTTTCGTAGCGGAGAGTGTGTCTAATACTTGTGGTATTTTAAGTCTTTATGATAGTTTTAAACTTTTTGTAAGGTTTGTGAACAAAAATGTGTTACCAAAATATAAATGATAGAGAAATGCCCCCATTGAAATTTTTTTCAAAAGGAAATTAATAGCTGAGCATATAGGAAAAATTGGTTGCAATGGATGGATTGATATTTCACTGTTTCGATAATTGTTTCGAAAAGTTCTTTCATACAAGATAATTTTTTTCACAAGGTTACACCATGCTGATGAACAACAGAGTATTAGTAGTCCCGTTTTTGAATTCTACAATGAAATCAATTGTTTTTTAATTCTACAATGAATCGGCAAATTTTTGCACACAATGAGCTAAATAGTCAGGTCACAAGAACTATGAGGGCTCAGAGAAGGTTGGGTAGGAGACCCAGTGAATAGCTGTTAGGAGACAGTGGTTATTTATTTATTAAACATAATGTACAAATGGGAAGTCAGTCTTCGTGCTTTCCCAAAACAATTTCAATATATAATAAAGAGAATAGAAATATAATTACGAAAGGATCATAATTAATTGATTCAGAACAATTTCAATAAGATGAAAACACAAAAAATAAGATTATAAAAATTGACTAATTCAAAATACAAATGATTACAATGAAATTTGAGTTAAATTCTTTCCTACAATGAAGTCTGGAGGAGGAAGTCACCAAGTGCTTTATATATTTCTTTTAGCTTGATCACCATAGAATATTTTCTGTGATAAAATCATATATATTTAGTTTTTGTAAAACTAGTAAAAACGTATTTCTTTCTGTTTCATATAATGGACAATTTAAGAGCATGTTATTAATCGTTTCTGGTAATTGATAGTGTTGACAATTTGGAGATTCAATTTTCTTTATTTTATATAGAAAAGGAATTTAGACCTGGATAGCCAATTCTAAGTCTTAATTTTTGTTAATAGTTTTCTAGGCAAATTTGCAGGTAAATAATTTATATTATTAGATTGATTATATCTAAAATTATTATAAAATGAACCATAAATTTTGAAATATTTGTTAGATCAAATTCGTATTTATTAATTTGTTTTTTTGAGTTCTATATAAAAGAATGGAATTTCAGTGATATTTTGAAGGTTTGCAGCATTTTTTGCCAATTGATCAACATAATCATTTTCTTTGATTCCTAAATGACTGGGAATCCATTGTATTTTAATTATTATTTTCAATTAATTTTTTGAATATAGATATAGTTTTTGTAAGGTGTATAGTTGGAATCATGAAATAAAATTTGAAGAGCTCCTTTAGAGTCACAAGAGATAATAATTTTTTGTGCTTTTTTCATTTAATGTTATCCAATTGCAAATATTTCTGCTGAAAGAATAGATTTATGTGAGGAAGTTTGAATGATTTTTCAATATTTTTAGAGGATAAGTGCTATTTTTAAAACTATTTCTTGAGGTAGAGAATTTTTATTTTTTATAATTGGAATGTCAATTGAGATTTCTGGTCTAGTAACTTCCATGAAGGTATATTTTCAGAAATATCTCATAATTTAGATGACAGAATATTATTGAAAAATTTATCATCTTTAAGTATAATTTGGTACTTTGTAGGAAAATTTTTATTAAAGAAAATTTTTAAGGATGATCTGAAATTTTATAAAACAATCTTGAAATATATTTTAACATTAAAATTTTTATTCTAATAGAGAATGGTGGAATAGCAGTTTCTGCAATTAAAGAAATGTTAGGTGAAAATTTATAAAGGCCTAAAGCAATTTTTAAGCATTGGTATTTTTAATTTTTGTGTCCAAAATTCCCAATAAAAATTCTGTTCCATATTCCATTTTAGCTCTAATTAGGTTTTTATATATAAAGTTAGTAAGTAGCGTGTAAGGACTCCCCAGTTTGTTGAAGCAATACATTTAAGAAAGATTAATAATTTTTGGCCTTTTATGGTTTGTGCTTGAATGTGTTGATTCCAATTTAACCAGGAATCTATGTGAATTCCCATATATTTCATATAGTTTACTTGTAGAATTTCATAGTTATTAATTACTATGTTGACTTCTGGAGGAATAAGTACGTGTTCCAAGAAATGAGACAATTTTTTATTTAGATAAGTTTAACTACAAACGCCATTTTTGACAATATTTTTAAATTAGATTTAGTTGATTTTGGAGTCTATATCGAATTTTTTTCCAATTTTTGATCGGATGGCCATATAAAAATGTCATCTGCAAAGCCAGAAAAATTTAATTCTGATATATATATATAAATGGAGCAGCATGGTTGTGCACAGTCACTCTAGCATCAACTTTAAATGTTTATAGCATGGTCCCTCCTCTTTGGGGATTTGGGGGGGTGGGGGGGGGGGGGGGCTCAATCGGTAGCGCACCCGGCTCGTAATCTGCCGTTTCCAGGTTCGAGTTCTGTCTGTGCCAGCGTTGCCAGCGTTGAAATTGGAATCAAAACTCCTTGCCCTGCCTTTGGTCAATAGGAGACACTGATGAGCTTGGAAAGGCCACGGTCCATTGGATGGGATGTTAGGCAAAAATGCAATAAATTTCCTGAAATACCATGAAGAAAGAGTTTATGTATTAGTCCTTTAATCCAAATGGAGTCAAAGGCTCAAGATAAATCCAAAAATATTGAAACTGTAATTTTCCTTTTTTTTTCCTAGCTGTAATGATGTCATGAATTAAAAGAGAGAGATATTCTTTGGAGGATCTATTTATCCTGAATCCAAAGAATTCAGGAGGAAAGGCATTGCTACTTTAACGTGCACAGGGTATGGCTCTCCTGCACATGAAGCACGGCTTTACATCTCATCGACAGACTGCAGTGTTTCCAAGTCCATTTATGTCCCCTACTAGCCGAGGGCAAGGTATTTTGTGGAGTTAAATCTCCCCATCATATTTTTTCAAGAAAAAAAAGTTAACTTTTGAAGATATTGATCACATCATGTACAAACTGATGGCACAACAATGATAAAAAAAATTTGGTTCTCTCACGGAGATAGGAAGATAGAGGAGGCTCGGGTTGGGTTGCTTTACCTCTGAGCGGTACTTTTTTTACACACATTGGGCTAAATGGTCAGGCCACAAGAACTCCAAGGACTCAGAGAAGGTTTTGGGGGAGGGGACCCACTAGAAAGCTGTTGGGAGACAGATGGCAGCCTTCAGTCTAGACCATTCAGCGTGTTCTTTAACATGCACAGGGTATGGGCTCTCCTGCACATGGGGCCATGGCTTGCTTAATATCCCATCTGATGGACAGCGGCTTTTCCAACCCCATCGGTGTCTCTTACTGACCAAAGGAAGCACGAGGAGTTTTGCGAAGATAACTCTCAACGCTGGCCCAGGCGGAACTTGAACCTGGCAATGGCAGATTACAAGCCGAGCGCACTACTGATTGAGCCACCACCCTCGTCCTCAAAGAGGAGGCACCATAAACATTTAAAGTTGATGCTAGAGTGACTACATGACAACCATGTTGCTCTATTCAAAACATTAGCTCTACCTTTAGTCAAACAAAGATTTATGCTCCTTAAAAAGTTGATGGCTGCATGTGCCGCATTTCGCTGTACAAATTGCTCTTCAAAGACGACGATGAGAATTACAATTCAGAAGCGTTTAATAAATTTATCAAAATTAAGCAAATAAATTATGTAAAGTGCTAACATCTTTCTGTTGTATTTATGCCTATGAAATCTGAGTTTTAATTCAGTTCACAAACTTCTGAATTTAAGCAGATTTTTCCATTTATTGACGTTAATGCACTAATGAATGAATCCTGTGATTAAACATGGATGTGATGATTTGATATTAGTATTCTGTTTAATTGCAAATTTAATGAGATGTCTGATGTTGGGAATGTAAATTTCATTTTCTCCTGGATTAACTTGTATGTCAAGAAATCTCTCAGTAGATATTTTTGTGCATTAATTGAAAATTTTGTTTATATGTTCATAAGTAAAGCCCATACGATATTTTCATTAAAGGTATTAATTTGCATTTAATTCTGGATTTCCTGAGTGCATTCTTTTCAAGTTGATAGAGGAAATTAACTGATGGTTCCCATTACTCTGAATAGTAAAGAACTATCTGGCTGAAACACTAATGCTGACACCAGGTGGTTGGAACACTAATGCCTGACACTAGATAAGAACTATCTAGCTGAAACTCTTAATTCCTGACACTAATAAAGGCAGTGCTATTTTTAAACCAAGAATCGAGTTTGACACATCACCAAACAATAATTTTTCTTGGCATCAATTGCTATGCATTTAGCTTTTAACCTTTTAAAACCGGCCCAAAACAGCCAAGAATAAAAATGGACTAGTCCATTCAATGCTATTCTCTTCACTACCTCCTACCTGCAGTTATGACTGTTTTAAACTGATAATATGGTAGAGAAAGGGTTAACCTTTTTAAGACACAGCATGAAAAACTTGTTTACAGTCGAGAAGCCCATCTATTTTTTTTTTCTCTATACTTAGCCAAAAAAAATGTTAACTTTAGAGCTTTTTTTTTTGCCAAGTAACTAATGAAAGGAATTATGGCATGTTATATATGCCAAATTAATCGGCATTTAATTCTGGCTTTTCTGTATATAAAATGTTTCATGAAAAAGCAAACTATTAGTGTTATTTTAATAGGGCTCTTATTAATCATGAGTTGAAATGATGAACATATTTTACAGATTTAATAAATGTCATTAAAGGAAAAAAAAAACTCGTTTATGCTTACAATATGAAATTTTAGTAGGATCAAACTGTTTTAAACACTAAGTACCATAGTTTATTAACATGTTTTTTGAGCTTGTTTCCCTTTTAATAAATTGGCAGATTCGGGAAAAACACATTTTGTTGCACGTAATGCACAATTGTATATGCTGTCTTTACAGAAGATTAAACGATAAAATATTCCAAGAATTTACAATTGCCTATTGTTGTGATTTCTAGATTATTTCAGTTTAGTCTCATTAAATAATTCATATAATGGGAAAAAACACTTTAGTTAACAAAACAGCTATTTTTTGAATGCTGCTCTTTTTTTTTGGTATTGTAATGCTGCTATTGTATATTTGTTATGCACCCTTTATCAATGTTCTGTATGTTTTCAGCTATTTATAGGTGGCAGTGCTGTCCCATGGCCGAGTGGTTAGCGTGCTTGGCTACGTATCTAAGGGACGTGGTTCGAGCCCCGGGTAAGGTATGGATATATGTGTCATTTTTCTGCCGAGGTCCCGCCATCTTCTCATATCTTCTACTATGGCTTATAAACTGACAGGCTCTTGTCAGACCTCTGTGGCAAGCAGCTGCTTGAAGAGGTATGTTTTTTTACAGGTGGCAAGGGGTAAATATGCTATCGAATTTGAAGACGAAATTTGAAAGGATAGTTATGAATTGAATATAAATTAGAAATTAAGCATTTGAACTAACAATTAATGCTTTATTTTGCAAAATTAGCATTTATGTAATATTTTATGGAACAGTGTACTTATAAATCAGCTGTATTTAGCCTATATAACAGTCTATAATGTAAAATTTGCTGCTAAAATGAGATAAAACACAGTTTTGACTAGCCTGAAAGAATTCATTCTAGAAAAGTCAGATCTCGCTGGCAATCGAAAACAAGTCTTATTTCACTATGATATCGTGAGACAGATTGCATTACAATGGCAAAAGTACAATTTTAGCAAACAAAAAATAAATATAACTTGTTACAGATCTTGAAAATAAAGGATATTAAACAAAACCATTTAGATGATTTTACTTTGGGACGTCAACTATTCAACGTTATTTTGATGTTTCAAATATTCCTTATAATTTGAGAATGAAGGTGGGTTCCAAATGTAGCATGCCAGGATTGTGATAAATCTCCACTTGTTAGATTCGAGTTCCCATTGTGCTTGTGGGGTGTGGGTTGCTTCAATCGTAGAGTCTTGAAATTTGTACTTTCCAGGTTCGAGCCCCACTTGTGTCAGCATTGAAATTTATCTCTGCCGTCCCATGGCCGAATGGTTCGCATGCTTGGCTACTGATCTAAGGGACCTGGTTCGAACACCAGGTAAGGCATGGATGTTCATGATGTTTTCTGCTGAGGTCCTGCCATCTTCACAGACCTACTATGGCATATAAACTGACAGGTTCCTGTCAGGCCTCTAATGGCAAGCAGCTGCTTGAGGGGGGGGGGGGATCAGAATTAAATGACCTCGATGGGAAGCTTCCATTTGTCTCCTAACCAGGGGCATAGCTATTGGATGAAAGGGGAAATCTCCCAAAGGGGGCGAGGTAGCTCAGTCGATAGCACACCAGGCTCGAATCTGTAGTTCCCAGGTTCGAGTCCCAGCTGGGTCAGCATTGAGATTTATCTCTGCAAAATTCCCCACCCTACCCACTGTCAGTAGGGGACACCTTTGGGCTTGGAAAGGTTGCCATCCGTCAGATGGGACATTAAGCCGCGGCCCCCTGTGTGGGAGAGCCATACCCTGTGCACATTAAAGAACATGCTGGATGGTCTTGACAGGAGGCTACCATCTGTCTCCCAACAGCTGTTCCAGTGGGTCCTCACTCGCAACCTTCTCTGAGCCTTCGGGATCCATGTGACCTGGTCATTTAGCCCATGGTGTGCAAAAAAAAAGTGCTGCTCAGAGGTAAAACAACCCAACCCTCCCTGAATTACTCGGAAAATTTGAAATGACTTTGCAAAATCCAGGTAAATTCTGAAAATTGGGAATATTTTTTTTGTAAAATTAAGAGGAGTTAGCAAAATCTAGGGCAGTTGGCAAAATTCGAAGTTACTTGGTAAAATACAAGTGAGTTGTGAAAATAGGGATTGGTTTTCTGAAATTAATGAGAGTTGGCAAAATCTTGGTGAGTTTGCAAAATTCAGGTGAGATGTAAAAATTGGGATGTCTTTCTATAAAATTATGACGAGTTGGCAAAATTCGAATCCACTTGGTCAAATACAGGAGAGTTGTGAAAATTGGGATCGTTTTTGTTCAATTAAGGAGAGTTGGCAAAATTCGAAGTGACTAGGCAAATTCAGGGAAGATGTTAAAGTTGGGTTTTTTTTCTTCTTTAAAATTATGGCACCTTGTCGTAATTGAGGCAACTTTGCAAATCTACAGGACTTGGGCAAATCGAGATAACTTGGTCAGATCTAGGAGAGATGGCAAAATTCTAAGCCGATTTGGTAAAATGCAGGTTAGTTGTGAAAATAGAGATTGGTTTTGTGAAATTAAGGAGAGTTGGCAAAATCAAGGGTAGTTGGCAAAATCAAGGTTACTTGGCAAAATATGGGCAGTTGGAAAAATTCAATGCCACTTGGTAAAATGCAGGTGAGTTGTGAAAATAACGACAGTTGGCGAAATCTAGAAAACTTTGCATAATGTAGGGAAGTTGCTCAAATTCGAAGTGAATTGGTAAAATTCAGGTGAGATGTAAAATTATGGAATAGTTTTGTGTAACATGGCAACGTTACAAAATGCAGGTACTTAGTAAAAAAAATAAGGAACATATTTTTTTAAAACTCTGTTCTTATTTTTCTTTAAAATATTACTATTCAATTAACAAACTTAACATATAAAGCCAGTTTTAGCAACATGGTAGGAATTAACTACGGCTGTCGTAGTGAAATTCAATTAAACACAAATCTAAAACTTAGTTTAACAGAAAAATAATCTAGCATTAGCATAATTATTGACAACATCCTTGTCATCACGTTAAAAATAAATGAATATCGGAAAAGTATTAATTTGTTCATTTAAATTAATAATATGAACTTTATTTTCAAAAAAAGTTTTTGGGGAAAAAAAATTCATTGACAAAATCAAATATAAATATATTTGCGAAGCGATAAAACAAATCAAAAGGCGCATAACATTTGCAATAAAAACTTGCTTAAATTTAGTACGATATTGTAAGAGCACATTCGCTTTTAACCTCTTGAAACTATTACTGAAATACTCTAATTTTGTTTTTGTGGGAGAATACCTTCGAACCTCGAATACATTTTTTAATCTCAGTGCGGAGCTGTAAGCGTGGGGGCCGATGCATTGGCACCAACGGCATAGCCATCAAGCCCTGCTTCCAAGTTTTATATTTTCTCCATTTAGCATCATCTACTGTTGTAAATTAAAGCGATTGGAGAATTTGAAAATTATGAATCATATTTCGTTAGTACCCATTGAACTCGAAAAGAATTTTTCCATTATCTCTTACAAGAGTTGCATTTTTCCATCCACCTCTGGAGGTGCAAGGCCAAATTGCTGCTGCCAGTGTAAAAAAAATCTTTGATCCAATACTAAATTATCATGTGTTTTAATCCAAATACATCGTTTGCAATATTCGTTTAAAAGTTTTAAAATTTTCAACTTTTTCTGCCATAAGGGGGGCAATTAAAATTTTTAGGAGATTCGAAAAGTATAAACCATAATAGTTCATCAATACCTACTCAACTCTAAAAGAACTTTTAATTATCTCTCAAAACAAAAATATTGCATCCCCCCCCCCCCGAGTAAAAAACATCGTTGTCAATGGTAACTCTATGACCTTCACATTTCACCATCAAAATTCTTAACATAATTACACTGCTTGCAATATTCGTTTAACGATTGATCCAAATTTAATTTTAAAAATTTTGCCATTTTCAACTTTTTTCACCGTTAGAGGACGCAATTATAGCTATCGGGATATTCCAAAAGTGAAAATCGTAATATTTCATCAATACCTACCCAACATACAAAGAACTTTCAATTTATCTCTAAAATAGGAGATTCTGAATGTTTACAGATGGACGTACAAGACAGACAGATGATAAAGCGAAACATCTGCTAGTTTTTTAAAACGAGCTAAAAAAACTGGAATATTAAATTAAATCAAAATAATGTAAATGCACTTTTTCTGAGATATAATCTTCCCATAGTGGAAGTGAGTAAAGGAAAGAATAGTAGGTTTGATTATGGCAGTGGATAGTTTGTTTTGGAAAGAGCAACACGACAGATTAAAGTACTTTAGGGCATCTCTTCCCCATGGCACACTTATTCCAATTCACCATCATCATCTGTGTTACATACACAAAATTCATTTAGCAGTTCTGTGTTCAAAACATTCTGAAGCTTCAAGGATGGTGGAAAATTCGGATTCTGATAGTGAAGTTTATTAATGACAGTGACATGTTATAATAGCAACTATCTCCACGGTTCGAGCAAATCATAAAATAAGACGGTGTCGTAAAATAGTTAAAGTTTTCAAAGCATCACCGTTAAAAAACAAGATTTTACAATACATTTTTACAATACAATTTTTACATACATTGACAAAATTATGTGAAACGCATAGTAAGATAATGTATAATTCTTTGATTATATAGAACGAGATGGAATTCTACATAAACAATACTCCAGCGATTTTTAACTATCAATAATAAATATGATGATTTAAATTTGGAATTTTTTTCTTCAAGAATCTGACATAAAAGCAACTGAATTGGCTGTTGAAGAATCAAGTATCAGAAATGCAAACCTATATCCTATCGAAGGAATTTTAAAATTTCTCTTTATATCATTAGAAAATTAAGAAACTGAAATCACAAAAAAAATTAGCATGAAACAAAGGAGAAATAATAACATTAGATATCCCACAAACTTTTTGCAAAAACACTAATGCTGCTTAAATGAACACAAGAACGGAAATAATAAAAACAGTTGACTTTTCTGCAAATCTATCGCGATAGATTCAGAACAGTCAGAATCGGATGTAGACAAAATGGAATTGTAACTACGGTATTTGATGCTGAAATTTCTTTAAAGGGTTGTATTACCTCTGAATGATACTTTTTTGCACAAAATGGGCTAAATGGCTAGGTCACAAGGACCCCGAGGGCCAGAAAAGTACCCAGATGGAAGCCCCCCCCCCCTTACTCCCCGAGACAATCCCGTTGTCTTATACTAAATCTCAAGCTTGCAATCACGTACAGCAGGTACTGTAACATACAGTACTCTGTTCGAAATAGCTAACAGTACCTGCTTTGAAATCCAAAAACAGTTTTCTTTGTATAATTTTATTTTAGCCCTATATTTTATGTACGACACGAAATATAGATTAAAAAAATATATAAAATCTCATTCCATACAGAACATCATTTTAACCTTTTTCCCCGTGGTCGAGTGGTTAGCGCACTTGGCTACTGATCTAAGGGATCTGGTTCGAGCCCCGGGTAAGGCATGGATGTTCGTGTTGTTTTTCTATTGAGTTTCTGCCATCCCCACAGACCTACTACAGCATATAAACTGACAGGCTCCTGTCAGACCTCTGTGGCAAGCAGGTGCTTGAGGGGTTATTTTTTTTATTGTTCAGTGTAATATTTTAATAATTGGGAAAAACAATTATTAGTTTTAATAACTTAAAACTAATAATTGGAAAAAAAAATTTAAATAATTGGAAAAATTTCAAATCTTATTCTCAGACACAGCCTCCCCCGAAGCTAAATTCTCGGACCCCCAAAACAAACTATGCAAATTAATGTTCTGTTTCCCAATAAGCTATTTTTTTTTATACAAAGGAGTTTCAGGGTGCTATCTTATTTCATGTCTTAAATGTGATCAGTGAATTCATGAGAGCAATTTTCTTACATATGTCCTTAAGCATGGCGAGTCTTTAACAGCGTCAAGGCTGGCTACCCATTTAGACAGAGATAGTGAATATAAATGTGTGAAAATGTGTTCAATCATTTACCAGATTCTACTAATATTTTTAAATTACTGAAACTGCTTTTATTTTTTGTATACGAAATACACGCACACACAAAAAAAAATAAATTGATGCATATGAGTTAAGCTCTAACTTTGAGACCACCTCCACCAACGTAATTATAAATTGCTCAGAAATACGTCAGCTAGGATGCAGTGTTTTACAAAATTTCTTCTAGTAACCTAGTATCAAAAACATTTTGGACCGCGATCTAAAGAAAAACAATTATAACCAACACGCATTCTGGGCAACTACCAAATATCGCCATATTTTACATCAGAAATGCAGAAATCAGCATCTTTACTATTATTGTTATCAACACTTATTATTGTCATCATTATTTAATGCTCTAATATGAAAATCCAGTATCTTTGCTTTAACTTAGAGTTAAGCCAGTAATAAAGATAAAAGAAAAATACCCCCTCAAGCAGTTGCTTGCCACACAGGTCTGACAGGAGCCTTGTCATTTTAATACACCATACAGATCTGTGAGGAAGGCAAGACCTCAGCAGAAACAACACAAACATCCATACCATTCCCAGGGCTCGAACCCAGTTCCCTTTGATCAGTAGACAAGCACACTAACCACTCGGCCTCGGAACGGCTGTACTAAAGATGGGTAGCTTTATTTTTTAAAAAGGTAATATTGCATTATTTTTCGGTATCATGTTATGTGAGTAAGTGAAGCAAAGGGAAAGAAGGGAAATAGTTACAGTACGATGTCTTTGATATTTGATTTCTCTATTCTTGAATAGATTACAGTAATAAAATCAGAAATTTTTTTTCCTTCCAATTTCATACTAGAAAAAACTCCTGCATATAATTCCTCCCAGATATTCCAAAGTGCAAAAAATAAAATGGGTAAAATGTATGCGAGGCTGAGCCTCTCATGAATATTGTAATCTAGTTTTCAAAGAGAATGAAGTTTTTTACCTACTTTTGTATTCCTAAATAATAAAATAATAAATATCCCCTCAAGCAGCTGCTTGCCACAGAGGTCTGACAGGAGCCTGTCAGTTTATATGCCACAGTAGGTCTGTGAGGATGGCAGGACCTAAGCAGAAAAACAACCCAAACATCCATGCCTTATTTGGGGCTCAAACCCAGGTCCCTTAGATCAGTAGCCAAGTGCGCTAACCACTCGGCCACCTACAAAGTTTTAATTCGAACTAATGGATGATGGGGGAAAATGCAAACAGTAGTATTCATAGCACCTATAGAACAGAAAAAGTATCTTTTATCCTTTAGTTTAAAAAGTTGCTTTTCTCATAGGCCTCTGAGAAAAAAGATTGTTGCTATTGATGGAATATTTCTTGACATTCTACCGCCAAAATTTCAAACATGAACCATAAATAAATCACTTAAAATATTCGTTAAAGGTTTCGTCTTTTACATATTTAATGCCTTCTAATGATGCGAATTAAAACCACTTAAAGATTTGAAAAATGCAAATTGTATTTCATTAGTACCAATCCAACCAAAAAGAGTTTTCCAATTATCTCTTAAAACAGTTGCATTCCCCCCCCCCCCCCCCCCCCACCGGGTGCAATGGGCAACTTATTATTGCAATGATATTCACATCCTACGAATAAAATTTTCTAGCATAAATACATCTCTTACAATATCTGTTTAAAAGTTTGCAATTTTCAATTTATTCCACCATTAGAGGGCACAATTTGGGAGATTTGGAAAGTACGAATCGTAATATTTCATCAATACTATCCAACGGAAAAATAATTTTTATCTCTAAAGACAAAAAAGTTGGATGTCTACAGATGGACAGCGAAAATATTCACCACTTTTCAAAAAGGAGTTACAAAATCAAAATTTTTTAGTCATTGGAATTTAAAGCTACCCATATAAGAGAAGCATAACAATAGGTGGGACATTCCAATAGTATTTGTGAATCTATTAAACACACACCTACAGTTTAATTCATCTAGTCACATCAGCATTATTGGAACTATCATTTCTAACAACAATGAAAAGAACCATAACATTAACTCTATGGAAAATTCGGCAAAACCCTCTAAACAAGAAAAAATAATTTAAAAAAAATATGCTCGAAATTGCAACTGAGAATTTATGCCCAAAGTGGAAAAAAATTATATCTACTATGACTCTTGATTAGGCTATCCAAGAAAATATATCTCAAACCTGTGGCTTTTAATATATAGGTGCAGAAGTGCTGAGCATCTGACTAATACTTTTGTAATTTAGTTTCTATTGTTGCGGTGCATAAAACTTCTGAGAGTAACTATATTCTGAATTTCAGGTAAAATTGCCTGAGCACTGTACAACCCGGTGCTAGGCCAAACACGTGAAAGGTATAACCTGAAACAAAACTAGGTGTATCGGTCAATGTTCATTTCAGCACTCCGCTGAGGATGGCTCTTTCCTGCATGACAGACCTGACCTTTGCGCCAGAAATACTATCCAGTTGCTCATGGAATAAAAAAAATTCTATTGCTTGTGTGGCCTTCACAGTCTTGTGCAAAAGTGGGATGAAGTGAAAAAGGTGTTGCCATATGAATCCTGTTCCATCCAACCATCCAGACGTCAGGAGGGGATCTACTATCTCTGGATTTTTCGCCATCTGGTTGAATCGATACAATATCTGTTTAAGTTTATTTTTTCAAAGTCAATCAAACATATTCTTAATAAAGGCCTAATTAAAAACACCAAAGTATTAAAATTTAAAAATATCAGTCAATATAATTTTCAAAGCTCACAACAAAAAAACAGTATACAATGCATAACGGCTTTAAAAAACTTATTTTATCTAATATATGAGGCCTAGGTTCGAGCCCCGGGTAAGGCATGTATGTTTGTGATGTTTTTCTGCTGAAGTTCCTCCATCCTCTCAGATATCCCCGAGTCATAGTAGATATAATTTTTTTCCACTTTGGGCATAAATTCTCAGTTGCAATTTCGAGCCTAGGTTCGAGCCCCGGGTAAGGCATGTATGTTTGTGATGTTTTTCTGCTGAAGTTCCTCCATCCTCTCAGATATCCCCGAGTCATAGTAGATATAATTTTTTTCCACTTTGGGCATAAATTCTCAGTTGCAATTTCGAGCATAATTTTTTTAAATTATATGAATTTTCGATTTTCTGAACTACTATATCCCCAAGTTATAGAGATAATCGAGATTTTATGGTATACCAAAATGCATGCTGCTAAACCATTTCTTAATTTTTTGTACTCAAGTGCAAAAGTTAATAACAATAAATATCCCCTCAAACATCTGATTACCGCAGAGGTCTGACATCAGCCTGTCAGGTTATACGCAATATTAGAAGGTCCGTGAGGATGGCGGGACCTGAGTAGGAAAACAACACCAACATTCATGCCTTACCCGTGATTAAATATTTCCAAGAAGATGAATGAAAACTCTCATTAATGAGGAATGTAATCATCTCTGACAGCAATGCAGGACTTTCAACGCTTCCTCATACTGACACCAATGTCTCCAGTCAGTTTGCAAGCAGTTAAGTCCACTGGTGTAAAAGTACTGTTCTAAGATCATGAAGGCTTTTGGGAAGAGGGCTGAGGCTGGCAATCCGTCTCCCCAAGGAATCTCAAACATGCTCAATAGGATTCAGGTCGGGGTATCTTGTAGGCCACTCAATACGTTCAATAATCTCAAGTTGTTTGGGGGGGGGGGGGTTTATGGCGCAATGGCAATAAGGCCATATTACGCCAAACAAGATGTAAAGGACAAAACAGAGATAAAAGTCATAGAAACCCAAAAGTTAAAATCAAATGACAAAACAAGGACAGATACAAAGTGTAAACTGTAAAACAACAAAGGTCATAAAAAACTAATGTAAAACAATAAAATAAATAAATACCCCCTCAAGCAGCTTCTTGCCACAGAGGTCTGACACGAGCCTGTCAGTTTACATGCCACAGTAGGTTTGACAGAATGGTGGGACCTCAGCAGAAAAATATCACAAACGTCAATGCCTTACCCAGAGCTCGAACCCAGGTCCCTTAGAACAGTAGCCAAGAGCGCTAACCACTTGTAAAATACAAAAACTAAAAATCAATCCAAAGCGAATGCACAATATTCTTTGTTAAGATAGACATCAAACATTAATTAATGGATTCTGAAAAAAATTCATCTTCGCCACGGCGGGAATCGAACCCGCATCTCTCCAAATTCATGCCAGAGTGTGCTACCATTGACCACACATCAGACAACAAATTGTTTCAGAATATGACCTTGTAAATCTTCTTCCTGAGATGTGACTGCAATGGTAGCGTGCTCTGGCATGAATCTGGAGAGATGCGGGTTCGATTCCCACCATGGAAGCGATGAATTTTTTTCAGAACCCATTAATTAATGTTTGATACAAAGACTAAGAATATTAAAAATACAAAATAAGGAACCATAGTAAACAGCAAAAAGTAAAAGATTGTAAAATAATAACAGCAAAAAGTAATAGACATGTAAAATATACAGTAAAACGTAAAAAAGTTGAAAACAGGTGTTAAAAGTCATCAGATAAAAGGGGGTAAAGATCAGTCAATAACCTCAGGTTCAAGATACTGCTCTACCAGGTGAGTTTTATGTGTATAGCAGTGGTGTACGTAGCGAGGTGGGGGGGGGGGGGGGCTGGACTCTTAAAATAAAATAAAAATCAAATGTTTTAGTAAGATTGATTAAAAAATTATTTTACTAGCTGATATATTTTCCATTTGGATTGATATTCACCTTAAATTCCTGACATACTCTCTAAATTTTTGCCCCCCCCCCCCTCCCCATATAAGAAAATCCCGTTTACGCCACTGGTGTATAGGCATTATAGTCTATTATAATGAATCAGAAAGACCGCTGCACCTGCAAATGGGTTGAGGATCTCTCTCAATAACTCTGACAGTCAGGGCAAATGAGGGAGGCCGATGTGGCTATTGATGCTAATCCCTGCCAGACTATCAAATCACCATCTCCATATTGGACCTTTTCTCTAACTGGCGGCGTTTGGTTCATCCCACAGCGCCAGTTCTGCTTACCAAAAGTGGCCCAGTGGGCGCTCTCATCCTGACGTCCAGGCTTCAGTCATGCAAGCCGGACTTCTCACCCACTTAAAGTTTGAGAATAGGTTGAGGTCATTTTGGCCTCAAGGCCTCTAATTATTCGCTTTACCGGATGAGACTGATTCCCTCGAGTGCCAGCTCTCCTGAGGGAAACTTCAGAGGGAACAAGCTACTAGATGGTTCATTTAGTCTTTTGCCCCTATACCCGGGTCTGACGATCGATTTGCATGTCAAAACCGCTACAGACCTCCACCAGAGTTTCCTCAGGCTTCGTCCTGCCAGGCATAGTTCACCTTCTTTCGGGGTCCCAATGTGTATGCTCTAACTCCGCCTCACCTAAGAATAGGATAGGACGGGTCATTGGTGCTTCCCCGTGATGAGCGTGGAGAGTCCCAACACAGCCGGAATCGAGTCTTGCCTTCACTTTCATTATGCCTCTGGGCCTAAACAAGACCCCGTGACTCGCGCACGTTAGACTCCTTGGCCCATGTTTCAAGACGGGTCGGGTGGGTGACTGACCTACTCGCCGCCAGATTAGGTAGTTAGAGGGATGATACCAGTGTTCCATGCTCTCACCAGAAGAATATTTGTCGAGAATATTTCTGCAAACTAAATCTCGATTCATCTGTGAAGAGAACAATTATCCAAATACCTGGATATGATTGCACACATAGCTGAGACAATTTAGGCTAGCTCTTTTGTGTGAGGGAGTTAAGTGTTAATGAGTGCATTATTGAAAGGTTTCTTATAGCAAAATTTAAAACAAAAATTAAACATCTGAATGTCATCTGTTGTTATGTCCCCACAGAGGACTCTGAGGATGAGATAGTTTTTATGGACAACTTCAGGATATTTTGAATTCTGTCAAAAAAGGTGATATTTCTCTTGTGCTAGGAGACTTCAATGCTAAAGTTGGTACTGATTCTGACCTTTGGGCAGGAGTGTTAGGTTCCTTTGGCACTGGTAGCTCTAATGGCAATGGGGAACGTCTCCCACATAATATATAATATTAAAGTAAAAAGTAAATAAACTTAAAAGTTTGCAAATAACAAGCATATATTAAAAACACCAGGGTATTTATAAATACACATGGGTTTCACCTGATGGGTTGCATAATAATCTGATAGATTATATTTTAATTAAGAGCAAATGAGCGAGTTCGGTTAGGAATACCAACCATATCATACAGGGGAACCAAAATTGGGTCTGACCATTACCTGGTCAAAAGTGTCTTACAACTGAAGCTTAAGAAATGTTGTGCCAAGGTTAAGAGAATTACTTTTAACACTAAATTACTTAAACACGATCTTTGAAAGAAAGATTTAAAGAGAATAACTTTAAACCTTTCTTTTAAAGATCCAGATATAGCCAGAGCATACCATGATAAGCTAATTACTCATTATGACTTACTGCTAAAGTTGAGAAAGAATGGGATCAGTTTAAATAAGTTTTCTTCAGACCAACAGTACTCTTTTGGTTAAAAAGGAACAGAGGAAATAAAAAATTATTTGAGTGATAAGTATGGAATTTATATCTGAAAGAAGGAAATCCAAGAATAATCTTAATCAATACCTACTAGTCCTAACAGACGACATTACAATGAGCTTAATAAACGTGTAAAGGATCAGTTAACAGCTGACAAGAAACTTTGGCTTGATAGCTTGGCTGACAAAGCAGAGGAAGCAGCCAGAGAGCACAATAGGAGGGGGTTATACCAGATAGTTAATCTTTTGCATTGGAAAAAACAGACAGGTACAAAGGGATTGAGGGCTAAACATGGTAAGGTGGTTGAAGGTGAGGTTTCTGTGATGGCTGGGTGGGCTGAGAATTTCAGAGATGTTCTAAACAATGTGATAATTTCTACTCCCATTGTTTGTAATGAGGATAGGTGCATTACTGGCTTTAATGATGGCCCTATATCAATCACATTCTGAAATCGCTTTGGCTATCTCTACATTAAAACTTCATAAATCCCCAGGGCTGGATGAAATCACCACTGAAATGCTTAGAGCTGGGGACACTTGTGTTGTCACATGGCTGACTGGAAAACTACATGATGAACAGTTCGGATTCAGAAGTGGTAGGAGATGTATAAATAAATAAATAAATAAATACCCCCTCAAGCAGCTGCTTGCCACAGAGGTCTGACAGGGGCCTGTCAGTTTATATGCCAAAGTAGGTCTGAGAGGATGGCAGGACCTCAGCAGAAAAACAACACATACATCCATGCCTTACCCAGGGCTTGAACCCAGGTCACTTAGATCAGTAGCCAAGTGTGCTAACCACTCAGCCAAGGGACGGCAGGAGATGTATAGATCAATTTCTTTCATTTAAGCAGATTCTTGAGAAATGTTTAGGGTTTCAGAAACATGTGGTTATTATCTTTGTAGATTTGAAAAAGGCTTTTTGACTTCGACATAATTTGTGGTTGATTGTTGGATCATATGGAATATCTGACAAGTTAGTGTTATTATAGAGAGCTTTCATTATGACTGAGTTGTGTGTGAGAGATGGTAACACTTGTAGCGATTAGTTTAGCATTGCTAGTGGAGTTAGATAAGGATGCATTTTGCCTCCTTTTCTTTTTAGTATGGCTATTGATTATGTTATGCGTAATTCTATGCAAGGGAAAGATTTTGACCATAAATGGGCTAGAGATTTCAAAATTTCTGATTTAGATAATGCAGATGATTTGACCTTGTTGGCTAATGATGTGGATGAAATGACTTCTATCATTAGGGCTGTTGATGAGACTGGTAATAGAGTAGGTTAGGTGATAAACAGAGATGAAACTAAAGTGATAAAAATTTGTCAGGCAGATGGTGCTACAATTTCTTTAAATGGTTGCACTCTTTAAAAGTGTCTCAGTTTAATTATCTTGGGAGCTATGTTACAGACACTAGCGATGTGTGGCATGAAATAAATAGAAGAATAGGGAATGCTGCTTGGATTTTTAGGAGTCTGTAGAAAGTGTGCAAAAATAGGCACATACACCTAAAGACTAAATTTAGGCTATATAATAGTTTGGTTCTTTCTAATGTTGGGTAAGGTAGCGAAACGTGGACTCTTTCTAAGCAGGATAAAACAAGAAACTTGATGCCTTTGATTCACATTGCTTATTATCTTGGGCATTAAAATCTTGGGCATTAGGTGGTTTGACTTTGTAACTAATGATGAGGTTAGAAGGAGTTACCAAGTTAAAGTGGTGAAAGTAGACCATTTTAATGTGGTAGACGTAGTACCGGCAAGAAATTATTTGCCGGTACTACGTACCAGTAAGACATGTTTTAGTACTGGCTCAGTTAACGATTTCCTTTTCACTTCAACATTCCTTTTAAGAAAAACTCGGTTTTTAATTACATTACTACAATTTAACCCTTTAGATTTCCAAGCTATTTAGAAACCGGATACTTGAGATTCCATCTAAGCCGACAGGGAGTGCTAGAAATTAGAAGTAGAGCTTTCTCTCTTTGAATGATTAGCAAGGACAGTGGGTATAGAAAGCAGAACTAGACAAAGACTCCCTGAAAGATGGCTTTGGTTGGAGTCGCCTTAAGAGTTCGCCAGACAATCACTACCGGAGGCAAAACTGAGAAAACGGGATGGTAAATCAAAGAAAGGATATGAACTCACTTATACATTGAAATCCAATGCAAAGCAGCATGTACTTGTGGTTTTAAAATTTTCGTTTTCAAAATATATATATTTTTTATATTCTGCTGAATTGAAAATTCTAAACATTTCTGGGAATAACAGAAGGCAGTTTAATGAGAGCGATGGGCACATGCTTCCCCAAATTTAAGTAATGAGTTTGAAGGGGGGAGGGGGAATTTTTAATGTAAAATCATGGAAAACCAGTTTTTTAAAAATTAGTTTTATCAATTAATCACCTTACATTTCACTACTGGAGTAACCATAATAGAAAAACTAATACACATTCGTTTAATTTTATTGTCCCACAAAAGTTGACATCATTTTTTTAAACATAATTTTCACTTAGCACGCCTCCTTTAATTTTAAGGTACAAAATATTTGCTATGAATTTTAAACGTTAAGTTGTCCTTTCTAGCCATTTCAAAAACTGGCAGTCTGTTTCGTCATCTCTCTAAATATCTGTGAGTTCTAAACAGACATGTATTCAGAGTACACACACTCACACACAATAAGAGAGTATACGCACACTCCTAAACTCTATGACTGACATTATTTGAAAGATTTAAAAAAAGAAATTTGGCGTACATTTAATTAATTTTTTTTTGTATCTAATTATAAACTTTAAGAAAAGAAAGTAAATATATTTATTTACTCTAGATAACTTTATTTGAATATAAAATAAAAGGTATTACACTTCTATCAAATTTTTACTTTTTCCCTCATCGCTCCTCATAAGGTTAGCTTCAGGCCCTTCAAAAAATATTTTCCACCTGAATCTTGTATACTACTGGGGAAAACGATTTTTATTTCAGTGCAGTTAATTTGTTTATAGAGTTTGAAGAGAAAATTTCCAATTGCTGTAAATTCTCTCATTGTAAGTAACAATATTCCAATTGTTTTTTTTTTTGCTTGTTTGTTTGATGTTAAATATTAATAATGAATGCTTTTGAAAAATCTCTGACTCTTAATATGTACCTGTAGTCTAAGATTTTCGACATCCAAAAAAGACCCATACTCAAGGCAATTGCAATGATGAATCCTCCTATTTCATCAGTAGTTTATACTGAACTACCAATTTCGACTTTTAAAACCACTGTCATTTTCAATGAATTCAGCATATTTGTTAGTATTGACCCGCAGCATGTCAACATTGTCGTCTGTAAAAATGAAGTTTAAAATAATGGATAGCTAATGATAAAAAAGATAGTTCAAGAATAAGGCCCACAGAAGATTCAAAATGATTAATAAAAACTGTGTTGTTGATAACTGGCATTTGTCAAATTTATTCAGCTTGACATCGTCCTTATGATCAAGTGGTTTACACGCTTCATTTCAAGTTTATGGGACCTGGATTTGAGACCCTATAGATATGGATGGTTATTTTCTTTCTGCTGAGATCTCACCTTCATAATAGGTCATCTGACGTCTTAAATCGACAGGCTCTTATCAGCCCAGTGATAAACAGCTGTTTGAGAGGTGTAAAAAAATTACCAACTAAGAATTCTCTAATTCTTTTTCATCATTTGCATCCCTTGGAATTTAACTTACAGTATCAGAATTTATAGTATTTGTGTACATACTAGATAAGTCAAGACGTTTCAGATACTCAAATATTAGAATCATTATAATAAAAAGAAATTATGATTATCAACTTATGATAAAGATGTTTTTCCTTAGAAACATTGATAAAATTATTATCAACTTTTTAATTACACCAAACAATAAATTTGATATAAAAATAATGCTATAACATGATTTGGGTTCTGCTTTAATGAACAATGCTGTGGAACTGAAAGAATAAGCCCAGCAGTTTTGCATTATACAAAAGCGAGGCTACTTTTCTTGGAACCTTTTATCAAAGTGGATTAAGGTTAGGAGAACAGAAAAAATTCTGCCAGGTCCACTAGAAGAGTGGCGTTGTAGTTAATCATTTAGCAGCTACTTCTTAAGGGGTAAAGGAAGCAAGCATGAGAGATGTGGAGTTTGGGATGCAATGGTCTTCTGCATATTGGGCTGCGATGGTATACAAACAGTAAAAGCATACAAATGCATGGCCAACCTAATAGTTGCCATTTTCACTCTGTGGTATTAGCGTTGGTGAATCACTAAACATTTCTCATTAAGGTGAAGACAAGGTCTATATTGAGGTCAAATCATATGTAAAGTTAAGCATGCCAACAAATACGTATATCACGTGTAAAAGTGAAATGATTAATTTTTGTACTGCAGGTATGGCCAACCTATAGTACCCGTGACAAGAGTGGAAAGCTAGATGATTTTGATTGGCACACAAAAGAAAAAAAAAATATAAAAATATATATATAAAAATTTTTTGACAAAAGTCACTCTTTTCCTACCTCATTTTGAATGTGGAAACTCTGCAAAAGTCAGAGGCGAAATTTCGGTATGTCATGTAATCATTGATTAAGCTTTATAAATTTTAAAGGCTATTCCAAATCTCCTATAAATGTTATTCTAAAAAAATGCTATATTTGGCTTCCGAGTTTAAAATATGCAAGTTGAGTATTCAAAATTGCAATACGAGTGAAACGCTAATTTTCCTTTCTAAAAAAAATTCTTTAAGTATGAAAATAATTTTTAAAACATCTAAATCATATTATTTTTTTCAATAAAACTGAAATCCAAGAATACAATGGAATAAGCAAGAATTGAAATATATTAATATTTATTTCACATTAAAAATCCCTAAATCATTCACTATTTGCAGAAAACATATGGAAAATTGAGAAAATCTAAGAGCACTGTACTTTCGTCGCCACACATTTCAATTTAACCCCTGTAAGACTTCAATGGAGTGATCCCTTATATGTGATTTTCCACATATAGCTATGTTTTGAAGCATACTGTTAAGAAATAAAATCTACTTTCACCACTGGTCAGCAACCTCCTTTAAGCAGCATTTTGTGCAGAGAGACTGCATTGGTTTGGCTGCGTTGTCCATATACAAAGCTGCAGATTGCCAAATAAGATTATGAGCAATGTGCCCAAAGGCTTAAGGAAAAGGGTGAGACCTAGGATGAGATGGGCAGACAATGTCAAACAGGACCTTGCTAGAATTGGCCTATAGCAGCCAAATGCAGCAGCTGTAGCTCAGAACAGACAGTTGTGGAAAGCAAAATTATAATCTGCTAGGTCCTCTGTAGCACATGGCTGCATGAGGATTCTGTATGTATTACAACAAAATTAGAATTTTAATGCCATTTAGAGCAAAAAATTCACAAATAATTTGATGATAGTGAAATTTTATAGTAACATCATTAAAAATACAAACAGCAATTCATTAATGAAAGAGAGAAAACCTGAATACAAAAGTAATAAAGGGTTGAACTTTGCTTTATTAATAGGTCATTTTCAAAAACAAGCTATTGTTTTCACCTTGACGTCCTCCTGTCTGTAAAAATTAGGTTACTACAACTTCTAGGAAAATGTACAACCCACAAGATATATCATTAAAAACAATTTCTTTTGATAAATTCGAAAAAAAGAGAGATGTTACAGATGTTTTACAAAGAAAATATAGCAAATATTCCAATAATATATAGATTCAGAGGCCATTTTATTAGGAACACCCTTGTGTTAATTGAGAGTCACATTCGAAGCTCTAACTTTGCAAATAAACTCTCTATTGAGAAATCTGATTGAAGATAAATTAAAGATCTCAATCAAATCTTTCTAAATCTCAACTTTCAATAACATTTATTTAGACTGTTTTGAGTCATGTAAGATGGAATATTTTACAGCAGCAAAGCCACTTAAAATAACTGATCTGAAAAATAAATTCAAAGAGTAATTAATATAACCATTATTGCTTTTGTTTTAAACTTCACTGAAATGTATTTCTCTTTAGCAATCTGAATAATGATTATTTCTATTTTCGTCAGTTCTGAATGAATTTTTGCAGAACAAGCCAAATTATTAAAAGATTTTACTTTCATAACTCTTTCAATACTAAACAAATATTTCTAAAAAATCGAGATTTATATACAGATTTCATGGTGATATTTGTCTCTAGTCACATTCTTCCATGAAATGTTTATTGAATTTATTGAATTATGAATCTGACTTCCAAATGAAATAACATCAACCGTTCTAATTTCAATGTATTTTGTGAGTATTTGTATATACGTAGAACAGTCAAAAGTTCTTGACCTACATCTGCAGAACAAAAACCATTGCACTTACCTCAACAAAACTTTCACTGTCCATCAAAGTACTCCCCTTCAGCACCTATGCAAAGTTGCAGACATCTACGTAAATTCTGGAACGCTTAGCAGCACTCCTGTTGGGGAATACTTTGCAACTCTGAGAACACATTTTGCAAGGTCTTAAAAAAAGTCTTCCCAGCAAGTTTCTTTTAAATTTTTAGAAACAACCAAAAATTGCATGGCACAAGATCAGGCGAATATGCAGGATAGGGTAGTCGTTTCATTTTTCCTGCTCCACATAGGCCTTAACTTGCCAGGTTTCGGAACACTGGCATTGTCATGAAGAATCTTGGCACATCTGTTGTTGGATGCTGCTCCTTCATCTCTTTAACCGTTTTGGGCAAAACAATGTTGGTGTAGTATTTGACCATTTATAGTGATTTTTTCAGGTAAGGTGTCCATGGCTGCCATTCCTTGGGGTTGAAAAAAAAAAACATCCTCTTCCTTGAGCAAAAATCTTGTCAGAAGATTTGGGGATGCGGTTCATCTTCTGTAACTCCAACATAGTTGTTTTTTCTGGGTGTTGTATAGTAATAAAACCACATATCATCTGTAACAATGTCTGTTAACTGTTTGAGACCACTAGGTTCAAACATTGCCAGCATCTCCTTGCACAACTCTAGCCCTTTTTCACTGTTCTGTCAGTTTGTGGGCTACCCATTTGGCACAAATCTTTCAGAACTTTAAATGCTGATGAATAATTGTTTCCACACTGCCAATCGATACACTACATCTAAACTTATTACTTGAATGGTGATGTGTGTGTTTTCTTTAATGATTTCACCAACAGCAGTGATGGTTCTCTTGTTCAAGGCCTCCTTCAGTCTTCCTGAATGAGGGAAGTCTTTGAATCCGCCATCCTTCTCTGAATTTGTGCATCCATCCTGCAAGAGTGCCATATGAATAAGCATGATCCAGATATACTTGTGATAAATGGCATGAATTTTTTTCACATCATCCTCAATCTTTCCCTGTCTTTAGTAGGCTCCATAGCAACAATGCACAGATTTCACATGCTGAACTTTACACGCCACCAGCAAAAGAGAGAAATTATGATATGGCCTTTGTTTCTAACATGTAATGCCAAGTTTAGACAAAATTTCAAACGAGTCATAGAACGTTAACTTCAGGGGAATGAGTGCAAATCTTCAGACACATCAAGAACTTTTTGAACACCCTCCATATAACAGTTCTCTCATCAGGTATTCCTAAACTATTTATATTAGTATATTTTATAGATCATTCACATATGATTTGAATCTTATTCTGGATCCCTACCGATATTTCATCCAGCATTGTCTACACTAAAATTTGACTATTTTTTACATAACATCTTAAAATCTCTTAAATTGCTACCACATATAAATTTTAGGGGCAGTACAAAGTTTTTATAGCTAACCCATTGTTGCTGTAAAGGTTTGGCCTCATAAATACATACAGGCAGTAGCATACCCAGAAATTTCTAATAGTTATTTTTTTTTTGGTATGTTTTAATCTAATGGAGGGAAGGGGTGATGTCTTAGGTCTCTGATTTTAGCGAACTTCCTCAAAAAATATCCATTGTTACAGCCCTATAAAGTGTTACACTAAATGGAAACATTTTTCATGTAAGAATATGTAAACAAGAGGTATGTATTCCTAAACAAAATTCTTCTGACTGCTTTTGAGCAAAGGTGCTGTTGTGATGTTGGTTGCCTGCTTAGCAGATTTCTGCCTCAACTTCCAAACTACAATTGAAAACACTGAATACAGAATGCACAAACACACACATGATAGATGAGGTTATGGGGTTGTCTAGAGTAAGAGTTAAAATTGAGTATATATGGCACATTATATGCAATTTACACATTTAGTCTCTAATGGCATTAATGTGCACACCATTAGTCCAAATATTTTTCAATTTTGGCATGTTTCAAATATTTATAATGATATACAATGGTATAATTTTATGGTATTATTAGTGATGGGCATGTTCTGTGGCCGAGTGGTTAGCATGCTTGGCTAAAGAACGGATGTTTGTGTTGTTTTTCCGTTGATGTCCATTTGACATTCTACTATGGCGTATAAACTGACACACTCCTGTCAGACCTCTGTGGCAAGCAGCTGCTTGAGGAAGTATTATTTTTTACATTTCAAAGGCCGAAAATTTTTTAGTGCTTTCTTAATAATTTCTGAAACACTACTGTATAAAAATTTTGACTTTGAAAATTAACTATCAAAAATTTTCTGTAGTTGTCCATAGTGTCACAACACAAACACATCTGAAAGCCATGGTAATAATCCATAGGTTTGGAGTGTTTTACCTCTGAGCAAACTTTTCTGCACACAATGGGCTAAATGACCAGGTCACAAGAACCCCCAGAGCTCAGAGACAGTTGAGGGAAGAGGACATATTTGACAACTGTTAGGAGACAGATGGTAGCCTCCCATCAAAGCCATACAGAGTGTTCTTTAAACATGCACAAGATATGGCTCTCCTGTGTGCGGGACCATGACTTTCCAAATCTGACGACTCAGTAAGAAAGGTGTTCCCTTTCTTACTGAGGGCAGAATAGGGTATCGGTGATAAATCTAGCTGGCACAGTTGGGGCTCGAATCTCAGTAGCCCACAAGAAATTTAGAAGTATAATTACATACAAAATAAAATCATTATCAAAAAACCAAGGTTAAAGAAAAATATATACTTGAACTTTCATAACAAAAGATGCATTTAAATGATATTCATACCTTAATTGGCTCTCCAAAAATCGGCTGTGGTGAAGGCTCACGTATCTCCTCCAGCAATTGCTGTCGAGCCTGCCGTTCTCTCTCTCGAACGACATCCACACTATGAAAAAATATAAAATTAACATCTGGGCATTTTTTTTTACATTATTATATATTGTACTCTCAAGTTTCAAAATCTTACTCAAAACATAATTCAAACAAAAGCCAAAAAGAATTCGATACTCATGAACTATGTTACATAGCATATGCTTCTTGGTTTCTTTGTTTCAATAATATTCGGTATACAACTCCACAAACGTAATTATAAAGAGAAAAAATATCAGTAAATTAGGTCAAGCAGGTCGTTGCCAGATCCAAAAAGGAAAATATGAAACTCAAGCACAGGATATATTAATTAGGAAAAGAACTATTTATCAATCAGAATCCAACAAATCGAATAGCATCAATATGTAGTCAACAAGCAAAGATGATAAGTTTCCAAAACCAAAAAATTGTATATACACTGGTTTCCATAAATTAATTTAAGAAAATTCCTAGGTTAAGTCAACGTCAAAGCTCTATAAGTTCTAAAATAAGTTTTTCTTTTGTTTTGAAAAATGTGATTGCAGATAAAGATCTCAATCATATAAAATCAATATCTCGATTTTCAACAATATTCGTTCAGTATTTAATGAGTTATGGAAGTTTGAATATTTAACAATAACAATGCAATCACAAAAATTGACTTCAGAAATTAATTAGTAATAAGCATTATATCAAAGTATTTAATAAAATATATGTGTATGTTAGAAGTTTGTACAAAGAATTCTTTCACTATTCATCAGTTTTGTATAATTTTCTTAAGACTGGCATTGCTGTTGTTAAATATTCAAACTTCCATAACTCATTAAATACTAAACGAATATTGTTGAAAATTGAGATATTGATTTATTTGATTGAGATCTATTTGCAATCACATTTTTCAAAACAAAAATACTTATTTTAGAAGTTATAAAGCTTTGCTGTAAGCTTCCCATTGACTTAACATAGGGATTTTCTTCAATTTATGGAAACCAGTGTAGTTACTGCATTGAAATTTTGTATAAAATAATACTAAGTAAAAAGGTTAAATTACTAAATATTTTTCATGATAATACCATTTATCCATGTATTTTTTTTTCTCGTTCAAAATTCATTTTACATTAATAAATTTCATATTTCTACTTGCTATGTACGTAGAAGTTCGACAAAAAAACAATACTGAAATTAAATTATAACGTATTTTTTATAGTCAGAAGGGGGAAAATTCCTTCACTCATTTGATTCAGGTCATTATAATAATAATATTAGATAATTACGTAACATACTCGGGCGCCACGATAATTGCTGCTAATATAAACTTTCCACAAAAGTTAATATTGCATATTATTAATAGCTAACACATTGTGATGGTAGCATTTACTCAATGTTTAGAAAAATGTATTTTGAGTTGCATCTAAATTTTTAAAAAAGCACAAAGTTCGAAAAATAAAGGATATCATCATTTCTTAACCTCACTATTGCCAGCATTGAAATTGAACCGATAAACCCATCAACATACATACAAAACAACTATTCAATTAACAAAATATCCGCCACTTTCAAATTTACATTTCATGTATGAATTTTAGATCTATAAAAACATTTGCTCTTAAATCTTTTCTTCACTGCATAAAGATTCTAAGCTTTATGGAATGTAAATGTTGTTCACCTTTTCATAACTTGCACCATTTCTACCACAGCTTTCTCTGCTAGCACCTGATGAAGTGCTGACCGGCTTTTCTAGACATTTTGTGTGATGTAATGAGTCAACAGACTAGTTATGTATGTGAAAGAGACAGTAGGGTAAAACAACGCTATGGCAGAATCGAGAGAATAAAAGAATGGTTATGATATACTAACCGATTCAAAGCTGCTTAAGCTCTGATAACGATTAGAGATGAGTTCGGGCTTTGGCGGACTCGGACTCAAAATAACACAGACTCATAATTTAAATTTCAAATATTTCTTGCAATTTTATTTCTGGACCAGAAGTAATGTACCATATTATTAGAGGGCCAAAATTTACTCTACTGAAAAAAATTTTTTTTTTTACTTTTTGTTCTATTATTCGAGTGACGTTAAGGATACAAAGTTTTAAATTTAATACAAACTATCTATTAATTAGAAAAGTTTTAAATTTAATACAGACTATCTATTAATTAGAATATAAGTGCTAAAAGTATTATTTCAGTTTTTTGCTGGATTATGGGCCATAGTTCACCCATCACTGATGTATGAATATCACTATTTACATTCTGTTATAAATTTTTATAAGTACTTTGAAAAAAACATATATTAATATATGCTTAAATCATTAAATAACTAAAGCGTTAAAATATTCCTAAAACACAAAATGCAAAACATTGAACAAAGAAATATTTATTCAAAAACAGACATGGACATTCAATTATATAATGTTTAAAAAAGTAAGTTTTCAAATTCTCTCCGCATTTAAAGGCAGTCTTATTAATTGATACCAGAAATTTTAAACATTCAAAAATAATGAATATGTTAAAGATAATAAGACTGAATTCAGATTCTGATACATTCAAATATATCATTTCCCTTACGGTTACAAAGTTTCCATGCAAAAAATTCAAGGAAATAAATAAATAAATAAATAAATAAATACCCCCTCAAGCAGCTGCTTGCCACAGAGGTCTGACAGGAGCCTGTCAGTTTATATGCCACAGTAGAAGATATAAAAAAAAACGCATAATACTAATAAAAGCCATCTCACTGACAACAGTTAAAAATTCTCCTTTTCTATATTAAACACAAGCAATTAGTGAAGAAATTGCAGTTCTGGTAACATGAACCTGGTCAATCTCATGAAAGCAGTCTTAAGAGTTCTATAACTCTCAAACATTAATTAGAATAATTGCTGAAGCAAGTTTATTATAGAATCAACTTACAAAAGAAATAATTAAATCGTAAAAAATGATAATGAACGATCCAAACTAGAGATGATAATTTCACTTTAGCAGTGTTTTGAATATTTGAAACAGAAGTCACGAAATCATCAAAGTAATATGAATGCAATCTTAACATGTGAGAATGATGAGCACGAACTAAAAGGGAAAATCGAGTTGAGTGTGAGAGCCAAATATCCATAAAAATCTTGCGTTAAAATTATTTTTCATTAAACATTCGTTTGTGCATCTATGGATTCGTTTGGAGTGAGTCAAACCTTAAACCAGTGTAACCAAATTGTAGTAAACTAGCAACACATCGTTGGTGATGTGTTTTTATGTTGTTCTCCTATGACTCTTTTGTTAAATCCATTCTAAATATGGATTTTTAAGCTATGGCAAATCGTCATAAAGCATGAATCTTATTCCATTGACACATCATTTCAATCTAAATGATTTAGTTTCAGTGGTCAATCATCTATTGTGCTGTCTTCTGTCTGTAGTTCTGCATTACACCACATTGTTTGGGTGGCTTTTGCACTCTCTAATGCCAGAAATAAGCGCGAATGCAAGAAAAAATTGTTATCTAAAAAATCACTGGCCTCGCTGTTCGTTACATCCTTCCCAAAATATATGTTTATTTTAACGCTGTTACTACTTTTACAATAGTCTATTTCCCAATCTATACATGAAAAACAAATGCTATTGTTTGCCATTATACTCTTGAGAAGGTATGCTGCTAGCTTGCCAAAGACTAATCACATCAAGAGAGCTGGGTTGATTTACCTCTGAGCAGCACTTTTTTTTTGCACACAGTGGTCTAAATGGCCAGGTCACAAGGACCTAGAAGCTCAGAGAAGATACACTGAAACATACATACTCATATATGTTAAAAAGTATATTGTTTTTAAGCATTGCTCGACTTTACAGTTTTCACTTTACACTGAAATCTTTGGAACAAAGTCGCCAACTTACACTTAATTATACATAATACACAGAAGCCCCAACTTACACTTAATCATGTAAGTTGGGGCTTCTGTACAGAAATGCACGTTGCTAATCATTTCTTTTCTACTTATACTATTAATTATAATCATTTTAAGACAAAATCAAAATCTTAATACTATTCGAACGAAAAATACTAGAAATACTAATCGAAACTGAAAATTCATGGGTAACATCATTAGAAACTCAGATATTCATTTATTAAAGATAGAGAATAAATAAAAAACAATCAAAAGCTGCACGGTGCTAATTTTTAATTACTAAAGACTGATTAAAAGGTTGAAGTTATAATTAAAAAATTTCACAATTACAAGAAATATTTGAAATTTAAATTATTCTGAGTACGAAGTCGTCTGTGCAATTTTGAGTCTGACATTTCATTTCTAATTCTAATGTTGCAAACGGATGTACATGAATCATTGCATTTTTCCATATTCCTGAAAGTTTGCAAATTTTGTTTAAACAAAGAAAATAACGTTTCATCTTCTCATTCACAGATGTTAAAAATGTACTTAGTTTTCCTGTAACAAAAAAAGTGGAGGTGACTAACTTCCCAATAACTCAAAAGCAAAGATCATAATCTTTGTGGTCGAAGATTGCTTATTCTTATCTGATTGGCAGCAAGCTTCTAGGTATCCTGACACCGAGATATGTCAGTTTTTCCGCTTCTGCTCATATATATTAGTTATTATGGTTGTTATTTCTATCAGAATATTATCCTTTATACACTATTTTATCGTTTGATGGATACTCATTATGGTATTGTTTTTTTTTTGTATGATCGTAAACAAATAAAAAATAAAAATAAATATCCCCTCAAGCAGCTGCTTGCCACAGAGGTCTGACAGGAGCCTGTCAGTTTATATGCCACAGTAGAAGATCTGAGAAGATGGCAGGACCTCAGCAGAAAAACGACATGCCTTAAGCGGGGCTCAAACCCAGATGCCTTAGATCAGTAACCAAGAGCGCTAACCACTTGGCCACAGGATGGCCTCATAAACAAAAGCCATCAGAAAAATTTATATATATATCGATAACAGAAATTGTTTTCATATAAGAATATTAAGGGCGATATAAAACAAAATACGAATATGTTTGTTAAATATATTTCTAATATTAAAATTAATACCATGTTTGCGATTACTCACAAATAAAAAAACATGCAACTGCTCTTCAAATTGCGATTTAATAAAGTAGTCAAGTGGCTAAAATAGCTTGAAATTTTTAAACTATTAAGTAAAAGAACCCTTATAAACAGCAGACATATACGTAAAAATTTGATACTGTTACATCATATACAATGAAAAGTGAATTTTTCATTAAGTAGTAGATATACCAAATATTTGAAACCTTAAAAGAGTGCACCAGTGGAATGACATTAGAAAAAGGCTAATCTCACCAATCCAAAATGGCATTCCGTCTTTCAGATCAGTTTTATGGTTGAGAAGTTTTCACAGGTTCAGATCAGAATACCTGATAGCAAGAAATCATGCTTTTCACTGATCTACAATTTGGATTTTTCTGAGTACACAATATGCTAAATAACAATGATCCCTGTGAGCAACATGAGAGGTTAATGGCCACTCTTGTAGCTGTGAAAGGTAGCAGGTTTTTCATATACTCGAGCTACAAGCACACAAAACTACAGTTTAACAAACAACCCACCCAAAGAATGGCATCTATGCAATTTCACTACTGTCGTCTTCCTCAACGAAGTTAGCGTACAAGAGAATGAATTCTTAACGTTGAAATGTAATGGATTGAACATCTTAGATGACGAGCCAGTGCTACCAACTGACCATATACACCGAAGAGCAAAAACATTATGACAAGAGCATCTTTATGCAAATCAAAGCAACTACAGGTAAACTACGGGGAGTGTGAAGGTCATAAAACAGTATAAATAACACCTGATACTGAGCTCTATTAATCAGTGTTATTCTTGTTCTTCAGATGGGAAACACAGAAGACTTCAGTGAGTTTGACAAAGGCCAAATTGCAATGACCAGATGACTGAGTCAGAGCAATTCTGAGACAGCAGGGTGTGTGGGGTGCTTATAGTCAGTTATGATTAGTACCTACAAAAAGTGGACCGAGGAGGGTACAACCATGAACCACCGGCAAGGTGTGGACCATGGCTATTTGATGCCAGAGGTGAGCAAAGGCTATCCCATATGGTATGAGCCAACAGAAGGGATACTGTGGCACAACTTGCCTGTAATTTGAATGCTGGTTGTGTCACAACATATGGTACATCAACCCTTACTGAAAATGAGGCTGCTCTGAGTTCCCATGCTAACCTCCGTTCACCATTGAAAGCGCCTACAATGGGTACATAAGCATCAAAACTGGACCTTGAATGATTGGAAGGTGATCTGGTCCGTTGAATATCGTTTTCTGTTGCACCATGTGGACGGTCTGATGCATGTGTGTCGTTTACCTGGGGAAGTGTTGGCACCAGAATGCACAGTGGGATGAAAACAAGCTGGTGGAGGAAGTGTAATACTTTGGGCAATGTTCTGCTAGGAAACCCTGGGTGCAGTCATTCATGTGCAGGAAACTATGACATCTACCACCTACCTAAAAATCATTGCAGACCAGATGCATCCTTTCATGGCAACAGTATTGTCCCTCTAGTAGTGCCTTCTTTCGGCAGGATAATGTGCCATGCCACATGCCCGGATTGTTCGAGAATGGTCACGGAACATGAGGAAGACTTCCAGGTATTGCCCTGGACTCCAAATTTCCCAGACATCAATCCAACCAAGCATCTGTGGTTTGTGCTGGAACAGCATATCCGATCTGTGGTGGCTCAACCACATAATTTACAAGAATTAAAGGATCTGATGGTAATCTGTTGGTACCAGATACCACAAGACATCTTTAGAAATCTTGTAGCGTCCATGCCTTGCTGGGTAAAAGCTGTTTTGGTGGCACATGGAGGACCAATATCATATCAGGCAAGTGGTCATAATGTTTTGGCTCTTCAGTGTATATTCTGGCATTCGACACTGAGCTTAACTTTCAATTCTCCTGGACAAGAAGGATCATGAACGTTCTCATGGAAGAACAAAGAGGGCACTTTCCACTCCATTGAAATTCTAAATAATTACGTTAAATATATTTATTACAGAATTAAAATATATCTACAGATTTAAAAGTAATCAGATTAGTGCACATATTTTAATGTAATGTTAAATGAAGGATAAATGCATGAAATTGATACTACAAAAAACCTTCAACTCCTACTCGATTCAGCTAATAACAAACTCGAGTACTATTAGCTCAGGTTTATACATAAAAAGAAAGCATTCTTAGAATACTTTCGGTAGGTAAAATTAATTTGAAGTGCCTTTACTTAAAATATTACTCGGTTCTGTTTAACATGGAACAGTCTTGTGTTCTTAAAGAAAAAAAGGTGGCTTCACCAATCACTTAAGTTGCAGTTAAACTAAATCTAGTTCATCGAAGCAAGAGAAATAGAGCGGTAGCTTTTAATACTGTCACTTACGGATGAGTATAAACAGTTGTTTTTGAAAAATCGTCGCGTTCTTCAGTGTGACAAATATTTAACGTAAAGCTTCCATCTAAAAACTTGTGATGACTTTGCGTAAACAGCTATTCCACTCCCATTTTATCACGTGTTGGCAATGACCTTCAAGTTGTGATACTACTATCGTTTTCACCTTGCCACAGACACACACAGTGAAGGGGCTCTAGAGAGAGAAAGAAGAACCTCTCCAAGCTGGAGGGCATCCCAACAAGATTTTTCCTGGTTCGGTGACCTGCAGAGCATGCCTCTCCACCCGAACTATGTCATCGCCTCTGCCTGGCTGGTGCATAAGCAAGAAAACAGTGGAGGTGCTGCTGATCTAGGCCTCGGTCATTGTCCTCCCCGAGCTAGCGAGCAAGCAGTCAGGGCCATTGAAGACTTCGCCAACGGTTACCTGACTGACGTGCCACTCAGTATCACGTCACGTTCAGCAGGTTACTGCGTAGCTGAATCGGACATTTCTTCAAGCTTCAGCTATTTTGAACCTGGGAAAGTTAGCAATAGCGAAAGGTTCGACATATATGCGTAAAGAATGTCTTTCGGAAGGAAAATAGAGGTATTGAAATTTGTCACTTTACATAAAGGTGTCAATAAAGGTAATTCTCGATTTGCGCGGTTAATGCGTTCCTGAAAATTACCTGCAAATCAAATGAGCAAAACGAAGCAATTTTCCCCTATAAAATAATCTAAATGTCCAGGTTAGAGGGAGTACGCTCCTGTATTAGTCTACTCAACATCAGCGAAATTTTGAATTGTAATATACACTGCTGGCCATAAAAGTGCAACACCAGGAAGAACTCATCAGATTGTCCCGAAATATGCAAGATGGGTAGCTTCATGGGAGAACATGTAAATGATTCAAAGCGCAGCACATACGCACATCAAGTGTGACAGTAACGTCCCCTGGAAGTGATATAAGAGGAGATTACAAAGAGCTAGTGTAAAGCACTGAAATTGTGTTTGCTCGCAGTTCTTGCGCACTAAAGGATCAAGTATGCCCCGTCGAAGAACATGGCATCCATACAACAAGGTTTCCAACTTTGATCAAGGAGAATTGTAGAATTACGGGAAGGAATCCTCCTTCCCATAATTCCACAATTCTCCTTGATCCCCCCATAATTCCACAATTCTCCTTGATCCCCCCGTAATTCCACAATTAATTCCTTCCCCGTAATTCAATTCCCCTTGATCCTCCCGTAATTCCACAATTCTATCGCACCGAGAAATCGGTGCTCGTGTTGGACGGAATGCTGCCACAGTGATGAGAATATGGCGTCAGTGGGTAGAGGAGGAATGAACTCACCGACGTAAAGGATCTCAACGACACTGTCACACAAACGAACGAGAGGCATCTCGTGCGCATGGCTATGGATGATCGTACAGCCACATCAAACACCTTAGCTCAACAGTTAGGGTGTGTTGCACATCAACCAGTGTCCGCACGTACGTTCGACGTCATCTGCAGCATCGTGGCATCTGTGCTAGGCGGCCATTGCTTCGGCTGATGATTGACTCTACAACACAGGCGTATGCGATTGCAATGGTGCCAAGAACATCGCGCATGGATGTGCGAATGCCATCGCATCGACATTTCAGACGAATCCCTCTTCAATATGCAGCACCATGATGGACGAATCCGTATCTGGCAGTATCATGGCGACAGGCTTAGTAGGACATGCATGACGCAGGCCATAAAGGTCCGGTCCTGGTGTTATGGTATGAGGTGACATCAGTGGCGATAGTAGATTTTAATTCTTAGCGGTACGCTTCAAAGCATAGCTATGTGTGGAAAATTACACATAGGCGATCACTCCTATGTGTAATTTTCCACAGTTCTATGTGTAATTTTCCAGTGAAGTCGTCTTACAGGGGGTTAATAAATTGAAGTGTGTGGCGACGAAAGCACAGTGCTCTTAGATTTTCTCACTTTCCACAAATAGTGAATAATTTAGGGATTCTTAATTGAAATAAATATTAATATATTTAAATATTTGCTGATTACGTTGTATTCTTGGATTTCAGTCTTATTGAAAAAAATTATTTTATGATTTAGATTTTTTTTAAATTTTTTTCGTATTTAAAGAAATTTTTTTAGAAAGGAAAATTAACGTTTCACTCGTATCGTAATTTTGAATATTCAACTTGCATATTTTAAACTCGGAAGCCAAATATAGCATTTTTTTAGAATAACATTTATTAGAGATTTGGAATAGCCTTTAAAATTTATAAAGCTTAAATGAATGATTACATGACATACGAAAATTTCGCCTCTGACTTATCCCCGATAAATAGATGCGAAATTGCAGAGTTTCCGCATTTAAAATGCGGTAGGAAACGAGTGACTTTTGTCAAAAAAAAAATTGCGAGATGATTTTGTTGAGCGTTCTTGTGTGCCAAGTAAATTCATCTAGCTTTCTACTCTTGTCTCGGGTACTATAGATAGGCCATTCCTGCAGTAGAAAAATTAATCATTTCACTTTTACACATGATATTCGTATTTCTTGGCACGCTTAACTTTACATATCATTTGACCTAAATACAGACCTTGTCTTCACCTTAATGAAAAATGTTTAGCGATTCAGCAACGCTAATACCACAGAGTGAAAATGGTAACTATTAGATTGTGGGAAGGCAGGATGGATACCATCGCCATCTGCGATTGGATACCATCGCAGCCCGATAATGCAGAATACCACTTCATCCCAAACTTGTTTCCTTTCCCCCCTTAAGAGGTAGCCGCTAATTGTAAACTGCAACACCACTCTTCTGGTAGACCTGGCAGAATTCTTTCTGTTCTCTATTAGCCTTCATCTACTCTGATAGAAGGTTCCAAGAAAAGTAACCTCGCTTTTCTTTAACGCAAAACTGCTGGGCTTTTTCTTTCAGTTCCACAGCATTGTTCGTTAAAGCAGAACCCAAATCATGCTAGAGCATTATTTTTATATCAAATTTATTGTTTGGTGTAATAAAAAAGTTGATAATAATTTTACCTATATTTCTAAGGAAAAACATCTTTATCATAAGTTAATAATCATAATTTCTTTTTATTATAACAATTCCGATATTTGGGGATCTGAAACGGCTCGACGTATCTAATATGTATAATAAAAAAAAATACCCCCTCAAGCAGCTTTTTGCCATAGAGGTCTCTGACAGGAGCCTGTCAGTAAAAGGTCAGTGAGGATGGCAGGACCTCGGCAGAAAAACAACACAAACATCCATGCCTTACCCGGGGCTCGAAACAAGATCCCGTAGATCAGTAGCCTAGCGCGCTAACCAGTCGGCCACGGGACGGCTTAGTATGTATACAAATGCTATAAATTCTCATACTGAAGGTTAAATTCCAGGGGATGCAAATGATGAAAAAGCATTAGAGAATTAAATTCTTAGTTCATAATTTTTTTACACCTCTCAAACATCTGTTTATCACTGGTCTGATAAGAGCCTGTCGATTTAAGACGTCAGATGACCAATTATGAAGGCGAGATCTCAGCAGAAAGAAAATAGCCATACCTAGAGGGTATCGAATCCAGGTCCCATAAACTTGAAGCGGAGCGTGTAAACCATTTGATCACAAGGACAATGTCAAGCTCAATAAATTTAACAAATTGGCAGTTATCAACGACGCAGTTTTTGTTATTCATTTTGAATCTTCTGTGGACCTTATTCTTGAACTATCTTCTTTATCATCTTTATAGCAAATATTTCCTGCCTTGAAATTAAGGGAGGTGTGCTAAGCGAAAATTATGTTTAAAAAAAAATGATGTGCCAACTTTTGTGGGACAATAAAATTAAAAGAACTTGTATTAGTTTTTCTATTATGGTTACTCCAGTAGCGTAATGTAAAGTGATTAACTGATAAAATTAATTTTTTTAAATATGTTTTTCCATGATTTTACATTAAAAAAATCACCCCCTTCAAACTCATTACTTAAATTTGGGGAAGCATGTGCCCCATCGCTCTCCTTAAACTGCCTTCCGCTATTTCCAGAAACGTTTAGAATTTTCAATTCAGCAGAATATAAAAAATATTCATATATTTTGAAAACGAAAATTACAAGTACACGCTACTTTGGAATGGATTTCAACATCTAAGTGAGTCTTTTCTTTGATTTACCACCCCGTTTTCCCATTTCTGCCTCCGGTAGTGATTAAGACCGAACCCAGACAGCTACGGAGGATGGGAACATGCATTGTCCGTAAACTCTTAACGACTCCCCGAGAGACGGCTTTGGTTGGAGTCGCCTTTGTCTGTCTAGTTCTGCTGTCTATGCCCGATTTCCTTGCTAATCATTCAAAGAACGAAAACACTACTTCCAATTTCTACACTCCCCCTTGGCAGAAATGAAATCTCAAGTATCCGGTTTCTAAACAACTTGGTATCTAAAGGGTTAAACTGTAGAAATGCAATTAAAAACCGATGAGTTTTTCTTAAAAGGAATGGTTCGCTTTTAAAATAAATTAAATTCTCGTTTGAAAAAGCATTAAGGTGAAAAAGGAATCGTTAACGGAGCCACTACTGAAAAATGTCTTACCGGTACGTCGTACCGGCAAATAATTTCTTGCCGGTACGGCGTACCGGCCTACTTTCACCACTGGGTGACATTGGACTCCACTCAGGCACACGCCTCGTACGCATTACCGGTACTTTGAACAGCCAGCATTACATCACTGAAGTGTTGGAGCCTGTGGTCGTACCTTATCTTCAGGGGCTCTCTGGTGCCATTTACCAACAGGACAATGCCCGACCACATGTGGCATGTATCGCCCAACAATTCCTGGATAGCCACCATGCGATTGCCTTGGCCTGTGCGTTCACTGGATCTTCCCCAATTGAACATGTCTGGTCCATGATCTCACGATGACTAGCACACCAGACACCAGCAGTTGCTACAACAGATGAACTTTCGCTATGTATCGAAGCTGCATGGACTGGCATTCCCCAAACAACATCCGACGTCTCATCCTCTCAATGCCGGACCATGTAGCAGCGGTTATTGCCGCTCATGGTGACTACACAAGATACTGATTTCTTTATATTCCACAAGTCTAACCGAGTTCTATTTGTAATAATTTGATCCTTGTAACATAAGCTATGTATTCACTGAATATGGCTCTGATATCTCTTGTCTTTCCTGGTGTTGCACTTTTATTGGCCAGCAGTGTAGAATAAGTGAAATACAAGTTAGAAAAAAAATTAACTGGTGGAGAGGCTAAGGTGAATAGAGGAATTATTGGGGGAGGAGATCGTCCGTGTTATATGACACTGAAAGCGGCAAAGGTTGGGAACGTTTAATTGCTTCTTGGTCTGAAAGGTTTTTTGGGTGTCAATACTGACCTCGGTATTTTATTACGCACAACGGGAGAGTACCGCAAATATCGGGGCGTCTGATAAGCTTGAGTACAGTGGGAAATGGCTCATGAGAAGAGATTTGCAGTTGTTGTATACAGCTGGCAATGTGAGTCTGTTATTTTTCTGCAAAGTGGGCGTTTTATCAATAGAACTGCCAGGATTTCTTGCGTCATGCTAAAAATTCACGTAAATCGAAACCGTACAAATTGAGAATATGTCTAAATTAATAAACCGTTGTATCCAAATTCGCGTAAATCGAAACCGCACGAATTGCGAACTACCTGTACTTCTACGAGTCACTGAAAATAATCAACCTTCATGACTTTTTGTAAGATACACAATATGATTGCTTACTTTAATGCAATGAGGTTGTGTTGTTTTACCTCTGAGTCGCACTTTTTTTGCACACAATGTGGTAAATGGCCAGGTTACTTCAAGGGCGCAGAGAAGACTGGGGAAGAGGGACCGCTGAACAGCTGTTAGGAGACAGATACACGCCTTTCGTCAAGGCCATCCAGTATGTTCTTTAATGTGCACAGAGGCTCGAATTCTCCTTCGCAGGACGGCGGTTTAACGTCTTATTCGTAGGATGGCAGCCTTTTGAAATTCATCGGTGTCCCCTTTCTCACCGAAGGTAGCAGGGTGGAGATTAACGCAGATAAATCTCAACACTGGAACAGATAGTATTCGAACCTGGGAGCTATGGACTAAGCCATTATCGACCCCGCCATTAACATAGTGACAACAACTATTTTAGCTGTTTGGGGTTTAATGGCCCACTAGCAACTAAAAGGCTACAGTGTAGAATTATTCGACCTTTTCACTGTTGGATAATTTCTCAAAAGTGAAAGTAACAGGCCATATACTTTTCAGTAATAGAGGATACTCGTGGACTAAACATTAAATGCACTACATTGATTTAATTATATAAAATATTTATAAAACAGTGCAACTTCTTTTGCCGTTTGTATCTATAACGTGCTGACTGAATTCAGAAGCTTTCCTCTTTAATAAACTACTTTAAATTATTAAAATGGCAGTTCTCAATCATGCAAAAATATTAATATCCATCGGCATTCTTCATTCGGCAGGCCAGACAAAAGTGCTAGCGGCAATAGATTTTAGGTCCTTGCTATATCAAAACAAATACATTTTAGAAGATAACACATAAAAGTGTTGATATGAAAAGGTATTATTGCGACCTCGATTATCACGATAATTGGGGAAGTATCGCGAATAAAGGAATAATCTAAATATCATTCAAATCTATATTTAAGATTTATAAGGCGAAAAACATGCAATATTCAAATGTTTATGGTTGATTCATAAATGCTAAAGACACTTATATTTAAATCTGAGACTGCAAACAACTTTGGAATTGTTTTGATAAAAATTTTGCAACTACGTTTTACTACTTCGTACAATAGGATATGCAAGTTTCCTTTCTGTTCTACACTAAAGCGATGCATGTGTCCAGGCAATCACAAGTAAGCACCTTCGGTTCCGTCCATCATTCAAAGAGGTTCACAACACTGCTCGTGTTTTGTTCTAATTTTACAAGATGCACAAGGTAACACTAACAAGCAATTATATTTTAAAACTCCACTTAAGTTAGATATTCTTAATTTTTCATTATTTATTCCGTTTATTGTATTGGGAAATAAAATTACGCAAAGCTTGTAAGGTAATATATGTAATTAGTTATCTCACAAAAGCACATAAGATCAAAAAACTAATTTTTCCACTATAAAATTCAATGGTGTGTACATTTTAATTCCAAGAGTTGGATTGTTTTACCTCTGAGTGGCACAATTTTGCATCCAATAGGACACAAGGGCTCAAAGAAGGGGACCCACTGGAAGCTGTTAGGAGACAGATAGTTCTCCCGTCAAGGCTATCCAACACGTTCTTTAACAAGCACAGGACACGGTTCTGCTGAACACGGGGGGGGGGGGGGGGAGGATGCCCTTACGTCCCACGTGAGAGTCGGTGGCCTTTTCAAGCCATTGATATCACCTTTCTGAACAAGGGCAGGGTGGGGGTTTAGTAGAGACACAGCTAAATACTGGACTGGGTTCGACTCGAACCTGGGAACTACAGATTACGAGCCTGGCGTACCACCGACTGAGCCAACCCTAGCTGATAATTCCAAGCCCTTGAGTATATACTATAGGGAGGCAGAAGGTGCTTTAGTCTTAGATACTTGTAGCCATAACATATTTGAAAACTGTGATTGAATAATCATATTCTAAAAGATTGATTGAAGGAGAACCAGCTGACAATTCTGTATGGCTGATGGTGTTCATCTCCAGATACTAGATCAGTCTGGTGCAAGGAAGTCGGCATTAGAATCCAGGAGGAAATTCTGCAATTTTACCCACATAAGGTTCCAGGACCTTATATATGAGTGCAATTATGATGCCCAGACGAGGGACATACACCAAGAGGAAAAATATTATGACCAGCGCATCTTTATGTAAATCGAAGCAACTGTAGGTAAACGATGGTGCGTGTGAAGGTGATCAAACAGTATAAATAGCACCTGACACTGAGCTCTGTTAATCAGTGTTATTCTTGTTCTTCAGATGGGAAAGGCAGCAGACTTAAGTGAGTTTGACAAAGGACAAATTGTAATGGCCAGATGACTGGGTCAGAGCATTTCCAAGACGGCAAGGCTTGTGGGGTGGTCACGGTCAGTCATGGTTAGTATCTTCAAAAAGTGGTCTGAGAGAAAAGCCACAAACAGCCGGCAAGGTGTTGCCAACCATGGCTCATCGATGCTAGAGGTGAGCGAAGGCTATCCCATATGGTATGAGCCAACAGAAGAATCCCATCTGTTGGCTCGTACCATACAGGATAGCATTTGCTCACCTCTTGACAAGGCATAACGTCCGTAATTTGAATGCTGGTGACGGGAGTAATGTGTCACAACATACAGTACACCAAACCTTTCTGAAAATGGGGCCACAGGTCACTCTGAATGCCCATGCTAACCTGTTAACTGTCGAAAGTGCCTACAATGGGCATGTGAGCATCAAAACTGGACCTTGAATGATTGGAAGATCATCTGGTTCAATGAATCTTGTTTCCTGTTGCACCATGTGGACGGCCAAGTACATGTGCATTGTTTACCTGGGGAAGTGTTGGCACCAAGATGCACCGTGGTATGAAAACAAGCCAGTGGAGGAAGTGTAATGCTTTGGGCAATATTCTGCTGGGAAATCCTGGTTCCAGTCATTCATGTGCAGGAAACTATGACGTCTACCACCTACCTAAACATCATTGCAGACCAGGTACATCCTCTCATGGAGTAGTGCTTTATTTCAGTAGGATAATGTGACATGCCACAATGCCCAGACTGTTCGAGAATGGTTTGCGGAACATGAGGAAGACTTCCAGGTATTATTCTGGCCTCCAAATTCCCCAGACATCAATCCAATTGAGCATCTGTGGTTTGTTTTGGAGCAGCACACCCGATCTGCGGTGGCTCAACTACACAATTTACAAGAGTTAAAGGATCTGCTGATAACGTGCTGGTACCAGATTTAATTTGATTTTGAATTACTGAAATTCACAAAAAGTTATAGTTTCATATATAAGGAACTGAACCTTAGGAAAGGTTAAGGTCCCAAGGAATTATAATGCAACAAATTAGAAAAATAGAATCATTAGTTAAAAGAATGAATATAAAATATAGCTATAACAAAGCTATATACACATAAGATACAAGTGAATTTGACTGAAACACCACAAGATACCTTTAGAAATCTTGTAGCTCCATGCCTCGACTGATAAGAGCTGTTTTGATGGCACGTGTAGGGCCAACATCATACTAGGCAGGTGGTCATAATGTTTTGGCTCTTCAGTGTAAGTATGAGCAAGTAAGGACGCCTATCAAAACCATGACACTACCTTCATCAAAGGTTCATCTTTCAATGCTTGTGTGATGATGTAGAACATATGGAGCTATCCAGTTCACCTGACATCTGTAATCACTCTATGGTGCAAATTTGGATTCACCTAGTACACAGGGGCGGGGGTGGCTCAGTCAGTAGCGTGCCAAGCTCGTAATCTGTAGTTCTCAGGTTCGAGTCCCAGCTGGTCAGCGTTGAAATTTATCTCCACAAAATTCCCCGTCCTGCCCACGGCCAGTAGGGGATACCAATGGGCTTGGAAAGACTGCCGTCGGTCGGACAGGACGTTAAGCCGTAGACTCGTGTGCGGGAGAGCCATACCCTGTGCACGTTAAAAAACACCCTGGATGGCCTTGACGGGAGGCTACCATCTGTCTCCCAACAGCTGTTGCAGTGGGTCCCCTCCCCCAACCTTCTCTGAGCTTTCGGGGTCCATGTGACCTGGCCATTTAGCCCATGGTGTGCAAAAAAAGTGCCGCTCAGCGGTAAAACAACCCAACCCAGTACACATCTACACTCTTGTTAAGATTCAGAAGCTCCTTCCTGTGACACGAGGTCAGTGGCTACACACCATTTATCGCCTAGCGTACAGTACAGAGCACTTTCGTGATTATCTGCTAATGGTGGAAGTATATACCAACGTTTCAGTGTCTACACGAGAGTCGTGGGCTCGAACCCCACTCAGGGCAAAACCAAACTTTTTTTTCAGCTAATTATTACAAGTATTTCTTTCCTACAGCACATTTTCTTCATCTCTGATACTTTATTACTGGAAAAAAAAATGCCTAGAAAAAGTGGATGACAGAATTTCTAACACTTAGCCACTTGACTGTGGAGTAGAACTGTCCATCTTACGCCTAACTTCAGACAAATGGTATCTTTGAAACATTTTTAATTTTTAAAACATATCGATTTTTGTTACCTTCGTATTGAATACTCTCTATACTGCATACAAGAAATAAGCAGCCCAAAAGAATTGCCCTCTTTTAATATATTAGTACTGTATTTGAAATTTAGGTCATTCATCTGAAATATAGCCGTCCCGTGGCCGAGTGGTTAGCACGCTTGGCTACTGATCTAAGGGACCTGGGTTCGAGCCGCGTATTAGGCATGGATGTGTGTGTCGTTTTTCTGCTGAGGTCCTGCCATCCTCTCAGATCTCCTACTGTGGCATATAAACTGACAGGCTCCTGTCAGACCTCTGTGGCAAGCAGCTGCTTGAGGGGGTATTTATTATTTTTTTTTATTTTATTTGAAATATATATGGCTTCTTTTTTAGTTTCATCGATATCTATTTGAGAAATTTTGAAATATCATTATAGTTTTTAACTTTTGTCTTATTAACTTTTGTAAAGGAGTATATATTATATAAAGTTTGGTGAACAGATGCAAGAATAAACGAATATATACTTTTATTTAATAGTTACTTCCACCACTGATGCAAGCAATGTCGGAAAGCTGAGGTACATGGCTGTAAGACTGAGGATGTTATTGTTAAACTGTTTGAATTACATCAAAATCCAGATTTTTACCATATGGCCAAAACTGAAATTTTTTAGAATAGAAACTTGGCGACAAGAAACAACTATTGACGTGGTGATGATGAGAACCGATGTTTATTTTTTGAAACTGCTTTTAGAATTATTATATACACGACTTGAGTATAATTTCTCATATGTACAATGATTTTCCGAAGATAATACCAATTCACAAGCTTCAAAATATCTCAATTACCTGCCGATGAATTGACAATGGAATTTCACATGTAAAATATGTAGACGTCATTTAACCATGTATTATGGTCTTTTAAACAAGAAATTAAATGTCCCAACAGCTTAAAATCGGACGGCGACATCAATAGTCAAAGCGATGTTCTGTCTGGAGTGTAAATAATGGTTAAGAGGGGGGGGGGGGGGCTTCATGGCAATTCACGCCCGACAGAGACGCTGTCAATGCAGAGGCGTAGCGAAGGACTATGGTTGGGGGGGGGGGTAGGAAGTGAAAAAAATTTCCAACTCAAAGATCAAATTTTACCAACTGAGCAAATAATGTCTAGATTTTCGATCCGTGGGGGGTCATAATTCACAGAATTATCCCAATATTCACATCTCGTCTGAATTGCAGCAAATCATTGAAAATTTTCCCTTGATTTGGCCAACTCTACTTAATTTCACACCAATCCCTATCCAATCTTTACATCTCTCCTTATTTGTCGTCACTTCAAAATCCTCCAATATTTTGACAAGTTTTCTCGATTTTGTCAATTCTCCTTCATTTCACAAACCCAATCCCAATTATCACCACACCTAGCCTATATCTCACCAAGTGGATTCCAATTTTGCCGACTACCCTAAATTTTGCCAACTCGCCATAATTTTACCAAAAAAAAAAAATCGAAATTTTTACATCTTCCCTGATTTTACCAAGTCACAATTTTCACAACTCCCCTGTATTTTACCAAGTGGCTTCGAATTTGGCCAACTGCCCTACATTTTGTTTAGTTTCCTCGATTTGTCCAACACTCCTTAATTTCAGAAAATAAATCTCAATTCTCACAAATCGCCTATATTTTACCAAGTGGATTCGAATTTTGCCAAGAGTTCTCGGTTTTCCAACTCTCCTTAATTTCACAAAACCAATCCCAATTTTTGCAACTCACCTGTACTTTACCAAGTGGTTTCCAGCTTTGCCAACTTCCTTAGATATTGCCGAGTTGCCTCGATTTTACCACCTCTCCTTAATTTCGCAAAACAATCCCAATTTTTACATCTCTCCTGAATTTCCCGTCACTTCAAATTTTTCAAACTCCCCAAAATTTTGCCAAGTTTTCTCGATTTTGCCAACTCTCCCTAACTTCAAAAAAAATCCTAATTTTCACCACTCGCCCGTATTTTACCAAGTGGATTCGAATTTTTGTCAACTGCCCTAGATTTTGCCATCTCGTCACAATTTTACAGAAAAAAAATACAAATTTTTACATCTCACCTGATTTTTGCAAAGTTATTCTGAATTTTGCCAGCTCCCCCAAGATTTGCCAACTCTCCTAAATATTGCGAAGTTGCCTCGATTTTGCCAACACGCCATAATTTTACAGAAAAAAGATTACAATTTTTACATCTCACCTGAATTTTGTGAACTCTCCACGATTTTGCCACTCACTCCGAATTTTGCCAACTGCCCCTAGATTTTGCCAACTCGCATAATTTTAAAGAAAAAAAAAATCCCAATTTTTACATCTCACCTGAATTTTGCCAACTTCCCCTAGATTTTGCCAACTCGCCATAATTTTACAGAAAAAAATCCCAATTTTTACATCTCATCTGAATTTTGCCAACTCCCCACAATTTTGCCAAGTCACTACGAATTTTGCCAACTGCCCCTATATTTTGCCAACCCCTAAGTTTTGCCAACTCGCCATAATTTTACAGAAAAAAATCCAAATTTTTACATCTCACCTGAATTTTGCCAACTCCCCACGATTTTGCCAAGTCACTCCGAATTTTGCCAACTCCCCACAATTTTGTCAAGTCACTCCGAATTTTGCCGCCTGCCCCTATATTTTGCCAACTCGCCATAATTTTACAGAAAAAAATCCAAATTTTTACATCTCACCTGAATTTTGCTAACTCCCCACGATTTTGCCAAGTCACTCCGAATTTTGCCAACTTCCCCTAGATTTCGCCAACTTCCTAAGTTTTGTCAACTTGCCATAATTTCACAGAAAAATATCCCAATTTTTACATCTCACCTGAATTTTGCCAACTCCCCACGATTTTGCCAAGTTGTCCCAATTTTGCCAACTCACCTGTATTTTACTAAGTGGCTTCGAATTTACAACTGCTCTAAATTTTGCTGTCTCTCCATTTTCCAAACTGCCCTAGATTTGCCAAGTTGCCTCGATATTGACAACTCCCCTTAATTTTGCAAAAAAAAAAATTAAAATTTTTCACAACTCATGTAGATTTTACGAAGTCGCTTCGAATTTTGCGAACTCCGAGTTACTTTGGGAGGGAGCCTCCCCCCATCCCCCCATGGCCCCATGGCTATGTCCCTGTGTCAATGATACTGTCTAGAAGATCAGAGTGCAATACTGCCAACTGTTCCGTTCTCCTTGGTGTCAGTAGGCAAAATGTGGGGTGGAATCCAACCAATATCAGTGATTCTCAATTTTCATGGAGGCCAACACACACGTTTTAACTGCAGTCCACGAAAAATTGGAATTGTATTTGTTTCCAAAACTTTACGTTTCTAGAATCTGCATACTAACATTACAAACATTCAAATAACATTATTACTGCATATATATAAGATTATGCAATACATAACCAAGTAAAAAAATATTATTTTAAAACTATATTTGTTTTATTCCATTAAACTCAGAAAACTGCAGGATGACGAAAAAAATAAATAGCTTCCTAGGTAGCGTATCCAGAACCTTGCTTTATAGGACAGACTGGGAGGAAGAGCCAGCCGCTAAGTGGTTGAAAGATTTCACTTTCTGATATTCGTCAACAAAATTGGCCCAGTGTAGTCTGGCATTATTGTCATTAGCATGAAATTTCTCTTATTACATCCCCATAAAGATGGACACAGGGGTCCAAGATGTTAGAAGAAAGACTGAGTGTCACGGTTCTCTCCAGATAAATCTTTGTAGCAAAAATCAGGATTCATCTGTAAACAGTACACGTCTCAACTTTTCTCGAGTTCCGGTCATATGCTGCCAATTTTTTATTCAAATGTTCCTAACCGTTATGTAGTATAAAGGGCAGATACAACAGTCCAAAAGCCCGCTTTGCACCTAGGCGACAGCAGAGGCTATCTTAGTGACGATTTCTGAGCATGGTAAAAATCGATACCGCTTTTCCTTTATTGCACTGATATCATAATCTAATTGAGAAGTTGTTAACAACTTGTGTCAGAATAGAAAGTCATAGTTACTGTGACTTTATGATCCATGGTCAAATTTTAACAGCGCTTCGAGAAACTGCTACAGTGTTGGAAATGTATCCAAATCCGTACTATGTAATAATAGCTACTTTTGTCATCTAGCCTCGAGCTGTACAATGTCCCTCCATCGCAATAATTTAGTCAAGCGATAGCTTTGGGGCATTTTATAAAAGAGGTTCTCGGTTTGAACTGAATAATTTATGCTTTTAACACAACTTACTATTGTACCTCTTTTTCCGTGAATTCAATTTACAAAATAGGCTAATATGAATATAATATTTTAAATCTGTGTTGCTAAATTGATAAGTTAACGATTTCCTTTTTCATCAATAAGTTCTAAAGTTCTGTAGGAATTTCATTTTTTTTCCCTTTGCTTTTGAAAACTAATAATGCTTTTAAGTGATTTCAGCGCTCTAGACACTCGACTTTTAAAATCCGTTACGTAAATGTTCTATAAAGACTATTTCGTATGACTATGTGGTGCTTCTAATGGAATCGAATATCTGTACTGGAGAATGGTAAGAAATTCTGCCGTCTTAAGAATTTTTCTCTGTCTTTTAAAGAAAGCTAAATTTGGGTTGTCTATATCTGATGTAGGGTATTAGAGGGGAATACATAAAAATTTCAAAAATACATATTTTCCTATATGTGTCTTAAAAAATAGAAAATAAGTCTAAAACATATCGATGGTGCAAATCAGTCATTGAATTGGTATTCACTTCAAAGGAAGATAGGGGGCCGGCAATCTTGTTAAGTAGGTAAATTGGCACTCTATCTTCCTTTGAAGTACATACGAATTCAGTGACTGATTGCGCCATCAATATGTTTCAGATTTATTTTCTACTTTTAGGGCGCATATAAGAAGATGGGTACTTTTAAAAACTTTCAATTCATTTATATTTTTTTCATTGTCGCTAAAAACACTTACCTTCAGAAACTTTCATTTGATATATGACTGAAAAACATCGACCACATTTTTCTTTTCCTTTTATTTGGAGTAGTGTTTGAGGTAGTCAATGACATTGGAGATGTCACGAGCTATAATTTGCAAACCGGCGGCCTATCTTCGTTTGAAGTGAACACGAATTCAGTGACTGATTGCTCCATCGATATCTTTTAGGCTTATTTTCCACTTTTTAGGTCACGATATAGGAAGTTAGGTTTGTTTTTAATTTAACTATTTTTTTTATAAATTTAATTTAAATATTTTATTTCTGCTTTTTAGTGGCAACTTCGCAGCGAGCTTTTTCCGTTAAAAACACCTTTCTCCTGCTTTAGAGAAGAAATCTGCTCATTCCTTACGCTGCTCTGCACGTTTCAAAGCTTTCATTTGAAGTGTGACTGGTAGTAAAGATTGACCCCCATTAAATTACCTTTCGTTTGGGGAGGGAAAGAGGGAATAAACTGAGATAGTAGATTCTCGACGTCAAAATCTTCTATTTGAGATATAAATTCATTGAGATCGACTCCCGTGAAAGTTCCCTACCTTTCAAGGGGGGGCTAATGTAGCTAATGACAGTTCCAACATATCAACATTTATTTAATCCCTAATTCATTACTCATTGTCCTCGCGTTCAAAAGATATAGCGTAACAATCGTTTTTACAATTTCCCCCTTTTTAGTGGTAAAGAAAGCATATTAAGCAAATTTTTATAGAGCTTATAACACTCCACGCGTCAGACTTTCATTTGAAATATAACTCGTTTAGTTTGGCCCTCGCGTTCAAAAGATATGCTGAAACAACCGCCTTGACAAACACTCAAACCAACAACCGAGTCAATAGAGATCTTGCTGAGCAGTCGGTAGCATGTCAGGAATTCGTGGGTTCGTATCCCACTTCAAGACAATTTTCATTCTATATTTACGATTGTTCATAGTCTTCTAAGTGCTTATTTGTAATTGCTTGATACTAAACATATTTATATATATACGGTTAAGGGTGGCTGGCTAAAATATACATGTCAAATGATACTCGAAATGTTACTTTCCGATTCAGTGCCCATAGCCGAGTACTTCATCTATCGGATTCTAAAATTACTTCTAATGACTAACTCCTTGTTACAAACCTTATAGACATAGATAGAAGAGATCATAGTTGGCGGCGATTGCTCAGCGGTAGAACACCTGACATGCTATCATATCCCCCCGATAGGGTTGTATATTCATATTCCACTCGGCTCAAGACAATTTTTTCTAAAAACTCAAAATTGCTTTAGCTATCAAACTTAATAAGTAGAAGTGAGTCAATTTTATTTAATACCTTTAAGTGAAACATAGAAGAAAAATATATACTGTAATCTATTTTCTTATATCTGTTTCGGTGTGTTATACATATATAAATTTTATTCCGTGTTGAGGTCCCGCCATCCTCACAGACATTCTAGTGTGGAGTATAAACTGACAGGCCTCTGTGGCAAGCAGCTGCTTGAGGGAATATTTATTTATTTTTAACAGTACTGAGAAAACTTTGGATTCTTCAAGCTCAAATAATATTTACGGTCTTTAAACAACTTGTTTAAAGACTGTAATCCTACTTAGACGACAAATCATTTTGAAATACAAATAATAGCACGAGATTACACCAACTAGTTTGGAACGACAAATGGAAACGTGCAAATTTCATAATAATGATCTTCTGTTATGTATATTGCATTGTTAAGCCAAGGTCTAGCATATGCACCCAAAAGTAGAACACTCTTACTGTCATTGCCCTCGTTTATTGAAGGGACATTTCCCTGTGCTATGTATTATAAGAACAACTGACCAGACACGAGTGGGTCTAAGATCTCACTTCGCAAATAGCTATAATGCTTTTGCATTAAATTCATATAATAAAAACTAATTTTAACAAGGTGATCTATTTTCCAAAAGAAAAATGCGGCTAGATTTTAAAAAAGTCGAGGCTAGTTCAAGCATATATTTTTATAATATTTTAAATCGAGAGAGTTAATTTTACCTGCCTTAAAATTTATTCTGCAATGATTCTTATTTAAAAAAAAAATTTACCCCTTAAGATACAGAGGTTTGGGAGAAGCCTGTCAGTTCACTACGCCATAGATGAGATCTGTTAGGAAGGCTAGATCTCAGCATAAAGACAACATGGAAAAGAAACGCACATACTTTATCCGGGATTCAATCTCATGTACCTTTGATCAGCCCAAAAATACAAGTACAATGTAAGAACTCCATTTTCGTTATTTCTGACCACATTAACCGGAAATATTTATTATTACATGTTAAAAACTCAGTAACTCAAGGTGATTTTTCAGGTGATAGGTCTAACGGCTATGCATTCTCACACCGACCTTTTATGTAACTACGAAAATCAACAGGTAAACTTTGTTTTACTTTGCAACTTAAGATGGAGGAATTTTATTTTCTTGCAGTACACGTACTATATCTAATTTAAGATTTTTCATATTATCATTTTATAAATTTGAGATACTATTAGGAATCTTTCAGTTTCATCATTTTACATCATTCAGTTTATCTGGGAAAGCAAATAATTTTAGACAAAAAATGAGCAACCAATATTTTTAATGAACTTTAGTCTAAGAAGAGTTTTAATATTTCATGCTATTTAAGGAAAATTGTCATTTAAATTTAAACTTATCCGGAACTTAACATGTAATCAAAATGACAACTCCAAATAAAAATAGCTTTCAGATGAGTAAATTAAGTTTAAAGTTAGAAACATTAGGAGGCTTATATTTGGCACATTCAGTGTTAGTAAAAGAAATATGGCAGAATAAATTTAATTATATCTGTGTGGCACAGGTATATTAGCATATCTGACCATGAAGAAAGGCGACTTGAAACTTAACACTACTCAAGGCATGGATGTTTCGGTTGTCTTTCTTAGGTTTCACCTACCTCTCTTATGCAAATCACGGTTTCTGAAATCTGCTTCTGAAGCTTTCGTTTAACCGGAGCAGTCGCTAACTTTTCGGTTTTAAGAGGCGGATCTAGTTCAACTTCGAACTGCTTATATATACATATATAACGAATTTATGCATTTAGCATCAAGACAATATTCCTTTATGAAAACAATAATTCTATTGCTTATGATACCAAATACAATGAAACTGTAACATATAAACGTACGTTTGATATGCTGCTTAACGTTATTAGTATTGTGCAGCGTTAAGTAACTTATGTTACTTAACGCTGCACAATATATACTATCACCACGAAAATGAAGGTGACAACCAGTCAGTGGAAGACACTCACTGACTGGTTGTCACCTCCATTTTCGTGTTATTGAACTTTCCAGTTACATAGTCACTAGCCCTACCTGATTTAATGGTTAATGTACCAGGTTACTAAACCAGCGAGTATGTCCTTGTGTATTTGTATACTATACAGAAACCAGGAGAAACTAATAAAACTTCTAGGTTATCTCCTTCTTTTGTGTAGGGGAGTACACCTTCTTTCCTTTAAAAAATTGTTTGTAGATCTAATTGGCCTCTCAATTGAGGCGCATATTGGGGAAAGGGGGGGGCAAGACGGCCATCCTCACCCTCTGAGAATGCCAGTAAGCAAAACAGAGGCGAAAAATATATTAAACATTTATTCGTGTTATTAATACACTGCTGTTCACAAATTAAAGAAGTTGAACAAAAATGCAAATATCTGAAGAAATTCTATATAGAATTTAACGAAAGTTTCAGAGGATATTTAATATCACATATATTAATATCTAGATTTGAAATATATATATATATCTAAATACTTTTCAATTATAAAATTAAATAAGAATATATCGGAAAAATTTTCCAATTATGAAAAATTACAAATCACCGCAGATATTGAAGTTAACGTTATTTAGCAAGCGGTATGACAGAGGTCTGACAGGCTCCTGTCAGACCTCTGTGGCCAAGCAGCTGCTTGAGGGGGTATTTATTTATTTATTTATTTTATGGTTACCACTAAGAGCAATACAGCTTTCACAACGAGCAATCATGCTTTTAATAAGGTTATCCAACAAGGCAGAGGGCAGCAAATCCCACTCTATAAGAACATTTCTCAGCTCGTCAAGGGTCCAACGACTGACGACTTGCAATTTGCCTTGCCAAAAGCATCCCATGCATGTCAAGCAGGATTTAAGTCCGGGGAACTTGCTGCAAAATATAAGCTCACTGGAGAAAAAATCGGATTCCAACCTCGGATTTCTTAGTGATCAGACGTGTTTTTTATGCTCTCTCGGATCTTTGTTTCATTATGGATATCAAAAAGGACAGCAGACTTACTAGTTGTTTCAAGTTCCAACATAAGGACCTCAGCTATGAGTCATTTGTGACCATCCTCGCTAACTCCAAGAAGCCATCCGCAATTCAGGTAGCCCAAAGCATATCAAAGGAAATTACGATTGTTACCTTTTCTTCCGAAAAAGCCGCTGACGATTTTGCCGCGGACCCGTCACTGGACATTCCCAATGAACAGATCATCTCCTTTAAGCGACTTGGATTCCCCCAGAAAAAATTATCAATCTCCAAACTGCCTTTCTTCATCACAAACGGCGAAATCGTGGACGCCCTAAAGCCATTTGGAACTGTGCAAAGTGTTAAAGACGAATTCCTGAATCTCCCGGGTTTGGAATCCATCCGGACTGGTACTAGGGTTGTTCACATGGAAATGAAGAAATCGGTTCCAAATTTCATGCTAATCTCCACCTTTTCGGCCACCATAAACTACGCTGGAATGACTCGTCTGTGCAAGTGGTGCAAGCTCCCAGGCCACATCATTAAGGACTGTGAGGCTTTCGCCAGAAAGCACAAACCTCTTCTGTCACCTCCTGCATCAAATTCGGACAATAATCTGGATTCGAACTCGACCTCCTCCCCACCGCAACAGCTGGCACCTGACAACATACAAAGTGAAGAAGCCCAGGCCCCTGCAACTCTACCTCCATCAACTGTTGAGAAGGCACCTTCCACACCTCAAAATCAAAAAAGAAAATTCACTCCATCGCCGACTGATTCTCCTTCCGCAACAGAGACTGAAACTCCTCTGCAACAGAAGAAAAAACAGCCAGCTCCTGAGGTGCCTTCTTCACTCATTGGTAGTATACAAAATTTTATCATTGATCACTCCCCCTCCCCCTCCCCCGCTCTTCTCTCTGACCCCCCCCCCCCCCCCCCCCCGAGTTTGTTGAGACTTTTGAGGACGTTCTTGACTTCCTCAAATACTTAACAAATCCTAAATTAGCCTCTTCCGAGTGGGAAATCCCCACTCCATTTAAATCTCTAAAACGCACCCTATCTAAAGACGGTTTTATCTTGCCGAAGTATCGAGACCTTTATCTCTCTGCTTAGGCAAATGCCCACAGAGCGATTGTTTCACTGTCTGGGACTTCCTCCAGTTAGTGAAACAACTCTTCCCTCTATTTAGATAGTTCTCTCTTCATTTGACTTAACATTTTCTCATTTTATTTTCTATTTTGGCCATTTCCCATATTATTGCTTTACTCGCGATCAAAATTCATCCTCCTTCACATTTTCCTGCTCTCAGCCAATGCCAAAATTCCGTTTCTCTCATTGGCTGAAGCCTCCCTACTCCCCTCAACTCCGTTAGCGTCCAAACCTAACACTGCCCATGCTCCCGCTCTCAGCCAATCCCAAAATTCCTTCATTCTCATTGGCTGAGCCTTCGGCGTTCACTATCCACCGTCTCACTCTTTTGACTCTTCTGATTTCGGATTTTTACCCTCCCCCCCCACTTCTGCAAATTAATTCCTACCTTCTCCAAATTATTTATTTAGGCCTCTAAATTGATTATTCCACCAAATATTCCAAATTCTCCCGATTTCCACTCTCCTTCCACGACTTTTCCCGACATTTACCATCTGTGGAGCTTTTTAAGACCTGCATCGATTTTCGGCCTTTGCCTCATCTTGCTTCAAAATTCCAAATTTGCTCTAACAACCTTTGCCACCACCGATGAATTTTGCTTGTGGTCCTGATGATAAGCGGGCCGAGGCCCGCTTTACAAATAGGACCAGAAGTACGATGGATGTGTAAGAAGGAGAAAAAATCAGACACCCCTGGCTGAATGTCACCTAATAGCGCGTAACGCCTTCTTGCGACCGAAGAACAGCCGAAATCCTGTCTGGCATGGATGCCACCAGTGTGCAGATGTAGTACACATCAATATTCATTCACTCTTCCAACAACAAATGCCGCAGTTCGGCCAGATTGGCTGGATCGCTGGGACAGTGCTTCACTCGTTGCCCCAAATAGACCCACAAGTTTTCTATAGGATTCAAATCTGGGGATTTGGAGGGCCAGCTGAAATGTTCGAAGGCTTCAAAATGCTCTTCGTGCCAATCCGACACACTTCGAGCCCTGTACACGCAACAATCTTGGAAGACCGAGGTATTCTTTTGGTGTTCTCTGTGGAGATGCTGCACAAAAGGCAACATGTGGTCGTTCAGTAGCTCCATATAGCCCTTCTGGTTCAAGTGTGACATCACCGCAACCAAAGAACCCATTTCCTCGTACGCTGAATGTCACCTAATAGCGCGTAACGCCTTCTTGCGACCGAAGAACAGCCGAAATCCTGTCTGGCATGGATGCCACCAGTGTGCAGATGTAGTACACATCAATATTCATTCACTCTTCCAACAACAAATGCCGCAGTTCGGCCAGATTGGCTGGATCGCTGGGACAGTGCTTCACTCGTTGCCCCAAATAGACCCACAAGTTTTCTATAGGATTCAAATCTGGGGATTTGGAGGGCCAGCTGAAATGTTCGAAGGCTTCAAAATGCTCTTCGTGCCAATCCGACACACTTCGAGCCCTGTACACGCAACAATCTTGGAAGACCGAGGTATTCTTTTGGTGTTCTCTGTGGAGATGCTGCACAAAAGGCAACATGTGGTCGTTCAGTAGCTCCATATAGCCCTTCTGGTTCAAGTGTGACATCACCGCAACCAAAGAACCCATTTCCTCGTACGTGAAACACTCCCAGAACATCACAGAGCCTCCTCCAGGTTTGAACAGAACTTTGCACACAGTCCGCATGGAAGGCTTCACGTGGCTTACGATGTACCTGTTGCCTCGCATCATTCAAGTACAAATAAAAACGTGACTCATCCGATCAGATCACACGCTTCCAAGAGTAGACAGTCCAGTCTTTGTGGCGCAGCGCCCACTGTAGCCATGCAGCCTTGTGTAGAGCTGTTAACATGGGTCTCCTCCACGGTACTCTGATCCAGATATCCATGGCATGCAGTTCCCTTCAGAGTGTTTGTTCGGAAACAGCTTGTTGTAGGCCTGCATTGACTGATTGACGAGCAATTATGTCTCGTTGCAAAGCAGTTTGCCCTAACAATGTGTGACACACTGCGGCAGTGCCTATTGGTGAACAGTCTTTCTGCTGCAGTTCTGGCAACTACTAGCAGTGGATTGCGATGTACACCACTGCCTGGGAGACCCTTTGGACAGTACATTTCGACACACCTGCAAAGGCAACTTCTTGTACACTATGCCCTTTGGCTCGGCCAAACGCAATAATACCTCTTTGCCACTCATTCACATCTTTGGCAGGACCCATGTTTCACGGAGTGACTAACACACACGTGGCACACAACCAATTCTTGTCACTCTATGAACCCTGTAGCACACAGCACAGCTATTTGTAGGACGTGTTTATTACTGATGCGCCCTATGTTGCTGTCGAACAGATGTAACCCTCTTACAGCGGGAGATGACTAATTTTTTTTGTCCGGTGAGCTTATAATCTGGATATCTTTACTCTCAAGGTATTCCTCCACTATCTGAGCTCTGTATGGATGAGTGCTACCATCCATAAAACTGATGGTAAGGCTCTAGGACAGGAGTGGTCAAACTTTTTCACTTTTAATGTAGGATTTGTTTGGAAGGCTACTAAATTTTTTTTTTATGTTTGAATATAAAGCAATAAAGGGAGTTATTATTTTGAAGTTACACTGGGAGTCTGATTTACCCCCTCAGAGAAAGGATGTCAGAGAAAAATTTCTGAAAATATGTGATGAAACTAGAACATTTTAAAGCAAATGAGTCCATGCCGTGGGTTACTCCTATGTTGCTAAAGAGTGACCAGTAGCCTGTGGGAGCTATAATAGACACCCTACTCTAGGATCTTGTCTCTGAATCTTACAGCAGAGTCCCTCCCGAAAAGATATGCAGGTCGCACGAAAATGGTCCCTTTTCACGATATTCAGGGTGTGATAACATGTTGCATGCTCCCTCCAGATGTATTGGCGCCGAGAATCACTACTTATGCTATACTGAAGAGCCAAAATATTATGACCAGTGCATCTTTATGCAAGTCGAAGGAACTGCAGCTCACTGACGGCGTGTGTAAAGGTCATGAAACGGTATAAATAACACCTGATCCTGAGCTCTGTTAATCAGTGCTACTCTTGTTCTTGAAATGGGAAAGGCAGCAGACTTAAATGAATTTGACAAAGGTCAAATTGTATTGGCCAGACAACTGGGTCAGAGCATTTCCGAGACGGCAAGGCTTCTGGGGTCAAATAACTTGCAACTTGCTTTGGGGTGCTCATGGTCAGTTGTGGTTAGTACCTTCAAAAAGTGGTCCGAGGAGGTAAACACCACAAACTGATGGCAAGGTGTGGGCTGACCACGGATCATCAATGCTAAAGGTGAGTGAAGGCTATCCCATATTGTATGAGCCAACAGAAAGGATACTGTGGCACAACTCACCCTTAATTTGAAGGCTGCTGATGAGAGCAATGTGTCACAACACATGTACACCGAACCCTGCTGAAAATGGGGCTGTGTAGCCGCAGGCTGCTTTGCCCATGCTAACCTCGGTTCACCATCGAAAGCACCTACAATGGGCAAAAGAATATCAAAACTGGACCTTGAATGATTGGAAGATGGTCGTCTGGCCTGATGAATCTCATTTCCTGTTGCACCATGTGGATGGCCGGGTACGTGTGCGTCGTTTACCCTGGGGAAGTGTTGGCACCAGGATGCACTGTGGGACTAAAACAAGCCAGTGAAGGAAGTGTAATGCTTTGGGCAATGTTCTGCTGGGAAACTCTAGGTTCAGTCATTCATGTGCAGGAAACTGTGATGTCAACCACCTACCTAAATGTCATTGCAGACTAGCTACATCCTTTCATGGCAACGGTATACCCCTCTAGTAGTGCCCTCTTTCAGTAGGATAATGCACCATGCCAAACTGCCTGGATTGTTCAAGAATGCTTCGCAGAACATGAGGAAGAATTCCATGTATTACCCTGGCCTCCAAATTCCCCAGACATCAATCCAATCGAGCATCTGTGATTTGTGTATCTTGTAGCATCCATGCCTTGCCGGGTAGAGCTGTTTCGGCGGCATATGGAGAACCAACATCATATTAGGCAGGTGGTTATGTTTTGGATCTCTGGTGTATATTAGTGATTCATCCGAAAAGAAAATCTGTTCCCATTGATCATTGGCCCAATTGTGGAACTGGAATGGGGCACTGCCTGCTCCATTCCAGTCATGCCTTCCGATGAGCTAAGGTTAGTGGTATGCAGACTGCAGGTACATAACCATCTTTCATGATGTTGTTGGGACACATTTACTCTGGATACTCTCCTTCCTGTGTCAACTGACAGCACAAATGCAAATTGGCGCACTGACATCATTCTATTGCACCTTGTAATTAGGGACAGGAAACAATCACCTTGAACTGTTGTTGCTCTGGGCCTACCCTGTCTCGTTCTCTTACAGCAGTGATTCTCAAAGTGTGTGATGCAAAATTTTGGATCATATTGCAGATAAAGGGAAGTTAATAAATTATTTTGTTGCTACTTTCTGCCAGTGATTGTTCATTTAACTTTTTCAGTTTAATCAAATATTTATCCATATCTTAAAACCAAAATTAGCACAAAACATAGCCATAACACGTAGGGCAGAGGCCTCTTATTGAAGTACGCACTTAACCTCAATACATGTCAGAACTTGAACAGTATTATATTATAACAGCTCTGCGTTTACAAATGACCCCACAGAAATAGCTATTATTGAAGGAAAACTGCACATGCATGAGTCTCTCGTAATGTTATCAACTTAAATTTTAAGTGTGCCATGAGCAAAGAAGTTTGAGAATAACTCTCCTAGAGCAGGGGTTCTCAACATGGGGTACACGGTAAAAAATTTGGGACATGCCGTGAGAGCTCAAAAGGCTAAATCTAGTAACAAGGTCACTAAGTTGGCATTATTATACTATAACTATAGTTTTATCTATCTATATAAGGAGTAGTAAGCCAGTTACATACACATTTCCAGGGGATACGTGAAGCATAAAAGTTTGAGAACCACTGTCCTAGAGCATGTTCCAGTGTCTTGAAAATATTCCGAGTCTGGGAATTATACTGTTTGACACATTCATGAATCTAGCCTCTCATGATCCTCTCTATGTGATTCTTCTGCTTCCATCCATACGATGGTTCTCCACCTATAATCATCATCCAAATGGCTCTTCCTTTCATTTTAGCAAAACTGTAACCCGAAGAGTTCCACGAAGCTGCTCTTAATCCGAAATGAAAAGTGCCCCTTCTGAAGCTGCTATTATAACCAGCTTAATTTGCATATCGCAGAGTCTATTACATTGAGAAATGTTTATTCAATAGCCGACAAATGTGTGTTATTTCACGCTAAACATCCTCTGAAACTTTTATTAAATTCCAAAAAAATTTATTGAGATAATTGCAATTTTGTTTAACTTTAATTAAATTATGGGCAGCAGTGTAAATCTGAATATCACATGTATTTTTCAAGAAATTTTTAAAGACCAAATTTCAAAACAAAGGGAAAAATTTAATACCAAAATGGCGTTCCAAATAGATCTTAGCCATCGCTATTCATTCGGATAACTTGCTCCCCGCCGCACTTTATTTTTTACTAGACATGTGCTAGTGAAGAAGTAACACGATTTTAACCAAACGAAAGGTTCTACTGAAACTACTGATATTTTCAAATTGCTGATGGGCGAAGTTTAGAGAAAAAATATTTGGTGACAATCAACAGAAAAGCATACAATAAAAATATTTAGTTTTGAATACCTAAAGTAGAGATATTTGGGGACGATTATCACTACCCTATACTTTGCTCTTTTGCAGTTCTACTCGTAATATTTACTTATATCACTGGGTTATTTTATGAAATATCCAACTTATCAATTGGATGCAAATTTCATCTTCCAACCGAATATACATTTTTTCTTTACCTTTATTAACATAAAAAGCGTAATAGCTATAATAGCTGAAGAGGATTTGTGGAAAGTTGATGTAAAAAGTGAATAAATTGTCGAAAAAAACAATTCTGATCTACAAACAGCAGTAGTGAATTCTATCTAAATGCCGATTTTAACAATATTCTTTCAGTATTTAAAGAGTTATGAAGTTTTGTGTTGGATTGTTGTTGAGTTGTTTTACTCTGAGCGGCACTTTTTTGCACCCAATTGGATAAATGGTCAGGTCACAAGGACTCCATGGGCTCAGAGAATGTTGGGAGGAGGCGACCCGCTAGACAGCAGTTATATTAAGTTTTGAACATTAACCACAATATTAGATAAAAGAATCTACCTTTTAAATTAATTTTTTTAGAACACATTGCTGCTCAAAAATGTTTAAACTTACATAACTGTTTAAATACGGAGAGATATTGTTGAAAATCGAGATTTAGATAGATGCCATTGAGATCTCAAATTAACTTCAACCACATTCTCATAAAATGCTTAATTTCGAAGATCTATAACTTCTAAAATAACTTTGCACTGAGAAAACAAGGGATGAAGTGGTCATAATTTAATGACCATTCAGTGTATATGTAATAGGAGCAAATTTGATACATGAGCAGTTATCAGCAACAATACTAAAAATTTAAAATTAAATATTTTGTTATGAAACGGAGAAACAGATCTGAACGATTTGCTAAATGTAATATTTTCAATTATTATTTATTTTTAAATTATATCTACAATTTCCCTCAAGAATTGCAAAAATAAGTCAATATTTTTAGATGGTTAAACAATATTAAATTGTAAGGAGTTGTCGATACTTTGAAAACTAATCTTACTATGGTCGCACGAATAGGGTTGGGTTGTTTTACCTCTGAGCGGCACTTTTTTGCACACCATGGGCTAAATGACCAGGTCACATGGACCTCGAAGGCTCAGAGAAGGTTGGGGGAGGGGACCTACTGGAACAGCTGTTGGGAGACAGATGGTAGCCTCCCGTCAAGACCATCCAGCGTGTTCTTTAACGTGCACAGGGTATGGCTCTCCCGCACACGGGGCCACGGCTTAACGTCCCATCCGACGGACGGCGGCCTTTCCAAGCCCATCGGTGTCCCCTACTGACCGTGAGCAGGGCGGGGAATTTTGCGGAGATAAATCTCAACGCTGACCCAGCTGGGACTCGAACCTGGGAACTACAGATTACGAGCCTGGCGCGCTACCGACTGAGCCACCCCCGTCCTCGCACGAATAGGCCAATAGTATTAGATATTTTATGGAGATATGAGAGATATAAGCGGGGGAAGGGGGATATATTACTATTACCCTCCGGATAAGGCATGGGAAAATAATCTTTCATTACCTTCAAATTTGTCATTTTTTCATCCTCTGCTTCTTTCTCTCTTTTATTGGAATCATTGTCAGATATTTTAAATATTTCCCTCCTTGGGGGTGTGGCCCCTGGTCATTATGTTAATCCGTCCCAACAAACATTTCTTGTCACTTTTCCCTAGCGATCAGTTAACTATAACTACAACAAAGGCTTTATTTACTTGTAACGTATTATCACTTAAAAATCGCTAAGTAATGTGAATGGATTTGAAGAAGTTAATGTAGAAAACCCCTGATTAAACAACACAAGGACGAAATGAGCAACGAGGCTTGTAAGTAATGCAGCTTCAACAAAGCGCTAAAGCTCTTGTTGAAAGCACCTTATGCTTATGAGTGCTTCTCAAACTGTCTGATGTGAAGGACTGGCAGGAAACTGCTTGTGAGATACGCTGGCAGTACATGTGCCTGGAACTTCTGGTTGCCGCACGACATGACGTCATCTGGAGAGTTGTAACTTACAACTGTGGAGCTATGAGTTGGTTTGTTTTACCTCTGAGCGGCACTTTTTTGCACACCATGGGCTAAATGGCCAGGCCACAAGAACCCCGAAGGCTCAGAGAAGGTTGGGGGAGGGGACCCACTGGAACAGCTGTTGGGAGACAGATGGTAGCCTCCCGTCAAGGCCATCCAGCGTGTTCTTTAACGTGCACAGGGTATGACTCTCCCGCACACGGGGCCACGGCTTAACGTCCCATCCGACGGACGGCGGCCTTTCCAAGCCCATCGGTGTTCCCTACTGACCGTGGGCAGGGCGGGGAATTTTGCGGAGATAAATGTGGAGCTATGGCATATCAATGTTATGCTTCCGAAAAAGTATTCTCTCTTTCCTAGCAGCTCACTGCGGCGTTCTTCAGCCGAATCGATATCGGACAACCATTTTGGGAAGCACTGATCTAGGCCAATGTTTCTTAAACTGTGTTCCGCGAAAAACCATTGGGGTTCTGCGAAATCCTCGAAAAATCTAAAATTGTATTTGTTATTAAATTAGATATTATGTTAGACCTTGAATGTATTATTAAATTTTTTTCGGTTTGTTGCCATGTTTTGTCTACCGTTTTTTCAAGAAAATTTTCATAGGAGTTCCACATAAATATATATTGCTTAGGGTTCCGTGGTCTGAAGAAGTTTTAAAAACACTGCTCTAAACGAAGGCCACAACAAGCCAAAACTTGGTAGGTATGGATCCAAGTGCAGAAAGAAGTAACAAGAGACTTGAAAAAGTTTTTGCAGTCTTATTATCTACTAATGCATGAAAAGAGGAAAACAGACAACAATTATTCATAATTTCTTTCCTGAAGAACAAATCAGAGAAAGCTTAATTCCGTACACTTTGTTTTTCGTCTACAACTCCGTCAAGATCCTTAGCCTTCATATTTGCTTTAGAATTTTTGTCAGAAGAAAGTGTTCAATGCTCTGGCCTCTAGTGATAAAGATGAACTGCCCTCCTTAATACCATCACCTAGTTTTTTCCCGGAAAGTAAGAGACTGAACAGCAAGTCCTCCTTCTACAGACCATACAGACTACCTACATCTATAGACTACTGTACCATTAAAAGTCTCATGATTATCCCAATTGTAATACGGTACTTTTCACTTTACTACATCCATGGCCGAGTGGTGACGTGCTTAACTACTCATCAAAGGGACCTGGGTACGAGCACCAGATAAGGCATGGATATTTGTATTGTCTTTCTACTGCAGCCTCGCCTTCCTCACAGATCTTATGGCGTATTAATTACTTTCAGGCTCCTGTCAGGCCTCTGTGGCATGTAGCTGCTTGCAAAAAAAAAATTTTTTTTTTACTGCAGAAAAAATAGCTCTTTTTCATCAAGATGTCTTTAAAATATCACTCTAGTCCTTAATTTTATTTCGGATGTTTAAATGTTAAATGCATTTACACAATAAATTTTTTAATAAATTTTGCTTCCCAATATTTTTTGATTATAATAAAATCAAGAAATTACCTCAAGTTATTACATCCTACATTGAAATACATGTCAAATAACTCTCTTTTCGCTCATTTTCCATTTACAGGAATTACCTATTGCATAACTATGAGAACTAGATTATTTCTTTTCTACAACACATTGATTACCTATTATTGAAAATTACAAAATGTTAATTTTAACTTATGAACAATCACGCACCATCTTAGAGCGTTGACAGTTCCTTTTTCAATTTTCCTATCTTTTGATCTTGGGCACAAAAAATAAGAGTTGACAATTACAGATTTAGTTGACTTTGTTTCACTTCGCCAAGAATTTGCAAACCACGGGTCATAACGTTTTAAATTTTCCGATATCTCATGTTGAGTGAATTTTAACAGTATTCCCAACATTAACGAATGAGTGTCCCCTGTATTTGCGAAACACTGGGATTGTGATGTCTGCTACTGCAGACGTCAATGACATTGGAGGAGAAGAGTGGAAGTGGACACTTGAAAACAGAGAAAATATTCAGGCTGGGCTTTGTATGCTAATGTTTCGGAAGGAGTTTCCGTTTTATTTTGTGTCACTGTACTTAAAATTGTTCTATTTTCGAAAAGTCTTAGAAACACTGACTCTTAAAAAGTTAGCCATTACAATATTACCAATATATTTTCCAGTCTGCTAAAAGTTTATGTAAAATTCTTTCTCCTTTACTTTTTAATTCATTTTGATGTCCTTTTAGAGAGAAAGCATTCTTTGTATTATAAATATAATTAATATACACAAAGCTTTAATCCTGTAGTACAAGGATTTCACCACAAGTGACAGATTATTTATATTCAATCACATATTAACCTAGTGTGAAAATTTTATCTAGCCGTCTCCCAGATTCGAAAGCGAGATCTCCTTGCTACACGTTATAACCATTTGAGCTAAGATGCTGGTGAACGATACATGCTTAAATTAATGAATTTTTTTTACACTTGTCTAATGCGTGCTTTAAACCCGTATTTAACAGTTTGAAATTTTGTATATTGATAAAAGGCACATCTACCTCACAAACAGAGGAACTGTTATTGAATGTCAAATCTGGGTCAGATGTGTGCTTGGTATGCATAAAGGGCATTGATCATTTCCAAGAAATCTAATAAGCTCACTGGACAAAAAATTAGTCATCTCCCGCCATAAGAGGGTTATGTCCGTTCGACAGCAACAGAGGGTGCATCAGTAATAAACACGTCCTACAAATAGCTGTGCCGTGCGCTACGGGATTCATACAGTGACAAAAAGTGGTTGTGTGCCACGTGTGTGTTAGTCACTCCATGAAACATGGGTGCGCCAAAGATGTGAATGAGTGGCAAAAAGGTGTTATTCTGTTTGGCCGAGCCAAAGGACATAGTGTACAAGAAGGTGCTGCCTTTGTAGGTGTGTCGAAATGTACTATCCAAAGGGTCTCCCAGCAATGGCGTACATCGCAGTCCACTGCTAATAGTTGCCAGAAGTGCAGCAGAAAGACTGTGCTCATCAATATGGACCGCACAGTGTGTCACGCACTGTTAGAACAAACTGCTTTGAAACGAGGTAGTAATTGCTCATCAGTCAGTCAATGCAGGCCTACAACAAGCTGTTTCCGAACAAACACTCTGAAAGGAACTACATGCCATGGATATCTGAATCAGAGTACTGTGAAAGAGACCCATGTTAACAGCTCTACACAAGGCTGCATGGCTACAGTAGGCGCGTCGCCACAAAAACTGGACTGTCAACTCTTGGAAAAGCGTGTGATCTGATCGGATGAGTCACATTTTTATTTGTACTTGAATGATGCGAGGCAATAGGTACATCATAAGCCACGTGAAGCCTTCCATGCAGACTGTGTGCAAAGTTCTGTTCAAGCCTGGAGGAGGCTCTGTGATGTTCAGGGAGTGTTTCACGTACGAGGAAATGGGTCCTTTGGTTGCTGTGATGTCACACTTGAACCAGAAGGGCTATATGGAGCTACTGAACGATCACATGTTGCCTTTTGTGCAGCATCTTTACAGTGAACACCAGAAGGATACCCTAGTCTTCAAAGACAACAACTGTCGCATGCACAGTGCTCGAAGTGTGTCGGATTGGCACGAAGAGCATTTTGAAGCCTTCAAACATATCGACTGGCCAGCCAAATCCCCAGATTTGAAACCCACAGAAAACTTGTGGGACTATTTGTGGCAACGAGTGAAATGCCGTCCCAGCCATCCGGCCAAACTGAGGCATTTGCTGTTGGAAGAGTGGATGAATATTGATGTGCACTACATCCGCACACTGGTGGCATCCATGCCAGACAGGATTTCGGCTGTTCTTCGGTCGCAGGGAGGCATTACACCTTATTGGCTGACTAATTTTTTTGCCCAGTGAGCTTATATATAAAATAGTAATATTACATTATAAGATTACATGCCCACAACTTATGTGTTCAATCAAAAACAGAGAAAAAAAACTACCTCTGGTTTGTAAAAGAATCATAAAAGATTTTTTTTCATAAAAGAATTTGTTTGAAAATTAAGAGCTTTACTATCTCTGAATAGCAATCGTTGGTTGAAAAGATTACAAAGCCTTTAAAATTTCCGCTAGCCTTAAATAATAACAAAAATACCCTCTCAAGCAGCTCCTTGCCACAGAGGTCTGACAGGAGGCTGTCAGTTTATATGCCACAGGTAGAAGACCTGAGAAAAAGGTAGGACCTCAGCAAAAAAAAACATGAACATCCAACATGAATTAATTTTGTAAAGTGCGTTGCATTTCGTTCAAAAATCGATGGTATACAATAATTCAGATTAAAATTTTTATTTAAAATTTATTGAAACGAAATACGAATGGATAGGTATAATGTCGTTTTAAAATTATAGAACATAAAAAAAATCTTATTTCTTTCACCGTGGAATGTCTTTTACTCCTTTCAAAAGATGCTAACACTTGGCAGTGCCTGCTACTAAATAAACATGACTTTTGTCATTTTCTAGATGGGTCAAGTTTCAATTTATAAATCGGTTCTGCTTGCTTACTGAATGAACCTCGATGATAAAAGTAGGTCAATGCCTGACCAAAGCTAATTGTTGGTAGGAGAGGCAGTCGTGGAATAAATCTTCAGCTTCTCAGTTAATTTTACATATTATTAAAAAACAAATTACCTAAATAAAATATATAAATTAGAAAATTAAGAACACTTGAAACACATATCTTTCCCCTGCTTCACGGTAGAAAATTTTTGCAATCTCGTTAAGATCGACCCCTCCCCCTCCCCCCCAGCTCCCGTTAAATTTCTCTTCCATTTTTGGGGGGAGCTCATAACATTCTCGACATCACAGGTTCTCATATTTGAAATATAACTCGAGATCGACCGCTGTAAAATTTACTTCCTCTTCGAAACTTTCTCAGTTCGAAAAACACATCTCGTTTATTTCGAAAGATGGAGTAAAGTGTAAAAGGTTGTTCTACATTCTTTGGAGGAAGAAAGCATGGGGGAAAGGTAGACTTTTTATAACCTGTGATACTCGCCACATCACAAGATTTAACACATAACTTGTTACTCTCTGTTCTCGCGTTTGGAAGATATAGTGGACAACCATTTGACAAACAAACCAACAAATGATATACGAAAAACAAGAAGAGAGGTAAAAATAAGCATATGAATGGATGGAGGAAAAGGAGATTCAAACCATTAGGTATCAAATTCAAACCATTAGAATATATTTCGGTAACAAAATGATCATTCTGTTATCAATAAACAGTGATTGAAGGTAAAACAATTTAGCCCTAGAACTATAGGCAAAATTTTGTAATCTTCCTTGCATACTGGTTTCAAATATATATATATCCTTGCATACTAGTTTCAAATATCTATAGAATTGCACCTCCATATTCGGTTTAAGTTTAGATGATATTCAGTAAGCCATTACACGGATTGTTTCAATGCCTCGGTGACGCAGTTGTATCGCGTTCGTTCATGGTGATATTCCAAGTGCTTCGTTCCGGTTCGAGCCTCGGGATGGTAGAGTCGTTTGTTGTCATAAATTGCAGAAAAATTACAAATGCGACTTTTATTGCTACAAAATGAATTAGAAGACCAGTATACTAAGTTACTCAAAGCTCAAACCTGTTAAATTCTCAGATAGACACACTGACAGCTAATGCAGACACAGGGATCGTCTCAAATTATCTAACTGTTTTCGTAGAAATTTAAGCCACCTATTCGCCCTATGTAACAAGGCGTAACGCTTTGTCGAACTCTTTTTTTGTAAAAGCCTTCATTTATGGTACTCTTTACTTCCAAAACAATTCTGTAGTAGTCAGTTATTAGTGATAAGTTAGCTCACTTTTCTCATAGGAAAACGGAAAAAGAATTACTAATTGCAGAAAAATACAGCATTTCAGTGTTATTTCTAGGAGTACACATAATAAATAAATAATAATAATAAATATCCCCTCAAGCAGCTGCTTGCCACAGAGGTCTGACAACAGAAGACAATTACTAACAATCCTAGCCGCCCCCTCGAAATGTTACTCAATTTATGGACGAATTTTATACATGCTCTTTATAACATGCACAGAGATTGTTTCCTACACACGAAAGCGTAGTGGCTTACCTACGTCCGAGGGCACTAGCCTTTCAAAAGCTATGATTACCTTTCTTGTTAACGAGTATGGAGTGGAAACGAGTTGTGAAGAAGTTAACATTCGTGAAGTCTTAGGAATATTTACAAGAATAAAAATATTAGTGTATTTATTTTTCTTATGAACATCGTATAACAAAAAAATAAATTCAGTAAATAAAAGCAAGCATTAACAGAGAAAAGTCTCTGATTCTACTCGGTCATTCAGAATTTTAAAGCTGTGTATGTGTCAAGTGTGATCTTTCCATAATAATTATAGAATGGTTTTATGGCACATACACTGCCTGAACAAATATCAGAAAATTTTCATGATATTGCAGTGATACGTCAAATTCAACGCTCAGCAATTCTTTTTCAAAAAAATTTTATGATAACTGAAAATGACGATAGGTTAAAGATATCAATTTAATCTATCTACATCTCAATTTTCAACAATTCAGCATTTAGAGTTATGGAAGTTGGAATATCTATTTAACAGCAGTGCAAATCAGAAGAATTTAGTTCAGAAGTTCATTAAAGTTTCAATAAAAAGTGTTATTTCAAATAATTTAATAAGTGTGTATTTTAAAAGTTTGAGTATATAATTCTTTCAACATTCGCCAAATTTGTATGAATTATTCCTTAGGACTAGCATTGCCGCTATGAAATATTTCGTCTTCCAGAACTCTTTAAACATTAATTGAATATTTTGCAAATTCAAGATTTAGTGAGAGACTTGATGCAGATGTAGTTGAATTATGATGTAGATCTTTATCTTCAGTAATAACGAAATGGGCTTCCCACTTGCATAACATAAAATTTGAAATTCGCGATTTTTTGTCGTCTAATTCTTTATATAAATTTACGTCTTCAAAGAACCAGATTAATAAAATATAATCCGTAATTAGTACAGCTACACAGAATCATAATATTTCTTTAATTCTGAATTCTAAAGTACTATGGCCGAGTGGTTAGCGCGCTTGGCTATTGATCTAAGGGACCTGGGTTCGAGCCCCGGGTAAGGCATGGATGTGTGTGTCGTTTTTCTGCTGAGGTCCTGCCATCCTCACAGATCTTCTACTATGGCATATAAACTGACAGGCTCCTGTCAGACCTCTGTGGCAAGCAGCTGCTTGAGGGGGTATTTATTTATTTATTTTATTATATATTTATAGCCTGCTATAAATTTTAAAACAATTATAATTATTTGATGACAAAATCGATATCATAATGTTATTTGAAGCGAAAAACATTAGAAACAATTCTTAAAAATGAAAATTCTTCAGTAACATCATTATAAACGCTAAAGATTGTTTCGTTAATAAAAACAAGAAAATACGCATTAACAAAATTGAATGGTGCTTATTTTTAAGTACTAAAGACTGATTAAAAGATCGGAACAATATTCAAAAGAAATTAAAATTATGATTGGGCCCGAAGTCGTCTATTATTTCGAACCGGAGCCCAAACTCTCACTAATGGGAAATAATTTATTTCTGTAAAATATGCTTCAAACACACTTTAAAATTGTACGTGACGAAAGCCTGTATATGATCGAAATTATTGTCCATTACTCAATGTAGTTCTTAAACATTAGAAATGTTCAGAACGTTATTTTGAATAAACAGGCATAATGGCAGACCTGATAAATGAGCAACCCTTTTATTAGTCAGTCCCTCTTCCGCAAAAATTTAATTGTTTCATTGTGCAGCTTAACAGAGCTGAAATAGCTAAAAATAATATATAGTCATAGGATGAGTTCTAGAAACATTTTTAGCCGATCCGAATTCAAAATACAGTAAAACCTGGTTAATTCGAAATTCAAGGGACCAAAGGGGGGGGGGGGGGACGATTTATGGAAAACCTGCACAATTTGTAATTTCCTCACAAAATTTACCTATCTATTAAACAAAAACACAAATATTTAATGAATAAAAAAATGTCATGGTCCATTTTGCTATATGATATTAAATTCAATTCCAAAAGATTTACTTTCGAAACTAAACAGAAAATGTTATTTCACTAATAAAAAATAAAAATGTTATTCAGTTATGTTTTTAATACTACACAGTATCAAATAGCCATAAAAATCTTAAAATACTATCAGTAAAATAAAACTTATCTGAAGTAGTCACCAATTTTACCATTTCATTTTCTAGGGTTGGGTTGTTTTTCCTGTTTTTTTATTATTTTTGCATACAATGGGTTAAATGGTCAGGTCACAAGGACCCCAGAGAAGGTTGGGGCAAGGAGAACCACTGGACACCTGTTAGAAGATGGATTGTAGTCTTCCATCAAGACCACCCACAGTGTTCTTTAACGTGCATAGGGTATGGCTCTCTCCCGCACGGGCCACTACTTAATGTCCCATCCGACGGACGGCGGCCTTTCCAATCCCATCGGTATCCCCTACTGGCCGAGGGCAGGGAGGGAGGGAGTTTTGCGGAGATAAATCTTAACGCTGGCCCAGCTGGGATTAGAACCTAGGTACTGCAGATTATGAGTCTGGCGCGCTACCGCTACCGACTGCGACACCCCGTCTTTCATTTTATAGGGATATCCTATGCGTTGTATTGCATGACGTCAGCAAAACTGTCACCGGCACATCTTGTGTCCCTGACAAGAGGAGTTACCTATACAAGATGACGATCAGAACTTCAAATAAATTTCTTTAAGGGCATGTAGTATTCTTCCATTCGCTGATAGCAAAGATATAATCACATATGAGATTAAAGATGAGAAATAAAAGAGTTTGTTCTTATTTCAATTAAGCATGTTAACAATAATTTTTCTGAACATTATTTTTCAAATAAGCCCTTTTTTTTAATTATTATTCAAGCACAAATATATCGATATTATGACACAGGGCTAACTTATTTTCGAATTACGAATTATCATGGGTTTCGAATTATCCAGGTGTTTTTGCATGAAATTTGTTTATTGGATCTTATAATTAAAGAACGAATTATAAGAAATTTTAGAATTAAAGAGCTTCAAATTAAAAATTTTTACTGTATTCGGATTAGCTAATTTCAGCCCTGATAGAACTAGGAAGTACAAGTTCAGGTATTGGAGCCATAAGCATCACCTCACCATGTGCTCAGATTTGCAATACTACTTCCAAGAGGTATAACAGAGATTAGAGAATTTCGTCGTTTTAATTTGGCTCACGATAAATGTTTATTTCCAAAACAAACGAGACTCACGCACTTTATCGCTTGAAGTGTGCTTATTTTACAAGCATTAATAAATAGTTTCATTACCACTAAGTTTACACAGAATGAGGTTAATGTCAAAACTCTGAAAAGTGAATGTGGCTGTGCTGGTTTGATTAGAGTATGGTAAATAAAGCTAATAAACACTTCCAAATTGCTGGGGGGGGGGGGAACTATCTTAAATGAAGATACTAAAAAGCTTAGCAGGAACTTTCATACTACATTATACGCTTAGCATAATGCGATCAAGTTATCATAATGGTTAGAAGTGCGATCTCGAATTTAATATTAAATTATTAACACACTAATCTTCCATCTAAGGAAAAAGCTTTTATAAAATGTCCATTCCAAATATTACAGGACAGAATTATTTCATTAGTGGCATGCGTCAATGCAGTTCCAAAATAAATTACCCCTCAAGCAGGTTTGCCACAAGAGGTCTGACACAAGATATGGTACACTATAGAGATGATCTGTAAGGAAGCCAAAACCTCAAAAAAAAAGACAACATAAAAAAACAAACGTAAACGCTGAACTCGGAAAAATGGCAATCTCGGTAATTATGAAAATAGTTATTTTTACCGATAAAAATCAGTGGTTAGTAATAAAATTAGATAACATTTGTCCTGTCATAATTTGCAATACCTGATTTTGTCTGCAGTAATATATTTGATTACCTTTGTTTAAAGGCAGAGCTGGTCAACTGGTGGCCTGCAATTCGCGTATGTCCTCCCACTGATGATATATGTACGACAAATCTTCTCATTATATGCAGATTTGACAACACACAAAAGTAGGGGAGCTTAACTATTAATAGAAACCTTACGTTCCGTGGCCGAGTGGTTAGCACGCTTGACTACTGACCTAAGGGACCTGGGTTCGAGCCCCGGAATTAGGCATGGATGTGTGTGTCGTTTTTCTGCTGAGGTCTTGCCATCCTCTCAGATCTCCTACTGCGGCATATAAACTGACAGGCTCCTGTCAGACCTCTGTGGCAAGCAGCTGCTTGAGGGGGTATTTATTTATTTTATTTATGTTTGAGAGTCACGACACAACAGGTTCTTGATTTCTCTGTGCTATATTTAGCATATAAGATATATGCTAAAATTAAATGTAATATTACAATATCATAAAATAATATTTTTAGACCTTACGTGCTCAGATTCTAAATTGTAATAAGCTTCTCTGCTTCACAAATCTGATCACTGCAAAGGCAGATAGGTTTAGAAAAATGTTCAATTTTGCAATGCCACCCTCCAGTGATCAGAAGTTGAACAGACCAATTCTAAACTCATCATGAAATTGCGATCCTCTGGCGGTGCCCAATACACTGTGAATGGAAGTGATATTCCTAAAGTATTTCATTCTCTTTCGATCTGTCTATGTTTCGACAAACCTGCAGCCTTATATTTTTTTCTTAAAAATGACTGAAACGATAATTCTTTATGTTTAAAAATTAGTGTTTAACGAACTAAAATGGGGATTTGGGGTTTGACTCTTATCAGTCAGTAGCACACTAGGTTGGCAATCTGTAGTTCCCATGTTCGAGTCCCACTTTTCCCAGCATTGAGATTTATCTCCGCTAAACCCCACCCTGCCCTCGGTCAAAACGGGACACCGATGGGCTTGAAAAGTCCGCCGTCCGTTGGATGGGACGTTAAGACCTGGTCACTTGTACAAGGAAAGCAATACCCTGTGGATGTTAAAGAATACACTGGATCGCCTTGATAGGAGGCTTCCATCTGTTTCCCAACAGCTGCTCAGTGGGTTCCCTTCCTCCAACCTTCTCTGAGCCCTTGGGATGCTTGCAACGTTGACATTTAGCCCAGGATGAATTAAGGTAAGGATGGTGCCACTCCGCGAAGAACCGTTTCTTGACGATCATTGGCTAGGCATTTTGATGTCACAGCGGGGAGACGACGGTAAAACAAGGCATATAAGAAGCATACGGATGGATTTCTGTTCACAGATAAAGTGTAAAATGACAATTTTGCTTAATTGTCTGAGGTCTATCTAACTATCATGGAAATATTTATTGTTATTGATACACATTCCGCTGCACTTTATTAGGTACAGTTCCATGTTATGTCAACAGTAACTGAGACACAGAACTGGGGGAACATCTTATATAATCATTTTTTGAAAAGTGTGTGACTAAGACAATTTAAAGATCTGAAATCTATTTCAACCTAGATTTTTAACAATATTCGTTCGCTATTTAAAGTTTAGGAAATTTAACAGTAATTGCTCTTAAAAGTAATAAAAACAGGTTAAAATTAAAGCAATAACTGTTATGCTAAACTTTATTAATTTACGTCTGAGTTCACATGAAAATTAGGTTAATTTTCGCTAATTCTGAATGATATTTTGCAGAAAGAGCTAACTTACTAAACGTTTCAGCTCCCATAACTCACATTTCCATAACTCTTGAAATATTAAACGCATATTATTGGAAATCGAGATTTAAATAGATTTGATTATATTCCTAAAATTATTTTCAGTTATTTCATAAAAATATTATTTAAGGAATTACTAAGTCCTATATCTGCGTTAGTATTAACATAATGTGGAACTGTATCTAATAAAATGACCCTTTGAATATATTTTGATATTACGGTTATCATAATTATATCATTTGTAATTCATATCGAATTACCATAGAATTTCTATTAGATGATTCTGAGAAATTATTCTGATCTTATGCTTAAATTTAAATTCGGTCGAATTAAAACACCAAATCTTATTTTAACTTATCTTTTTACCAATTATGTTAATAATCATAATGAAAATAATAAAAATATAATTTTTTGCCGTCGTGAGTAGTGGTTTAAATTTTTTTCCTTCCAAAAAACATTTAATGTGATCTGGCGTAAATACAGTTTTCGATTTACTAAAAAAATTTTTCTTGGAGTTATCCAATGAAGTCTTTTTTTTTTCTTGTTTTGATTAATTCTGGAATTTTTATTTATTTTATTCCACTGCTTTTGCTTTGATTGTAATCTTGTTTGCAGAGCAGAGATTTTCCCCTTGGCTTTATTTAGTTTTTAACAGAAATTTGAAACTGCTGCTGTAATTAAACTATGATGCACTGATATAAGTTTTAATTCCCATGAATCATTACGGTATAAGCTAAGGTATTTAAATTATCGATTACCTGATGCTACTTTTTTACTGGGTACATTGTCGTGGTTTTCAGAGCGATCGGTTTCTTATTCCAACAATTATTTCCCGAGGTAACAATCGCTTGGTCGGAGTAGAATCGGTCATCGCAACAAGACTGAACTTTTTATGTGACAGGTTTTTTTTTTAATCTGGAAATCTTTTTTAATCGATTCATAAATCTTACATGCGATTGATCTTAACAGGCATCTGAAAAATATTTATCAGATTAATGCATCGAATTTATCTTTAAGCCGACACTGCAACACCTATTTCATATTAATTTTTGCCTCTAGTGGGAATGTATATGAAACCTTTTTTTTATTCTTCGAAGGATTACTCATGCAGTTTGCTACTGCACAGTTCGGCATGATAAAAAAATTTACTTGAAAGACTTCACAGAGAGATTCACCAAGCAAAAACAAAGACAAAAACGGACGATTATGTAAATACTTTAGCTGAGCTCTCCCAGCTGGTGACATCATGGAGCACGCCCTCTCAGCGACACTCGAATGACCTTGGTAAAACATAACCTTTTGGCACCACCTCTTTATCTACGACTTACCGAAAGAATTTAATATCGGAAGGTTTAAAAACTGGCTTATGATTACTGCCAAAAAAGGAAGCAGCAATCGTTTTAAACTTTCGTTACTAGGGATAAAAATTAAATACCCCCTCAAGCAGCTGCTTGCCACAGAGGTCTGACAGAAGCTTGTCAGTTATATGCCATAGAAGAAGACACACATCCATGCCTTATCCGGGGCTCGAACCCAGGTCCCTTAGTAATATATGCAAAAAACATCAGTTTAAACCAATGGCTTTATTCTTCAGCATGTAGAGTTCATAAATCAATGACAAAAACATCCATTTCAATTTATTATTAACTATTTATTTCGATATCAATTTTGCGAGTATTTGCGAAACTCGAATTAAAAGGCAAAAGGCAACGGATTGTTTACATTCCTTAACATCGATTAGTCAAACATATTGCGAAAAATCGTTTTAACGCCCGTGGGAAGTTTTTAAAACAATACATATTTAATCAGAAAGTATAATAGCAAATTATTTTTAAATTTGTTGTCTTGTACACTCAGCTGCTCTTTTATTAGGCACAGTTCCACGTTATGTCAATAGTAACTCCAATACAGAAAGACAATTTAAAGACCTTATTCAAATTTATTTCAATCTCGAATTTCAGTAACAACCGTTTGGTTAAGGAAAGAGGAATATTTAATAGCAATATGCTACTTCAAATAACTGCACTGAGAAGTTATTAAAAACAATTTAAAATGAAAGCAATAGCCGTTATACTAAACTTTACTATTACTTGTAAGAGGGATTTAACAGTTCTCGTAACAGTTATTTAATTTTCGCCAATTTTGAATGTATTTTGCAAAACGAGCTAACTTTCTAAATGTTTCATAAGCAGCTTCCTTAACTCTTTAAATACTAAATCCATATTGCTGGAAATCGAGATTTAAATAGATTTGATTGAAATCTATAACTTATTTTCCTTCAAAAGCTTATTTTAAGAAGTTAACGTATTTTGTATCTGAGTTTAGTATTGACATACAATGGAACTAACCTAATCAAGAGGCAGCTGAGTGTATATAATTTCAGGGTTATGAAAATAAATTCCTGGGACATATCCACCATAAATATAGTAGATGTCACCTTTTAGTATTTTTCAGTAGATATATATTTTATGAAGAAAATTATGTTACGAATTCAAAATACAAAGGCCGAATAAATATGAACACTATTTAAAGATTTGTTGCAGCTTGCCAGTGACGGAAAATTACAGCACAAGTAATACACTGTCCTACCAAAATATTAGAGAATTTCCATGTTACATCAATGGGAATCTAACATCGAAGCTAACAACTTCTAAAATATGCATTTTAGGGGAAAATACGGCTGAAGATAAATCATAATTAAATACAATTCTCGATTTCCAACAATATTTGTTCAGTATTTAAAGAGTTATGGAAGCTGAAATATTTAACAAATAATCTTGATTTATAAAAATCATTCATAATTATCTAATATTGAAAAAATCATTACGCCAACTCCTAAAACATATATTTATTTTATTAAATTGTTTGAAAAACACTGACTACTGAAGTTTTAATTCATTTCCGAAGTAAAGTTTTATGACGCATACAGTTGTGAAATATTCTAGCTCCAATAACTCTAAAAACCGAAAGAATATTGTGGAAAATCGAAATTTAAATAGATTTGATTGTAATCTTTATTTATCTTCAGTCACATTTTTCCAATGCACATCATGGAAGTTATCCAGCTTCGAGGTTAGATTCCCACTGACATAGCATGATAATTCTCCAATATTTTGGTAGAGCAGTGTATATCACAAATACTAGACTTATTTTACATTTACATATATTTTTTATTAAGACTCAGATTGATCGATCAACAACTACAGGATTAGTCTTATCTAGCACTACAAAATGCGCAAATTTACAACTCAATACAGGTTGGGTTGTTTTACCTCTGAGCGGGTGGTTGTTGAGATTTATCTTCGCAAAATTCCCGGTCAGTAGGGCCGTTAAACCGTGGCCCCGTATGAGGGAGAGAGCCATACCTTGTGCACGCTAAAGAACACGCTGGATGGCCTTGACGAGAGGCTACATTCTGTCTCCCAACAGCCGTTCCAGTGGGTCCATTCCCCCAACCTTCTCTGAGCCTTCGGGGTCCTTGTGACCTGGCCAATTTGCCCATTGTGTGCAAAAAAGTGCCGCTCAGAGGTAAAACAACTAACCAACAAATATTTCAGCGGCGCTTTTTTGCACACAATGGGCTAAATTAAATGGCCAAGTCACAAGGACCCCCCAAAGGCTCAGAGAAGGTTGGGGAAGGGGACTACTAGAACAACTGTTGGGAGACAGATGGTAATCTCCCGTCAAGGCCATCCAGCGTGTTCTTTAACGTGCACAGAGTATGGCTCTTCCGCTCCCATTCGGTGTTCCCTACTGATCGTGGGCAAGGAGGGGAATTTTGCAGAGATAAATCTCAACGCTGACCCAGCTGGGACTCGAACTTGGGAACTGCAGATTACGAGCCTGGCGCGCTACCGATTGAGCCATCCCCGCCCCACTCTATATAGACAAAAACATGATGCTCAACAATTTCATTATAGTTTAGACAGATTTATCTGCTTTATATAATAACCTTTTGCGCAGCTCGACCTATTTCTCACAGAAATCTTGTTAAACTATAACAACTTTAATCGCCTTGAATTGAACATAATACACAATATCTCTGACTATTAACTCTGCATAACAACTTTTCTTAACACTAATCATAACGTTCCATCCTCTAGCTTCCTCAGGCTTGTATCTTCATATTCTGTTCTGTACCTTTTTAGCCTGAAGCTTAGTATGTTTGTCGTCGCAGGGCAGAAGCCATAAAGTCTCCATCATGCGTAAACACTCCTTTATGCATCAAAATGGCCTAGATATATGTTCTGCCAGCGTATATTTCCACAAGAATTCTGACCCGCCAGAGTTTGACACCTCTGCTTTAAAAGATGCATTTCTAAACTCTGCTATGAATTACATTATAAATACAACGATGTTAAAAAAAGTGATTACCTAAATGCATTTCGTTGGTAGCGTTATTTGTTAAAAATACGGTAAAATAAAAAAATACAGTTCTATGGAACAGATCGTTAATTGGGATGACACCCCTGTCCTTATCCTATTCATAGTTGCTAATTTCGACCTGTCCCCCCAACTCAAGCGGTAGAGCAATTGGCGCGTATCCAGGAGATCCCGAGTCCGGGTGACGGATGGGTGGTTTTGTTTTTTTATCAAACTTGCCTAATTATTATAAGCAAGAACTTGTTTTCATTCATTGATTTTTTTTTTCTTTTTCTGTGTCCGACAGGACTAACAACAGTTCCTACATCTGACACCATTGTTTGACGAATGTGGAGGAGTTAAGAGAACTTCCTTCCATTTCATCGGTCAATGTTCCTTCTAAGCTGCGAACGTCCGCCATTCTCACCTGGTCAACTTCTTGGACACACCATGCCACTGACAAACACACTTTCAGAGCCACCATAGATCCCACCCCTAATTTTATCAGCTTAAATTATTTACACAGAAGTGCACAATCCTCCATTCACAGATTAAGGACTGGCAGGACAAATCTAAATAAAGATCTCTTTATTACCAACTCAGTACACTGTGCACTTTGATCCACTTGCCAGGTAATAGAGGACATACCCCATTTCCTTCTCCATTGCACCAGATACACCACACACAGAAACACTCTCTACCACCAACTTTCCCTTCTTGGAGTCGCCACTCACACCACACAAACCATTCTCAACCCCACACATAAACAACACAAAACTCACATTTTTGGCCAAGTTTCTCCTTTCTTGTCACAGATCCATTTGATTTCCTCTCCCCCCCCCCCCCACATACACACTGTTTTTTCTCCACTGCCTATTACACACTCTTTGTTACTGTTTTCAACAAAAGATCCATTTGGAGACATATTATAAGATCCAGGAGCCAAAAAAGATCCACAAAGGACAAAAAAAAAAGATGCTCTTTGGACACTCCTTCGATATACTCTATGTCACATTCAGTATAAATTTTTTATTATTAAAAATATTTAAAATGTACATAAGGAAACATTACCTAAATAAATTCCACTATAAATCAACTATGAATAATAATCCCCCTTAATCATGATGTCATTAAATGACATCACCTGAAGTACCATACCAGCATACAATATTAGTTCATCCGAGACTTTTATCACCCACATGGCCAACTTACTACAAATATTAAAAATTTTACTCAACTTTATTGACTATTTCCCTGACACACTCACCCCGGCCAATGGCCAATAACTCAACTCACTTTCCCTCAAATTTCCACACAGTTTTAGCCGTCTTGCCTTTTATTAAACTTTGATTATGGCATAAATAACAGCTAAGTCTAACCAAGATTCAAGGCCCCTATATGATGCTTCCCAGCACATATCTACCTTATATCATGTTAATCTACCTGAACACATCTCCTTCCTTCTACACCAGGCTTTTTCTGCATTCTTCCCAATTTTTTCTGTGAACCTTCCCTCCCTCCCTCCCCTCCCCTTTACTTTTTAAGCTCCCCCTTATTATTATTGGAAGGAATATGATTTTTGTTATGAAAAACAATTATTTACCTCTCCCCCATCAAGTGAATTATCCCCAAACTCTCCCTTTTACGCCTATTCCACCTCCTACTCCTTCCTCTCCCCCTGACAACCCCCATGCTCGCCCCCCTGGGGGGAAGATGGGGGAGAAATCCATTTATCCAGCATTTTTCAGCCTCTTTCACCTCCCCCTTTACCTCTCTGCCACACACCGCTTGCCAATTTCCTTCTCCACTGACTTCTACCAAACTACTACCGGCACTGTTCAGAATTGCAACATCTCCTTCATCTCATAGGGCGGCCTGCGGCCTTCATGCCCTTTTGCAACTTGTAGGTTCGCTTGCATTACTTTTGCATGGGTCCCTACCTTCACTTTCCATATTGCCTCCACTGCACTGAATTTGCGTTTGGACCAGATGATAGGAGGCCCACTCGGCCCCTATGATGGTCCCGCGCAAGAGAAACTTTTTCCGCACATACTCTATAACTAGAAAAATGACATATCGCTTCTGGAGAATATAGGCTGCTCGTTCCCAAAGAGAGGGAAGATTTTTACTTTCCGCCTTCGATCTTCTAACAGTAAAAATTCGAACTAATGGATGATTGGAAGTTTTATAAGTATCTATAAAACACAAAAAAATTATCTATTGATCTCTTAAAACAAAAAAAAAGTTGCTCTTTCTCACGCTCCCTGGTGGGTAAGAGGCAAATCGTTCTGCCAAAGTAAACTACTTGCTCCTCACATTCCACCACCAAAATTTCTACCATAAATACACCGTTGGCAATATTCATTTAAAACATTTCTATTTTCCACCGTTAGACGACGCTATTGAAGCTATTGGGAGATTCAGAAAATGCGATTCATAATATTTCATCAACATACATAACATCAACAATATCTAACCCAAAAAGAATTTTGAAATTATCTCTAAAAACAAAAAAGCTGAATGTTGATACATTCAACTGTTTTGACAGTCAGACAATATACAGTATAAGTTTATTAGTTTTTTTCCGTTTATTAAAATTCTCAAGGTGTTGGCGTGACATCCGCCTCTAGATTCGACTTTCTAACAGTAGTATTTATTAAAGAATGTCAAATTCTTTGAAACCCATTAGTCCCCGTAGACATTCTAAAATAATTTTCCATAAACTCAAATAAAGGATATCCTCATAACAATCCATATAATCCAGAAACAGCACAATAAATGGGGCAAGTGAAGCACTAAATTCGATTCTAAAAATTTAGCAATATTTATTAGCAGAGGCGTTTATGAAGAACAACTTGCAAAAAGGTCCTGTTATCATAGATTGCAGACTACCCTTGATTACAATTTCAAAAATATTTTAAAATCTGAATTTGGAAGTGTAGCACACAAATATTTCTTTTACTAATAAACTTACCATCAAAATTCAAGAGCTGCAGTTTATCCATTAAAAATCCAGTTTCTCTACTTTTTTTATTCAAAATTTTATTCATTAATTCATTCACTAAAAATAATATAATCACTTCCACGAACATCTCTCAATCCGTAATGGAGCACAAAAATCCGCTTGGGATTTTGCCAAAAAAAAAATGGATACATTCCTTCAAAACCCCTTCTCAACAAAGAATTCAGTATTTTAATTTAGTTCCAGTCCCTATTATCTATTATCTCCTATTATCCTAATGCCCAAGATACTGCGTAAGCATCTGGAATCAAAAGCATCAAGTTTCCTGTTATGTTTACAAAGTGTCCAAGTTTCACTACCATAACTAACCCTAGAAACAACCAAACTATTATACAGTATAATTTTAGTCTTTAGGTGTATACGCCTATTTCTCCACACTCTCCATAGATTCTTAACAGTCCCGGCAGCAATCCCTATTCGTCTGCTAATCTCATGCCGCACATCACCAGTATCTGTTACATAGCTCCCAAGGTAATTAAACTGTGACACCTGCTCAAGACTGCAACCATTCAGATTAACTGAATGACAGCCTGCCTGATAAATTTTCATCACTTCAGTTTTCTCTCTGTTTATGATCGAACCTACTCTACTACCAGTCTCATCAACAGCTCGAATGAAAGAGTTCATCTCATCAACATCATATGCCAAAAGGGCTAAATCATCAGCATCCTCTAAATCAGAAACTTGCATATCTCCAGTTTATTTAAGGCCAAAATCTTTCCCTTGAAGTGAATTTCACATAACATAATCAATAACCAAGCTTAATCAATAACCAAGCTAAAGAGAAAAGGAGACAAAATGCAGCCTTGTCGAACACCAGAAGCAATGCTAAACCATTTGCTACAAGCCTTACCAACTCTCACACACAACTGATTATTATTATAGAGAGCTTTCATATTTGTTAACTAACTTGTCTGGTATACCATATGATCTCACAATCAACCACAAATTATGACGATCAACAGAGTCAAAGCCTTTTTGAAATCAACAAAGCTAGCAACCAAAGGTTTCTGAAACTCTAAACATTTCTCAAGAATCTGCCTAAGTGAAAATATCTGATCCACACATCCCCTACCACTTCTGAATCCACATTGCTCCTCACGCAATTGACTGTCAACCAGATTCTTAATTCTATTAAGCACAATCATGGAAAGAACTTTACCTGGAACAGAGAGTAGGCTGATACCCCTATAGTTATCACAAGAACTGTGATCACCTTTTTTGAAAATAGGGATAACAATAGCTCTGGTAAAATCCTTAGGAACCATGCCTTTATCATAAAAGATATTCAAAATTTCAGTCATCCAAGTGGTAACCGAAACATTCCCAGCTCCAAGCATTTCTGTAATAATTTCATCTACCCCTCGGGATTTATGTAGTTTAAGTTTAGAAACAGCCAAAATAACTTCAGATTGTGTTATAGGGATAACATTAAAGCCAGTAACGCATCTATCATCATTACAAACAATGGGAGAAGAACTAACCACATTGTTCAAAACATCACAGAAATGCTCAGCCCACCTAACCATGACAGAATCTTCACCTTCTATAACCTTACCTTGTCTACCCTTCAACTTCTGTATTCCTCTCCGTTTTCTACCACAAACATTAATTATCTGGTACAGCTCTCTGCTGTTTTGATGTCTAACTGCTTCCTCGGCTTTGTCAACCAAATCATCAAGCCAAAGATTCTTATCAGCAGCTCACTGATCTTTTACACGTTTATTAAGTTCTCTGTAATGTTTTCTATTAGGACTAGTAGGGTATTGAATAAGGACATTCCTGCAGTTCTTTCTTTCCGAAATAAGCTCAAGTGCCTTATCACTCAGATAATTCTGTCTCTTCTATTCCTTTTTTCCTAAAAGAGTACTGTTAGTGTCCAAAAAAGCCTGTTTAAAATGATCCCATTCTTCCTCAACTTCAGTAGTAAGCATACCATGACTGTCATAATGACTAAATAACCTATCATGGTAAGCTTTGGCTATAACTGGATCTTTCAGAGCTTCAGTATTAAAAGTAAATTTTTTAACCCTAGCACAACACTTTTTAAGTTTAAGTTGCAAGACACTTTTAACACGGTAAAGGTCAGATCCAATTTCAGCTCCCCTATATGACCTGGTATTCCTAACAGAACTAGCCCATTTGCTGTTAATTAATATATAATCAATCATATTCTTATGTAGCCCATCGGGTGAAACCCATGTGTACTTATGTATGTCGCGGTGTTTGTAATAAGTGTTAGTTATTCTGAATCCATTGAATTTACTTACCTGTAGGAGACGTTGCCCATTGCCATATTGCAGCTACCAATATCAAAATGGCCTATTACTCCTCCCCAAAGGTCAGAGTCAGTACCAACTTTGGCATTGAAGTCACCAAAAGAACAAGGGTAATATCTCCTTTCTTGACAGAATTCAATATATCCTGAAGTTGTCCGTAAAACCTATCCTTCTCATCCTCAACGGCATCCTCAGTGGGGGCATAACAGCAGATACATTAAAGTCTTTAATGCTTGTCTGAAATTTTGCTGTAAGAAACCTTTCATTAATGCACTCATATCCTAGAAGAGCATCACTAGCGTGTCTTCTGAGAAGCAGACCCACGCCTTGGTGATAGTTATTGTTGTCCCTCCCTGAAAAGAGAAATTTAAGATTATATTTAAGAATCTGACCTTTATCTGTCCATCTGGTCTTTTGCAAGCCGAGAATATCTAAATTATAACTGTAGAATTCTTGTGTGAGGACATCAAGAGAAAAAAGCTCTGTGCAGAGTCCTCACATTCCAACTACCTATGGAGAGAAAATGGTTAGTGGGATGTTTAAAGAAACTATGTTTATTAAGAGAGGGAATGCCGACAATATCAAACAGCCCCCTAATCACAGACATGGGGCAATGACCCGTTCTCCCACCACTAAAGGCTGAAGCCATCTACACTGGAAGACTTCCTCCAATGTAGAATTTGACGATGCCAATAGAAGCAAAGAGTTCAGGTGTCTGTGATGACCTCTGCTCAGGATTATCCACCAGCTGATAAACATATCCTGTGAATTTATTCACTTGGGGCTGTCAACCCACAAACAAACATAAAACACAGCGGAAGGTTTTCCCTCCACAGAAGCCCACCAGTGCAGCAAAATCAGGATCCATAATCAAGCTCAGAGCCATATATCTGTCCAGTCCAGTGGGTTTATATTGTCAGCACCAGGACCCTGTGTGGTTGACCACTCCTCAGCAGGGTAGAAAAAAAGAAAAGTAGCCGTAGTTGTCCAAGATCAGTAGGCCACACTAATCATAGCTAGTGTTATATATTTTTTACCCATCAGTTTGCTTGCTTTTCAGATATGTTTCTGCAGAAACAAATACGATTCTCGCTTTTTTAACACATTCCCAACCAGCCACAAAATTTCTTTTGCGATCCGTCATTTGAAGATCGCGATCCGTCATCTTTTGCGATTCGTCATCAAAATCGCGTTCCGTCATCTTTTGCGATCCGTCATCAAAAATTACCCTTGTGTATGTCAATCGAATTTCGTTTTTTTTTTTTCTCAGAACGACTTTTCACAGTTCATTTCTGAGGAATTTTTGCCTTGCACTGCATTTGCATCATCAATTTTCATATCGTTCAGGCACGGAAAAAAGGTAAATATTTCATTACTTATTTCAGAATCAAAAAAGAAATGGAATCTGACTGAGCAAACTAAAACCTGATAATCCAAATTCCTTGCTACACTCTCTCTCTCTTTGTCCTGAGAATCTGGTATCAATTCGAAGCTCCTGAATGTAAGGCGGTCATCAATTACTCGAGAAGTTAAGCCGTGTCCACGTGTACAGGAAATCAAATCATAATCTGTATACATTAAAAATATACTACATGTTCTTGAAAAATGGCTCTCATCTGCCCAGAACTCTGAGGTCCTTTTGACTTGTCTACTTAGACAAAAGTGCAACAAGAATTGTTGTGCATTTGGCTAAATGGCACAATTAGGCATAATCTAATACTATGGTCTTACCTAATGTATATAGAATGACTTACAATTTAAAATTTTCAATTATTTATTAAACCTGAAATTTCATATAGTCAAGTTGGTTGGTTGCTTGTTTACAGTTTTACGCCGCATTAGCAACTATTATGCGCTAAAAGTGGTAAACATTAAAAGGTAAAAGACCATATTATTGGATCTTTGAAGTTAGCTTTTCATTGGCATAGGGTTGGGTTGTTTTACCTCTGAGCTGCATTTTTTGGCACGGAATGGGCAAAATGGCCAGATACCATGGACCCTGAGAGCACAGAGAAGGTTGGGAGGATGGGACCCACTGGACAGCTGTTAGGAGACAAATGATAGCCTCCGGTCAAGGCCGCCCAGTATTCTTTAATGTGCACAGGGTATAGCTCTCCCACACACGGGGGCATACTTAATGATCCATCCGACAGACAGCGGATTTTCCAGCCTGTCGGTGTCCCCTACCAAAGCCGCCCCTACTGACCACGGGCAGGGCGGGGAGTTTTGTGGAGATAAATCTCAACACTGACCCAGTTGGGACTCGAACCTGGTCACTACAAATTACTAGTCTGGCGCGCTACCAACTGACCTCCCCCCTCCCCATTTTCTTTGACATAATATGGAGTTGTAGCCTAACTGTTGCACACCTGTGTATTTAGCAAAAAACCCCTCTTAGCATAATTATTAGAATATACTAAGAAATACCTACAGTATTTCGCATGGTAAATGAAATAAGGGTATTTTACACGGTCAAACTGTGATCTAGGACATCGACGATACCATTAATGGCACACAAAACCAGGTCACATGGTGTCGTATGTAAACGGAACTTCAGAACACAGATGCGGAGTTCTGAGTTTGTCTACATATAAACACAACTAAGGTTATTTCGCAACGACTAGAATGCATTATTACGCTACTAAGGCTAAATAAATACACACGTGTAGAAAAAAAAACCATAGAGACATATCTAACTTGAAAATATATTAAAAAAAGTTTTGAAACACAAAAAATCTGCTTTTGCGACTGCTTTTAGTCCTTATGAAAATTCACGTGTAATGAGGACAGTACATGACACACTTTCATTACGATTAATTTAATTGCATTTCTTTCATTGATTGCTTAATTCTTCCATTAATTTTTAACTTGATTTTCTTAATTTGCTTCACAATGCCAATCAATTTAAAAACTTTCTTCACAAATTTGCACTTTTATTTGTTTAGGTTATTTTTACACATCGATATTGAACAATGTGAAGTGGTGAATGGCGCATCGTTGTAAGTTCTGCAAGCTCAAAGCTAGAAACTTCAAACCCCGAGAAGTGCTTTAAATGAACAATGGGCTAAACGACAAGTTTGTATTAGATTGTTTTACATCTACGCAACACTTCTGTACACATAATGAGCTAAATGGCAAGATCGTGAGGATCTTGGAGTTGACAGCTGGGTAGGAGAACGGGACCCATTAGACAATTATCAACTATTAAGAGATAAACAGAAGCCTCCGGTCAATGCCATTCAGTTAGTTCTTTGAAGTGCGCAGATTATGAATCTTTTGCACAAGGGGCCAAGGTTTAATGTATAGTTCGACGGACGGCGGTCTTTCCAAGCCCATCGGTATCCACCTTCTCACGGTGGGCAGTTTAGAATTAGGTTTAGTTACGAGTTTAGCGGAGATAAATCTCAACGTAGGTAACTGTTGGAACATGAACCTGAAAAATGAAAATTACAAGCCTGGCCAGGTTACCGACTGAACCAACAACCGCCCACAGGTAACAAGAATCCCCCAACAACCGCCCACAGGTAACAAGAATCCAAAATATAATTGAAGCAGAGGACCCACTGAACAGTGGTTAGAGGCAAATGGATCTCTTCTAAAGGCATCAAGCACTTTTTATGTGCATGTGAATGGCTTTCATCGGCATAATACGAAACCGAACTGAACGTTGCATCCGACGTATTGTTTTCAAAGCAGAATGCTCTCTAAATAAACACAAATCTGTTATAGTAGGAACACGAACTTTTGAAACTTGGGTTACAATCCTTTTCTTGGAGGTATGAATCGACGGAGTCTCTAATGCGGTTCCGTCGATTCATATTTTTATATTATTATATCATTTAATATTATAATTACCTGAGAAGTTAAAATACTAAAATATCCCGAGATGGAGAAATTTCTGAAAATCCTATGAGCCAAAATGATGCGGAAATTATCTTATACAGGCAGATCTCGCTTAATGAATTCCCATTACAACGAATTACTTTAACACATTTTCTCTGTATATTAACAAAACATTCTATAGTACCATTCATTAACAGCTTGCTTCCCTCTCTGTAAGTATAGTAGGTTTTTGTGTCCGCGCATTCAGCTAGGTGACTCCAGTCAGTTGTCAGTTGGTCTACCTCAGTTTATTACAGTGGAAATATGCTCGCTTTATTTGCTCTAACGATTTAAAACAACTTCGCAAAATTTAATAATGGGTCCTAAAAATGTTGTAGAGAGTGTAAGTACAAGGAAAACCATCAGTTAGAGACGTGAAGAAAAAAGTCATAGAAATGTGTGAAAAAGGTGTTTGCACATTTCTATTACCTATTTCTACCGATAGTAAAGCACTTCAACTTAGCTACGTGTTCGGCTGCAGCGATTGTTAAGGAATAAAATTTTTGAAGAAATTCGTAAGGCTACTCTCATGATATCAACGAGAATAAATTTCAAAAGCATTAATTTTGTTAATTTATTAATTTGGAAAGAATTTATTGGGTTGCTTTTACCTCTGAGCGGCACGTTTTTGTACACAATGGGTTAAATGGCCAGGTCACAAGGACCCCGTAGATTCAAAGAAGGTGGGGGTAAGAACCCAATGGACAGCTGTTGAGAGATGGTAGTCTCTCGTCAAGGCCATCCAGCATGTTCTTTACCGTGCACAGGATATGGCTCTCCCGCACACGGAGTAATGGCTGAACACGTACAGCAGCCTTTCCAAGCCCATTGGTGTCCCCTATTGATCATGGGCAAGGCGGGGTATTTTGCAAAATCTCAACGCTGGCCCAGATTGGACTCGAACCTCGGAACTGCATATTATGAGCTTGGTGCGCTACTAACTGCGCCATCTTCACCCAAACCATTCACGATGTTTTTAATATTATTATACACACCAAAGAGCCAAAATATTATACCCAGCGCGTCTTTTTATGGAAATCGAAGCAACTGCAGGTAAATGACGGAGTGTGTGAAGGTCATGAAATGGTATAAATAACACCTGATACTGAGCTCTGTTAATCAGTGTTATTCTTGTTCTTCAGATGGGAAAGGCAGCGGACTTAAGTGAGTTTGACAAAGGCCAAATTGCAATGGACAGATGACTGGATCAGAGCATTTCCGAGATGGCAAGGCTTGTGGGGTGCTCACGGTCAGCCATGGTTAGTACCTTCAAAAAGTAGTCCGAGGAGCGAAAAAACCATGAACCACTTGGCAAAGTGTGGGCCGACCACAGCTCATAGATGCTAGAGGTAAGCGAAGGAGATATTGAGAAGGCTATCCCGTTTGTACAAGCCAACAGAAGGGATACTGTGCTCGCCCGTAATGCTGGTGATGGGAGTAATGTGTCACAACACACATTACATAAAATTCTTCTGAAAATAGGGCTGCATAGCCACAGGACGCTGAGTGCCCATGCTAACCTCAGTTCACCGTCGAAAGTGCCGTGCCTACAATGGGCACGCGAGCATCAAAACTGGACCTTGAATGATTGGAAAAAAGGTCGTCTGGTCCGATGAATCTCGTTTCCTGTTGCACTACGTGTGCATCGTGGGACGAAAACAAACCGGTGGAGGAAGTAATGCTTTGGGCAATGTTCTGATGGAAAACCCTGGGTCCGGTCATTCAAGTGCTGGAAACTATGACGTCTACCACCTACATAAACATCATTGCAGATCAGGTACATCCTTTCATGGCAACGGTATACCCCTCTAGTAGTGCCTTCTTTCAGCAGGATAATGCGCCATGCCACACTGCCCGGATTGCTTGCGAATGGTTCGAGGAACATGAGGAAGACTTCCAGGTATTGCCCTGGCCTCCAAATTCCCCAGACATCAATCCAATCGAGCATCTGTGGTTTGTGTTGGAACAGCATATCCGATCTGCGGCGGCTCAACCACGTAACTTACAAGAGTTAAAAAAGGTCTGCTGGTAACGTGTTGGTACCAGATACCACAAACACCTTTAGAAATCTTGTAGCATCCATGCCTCGCCGGATAATAGCTGTTTTGGCGGCATGTGGAGAATCAACATCATATTAGGCAGGTGATCATATTTTGGCTTTTCGGTGCATATTCTCACTGTTTTTTCTTTTCCTCCATATTTTGCTATCTATAGTATGTCAGGAACCAGAGAACTAATTTCTCTTATGTTTATATGAGAGTTGTATTCTCGTTTAGCAAATGGTATTCTAGAACCAATTAATTCGTTTATAGCGGGAACTGTGGAGAAGAACGCTTCAATCGTTAATAAAAATTTTTAATGCCCGAGCTGCAAGAATTTTTTTTGCTTCAATAAATACTTCCTAGTCTATTTTAAGCTCAAAATTTCAGTGCAGTTCTTTTTCGCGATCTGAATTAAGATCTCTGGTTTAAGACGTGGAAAAACTTCTTTTGGAATTTTCAAATTTTTATTCATCGTTACAGGGCGCAATTATAGTCTTTGATAGATTTGAAAAAGGCAAATTGTATTATTTCATCAATACCTATTCAATCCAAAAGGAATTTTTAATTTATTTCTAAAAAGAGACAAATAGCTCTTAAAAAAGAGTGCGTTTCCCCCAAGCCCCCCCCCCCCCCCGGTTAGTCGCCAGTGAAAACTTCATTACTTTTACATTGAACAACCAAAATTTCGTATTTTTATCATACATATATCGTTTGTAATATTCGTATAACCAACCAATCATTATCTTGGGGATCTTGACCCTTAACTGGACAGGTATGGATCCCAAGGACACGAGGGTTCATTTTTAACGAACAAAATTCCCTTTCAGAACCATGGTCGGAACTAGTAGAGCCCACACGGCCAAGTAACTTCTTCGGTTTGTGCTATCTACAAGAAAAGTAGGTTGTGGTGAGTTTATGTTATCACTTTTGCTTGCTGACAGCCCTCTCGGGTCCCTGGGACCAGATTGCACCAATTATGTAAGTTTGCCATCTTTGCTCTTTGTTGCTTTTTTTTTAATCAAATATAACTTTAAAAAATCTTAATAATCTAAATAATGACTCCCTTCAATGAATTTTAAATTATCGTGGCGAGTTCCCAACGAATGAATGTGGATGATCCTCAATTCCCCGATTTTGTTGAAAAAATCCTAGAATAGCTTGATGAAAAGGAAGATTATGCAAGCGATATACTTACTATTCATTATTATTATTATTTTTTAACAAATGCAATTTTCTCATTAAAAGTTGTTTTTAGCAGTTCTTTTATAACATCAATTTACTCTCTAGTAAATTTATCTTTAACAAATTTCCTATACCTGGCATGCTAAGGGGGTGGGTCCATGGGACCCCACCACTCAAGTTACGTATAACATTTCCATCTTCTGTTAAAGGTTAAAAAAGTATCCAACGAATGGAATGGCCTGCATTCTCTCCAAATCTCAATTTGATAACAGATCTATGGTAAATCCAGGGGAGACGTATTGACGCTCTTCAATCATCATCACCAAACACATCAGGAGTGTTCTTATTGCTCGGAGAACTTTATTGCCCTCCTATTCTATAAATTATTTTATTTAGGGCATGACTATACATTTTATTATACAAAATCATAATCCCATTTTTTTTTTCATTTACTTTTTTCTAAGGGTATATATATATAAATCAGTTTGGACCAAATTTTCATGACTTATTACATTATCGTTGCATCTTCCTATGAAATTTTTATAAACTTGTCTCAAATATATTTCGAGACAAAACACAATTCAATAAAATAGACATAACTTTTAAATGAGCAGTGTATTTTAGAGAGAAGATTTTTATCAAAAGCATTTGTGAAAAAAAGTTTTATAAAGCAGCATTTATTATAAAATGTATCAATTCCAAATGAAGGTATCCACTCTAAAAATAAACCAAATAAGATTTAATAAAACGAAACAACCAACTTATTAAAGGTCATAAAGAGCATGCTAAATGTTACTTTAGACGTAATCAAAAGACCAGTTTCGAGTTGCAACCTATCTCAAGGTAAAGAGGTGAACTAAACCAGAATACATTTTTTTTTAATACAGGTCATGGCTTTTGGAACTAAAATTGAGAAAGCTGATTGGTTTCAGTGCTACTAAAAGAAACACTGAGTTTTATTAAACACGATCCAAGTATTTGTGCTTTTATTACAATTCAGCAGCTTTAAGCGAAACTTTTCCTGCATTCAGGGAAAGACTGGCACATAGGAATATCGAATGGTTTTGGTTGTCTATGGTTTTATGGCGCATCAGCAGCTAAGGTTACTACACAAGTCGCCAGAGGTAAATGAAACTATTGCTGAAATTTTTAAATTAAAAATTTAAAATAACAGATGAAAATGGGAACGATTCTGTTGTGATATGGCAACTACTTGAATAATTTTTATGATAAGGATATTATTCATAAAATAAAAAGGATACGTAATTATTTACGATAGACAATATTATTCCTACTTTTAAAAAAGTGATTCCAGTTCAGAAAACTGAAACCGGGGCAGTTTAGTTATAATTTCAATTTACTGACTCTGGGGCATTTCTTTTCCGAAGTGTAACCCAGGATTTTAGGTTTGGAAGGAGGATCCAGAGTTTCTTAAAAATTATGTCACCCAAAACTCAAATTTACGATAACTTCGGTATTAAAAGCCATGTCATGTAGTTATATATTTTTCAATAAAGAGAAGTGCAGTCGTATCATATAAATGCAAAAAAAACTATCAGGTCTAGAAAATTTTCTAGGGAGATGTAAAAAATGTTTTTACAACAGCCATATAATTTTAATATTAAGTTTATTGATAACTGCTTAAATACATTAAAAAAATATTCCTAGATATTCCCTGCTGAAATGATGATGCGTCTTATATTCCCGTATATTTTAGATGTCGTAAAATACGTTTTTTTTTTTTAAGCTTCTGGGGGAGGAGAGTTAAGGCCGACACCTCCAACCCATAGGTGCGCCCCTGGTGTAACCTCCACAGAAAAAAATTTTTTTTTTCTTAGGCAGTTGTACAAAGGGGTGATAAGCATGACAGACATTTCGCATTAGGTGGAGAGAGTAATAATTTGTGCACTCTAAGCGCGTCGACTGCAGATTGCATAGTTATCTGCATAGATTGACGATAAGCCTATGTCTCACATAACTACTATATGACTTTTATTGTTGTTGGTAGCATGTTGTAGAGGTGCGAGTTTTCTCGTGACAAGGCTAATTCGAAACCCTGACGTGCGATGCATGCGGTAATGTTTGTACCTTGCCGATAACATTCAACTACATCGCCACCGTGCACCGACTGTTTGGAGCTAAATGAAAACCGCTTTATTACAAAAAGTATCCACTTAAAAAAAAAGCGAGAGCCGACAATAACGTCATAAAAAAAACCGACACATTTGGAAGTTCCAAAAATATTTGTCGGGACACCGGAGCAGTTCCCTAAAAACCGGGACGTGTGGACCCCCTAGGCATAAGACTACTTTCTGTTCCCATAAAATTCTTTGCAGAATTGTGTAGGTTGATAAATAACTTCGAATGAACAGTGTGGGTTGAGAAGTGGGACTGAATAGATCAAATTTTTCTCCCAAGAATATTCTTGGAGAATGTTTAAAGTAACAAAAACCTGTGGTTCCTAGTTTTGAAGATTCCATATTTTTATGTTATTATTGTTTGTACTAGTTATTATTAAATTGCAAATTATTTCTGATGAGCTTCTTTTGCCTTCCATGGATTTCATTAGGCTCTGTACCTCTCCTTAAAGCCTTGAGATTGTCCAGATATATGGCCTTAAATTATCGAGAAATAGAAAACGTCCGATGATTTTTAAGCGATGAATTTTCAAGTAAGTGCTGCTGAGGAGTCTAGTAATATGGTAGTCTTGGTGATCAACACAGAACAAAAAAGTAATGGGTTCGGTTGTTTTGCCTCTGAGCGGCACTTTTTTGCACACAATGGGCTAAAAAGCCAGGTCACAAGGATCCCGAGGGCTCACGGAAGGTTGGGCGAAAGGGACTCACTAGACAGCTCTTAGGAGACATATGGTAGCCTCCCGATAAGGCTGTCCAGCGTGTTCTTTAATGTGCACAGTGTGTGGCTCTCCCGCAACAAACGACGGCTTGGCGTCCCATCCGACGGAGAGCGACCTTTCCAGGCCCATCGGTGTCTCTTACTGAACGAGGAAGTTTTGCGGAGATAAATCTCTAAGTTAGGACTCAAACTTGGCAGGAACTCAAACTGCAGATTGCGCGAGCTTGGCGCGCTATCCGCCCCACTCAAGTGATGAAAAGTGATCAGATATACTATACTGCATTTTAAAGGACAGTTTACAAGCCATTCCTTCCTTTCTTTGATCGGAAAGAAACAATGAAGAAAACAATTTTATAGACTATGACGTTTCCCACGTCATAGCACGTCAATAGCCACATCACAAGCAATTTCATTTTATATATAACTCATTATGATCTGTCCCCGGTGGAGAGATATAATGAGTGATCATGGTAAGAAGACCACCTCCCTCCACGTTGTTAGTGGACGCTAACTTCGAAGCTCTTTAACTTCTAAATGAGAAAATATGACTGAAGAAAAATATAAGATCTCAATCAAGCCTATCTAGATCTCGATTTCCCACAATATTCGCTTTATATTTTAATGTTATGAAATTTTGATTATTTAAAGAGCAACAAACAATGCCAGTCAATAGATAATGGAAAGATATCGAAAGAATTTACTCAAAATTTTAAACTATACATATTGTAAATAGTTTGAAATAATGTTTATTATTCAGTCTAACTTCTGAGGTAAATTCTAATGTCTGACATTGCTGCTGTTAAATATTCAAACTTCCATATCTCTTTAAATACAAAACGAATATTGTTGAAAATCATGATTAAAATAAGACTTGAGATCTTTAATTTATCTTCAATCATATTTTCTTATAAAATAATTTTAGAAGTTATAGATCTTCAAACAAGCTTCCACTGACATGATATGGAGGAAAAGGGGGGTTATAATTTAGTGATCACAGTGTATGGCGTAATTCTTTACGCGAATCCACAAAAAAGAGAGACCGGCAAATCAGAAGCAACAGGACGATAGGTAATAGAAATTATCGGTATAAAATATACCGATTTACATTTGTTGCTGCCACTAATAAGGGCCTACCCAAATAGGATGCATGATGTTGATCTTAGGGAACTTTTTTATTGTGTGCAGTTCTAAGGAAAGAAAAGTTATTTCCTGTTCTGCACTCGCATTATGCGTTTATATTCACAATCATAAACATTGCTGCTTTACCACTTAATCTTCCTGCTAAATTATGCTATTCTTTACTATCTCTAGTCATGCTTCAAAACAGATGTCGTTGACATTTATAATCGTGCAAATGCTAGCTATCAGTGACCTAGGTTTCTCATTAGAACCTCGTGAAACAAGATCCTTCCTATTCCCAGTCATGCTTCAAAACAGATGTCGTTGACATTTATAATCGTGCAAATGCTAGCTATCAGTGACCTAGGTTTCTCATTAGAACCTCGTGAAACAAGATCCTTCCTATTCCCAGTCAAGGCCAAGAATGCTTAGCACACTGAACGACTTGCATATAGACATTTATCGTTGATAGCTATAGTAAATTATCAACTCCTTTTATCACTCTTCGAAACATTACTGATTTCCTTCGTTTTTCTAGCTGTCATCTGCTGTAAGAATAAAGTTCCATAATGACTTAAAATTAAATGCGATTTAAACAAGAGTGGAATAAGTACAAAGGGGAAACAAGTAGTGCAGGGCTGACTGCTGCCAATTCATTAATATATAAAGTTGCAAAAACATGATGAAATAAATTTGTATTTCATTAGAAATGTTCCTAAATTTTCCAAATGATGTAAAAAATAAAAGTAAATATTAAAGCGTCCAGTTTTATTCCTGGTTAAGCATTTACCCTAAACTACAGTTAATGCTATATTTTTTCCCCTACATGCATCCGAAAAAGTAAAAAATGAAACAAGCATACTCATGGCGAAATCACTCAGTAATTCCTGTTAACTTTAAAAATAGGTGCCGGAAATTTTTGTTGTCAGCAAGAGAAATTAATTTTGGCCCTCTTTCTTTGAAGTGAATAAGAATTCAGTAACTGGTTTCACCATCGGAAATTTTTATAAATTTTTATTTACATATATATTTTATTCTGTCACTAAAAACTCTGATCTTCGGGGGGAGGGGGGGTGAAACTTCGGGGAGGGGGGGGAACATTAATAATCTGACCATCCTAAATTTTTATTTGACATATGACTCGTAAAGATCGTCCCTTGTCAAATTTCCCTCCTTTTTCCGGGTGGTGGAAAAGAGGCTAATTTGAGGAAATGCACATTTCAGACGTCAGAACATTTAAGATATAATCCGTTGACTTCACTCCCTTCAAGTTTCCGCCCCTTCTTTAGGGAAAGAGTAGGGGAGAACAAAACTCGAGGTAGTCCGCTATAGTCCACACATCACAAGCTTTCATTTGATACCTATCTCGTTACTCTCGGCATTCGGGAAATATAATGAAACAATCATTTCACATTGACCCTTTTTTAGGGGAGGGGGAGAGATATCTTGTGTGGTAAATTTTTTATAGCCTACAATACTCCCCAGGTTACAAGCTTTCATTTGGCGCTAACTCGTTACGATTGGTTAACGGGTTGAGAACATAATGGCAACAATTGTTTTGACAACACACAAAATGACTAATAACGATCAAAAACAACAGTAAGACAAAGATTAATTACTGCTTATTATGGGGTTGTCTAAAAAATATGCAACGTTGTTTCGAATGAATTTTAACTTTACCTCACTCAATGTTAAGCTTGGTCGAATCCCCAATGTCACAATGATGTAAAATCGAAACAATTCTCCTCACCCCTCGATGCATTAAACTTTTATGCATATAACTTTTGGACGACTCCATAACAAATATCACACAAAACTGATATTTTTGTAGATTAATACAGTTTTTATACTTTTAGTTCCCCATGTGCCCATAAAAACAAGCAACTACTCTTTACAAATGCTTGCTGTCTTTCCAAAAGTAAGGAGTGCAACTTCGGGACAGATATCTTTGCTTTTTTCAACTTATTGCTAGCTACGAACAAAGTCAATCATGAGAAAACGCAGGGCCGGCGTAAACTTTTGCGGAGCCGTGTTCCAAAATTGTGCGGAGCCAAAAAAAAACGCATTTTTATATATGTACTTCTAAATTTTATAATAATAAATTATTTATTATAAATACAAAGTGCGGAACATATCTACATACAACTTATAGGAACACCGAGTATATTATAAATATTACAATTTTTTTCGCTTTTTTTCGCCGCAAAATCTTTAATTACATCATCAAAATTAACCGAAATTTCGTTTTTTACGATGAGCTTTTCGTGGACCGCGGGGCCGGGTTCCGGTGAACGCGCTGAACCCGCCTCGCGCCGGCCCTGAGAAAATGCAGTGGTATAATGAATCTACAAAATAGCTCCTAATATTCTCTTAATGCATTGCAATGAATTTGCCTTATGGATAAAAACTTGCAATGAATTTGCCTTATGGATAAAAACTGTGTTAATCAGAGTTTATGTATGTTTAAATACCACACCAATATACACAGTTTGGAACCAGTGTTTGACAGGCAATATATTTTATCAGAGGAACGCTTTTTTAGTTAGTAAGTTAAAACTTTCTGCAAATATTTCTAACAAAACTAAATAATAACGTAATAAAATGATTCATAATGAGAAAAAAATATCTTAAAATCTATACAGTAAAATAAGATTATACGACATAAGGAAACATATATAATGACTTCTGATATTATTCATACACATACCTCGTTTCTTTTCTTATTTTATTTTTTCTCTTACTTTTTACACTTCCTTACAAGAAATGTTAGTGTTAGAACACAAACACTTCCTATAAGGCATGTCACTGAAAGCATAAACATAGGATGATGATGATGATGATGATTCAAATCTCCAAATTGAATATTCTTGTGTACTGGAGAACTCCCGAACACAAACTCGTTCAGTGAAACTTTCTGAGACTATAATTAATATCCTTATATTTTATTTTTTTTCCTTCATTTTTTTAATATCTTTTTTCATTTTTTTTATTCATTTTTATATTTATATATATATTTTTTTTAAAGCCGTCCCGTGGCCGAGTGGTTAGCGCGCTTGGCTACTGATCTACGGGACCTGGGTTCGAGCCCCGGGTAAGGCATGGCTATTTGTGTCGTTTTTCTGCTGAGGTCCTGCCATCCTCTTAGACCTTCTACTGTGGCATATAAACTGACAGGCTCCTGTCAGACCTCTGTGGCAAGCAGCTGCTTGAGGGGGTATTTATTATTTTTATTTTTTTATATTTTTTAACGAATCAAACAGACCAACAGTTCTTAAAAAGGCCAACAAATAATTGTAACAAATAATTTTGTCTGCATTTTTGACTGGTTCCAGAATGTTTTTAAAATCAAAAGTTGTAATATTTAAGTGATTTAATTTTGTAAAGCATATATTCCTTTCTAATGTGTATTTTTTACAATGAAATAAGATGTGATCTAAATTTTCATATATTGAGCATCTATCACAAACAGGATTATCAGATTTTTTCATCCTATAAAGCAGTGATTTAGTTAGAGCAGAGTTGGTTTTTATTTTTAGAATTAAGTTTATTTCTTTTTTTAAGCCATATTCATTAAATTTATTAATTTTATTAGATATTTTGTATCAGTGTGTATTGGATGCATTGGAATCATACCAATTTTGAATATCAGTTATTAGCTGTTTTTTGCATTGCTTTTTGTGAATGTATATGAGGAAGGGGGTTTCTAAGTTTGGATTAATATTGTTAGTTTTCTGGCTAATTTATTTACAATTTCATTGTGTTTAATTCCAGAGTGTGATGGTAACCATTGTATATGTATAATATTATGTTGTGTAATGTGTTGTTTTATTAATATTAAAATGTCACTAATAAAAATTTTAAAATTGCTTTTAAGAGGATTGTTATATAGAGCTTCTTATTAATGCTTTACTGTCAGTAAAAATAACTATTTTTTTTTTCTCAAATTTTAGGGCCCAGTTAATGGCCAAAATTATAGCTGATAGTTCTGCAATAATAATTGGATAAAGAGTAGTAAATTTAAAAAGATATTCATAATTTTCAGCAGGGCACCAAAAGGCACCAGAAAGAGCATTCTTATCTAAGTTGAGGGACCCATTTGTGAATATATGAATAAAGTTTAAATATTTATCATTTATATAAACTTCAGCCATTATATCTTAAATAATTAAAAAGTTTATTTGCTTTATCTTTTGAAGTATCAATATATTGTATCCATTTTAATTTTGAATCCATGTGTATACCTAGAAATTTAAAATTATCAGAGATCTTAAAATTATTATTATTTAATGTAATTGAGAAATCTTCAGGTAATTTTTTATTTCTATGGAAGTAAGATATTACTGTTTTATTTGTAGCTATTTTCAAATTCCATTTATCACAGTATTTAATAAAATTATTCATTAATTTTTGCAATCTATTTTGTAAACTATATGGATTTTTATTGTAAGACCAGAAGATGATGCATCTGCATAAGTTCCAAAAAATATATCATTATTAATAATACCTTGTAAATCATTTAAATATAGGTTAAATAATAGTGGGGACAAAATATCACCCTGAACCAAACCATTTTTAAATTGATATGAAGAAGAGGTATTGTTTCCAATTTTAACTTTAAATTTTCTATTCTTGATGAAGTTTAAGAGAAAACTATAAAGATTTCCTCAAAATTTCAATTTTTTTAATTTATTTAGTAAACCATTATGTGACACAGAGTCAAAGGCTTTCTCAAGATCAATTATCATAACAGTCATAAATAATTTATTTTTAATAGCATATTCAGCATCAGAGATTATATTTAAAACTAAATCTTGAGTAGATCTTCCAGGTCGAAAGCCAAAAGTATTATTATTAAGAATATTATTTTTTTCAAAAAACCAGATTAATCGATTAAAAATCATTCTTTCAAACAACTTTAAAGCATTGGAACTGAGGCATATTGGCCGATAAGAATTTAATTCATCAGTAGGTTTGTGTGCTTTTTTTATAAATACCAAGAAATTTTCATACCAAGTTTTAGGATAGTTTTCATAATGCCAAAATTTATTAAATTCATCTAATAAAACTTTTAACCATTTTATGGAAGATTTTTGAGTAGTCTGTTAGAAATACCATCAGGGCCAGGAGTAGTTTTTGTTTTCATTGATTTAATAGCAAATTTAAGTTCAGAAAATGCAAAAGGAACATTGAAAAATTCTGTAGATTTGCAATGAAAGGTCTGATGAAAAATATTAGAACTATTATATAATTTATCAATTTTATTGTTTGGCTTATAATGTAAGTCAATGAAATACATAGGAATGAGAAATACTTCCATGACAGACACACAGATCCAGTAGTGGCTCCAAGTGAGAGCTACATCATGATCACTTTCTTCCGTGGATTGGAAAGAGTTAAACGTGCATTATTTCAAGAAGTGCCTCATAGCTAAATGATATCAGTCAAGTGCTTTAAGGACTGGCTTCTTGTGCGTATGTTTAGTGCCGATATAAGTTTTATAACGAAAAAACTTCCTTGTAAACTTTCGTTAACGAAAGAAATTTAGTAATTTCCTGTACACTACAATTTTTTTACACAAAATAATACGAGTCTTCTGACATATCCTTGGATTATCTGCTCTCATTTGGTTTCTTCTCAAAGATCAATCCCGAAGTTATTTTTTAAAAGGTATGAAATAAGCATACCAAATATACAATTGGATAACAATTGCAATTTTGTCAACAAAATTATTAAATTTCAAACTCGGAATCAAATTTTGCCAACTGAGAAAAGATTTTACATAAATTTCATTATGTTTCTGTCAGGACGTACCCAGCATTTCGTTCCGTGGGATCCCCAAGATTTTGCAAAGTTACCTCGACGATTTTTGCAATCTCGCCATAATTTTACAAAAAAAAAAATCCCAATTCTTACATCATACTCGTATTTCACCAATTGGTTTGGAATTTTGCCAACTAGCCATAATTTTACAAAAATAAACTCAATTTTTACATCTCACCTGTATTTTGACAACTTCCCAAAATTTTGCCAAGGTGTCTCGATTTTGCTAACTTTCCTTAATTTCACAAAACCAATCCCAATTTTCACAACTCATCTGTATTTTGCCAACTGCCCTAGATTTTGTCAAGTTGCCTCAATTTTACCAACTCGCTACAATTTTACAGAAAAAAATCCCAATTTTTACATCTCACTTGAATTTTGCTAACTTCCCAAAATTTTGCCAAGTTGTCCCGATTTTGCCCAATTTTCATAACTCACCTGTATTTCCAAGTTGCTTCGAATTTTACCAACTCCGACTTACTTTGGGGGAACTCCCCCCCCCTCTTCCCATAGCAACGCCCCAGTAAACCTGACTTTACTTTTTAAAACGGAATTTAACAAAAATGTGAAATTTATGTAGAAGTCAATATATTTCGATCATAATAAGCAAGTTGCTATCTACTATTATTCAATTACTACTCATAATTAAAACTTGAAATTTCAATTTGTCCGAGTCAAACAGTGCTAATAGTGAAATGAGGTAGTGATGAATTTGGCAAGGAGGTTTGAACATAGATGCAAAACGGTAATATGCAAATAAAATTTTTAAAACGTATAAAATGTTCGCTTCTTAATTTTGTTATTATGGAGTAAAGCGCATCTTTTTAAATTTGCATTCAGTGATTTCGGAAGCCCAGAACTGATGTACCACTGCATCCCTTTTGGAACCGAACTATGTGCAGAATACAGACAAGCGGTGAATACATAAACACTGGTAGGCATATACTGGAACCCATAACCCAGATTACCAACTTGACACATTCCTGACTGAGCTCTTTCGTGACATGTTAGGCCTTATTGCAAATTTACATTGCAACTGTAAGAGCAAAATCTTAGAACAGGGGTTAAGATAAACTGTAAATTCACCATTATATGATTATATATAGTTTATGAAGTGTTGTAAATGTGATAAATATCAAGTCAGTCAATAATAAAGAGTAACACATACAACAAGAAATGTAACTGATTATACATCAACTCAGCATTCGCTGGCTCATTCACTTAATCACAACCTTGACACGTATTCCCTTTTGGCAGCCATGTCTCCTCCTCACTTCTACGACGTTAACATTCGTTGCGTATTACAACCGAGGAAAAAAAAAAGCTGTATTTAACAATGCTTCTTCGCTGCACAGAATGAGCTCGCCCAACTCCTTCCTATATAGGTCACGAACTGGCAATTCGTTAGCAACAAACACTAACAGAAACCTGCAAGTAAATGCGGCAAGTAAAAATTTTCAAATAAACGAATTACTTGAAGAGCTGGGAGACGTGGAAGTTGCATCCCAATAATTATTACTAAAAGACAAATATTTCGTTTTGCAATTTTAAAATTTTAAAATATCGCTTTTAATATTTAATATTAATGCTTGACAAAAGGTTAAAAACCAAAAAGAGTTCAATTACTTATGGCAAATATAGGGCTCGGTTTCAATGAGAAAACGTTTTGAGCTTTTACAAACTTAGCGCTCTCTACACTGAAAATAAAAACTACGGGAAATTTTCGAAAATGTGAATTGTATATTTTATTCAACTCTATCAAAACAAAAAAATTTTTGCCCTCTTAAAACAAAAAAATAGTTGAGTTTTCCCACAAATCCGCAGAGTAAAGAAGGCAAACCATTGCTATCAATAAAAATATTTTAACTACCACACTCTACCACCAAAAAATTTAGCATGACTAGCCTTTACAATATTCGTTTCTAGTTTTGACATTTTTCAATTTTAGCTACCTTAAAGAAATCAAAAAAGAATTCAAATAGAAATTACAAATAATGGAAGATTTTGAAAGTGGAAATCCAAATATTTCATTACTATTAGGGCTAGGGCTACACTGGTCTCTGAAAAAAAAAACTTGTAGCTATCAAATGAATAGAATTTAAAACTAAATTCCGAAAAAATATAAACGCTGTCATATTGAGAGAAGAAGTTGCTTTATTTTATAAAGATAAATCTTTATTAATTAATCTACGATTTTTTACTAGCCATATGTTGCCTCTTCTTAAAATAATTTTTTTAGGAAATTCGGTTACTCGTGTAACCTGCTATCCCGAAAATGAGTTTTAGTGAAAATAAATTTCAGGAAAAACAGATTGATCAGGACTCCTCCTAACATTCTACATGTAATGTTAGATTCAATTAGAGAATGGCGATCAGTTTTATGGATGTCCTGTCAGTCAGAAGACTCGAAACAGTGTTCACTTGGGTTGTTTTACCTCTGAGCGGCACTTTTTTGCACACAATGGGCTAAATGGCCAGGTCAGAAAAACTCCAAAGGCTCAGAGAAGGTTCGGGGTAGGGGATCCACTGGGTAGCTGTTGGGAGACAGATGGTAGCCTCCCGTCAAGGCTATCCAGCATATTCTTTAACGTGCACAGGGTATGGCTCTCTCCAGCACACGCAGTAACAGAATAACGTCCCAACCGACGGGTGGCGATCTTTCTAAGCCCATCGGTGTGCAAAGATAAATCTCAACGCTGGCCCAATTGGAACTCGAACCTGGTAACTGCAGATTAACGAGCATGGAGCACTACCGACTGAGCCATCCCCGCCCCAACACTGCTCAGGACGTAGCCTCCAATTTCATAGGTCTGAGTATGTAGCATAGTTTTATTATGTTCGCTATTTTGTTGCAATTCAGAAGGATACGTGTGCGAAGAAGGATCGTTTTAGCGAAGATAAATCTCGATGCTGACACAGTTGGAACTCGAATCTGGAAACTACAGATTACGAGCTTGGCGCGCTAAAAATATTCGCACCCCTTACAAAAGATGAATTACGTAACGCAGAGGCAGATTTCGACAACACATTGCCTGCCAATAAATGGGGGAGGGAAGATAAGTAAAATTCTGCTAAGCAGCATAGCGCAATTTATGGGTGACCCCTTTGCACAATGGAAACAATAAAAAAAATTAATCATTAAAAAAAAATAAATAAAATAAATACCCCCTCAAGCAGCTGCTTGCCACAGAGGTCTGACAGGAGCCTGTCAGTTTATATGCCATAAGTAGAAGGTTTGTGAGGGTGGCAGGACCTCAGCAGAAAAACGACACGAACAGTCATGCCTTAACCCGGGGCTCGAACCCAGGTCCCTTAGATCAGTAGCCAAGCGCGCTAACCACTCGGCCACGGGACGGCATTAATCATTACTAATAAAGAAATTAATACTGTCATGTTTTTAAATTATACACTTTTTTTTTTAATTTTAATAGGATCGTCAAAACATAGGTAACAATTTAAACTTTAAGTATATACCCATGTTCGAGAACGCAAATATAAGATACATGGAACAGCACTTTCAACAGTTCTGTGAGCGACGAGTTGTTTCTGCTTGGAATAGGTAGAGAGAAACGACTTAACGATTTGGGGTTATAATAAAATAATTGTGAAAATTTCTGGGAGAGGCCCAAACGAAATAAATGATGAAAGAAAAATTTCGATACAGATAAAATATATTTTATTTCCTGCTAGTTGTGTTGTTTTACCTCTGAGTGGCACTTTTTAGCACACCATGGGCTAAATGGCCAGGTCACATGGACCCGAAGGCTCAGAGAAGGTTGGGGGAGAGGACCCACTGGAACAGCTGTTGGGAGACAGATGGTAGCCTCCCGTCAAGGCCATCCAGCGTGTCGTTTAATGTGCACAGGATATGATGGCTCTCCCCCACACGGGGCCATGGCTTAACGTCCCATTTGACGGATGGAGGTCTTTCCAAGCCCATCAATGTCCCCTACTGACCGTGGGCAGGGCGTTGAATTTTGCGGAGATAAATCTCAATGCTGACCCAGCTGGGACTCGAATCTGGGAACTGCAGATTATGAGCCTGGCGCGCACCTACTGAGCCACCCCCGCCCTATTTCCTGCTAGTAATGAGTATAACTAATTCGTTAATAGTAATTAAACACAAAAAAAAAATTTGTTCCTTTAGCTTTAAAATTTATACCGTCTTACAATTCGAGTGGTGGGGTGGTGAATGGGTCCCAACGGTACAACGTCCAAGTTTCTGGACAGTACGTAGCATACTGGAGGGACAGAATACACAACAGATTTCTAAAACAGAGATCAACAACGTGCTGTTCTTTGAGCGCACACATATGGTTCTTTAAATTACTCGTAATATCTATCACAATATTTGCATTTATTATCAGATGATAAATTAATCAGGGATACTCACCCTGTAAGCAGCCATTCAAGTTCACTCAAGAAATAAAATTTGTGATTCGTGGAGAATGTATCAAACATACAAAAAACTAAATGTGTATTTTTGCAAAAAGAATTATCTAAAAAAAGCGGTAAAAAATAAACTACTTACAGGTAACTATGTCTGTTTTCTAATCACGGAATGGGCAAGGAATTCAAACTAAAACATTATCGCTCTAGCGAATATGGGAATCTCGTTTTCAAAGAGAATGGCGTTTTTCGTTTACCTACTTTTTGCACTCTTTTAACAGTTTTAATTCAAATTAATGGATGATTGAGGAAATGCAAATAGTACTACTTACAACATGAAAAGTATCTGCCTTTTATTCCTTAAAATGAAAAAGTTGCTTTTCTCACACACCTCTGAGAAAAGGGAGTAGAGATTGCTACTGACAATGTCTCTTGACACTACCACTGAAATTTCAAATTTCTACCATAAACAAAGCACTTGCAATATTCGTTAAAATTTTTCCTTTTCCATTTTTAGGGCCTTCTAAACGATGTAAATTAAAACTACGTAACGATTTGAAAAATGCGAATTATATTTCATTAGTATCAATAAGGCTAAAAAAGAATTTTCCAATTATCTCTTAAAACAGTTGGGGAAACTTATTGTTGTCAATGCAAATCCTTGGTTGGTTTGGTTGTTTGGAGTTTTATGGCGCATCGGCGACAAGGCCATAATGCGCCAAACAAAAGACAATATAAAAGACGTATAACACCGCAGCCAAAATTTTAAATACAAATTGTATATTGTAAATGGGTAAAACAACAAATAACAAGTGTATAAGTACAGAGTAAAACAACTTGATAAATATTAAATAAAATAACCCCAGGTGTAAGAGACCTGGGTTAAATGATGCAAAAAGATAGAGTAAAATCAGAGTCTATTAAAACATCCACAATATTTTAAAAAGGAAAATACCGATGGTAAAAAGCTATGATCAGGTAAAAGATGCCCGAGTGTAAGAGGCTCAGACATAAAATTATGAGAGCCAAAAAACAAACGTCGTTCAATATTAAAACAAGAACATTCGATTAAAATGTGTTTTATAGTTAAAATGGTGTTGCAAAACTCGCACTTAGGTTCGTCGCCCGCCCATAGAAGAAATGAATGACTTAAGTGGAGTCGAGCAAGTACAACTACCTCCTTGCGATTCCTGCGGTAACAAGACTGCCATGGTTTGATAATAGGTTTGATCTCAAAGAGCTTGCTGGTAAGCTGTTCTGACCAAGATCTCTGCTACTGTGCCCGGAGATCGATGGTAAAATGCTGCCGGAAATTCAGATATGGAACCAGCAACGGAGAGTCGGACAGGGGCGTGGCTGACCTGACAGCAGCATCTGCCAAATCATTGCCCCTGATTCCAACATGACCGGGCACCCAGCAGAAATAGATGGAGGTTGTGGCTGCCAGACGATGTAGCTGCTGGCGGATCTTAGAAAGAACTGGGTGAGGCCAATGCCTCCTGATATCAAAGCCTGTAGCGAACTAAGCGAGTCGGTGTAAAGCATACACCGACGACGATGCTTAGCCGCCATGGCGAGTCCAAGGCGAGACTGATAGCGTGCAACTCTGCAGTGAAGATGGAACACTGCAGTGGGATCTGGTCTGCAATGATTACATCAGAGTAGACCATGGTGAATCCCACTAATGTGCCGGACTTCGAGACATCTGTGAAGACATGCAAGAAGTCCGGGTACTCTGCACGATGGCTGGCAAAGAGTTGCTGATACACACGGTCGGGTGTAAAGGCCTTCCCTGTCCTGCAAAGAGAGAAATCACAGGTAGGGGAAACAGCGAGCCGAGGTGGAAGTGACTTGGCTGTCGACTGTGCAATGCTATCGAGACCGGTGTTGATGTCTCTGAGGTAGCCTCAGAATCGCAAACCAAAAGGACGAATGGCAGTCGACCAATTAGTGTAAAGCATTTCCCACTTTGGATTGAAAACGCAGTCCCAAGTGGGATGGCCAGGCAGGGATCGCAATTTAGATGCGTACTGTACGGACAACTGCTGACAGCGAAGAGATAAGACAGTTCATCGGTCTCAACGTAAAAACTCTGGACGGGTGTGGTGCGGAAGGCTCCCATGCAAACACTGAGGGCCTGCTGATGAAGGGGGTCCAGCACCTTCACCACCGAATCCCGGACAGAGTCGTACACCTGGGATCCGTAGTCCAGTTTCGATCAGACAAGTGAACGGACATGGTGGAGCAAAGAACATCAGTCCGCCCCCACGAAAGGGAAGAGAGGACATTAACGATGTTCAATGTCTGCGTGCACTTGGACCGGAGATGATGCATGTGTGGTAAAAAGGTCTATTTCCGATCGAAAATGAGACGGAGAAACTTGATCTCCACCACAACTGGAATGATGTTACCCCCGAGCTGTAGCTCGGGATTCAGGTGAAGATTATGCTTATGGCAAAAGTGCACACAAGCGGTCTTCTGTGGGGAGAACCGAAACCCGTTTGATGTCACCCAAACCGAAAGATTGTTCAGGGCAATTTGCAGTTGTCTTTCAATGACCCTCATGCTGGACGGAGAGCAAAAAATGCTAAAGTCATCAACATAGATGGCATTGCCTATTGAAGGAGGAAGTTGTCTAGTAATAGAATTAATTTTGACAGCGAAAAGCGTAACACTCAGAATGCAGCCTTGTGGCACCCCCTGTACTTGGGGGTACAGCCGCGACAGAGTGTTGCCGAAATGGACATGAAAATAACATGCCAATCAGAAGTTGGAAATGAAGATCCACATGCGACCTCTCAAGCCAAAGCTATGGAGGTCACGAAGAATGCCGAATCTCCAAGCCATGTCGTACACTTTTTCGATGTCGAAGAAAATTGACACCAGGTGCTCTCTTCATAAAAATGAATTTCTGATAGCCGATTCAAGGCGTATCAGATGGTCAAGAGTTGGCCATTGCCTGCAAAAGCCACACTGGGTGTTGGAAAGAAGGTTGTGGTGTTCTAAATACCAGATGAGTCTGGCATTTACCATTCTTTCCAACACCTTGAGCATGCAGCTCATCAACGCAATGGGACGATAATTCGAAGGAATCTTGGAATCCTTTCCTTCGAATTATCGTCAAATTCCTTCGAATTATCGAAGGAATTGTTGGGGAAGGCCAAGATGATGGCCTCCTGCCAGGAGTCCGGAAACTGTTCAAGAAAAATGCGATTTAAAAGATGGAGCAGCCGATCCTTACTCGATGGTGAGATGTTGAAGCATTGCATAATGGATATTGTCCGGTCCTACAGCAGATGCACGAGAAGTGTGCAGAGCAAGGCGAAGCTCCTCCGTTGTGAATGGCCTGTTGTAAGGCTTCAGGCCTTTCGAGTGGAAGGACAGCGGAGAGCGTTCTGCCCTGCTCTTCTCAGCCAAAAACTCGGGGGAGTAAGAAGAAGAGATGGAGGGAAATGACTCCCCCAGAGTGTCGGCAATTGCTTTAGGATCAGCAATTGCCTGTCCATTGGCTCCAGGATCAATAATGAGTGAGAAGCGTAGTTCCACCCATCTTCCGGACTTTATCCCACATGACCTTAGAACTGACCTTAGAACTGGTCATGCGGGTGAGAGAAAACATATATATTTGATCCAAGGTTCCTTCTGGCTCTGGCGTCGGACAAAATGAGCTTTCGCCCTGGAGCGTTTGAACGTTTCAAGGTTGGGGGGACGTCGGATATCTCCGAAACACCCCCCAAGCCTTGTTCTGAGCCTTATGAGCTGTGGTGCAATCTGGATTCCACCACAGTTTCGAAAAGTGAGGAAACCGTGTTAAAGTTTGAGGAATTGTTGAAGCAGCTGCATCTACAATACAGTCCATTATCTCCGCTACTGCCACATCGATGGGCTCCTGGCTGACTGACATCGAGCTCAGAGAGCAGCTTGAAACCACTCCAGTCAGCCTGATCAAGCCTCTACCACGAAACGTGAAGGGCTGCAAAGCGCCCCAAGAGAGATGGTGTACACCATGGGGAGGTGATCGCTTCTGTATGGGTTATCCTCGACCTCCCATGTAAAGATTGGAAGGATCAAGGAGGAGCAGATGGTCAGGTCAATGGCAGTGAAATTGTGGGTTGGGGAGTGAAAGTAAGTACTGACACCAATGTTCAACAGGGAGAGAGAAGGAACAAGGAGCCACTGCTCCAGGACCCTGTCCCTCCCGTTGGTGTCAGCACTGCCCCATAGTGGATTGTGTCTGTTGAAGTCCCCCATGATGAGGAAGGGGGACGGCAGCCGTGAGATGAGATCAGGGTCTTCCTGGAAGACAATGCTTCCAGGTGGAAGATATTCAGAGCAGACAGTTAGTGAGAATCCCATGAAGAGGCAGATGGCTACTGCCTCTAAGTTGGTGGTGAGGGGTATGACCTGGAATGGAGAATGACTGCTCATGAGGATGGTAACACCCCCGCGAGCTGGACCATCTCCATCCCAGTCTCGGTGAACTAGTGTAAAGTGCTGGATCGTGGGATCTGTGACTGGCTGCAAGTATGTCTCCTGCAGGCACACAGAAATGGGTTGGTATGCCTGAAGGAGGGCCTTGATGTCGTCAATATTCCTCTAGAATCCACGACAATTCCAATGTAGGAGTGTGGCCATCCCAGGACTTAGAAGAGTGGGCAGATGACGAATTCCTATTCAACTTAACCGCCGCACAGGACGGATTAGTGAATAGGGGGGAGTCAGTATGTCCTCGGAATGGTTCAAGAGGCATGAATCGGCAACCACTCTTTGTGGAGGAGTAATGATTTTCTTTTTGGGCCCCGGTGTGGGCCCCTTAGGTTTGGAAGGTCTAGCTGTCTGAGGATGGGGAAGAGACCTTCCAGTGGAGGTGGAAGTCTGAGTTACAGGAATGGAAACTGGGGTTGATGTTGAAGTCGACACCACCCTCGGTTTCACTTGTGTGAGAAGGTACTTAGCTGGGGGCGAGAAAGACTGGGTGGTACACTGCTATCAGTTTGCACTGCCACAGAAGAAATTGGAACGATGGGCTTCCCAGTGACTGCACTGGCAGAGGATATCTTGCCAGGTGGGGCGGGCGGTGCAGTGAGCTTTCTAGCCTCTGCATATGAGATATTGTTCAATACTTTCAAGCATTGTACCTCCTTTTTTCTCCTTCCACCTTGGACAGTCGCGGGAGAATGCCGGAATGTTCACCACTACAGTTCACACAGCTTGCCTTTTCAGCCATGCAGTCAGGATCAAGGTGATCTTTACTGCCACATCGAGCAGAGGTGGGTTTGCCCTGGCAAGCTGTGTGGGCATGACCATATATCTAACCCTGAAAACAGCCCAGAGGGTTCGGAATATACGGCCAGACCTCACAATGTAAATAACCTGCCTTGATGGAAGAACGCAGGCGTGGCGTATTAAATGTCACAATCAGTACTTGGGAGGGTACCAATTTCCCATTACAGCGTGTCGAAACCCGATGAACTGCTATTACTCCTTGAAGTGTGAGCTCTGAGAGGATTTCCTCCTCATTAACTTTGAGGAAGCCCCTCTCAGTAATCACACCCCGAGAGGAATTCAAAGTTTTGTGGGGAGTGACCTCGACAGCCACCCCACCAATCTCTTGACTTTCAGAAGCAGTTCGGAATTTCGAACAAGTGGTCTCAATCTGCAAGTCGCCAGATCATAAGCGCTTGACGGATTTCGGCTCTCCCGCAAGACCTTTCAAACCTTTATTGACAAAAAAAGGGGACAAGTCCTCAAGTACCTGATCACCTGTGGAGTAGATGATCAGGAATCTCGGTAATGAAGACACAAAGAAGAGGACGGCAGAGATAACAGAGACGAGGAAGATGAGGGCTCATGTCAGCCCTCTTGTTGGCATTGATCGTATCAATCTCTTCATTCTCTCTTCATAGTTGCTTTTGTGTGGTTCGTGCCCGCTCTCCCCACCCTCCACGGAGCCCAAAAAGAGGATGCCCAGTCGGGTGCCAGGGCTACACAGGCACCATACCCACGCAGACAGTGAGCTAAGCCGTCACAAATAAATAAAAGGAAAATGAAAAGAGAAATTGCGAAAAACACCTTTCTTCACAAAAGGAACTAAGTAAACAATAACAAAATTGTGAACGGCCAAACTGGCCTCACAAAGAAAGGACGACAAAAAGAAAATAAGTTGTGTGGAAACTTGTAAACCTACAGACAGTGGGCAAGGTTACTCGCCGCTCTGCATAGCTGACCTTAGTAGGACCAGCCCACCAGCTGATTGCTCCTGGGGGGGGGGGGGGGCTCCTGCTTACAGGAAGCAGAGGCCAAAGCAGTGTATAGCAGAGACCCCGGAATCCGCTGCTCTGCCCCGCGACAACAAGCTCCCCAATGGCAAGGTGGCTAAAGGGGACCCTGCCAGTCATGAGCTGAGGAGAGAAGAAGGGGACCCCCAAGCAACTACCAGGATCCTTCTTTCCTGGGACACGGGTCTCCACGCACGGCAAACATGTGGGCGAGCATTCAGGACTATGTGAAGGTACCCGAGCCAGCGGAACCTTCACAGGGTGGTCCCCTCACCGCGTACAAGAGCTCGCACCGAGGGGCAATGCAAATCCGTGACCTTCAGATTCCACCACTAAAATTTTCAATTTCTAGCAAAATATATCATTTCCAATATTTATTTTAAATTTTGCAATTTTCAACTTTTTTTTTTAGTTAGATTTAAACTTCTGGATGAGTTGGAAAGTACGAATGATATATTTCATCAATGCCTATTCAATCCAAAAAGAATTTTTTATATATCTCTAAAAACAAAAAAAAAAGTCTACAAACGGACGGATAAACAACAAAGTGAAAACATTATCTAGTTTTATTTTATATATTTATTTTTGAAAACGAGATAAAAATAGAAAATTCTGGCTCCCTGGAAAACATAATTGAGTATCTCTGATATAAATAATTAAGCGTACCAACTACAAATTTTGTTACAAAGAATCTTCTCAGAACATTCTAAGATTTAAAAAAAAACAAGGCTAGAGTGTATTTGATATTGTAATTCTATACCAGATAGCTATATTTAAATAAATAAATGCTTCATCGAGTTTCGGATCAACATACATCTTTCTACCATGAATCGAAAATCAAAATAGGTACCAGACTTCGCGAAGTCCTGCCTGAAAATGACAGCGTATTCACCCAACATCTTTAAAAGAAGTCGACAATAGGAATTAATAGACGGTCAAATTTTTGTTTAAACTTTTTATAATGAGTAATAATGGAAGTGAATCCCGCATAAATTATTACTGTCAGAAAGTGTCCTACTACTTTACATTTATATAATAGCAGTTAGTCGCCAGCTATTAAGATTAGGTCATATACAGGGTGATTCAGAATTCATCATCAATATTTGGTGGGGAGGTAGGTAATAAGAAACGAAGGAGATTTCACATAGGAAAGCATGGGCGCATATGCCATGTAGTAGGGCAAAATGACCCCAGTTCAATGATGGAAAGAACACATAAGAAGGAAGTGGTAAGGAAAAAACATTTATTATCTTACATGTAACATTTCTTTGCATTGGTTGTACAGACTTACAAGAGGTGGTCGAACTGCCGACCATGTGCTAGAATGCATGACTCACAACGGCGTTGCATGGACAGCCGGACCCTGTGGAAGATGCCTGGCATTTCCCGGATGTTTGAGGCAGCAACTGATATGCGTGCTACAAGATCCATAGCACTATCAACAGGGGTCTCGTACACCATGTTTTTCATAGCACCCCATACAAAGAAATCGATTGGAGATAAATCCGGTGAACGTGGTGGCCAAGAAACCGGTCCACCGCGGCCAATCCATTGACCACCAAACTGTCTGCGTAGGTAAGCACGCACAGCATTTGCGAAATGTGCAGGAGTGCCGTCATGCTGGAACCACATTCGCCGGAGACTACCATCAGGAACCTCGTTCAGAAGATCCGGTAACACAGTCTGAAGAAATGTTAGATACTTGGCACCGTCCAAACGGGATGGTAGTAAATACGGGCCCAACAAACAGTCGCCGACAATCGCAGTCCACACATTGACAGCAAAACGTTGTTGCGCAGCTCCAGGTCTTGTACCGTGTGGGTTCTGATGAGCCCACACATGCCAATTGTGTGTGTTGAAGACACCCTCTCGAGTGAACAACGCCTCATCGGTGAAAAGAACATACGTTGGGAAATTGGGATCAACGGCTGTTCTCTGCATGAAATAAAATAAATAAATAAATACCCCCTCAAGCAGCTGTTTGCCACAGAGGTCTGACAGGAGCCTGTCAGTTTATATGCCACAGTAGAAGATCTGAGAGGATGGCAGGACCTCAGCAGAAAAACAACACGAACATCCATGCCTTACCCGGGGCTCGAACCCAGGTCCCGTAGATCAGTAGCCAAGCACGCTAACCACTCGGCCACGGGACGGCCTCTACCACTGACAAAAAATAACACGATTGGGATGGTCGTCTGCTGCCAATAATTGCACTCTTTGCAGATGAAACGGATGTAACCCTTCATCGTGTAATATCCGCCACGCTGTTGCTTGCGAAATTCCAAACTGCCTAGCCATACCTCGTGTGCTAGCACCAGGTTGTTCCTCGATTTCCTGTAGGACAGCTTCCTCTACTGCTACTGGCCATGCCGATCTGCGCCTCCCTCGATTAACATTACTAGCAGCAAACGATCCTGTTTCACGCAGTTGGCGATGAATACGTGAAAACATTTGATGCTGTGGCACACAGCGGTTTGGGAAGCGCGCTGCATACAATTGCCTGGCTCGAAGACATCTTTCACCTGCTGCACCGTAAGTTACATGCATATCTGCACATTCATTCCACGTATACCGGTTCATGTTACTTCTGCAAATTCACCTTGTCGAATGACAACTGACTGCACGCGTCAAACAGCTGTGCTTCTGTATGAGAGGTGTGTACACACAGCGCCCTCTACACCACCATGCGTTCGTCTGCCCCCATACTTTCTTATGTGAAATCTCTTTCTTTTCTTATTCCCTTCCTCCCCACTAAATATTGATGATGAATTCTGAATCACCCTGTATATGTATGTGGATGCATTTATATGCATTGTGAGACTCAAAATATTTTGGTTGAAGGTAATAATCAAAATTGCTTCTTCCTCTTTGAAAGGTCGATTCCTCCTATCCTACAAGCACCTTAATCAGCAAATTCCCAACTGTTAGGTAGCGACGTAAATCGGGGTTACACAGATTCTCAGTGAGGCCTTATGTTTTTGGCTGTTTCCAAAATCCAGGTATTGTTTCAATATTGTCGTGTATCTGTAGGCATTCAACATTTTTCTGTTTTCAACAATAAATGAAAAGTTTCTTTTGGGTTGGATAAGTACTAATGACATATTAGGATTGGCATTTTTTCGAATCTCTCGAAAGTCTTACACCGTTAGGAGGCGCTAAAGTTGAAAAATGGCAAAACAACTATTTGAACCAACTAATTGTGCTAAAAGTTTGCAATTTGGGTGGTAGTGTGTGGTGATCAAGGGGTTATTACTGGCAGCAACATATGCTCTCTTATTGCAAGGGGTGGTAAAACAAAAATATTTTGTTTAAAGAGATAAATGAAAAAAAATTTTTTTGAGTCCTATTCGCCAGAGGCGATATGCTATGCAAAATAGTTTTAAAACATAACAATTTTAATCTGAGTTCATCCATTCTCTTTGCAATAGTGAAGATGAGTATATTTGTTTTCCATCTGGTCAGACCTTCGTCATATAATTAAGTGAAAAATGCGCGAATGAAAACTAGAAGAGATACATATCCAGTGTTTGGGACACCAAGATATGTGATGGGTCAAGTTTTATCTACATATGAAGCAATGAAGCATGAGTCATGAAGGCGAGAGCTTTGGAAGTTACATTCTTGTGATGTTAATGCTGGTGAAATAACAGAAATAGTCACTATAAGGCATGGCGCACAACGGCGTTTCCCATCAGAATCCCAGATTTTGAACAGTGACTAAAATATAAATTAGTACATTTACGTAATGAAAACTAGTTTTGTTTCTGTATCGTGTTTTAACGCCACCACCTTTTTTTTATACATTCTCTCTTTGGACCTTAGGCAAAAAAAACTCTTGATATTCTTATATTTCACATAAGGAGCATTTTTTTTTATGATCATGAGATGGATAGGAAATGACATTGTACGCTCCTTCTACCTTCACAGTGACTATTTCTGCAATTTCACTAATATTAGTATCTTAAGAGTATGATATCTCCTATAAATTTTTCATAATCCATATGTGATGCTTCATGACTTCGTCACATATAGCCAAGCCATGACCAACCATACATATATCTTGGTGTCCCAAACACTGGACATGTTCTCTTCTAGTTTTCGCATGCGTCGACTTATGCATTACGTGACGAAAACCAGAAAGACAACAATATACTCACTATAACAGAAAAATGCTCAACTTAAAATTGTTAGCAATCGCAAAATGGCTTCAAGATACAGGTCACTGATGCTAAGACTCCTAAAACAAGCTAGTAGGTGATTCAGGGAATTCCTCGGTCTCACTGCTCTTTCTGCTGTGCCATGTGATAGCAACATCCATCGACAAGAACCTGAACTGCTACCAGTGCTCAGTGGTGCACAGTAGTGCTCAATAGTGCATAGTATAATTTTTCGACTTGAAAACCGACTTAAATTAGATTTAACGGCATAGTGGATAAGGCTACTGTTCCAGAAGGCCTATTTTTTTACTGTGTTAGCTCTGAGGATATGATGAGCAATCTTTACTTCGGTGCTAATGGAGTATGTACTTATATGAGAAGGCAGTACATGTTACAAGTAGCTTCTCCCACATCCTTCTTTTCCCTATATCTAGCAAATAAGAAAAATTGCAAAGTTGCATAAAGAACACCAAAAATGCAAATATTTCATGCAAATGAAAAAATGGTGAAAAAAAAAAAATCAAAGACCGGGAAGAATTCTAATATATTTTTTGATTTAAAAAAATCTATCTGCGATGAAATGCAATTTAAAAAAAAAATTGAATTTTTTTAAGTTTGACCGGCCACTTTTCGCACTATTCGAAAACCGAATAAAAATATGACACTTTTCGCTCCATCCTGTTATCCATGGGTCCCTTAGTCAGCTTTGAAGTCCTTGAGACCTGGCCATTTCGGCTACTGTGTGTGAAGAAATAAGTGCCACTCGAATCAGAGATAAACTAGAAGAACGCACAAAGCTTCTGGTGCATGGAATCTCATTTCCAAAGACAATGAAGTTTTTCGTTTACCTACTTTTTTCGCTCTTTAGCTTTAATTTGACCTAATGGATGATGGGAAAAATACAAATAGCACTATTTCATTAGTAATTATACACATAACTAGAAGAACGCATATCGGCTCTGGCGAACATGGTTGTGTTGTTTTACCACTAGCGGCACTTTTTTGCACACAATGGGCTAAATGGCCAGGTCACAAGGACTCCAAAGGCTCAGAGAAGGTTGGAGGAGGGAACCCACTGGAACAGCTGTTAGGAGACAGATGGTAGCCTCCCGTCAAGGCCATCCAATGTGTTCTTTAACGTGCACAGGGTATGGCTCTCTCCCGCACACGGAGCCACGGATTAACGTCCCATCCGACGGACGGCAGCCTTTCCAAGCCCATCGGTGTCCCCTACTGACCGTGGGCAGGGCGGGAAATTTTGCGGAGATAATTTCAACGCTGACCCAGCTGGGACTCGAACCTGGAAACTGCAGATTACGAGCCTGGCGCGCTACCGACTGAGCCACCCCCGCCCCAGGCGAATACGTTAATCTCGTTTTCAAAGATAATGAAGTTTTTCGTTTACCTACTTTTTTTACTCCTTAACAGTTTTAATTAGAACTGATGAATGATGGGAAAAAATGCAAACAGCAGTATTTCATTATTACTTATATTATATAACAGAAAAAATATTTGTCTTTCATCCTTCGGTTTAAAAAACTTCTTACCTCTGAGAAAATGACCCTCTGAGAAAATGGGGGAAGACTTGCTGTCAGTGAAATGTCTCTTGACACTCTACCACTGCAATTATGTTTCTACCATAACAAATCACTTACAACATACGTTAAAAGTTTCGCCATTTCCATATTTAGTGATCTATATGATATAAAACAAAACTAAGTTTTTGAAAATGCGAATTATATTTCATTACTTTCAATCCAACTATATAAAGAGTTTTCCAATTCTCTTAAAACAATAGCTTTTACTACCCACCCTGGTTGTGCGGCTAAGCTACAAATTGTTTTGGCAGAAACTTATAATTGCATTGGTAGAGTGTGGGACTCAATGTTGCCAGTGGAATCTTCATGAGCATCACCATTCCACTACCAAAATTCTACCATAAATGCATCGTTTCCAATATTCGTTTAAAATTTTCGAATTTTTCACCGTTAGAGGGCGCAAATAATTTTTGAAAGACTCGAAAAGGGCGAATCGTAATACTTCTTCAATACCCAACCAAACGAAAAAAGGATTTTAAATTTATTTCTAAAAATAATTCACTTAAACCAGGCGTGTCCAACCCGCGGCCCTGGACAACTAGTAATGCGACCCACAAAATCATAAAGTTTACGTGTTTACGACATAAGCTTTCAACATGATTATGTGATTTTCAGCGATTTTTTGATATCTCACTAGTTTTATATTGCCCTTTTTTAATTTTATAATAGAAAACATAAGAAAATAAATGAAGTTTTATTATTCATAAACATTAACTATATATTTTATGGGCTGCCCAAAACAATTCATCTTCACTCAATGTGGCCCAGGGAAGTCAAAAGGTTGGACATGCCTGTCTTAAACCATAAAAATTGGTTCCCCCCTCCCCTCATGGTAAAGGATCTAATTATTTCTTGCAAATGGAAATTTCGTGACCTTCATATTCCACCACAAAAAATTTAAAATAATTCGATTCTCTATTCGTTTAAAATTTTTTGCAATATTCAACTTTTTTCCACCGTTAGAAGGCGCAATTATAAATTCTGGAAGATTCGGAAAGGGCAAATTGTAATATTTTATCAATACCAATCCAACACAAAAATAATTTTTATCTCTATAAACGAAAAAAGTTCGACTTCTACAGACAGAGAAGATAAAACAAAACTATTATTTCTTTTAAAACGAGATAAAAACAACTCAACCCATTCTTCCATTTCCTCTGTCGAGTTAAATGAAACTGTGAAAATATTTTAGTAAATTAACTTCTTTGGATGAAAATCTCTATTTAAAATTAGCTGCAAGGCTTGATTTTTTTTTATCAAATATACACAAAAAAACTTTATTATCATGAATGGAAACTCATGTCACCATAAACAACTGACTGAAGAAGGGCAGCTCAGCGGACCTATCTCAAGAAAAATAAAAGCTTACTTGGTTAGCAAAACAGACGCCAAGAACATATGGTCAACGGGAGCTCACTGCCTTGATGGGTGCTGCGGATTATTTGAAAAACAATTGTTTTATTTTAATTTTGTGTTATTTTACCTCAGAGCGATACTTTTTTGCACACAATGGACTGAATGACCAAGTCACAAGGACTCCGAGGGCTCAGAGTTGGTTAGGAGAAGAGGATCCCCTGGAGAGTTTGAATTACCGTATATTTCCGCAGATAAGACGATAGTTGAATCATAAAAAAGGCCCCCAAAATACGGGTCATCTTATAGGACAGATACAAAAAAAATTAGATTGAAATTTAAATAAATTGAAACAATTATTACTACAACTTATCGAAAAATCTATCATATTATTTAAATACGCTGTATGATAATACATTACATTGCAATAGTAAATAATAAATTACATTGTAATAGTAAAACAATACTAAAAGAAAATAATTATTAAAAGTTATGTTTATTGAGCTGCTGAGGAAAAAACGGACAAACCGTAATTATTTACTAGTACAGAGTAGGGTATGTCCACAAAATAGAATAGCCCATACGACGCTTTTGTGAATAGTCAAGGTGAAATGCCCGAATCAGTGCGAATGTTTGCGAATAGGACAAAATTCCGTATACACTATACAGTATTATTATCCAGATGATGATCGCCGATCTAAACTAAATTCATAGGCCGTTGATAGTTTGGGGTCGTCATATAGGACAGATATATGCTAAAACTATAAAACTTTGACGAAAATTTATACCTCGTCTTATCTGAAGGTCGTCTTATCTGCGGAAATATACGGTATATTTAAGTAGACAGATGGGAGCAATCCACAAGGCCATTCAGCATGTTCTTTAACGTGCACTGGTATGGCTTTCCGGCACACGGGCTACGACTTAGCGTCCTATTCGATGGACGGCGGCCTTTCCAAACCCATTTGGTGTCCCATACTGATCGAAGGCAGGGTGAGGAGTTTTGCGGAGATAAAGCTCAAAGCTGAACCAGCTGCGACTCAAACCTGAGAACTGCTGATTACGAGAATGGAGCGCTACTGACTGAGCCGCCCCTAGAAGGTTTTAAATCTTGAAGTGTGTTAAGAAGCCTAACTAAAATTTAATTGGGGCAATCCAACACACAATTCACCAAGAATTTGTTTTGCAAAAACGTCTATAGCGTGAACAATTAATATTTTATGCATAAGTTTTAAATTCATAAAATTAATGTATTTAAAATTACCTTAGAAGACTTTATATTCTCTCTCCCTTTAACTGCAGAATTTCTTTGAACTTTATCTTGCATATAACTTCTTTCAATAGTTGACTGCTTTCGGAATCGAGGATTTGTTGTTGGAACTGTATTTGGAAACTGCCAATTTCTATTTTTCCTGACACAACTTGATGCTTCTTTTGCATTGTTTTAATTTACGATTATTTTACACCTAAGTATCATTAGAACAGAGCCATAAAAAATGCAATGTGAAGTATTTATTGTGTGTGTGTGGCATCGTATTACAAAGTGGCAATAACTGTGAATTAAAATGTAACTGAGCAAATATTTTCACCACCGTTATGCTAATCCTTAATCGACGATTGTACTTACATGTAAACCGCATATTCATCCATTCAAGGTCACACGATATGGTCTTATCAGTAATGTGGGGATAAATATTTGCAACTGTTGTGGCAGGCAATGGCACGGAGGTCTTTAAAGTATTGGTAAAGAATATATGTCTGTTAGGCTTTTGAGTTTCACTCAGGAAGAGTTTGGACTATATTTAAGTTAAAGACATGAATCACATATTGGACACATGAATCACATGAAATGATAAATCCATTACTTAAGTGGGACGGGGTTGGCTCAATCGGTACTGCGCCAGACTCGTAATCTAAATTCCCAGGTTACAGTCCCAACTGTGTCTAAGTTGAGAAATTTATTCCGTTAACTTCCATTCTGCCCTTAGTGAGAAAGAGGACATCGATGAGCATGGAAAGGCGATCGTCCGTCGGACGGAACATTACGTGTACAGGAGAGCATATCCTGGTGCACGTTAAAAACCATGTTGGATGGCCTCGACTGGAATCCAGCGGATCCCCTTCCCCAACCTTCTCCGAGTTCTTGTAGCCTGGTCATTTAGTCCATTATGTGCAAAAAACGTGCTGCTGAAAGGTAGAACATTCCCCAGGGATCGGCAACTTCTATGTGTTTGAGAGCCAAACATTGCATCTTTGAAGTGGTTGAGGGCCAGAGATATCAATACACACAACCCAACAAATTATGATAATGAGATAAGTATAAGAATGACGTGTAATAGGTAAATAAAATAATATTAAAAAAATAAACTAAATCATTATTAGAAATTTTGAAGGGCCAACAAGAAACAAAATTAGTTCCATAATACAGGATATCCGAGCTTTAGGTATCAAGAAAGAAACGGCAATACAGTACTGAGTAAATTAACAAGCGTTTTATTGTACAATGTACATATGTTATAAACTCTCATGCTTGATCACGAAGCTTGCAGGAGTAGAAAAAAAGAGCACCGACAGTGAATGTTTGGTGTAAGCTTATGAAATATCGTGTTATTGTCTCTTCTTCCACGACGCAACATTGACAATAAGTGTTTACCTGGACATGATTCATATTTTTGTTGTTGTCCACTAATTTCAACCTGATAGCACTCCCCACACACACATTACTATAATGGAGTACGCGCTCTCTCTCGGATCGAACATTTCTTGATTGATGGATCGGAGAGGAGGTACTCTTGCCTGTCTAGCAGACCTCACCCCACTAGACTTTTTCTCTGAATTCGTGAAAAGTATCGTGTACAAATAGAAAATGAGAAATTGGCATGGATTGGGGTAGGAATGGAGCAATTCATTGCATGCAAAAAGATCATCCTTTACATGCTGGAAAATTTTGGTAGAAGTCTCATCGTCTGACGAGCGACAAGAGGTCCCACATTGAGTTTTATTAAACATAATGGTAAACTGTCGCCCGTGAAAGAAAGGATCAATGACATACTTTTTCATAAGCTCGCATCATTCACTTTTGATGTGTACCCCTTTCTGCGCACGCACAGAACACTTTAAGATCAATAATTTGGAGAGTCTCTTCATCATACCATGAACGTTGTGCACTAATAAATCTCTTTTACTCAGTATTAGCTATTCTTTCTTGATATCTCCAGCCCAGACACCTTATATTTTCAGTGAACCACTAGTTGGCTATCACTGATTTAAGCCATTGTACTGAAAATCATTTAGATATCAAGTGCAGAATCTACAAATCCTACGTAAGAATGAGCCGGACCACCAGTAACTTCATGCAACATACATGTAAATCATCAATGACAGATGATATAAACTAAGTGATCTATCCTCCTTTCCAAGGGTAAGCCATTTTGAGTATTGCAAATGTTATATGTATGCATACATCCATAGTAAATTCACAAATTACCTGTAGAAATAGACTTCAACAATTGTTAAAAATATCTGAAAAAAATTATCGATGAAGAGGCGGGAATCAAACCCGCAACTCTCTAGATACATGCCACAGCGCTCTAATCATGCCGCTCTGGCACGTATCTAGAGAGTTGTGGGTTCGATTCCCGCCGCGTCAGCGATTTTTTTCCGATATTTTTAACAATGTATGCATACATTTAATTTTTGAGGGGAAAGGAATTTCTTGTAATGCAAGAGGGCAGCATTAAATCTCGACAGAATGACCTTAGCATCAAACAAAGCTTCAACCAATGTCAAACATCCGATGACGGTAACTGGAAGCTACCATTCAGGACAGCAAACATAGTAATTCCAGGGGTCTGTAAAATTGATGTCAGTGATATGATCTGTATATGGTAGCTACGTAGTCACTCGAAGGAGAGCTATGAACCAATTCCTTGTAATGATGCACAGAACCGGCCAGATCTAGCATCTAAAGTCCGACCCCGCCTTCTCTGGTGCAGATTGCCAGTATCTTTCAAAAGTGGTACTCTCTTGTGGAAGGGAACGGAATGGGAGGCTTACCATATCAGTGTGGCCTACTATCCTGGACTACTATGGCTATTTTTTTTTTCTACCCTGCTGGGTAGTGGCCAACCACATGTGGTCTTGGTGATGACCATATACATCAAACGGAATGCTCTGAGCTTGATTATAAAATTCTGAATTTCCTGCACTGATAGGCTTCTGTTGAGGAAAAATCTTCCGCTGTGTTTTCTGTTTGTGGGTTGACAGCCCCAAGTGAATAGATTCACAGGATATGTTTTATAAGCTGGTGGATAAACCTAATCTGAGGTCATAGCAAGTAACTGAAACCCTTACTTCTAGAACATGGTCAAATCTACATTAGAGGATGTCTTCCAGTGCAGATGGCTTCAGCCTTTAGTAGTGGGGGAAACAAGTATTTGCCTCATGCCAGCGATTAGGGGACTGTTTAGCCGTCCCGTTGCCGAGTGATTAGCGCACTTGGTTACTGATCTAATGGACCTGGGTTCGAGTCCTGGACAAGGCATGGACGTTTGTGTTGTTTTTCTGCTGACGTCCTGCCATCCTCACAGACCTTCTACTATGGCTTATAAACCGACAGCTCCTCTCAGACCTCTGTGGCAAGCAGCTGCTTCAGTGGGTATTTATTTATTTTGATATTGTCGGCATTTCCTCTCTCAATAAACATAGTTTCTTTAACCATTTTCTCTCCATAGGTAGTTGGAATGTAAGGAATCTGCAAAGAGATTATTCTATTGATGTCGTCACATAAGAATTCCACCGTTACAACTTAGATATTCTCGGCTTGAAAGAGACCAGATGGATAGATAAAGATCGGATACTTAAAAATAATCATAAATTTCTCTTTTCAGGGAGGGAAGAATCCTCTACATGGCGTTGATTTGCTTCTCAGAAGTCACGCTAGTGATGTTCTTCTAGGATATCAGTGCATCAATAAAAGGTTTCTTACAGCTAAGTTTCGGACAAGCATTAAAGACTTGAATCTTATCTGTTTTTATGCCCCATCAAGAAATATGATATTACCCTTTGTCTAGGCGACTTCAATGCTAAAGTTAGTACTGACTCTGACCTTTGTGGAAGGGTAATAGGTCCCTTTGGATTGGTAGTTGCAATGGGCAACGACTCCTACAGGTAAGTAAACTTAAGGGTTTGAGAATAACCCAACAGTTATTACAAACACCGCGGCATACATAAATACATGTGGTTTCACCAGATGGGCTGCATAAGAATATGATTGATTATACGTATATTAACAGCAAATGAACTAGTTCTGCTAGGAATAACAGGTTATATAGGGGAGCTGAAATTGGATCTGACCATTACCTTGTTCTATGTCTTGCAACATAAACTTAAGAAATGTTGTGCTAAAGGCAAAAAAAATTTACTTTAAACACTGAAGCTCTGAAAGATCCAGTTATACCTAAGCTTACCATGATAGGTTACTTAGTCATTATGACAGTCATAGTTTGGTTACTACTGAATTTGAGAAAGAATGGAACCGTTTTAAACAGGCTTTTCTTGAAACTAACAATACCCTTTTAAGGAAAAAAGACGCAGAGGACGCAAAATTATTTGAGTTATAAGGTACTGGAGCTTATTTTGGAAAGAAAGAACAGTAGGAATGTCCTTAATCAATACCCTACTAGTCCTACAGAAAACGTCACAAAGAGTTTAATAAATATGCAATAATTTCAGTCAGCCATGTGGTAACAGAAACATTCTCAACTATAAGCATTTCAGTAATAATTTTATCCATCCCTGGGGATTTATTTAAAGTTAGTTAGCAACTGATATGAATCTTTGGCTTCATGGCTTGGTTGACAAAGTAGCTAGACAACGTAAAACAGAGAGGTGTACCAACAGTCAATGTTTTGTGTGGAAAAAAATGACAGGTATAAGGGTTTGAAGGATAAACAAGGTATAGAAGGTGAAGATTCTGTCATGGTTAGGTGGGCTGAGCATTTCAGTGATGTTCTAAACGATGTGGTTAGTTCTACTCCCATTGTTTGTAATTATGACAGATGCATTGGTGGCTTTAATGTTGGCCATATAACACAGTCTGAAGTTATTTTAGCTGTTTCTAAACTTAAACTACATAAATCCCCAGGGGTAGATGAAATTACTACGTAAATGCTTAGAGCTGGGAATGTTTCTATTACCACTTGGATGACTGAAATTTTGAATATCTTTTATGATAAAGGCATGGTTCCTAAGGATTTTACCAAAGCTATTATTATCCATATATTTTAAAAAATGATGATCGCAGTTATTGTGATAACTATAGGGGTATCAGCCTATATTATGTTTCGGATAAAGTTCTTTGCATGATTGTGCTTAATAGAATTAAGAATCTGGTTGATGGACAACCGCATGGATGAGCGGTATCGATTCAGAAGTGATAGGAGATATGTAAATCAGATTTTTCCACTTCGGCAGATTCTTGAGAAAAAAAAAAATTCCAAAAACCTATGGTTAATAGCTACATAGATTTCAAAAAGGCTTTTGACCTGGGTTCGAGCCCCAGGTATGTTTTTTTTTTGTTTGTTTTTGTTTTCATGGATGTTTGTGTTGTTTTTCTGCTGAGGTCCTGCCATCCTCACAGACCTTATACTACGGCTTATAAACTGACAGGCTCCTGTCAGACCTCTGTGGCAAGCTGCTGCTTGAGGGGGTATTTATTTTATTTTGAGCGAATTACATATAAAAGTTATTACTATTTTTACCTTTTATAGTAAAATGCCATTAGTTCAAACAGTATCCTGGATCATTAGGATATTTTTTTTTGAAGGGATTGCGATGACCTTCGCTAGGTAACGAGAACGAGATTTTTGATATGAAAAATCAATAACGTGTTTCTCGATTTACACTTTTCTCAGAAGAAAACGTTTACATCTAATTCCGTGCTAAATTTAGGGATGGAAGACAATAGGTTCACATATATCAACTTTAAATTTCGTCTGTATTCTGTAATCAGACTATGCACAATATCCAAAGGAATATTACGAAAAAACAGCTCCTACTGTATCGAAAAAATTAAAAAAACACCACCCTCAACCATTGGCAATGGTAAGAGGATGCAAAATACCAGACGACTACGAGTCACTCAAACAGCACGAAGGCTCAGATACACTACCCAAATATTTTTGGCATGTGTCCTATTCCTTCTACTGAGCAGCGGCTAAAAATATCGTAGAATGGAATGGTTCTAGTTGTAGTTTCAAATACCTAAAACCTCTGACATAATAGCCTTGTCACCAAAATACTAATATAGATTATAAAATGATTTGCATGATTTAGTTTTCTTGTCACTTCCAATATTTTTATTAAAACTTTTCCTTTGTTCACTATCCACTTTTGAGTTACAATATTTAAGGCACAAGTTGCTGAGAAAAGAATGAGGAAATAGAGTTAAGTATGAAATACAAAATACCACTAAATACACTTAAATTCACTTTGTTAAGTAGGACATTGTAGCAACTTTCGACTTAAAAAAATTAATTTACTCTAAATCAACTAGAACAAGTAATTTTACAATTGAGACTTTTATTATGTGCAGAAAGATGAAAATTTTTATACTACAGTAATATAATTATTTAATTAATCCCCCTTTATACTAATGGTCCCTGCTCAATGCCTAAAGGTAACTGAAATAATCCTTTTGATCTCATTACTAATTCACAATATATTTGAAACAAAGCAGACAACTTGCAAAAATCATTAGCATTACTAAATTACAATAGAAAAGACTGAAACATCACAGGTAGGGGAAATATCTAACATACTCTAGGAACTAAAAATACTGAATTAGGTATATCCCAGCAAGTGTCCAAAACTGCCGATTCAGTGTTTCCGACAGCCGACAACGAATGTCCTGCTAATATAGGGGCCGTTACGTATTGCAAATACCAGTTAAGTGAAAAAGAAAATTCTCTTTTATGGTTAGGTATGCAGTTTAATAAGTTTCTTTCTCGATGAGGTGGATCTCAATCCACGAAGGTGTTCAAATTATTTATGCTAGATGTTGTACATTAAAAATATGGCGCTTAAAAGTTTTTATTTCTCAAAAAAGTGCCTATCTTCTTTCGAAATTCATATTAAAATAACTATATATATATATCCATTGTCGACGATAACTTTTCATTTTTATCTCGTTTTCAAAAAACAGGAGAAAATAAGTTCGCTTTGTCCTTTGCCTGTCTGTAGACATCGAACTATTTGTTTATAGAGATAAATTAAAAAATATTAAAAATTATTTTTGGTTTGGCTATGTATTAATGAAATATTACGATTCGCGCTTTCCGAATCTCTCAAAACCTATAATTGCGTCCTCTAACGGTGGAAAAAGTTGAATAATTCAAAATTTTATGCAAATATTGCAAACGATGAATTTATTGCTAGAAATTCGAAATTTTGGTGGTGGAACATGACGTTACGAAATTTCTCGACAACAATTAGTTGAATCCTTGGACCGAGGGGGATCTCCTAAGTGGGGAAATACCCCACTTAGGAGAGAAAAAGGTGGAGTTCAAATGCTTTGTAGGCTAACACTCTGCAAGCCACGATTTCGAATGAAGTCGTTAATCTTCAATGCCAAACTCACCCCTTTTGAGGGAATTAAAATGAAAGATGTATTATCCTGGTAGTTAACCTTTTCTCAACTCAGGATGTTGACTGGTGGTCCGTATAATGCAAATATTCCATTCACTACCAAGACTTCGGAAAACACAGGGGGGGGGGCTGTTATCTGACTCGTCTACCCCCTCAGTCAGTAGGGGACACCGATGGGCTGTAAAGGCCGCCGCCCGTCGGATGAGACGATAAGCCATGGCGTCGTGTGCGGGAGAGCCATACCCTGTGCACGTTAAAGAACATGCTGGACTGCCTTCACGGGAGACTACCCTCTCGGTCTCCTAACAGCTGTCCAGTGGATCCCTTCCCCCAACCTTTTCGGAGTCCTTGTGATCTGTGCATTTAGCCCAATGTGTGCAAAAAAGTGCACCTCAGATGTAAAACAACTCAACCCGGAAAACACATTAATGAGAGCATGTGTTTTTATTAGGTTTTCAGCGTTCATTGCAATTCAAAATAATGCACACTTTCAACTCTAAACGAAATTAAGAGAACGAGAATCAGATGAATTCTAAACAGGAATAGAAAAAACTTATGACTTGATACGGAAAAAAGGGCTCCCATGAAACTGTGGATTAAGTGATGAAATAAAGCGTTCTACTTTTTTTTTCATTAACGTGCACAGGGTATGGCTCTCCCGCACACGTCGCCATTGCTTAATGTCCCATCCGACGGACGGCGGCAGCCCTTCCTGGTCCATCGATGTCCCCTACTGACCGAGGGCAGGGCCAAGTTTTTGCGGAAATAAATCTCAACGTTGGCCCTGGTGGGACACGAACCTGGAAACTGCAGATTGCGAGTCTGGTATGCTACTGGCTGAGCCCCTGCCCCCAGGTGCGAAGTGGTTGAATATGACTTTCACTGCTCAACACATTGAGTGCAGTGAACTTAAACACTGACCGGCCATATCACCAGAACTGCACCCCTTGGATTTCTTCCTGTGGAACCATCTCATAACTGATATACCACACATTTCCCAACAACACGATGGATATGGTGGATGCACTTCATGAAGCACTCACAACAGTCGACCCCGAAATATGTAGCGTGAACAAGCTACATTTACCTGAAACACTACATTTACCTTTGCGGAGATAAATATCAACGCTGGCCAGCGGGACTCGAACCTGGGAACTGTAGGGTGAGAGTTAAGAGAGCTACGTAAACAATTTATCAATAAGAGAGAGTTACAGAGTTATTGAACTTTCCACCTAAACTAAATCGTTGAATTCAATTCTACCCTTGTTAAATTCTGGAGTTAACATAAGTAACGTTTAGCTCTATTCTGTATCTGTTACAAACTTTATTATAAGGTCAAATCACAAAATCAGATTTCGGTTGTTAAATATTGTTTTGCGTTCAATATTTCTTCCATTTAATACTAATAAAAATAATAATTAATATAATATTTTCTACTTGAATATTGTTGCGGCTTTTTTTTTCTTTATAAGCTAGCTTTTAATCATAAAACCCTAAACTAAGTTACGCATTGTTAAATTGTTGCGCTAAGCATGAAAACTTCGTATAAATATATCTCTGTATATAAAACATCTAAAAGATTGCAATAAGAAGGACCACTGGCCGTATGATGTTCATTAAGAAATTTCTTTTGAACGTTGAACCGCTGATTAACGTGTCACCCGATAAACGGCGGCTTTTTAGGCTCTTCATTAACTTTAATCAATGAGGCGAGGTTAAGGAAAGGATGAGTGCCTCAAAGCTGATAGACAATAACCGAACCTACGAAATTTAACACCAACCTCGTACATTACTTATCAACATTTGAATATGACTAAAAAATTTTTATGCGAATAAAAAGTAGCACATAGGGGCAAATAAAAACAAAATGGAATGAAGCAATAATTTAGAGAAAATAAAGCATATATAATGTAAGCACTGATTAGTCATAGAAACAGTAACAATATAGTGTGAAATAGTAGAAAATATGAAATAATAAAGAAATGGGCATAGGATACAGTGCGCGAGACTTTTTTATCACACAACTGTTGCACACTTCTCAATTTCAAAACAAATTGAAAAATCAGTTAATTGGATTAAGGGCAAACCCCTTCAGTTTTCCAATCTCTATCCGTACAAGATAAACTAATAAAAGTGTATTTTTAAAGCAAGCAAACACAGGTACTGTAGGCTTTGAATTGAGCCTACAGATGATTGAGTATAGAAGAAAAATTGTCTCGAGTCGGGTGGAATACGAACCCTCCTGATAACATGTCATGTGTTAGAGGATATATTTCCTTTTTATTGAAATTAATGTAATAACTTTCATTGGTATTTAAAAGAAAAGTTAAAATGATATTTTTTTAAATATTAATGCGATAGATAAGTATGTTTCACATCTATAAAGCAACCTATGCGTTTTTAAGTAAAGAAAAATGTTTCGTTTCCCACTTTGGAATTCGCCAATTGTAAATTATATATTTCCTTCGTTCTATGCCTGTTGCGTAAGTTTTAAAGCTTCAGCCGCTTAAAACGGATAATTGCCTGTTTCCTAGTACTATAAAGTCGTAAAATATATTATTAGTACTAGAACGAAAAACATAATATATTCCTGAAAAATATCTAAAATATATAGCAATTAAATATAATACATTTCGGCATGTAGAGCATTTTTTAAAGGAACCTTTGCTAAGACGTAAATAAGGATTCCTTTAAATATGTATTATATTTTGTTACTTTACATTTTACAATGTTTTTAAAGAACAGTTCACACAAGAGATGAGTTCGCGCGCTGTCGGGATCAGAATAATTAATATTTCAAATATTTCTTGCACCTGTGAAAAAAAAATTAGCAAAAAATGTAATTTTTTTGGGGGGGTTATAATTTCGACCTTTCAATCACTTTTTATTATTTAAATAAGCATCATGAAGCTTTTGACTATCTTTTATCGTATTCTCTATTTTGAAAAAATCAATTGCTTTTTTAATGCTACTCACGGACTTTCAGTTTCTGCTGCAGTTTCTAAAATATTTCGCTCCAAAAAACATTCACATTATAATTTTGTCATGCAATGACTGTAATCAGTCCCGGTTGTACAAAAAAAAAAAAGGGGGGGGGGGCACGCGAGACAATCAAGCCGAAAAATTTTAGGGTGGAAGCATGGGCCCCCGCTTCTGTACTATATTTATTTACACGCACGCACGCACGCACGCACACACATACATACATACATACATACATACATACATACATACATACATACATACACACACACACACATACATACATACATACATACATACACACACATACATAAATAAGATGCATGTCGCTAAACTAGATTTTTAACACTTTCTAATATAGGCTATTTACAACCTTTAAAACAATTAGTTATTTCATTTTGTTAAATTATTTGAATTACATTTTATTTAAAAAATTAAAACAATTTAAATTTCTAAAACTTCATATGACAAAAATTAAAATAATGATTTTTTTTTTACATATACTATAGAATTACATATACTATAAATAATTTGTAAAAACTAAAAATTCAAAACCCTTGAATAGTTTGGGTTGTTTTACCTCTGAGCGGCGCTTTTTTTCACACAATGGGCAAAATGGTCATGTCACAAGGACGAAAAAGGTTCAGAGAAGTTTGGGGAGGGAATTCACTGAACTGCTGTTAAAAGACAAATGCTAGGCAACCGTCAATGCCCTCCAGTGTGTTCTTTAACAAGTACAGAAGGTATGGTTTTTCCTTGTACACGGAACCACGTATAAATAAATAAAAATAAATACACCCTCAAGCAGCTGCTTGCCACAGAGGTCTGACAGGAGCCTGTCAGTTTATATGCCATAGTAGAAGGTCTGAGAGGATGGCAGGACCTCAGCAGAAAAACAACACAAACAGCCATGCCTTACCCGGGGTTCGAACCCAGGTCCCTTAAATCAGTAGCCAAGCGCGCTAACCACTCAGCCATAGCCTACTATTTTACGTTCCATCCGCTGGACGGTTGCCTTTCCAATCCCATTGGTACCTTTTTTCTGACCGAGAGCAAGTTTAGAGAAGATAAATCTCAACGCTGGCATAGGTAGGACTCGCACCTGGAAACTGCAGATTACGAGCCTGGAGCGGTATCTACTGAGCCGTCCCACTCTTGAGAGCAACATTATAAATGCTAAGAACTATCCATTAAAGAGAGAATACCAGAAAAAATAATCAAATGTTGAAAAGGTTTACTAATTTCAAATACTAAACACTTATTAAAAGGTTAAAATTATAATCAAAACAAATTATTTTAATCACATTCCACCGTGATATCAGAAATAAATCAGTTCAGGATAAAAGTTCAGGTTTCAGATTTACAGGAAATTCTCGCAGAATTTCATTCATAGACAATCAATAATAGAGTCTTGCGCGGATATCTGCGATTTCTTCCGCGAATATAAGCATTTAATAGCTCTCAGCGGATAAAAGATTAAACTTAAACACGCTGATAGCGAATAAAACTGCGGATAAAAAAATTGATGTTAACAGGGATGGCTGATCAAGTCCCGTATTTTGATACAATATGTAGAAACAAGCAAACAATACTGCATTATTGATAGATGACATCAGTGATAAAACTAAAAAACTACTTGAGATAATGTTAAATGAAACCTGATTTCAAAATTAAATGATGATATTCACTCTAAAAAAGGAAAAAAAAGTCCATTGGGATAGAGACGCAAGTAAAAAAAACTTATCCTATATGAAAGAAGCGGTATTTTTGCTGGCAAAGCAAAATATAAATTCAAAAAATTTATTGGACTGTTATGTAGAAAACGGAATATCAGTCGAATTAAAATTTCAGTGGGGGAGGAGATACCCAAGTTTACTGGATAATAAACAGGAGTGTCTTCCTATAATCGTCGATAACTGCATTTAAAAGAACATATTCAGAAGAATTTGCAAAATTAAAATTAAAGCAATTTTCACGGTATATTTTTTTCTGTTATTAATTAGTCCCGTGGCCGAGTGGTAGCGCGCTTCGCTACTGATCTTAAGGGACCTGAGTTCGAGCCCCGGATAAGGCATGGATGTATGTGCGTTTTTCTGCTGAGGTCCCGCCATCCTCACAGAACTCAGTGGCAAGCAGTTGCTTGAGGGGGGTATTTATATTTTATATTTATAATTAGTCATTAGTTAAACATAATTAACATATTCTATAATAGTACAACATAAGTTAAACACAGTTAACATATGCTATAATAGTATAACATAGTAAATCATAAACCATTAAACCTTTTCTTTTACTCGGATACATACATCAGACTTCAAGCATTTGCAAAATCTCGACGGTTATTAAGTTGTATATCGCGGATTAAAAGTGTAGTATACCCACCATATGTAAAAAGTATTGTATACCCACCATTTAAAAGTTTTGCCGATGAATTTCAAAGTAACAGACTAACATTATAGATCAATAACGATATTAACGTTGAAAGACAAGTGGCTCTAACATGAAATTTAGATTTCAAAAATATGATTATAAGCCCCTCAATGCTTTTTTTATCGAACTGCTGCATTATTATTTAGAACAAAATGAATCACCTAACATAATGTATATCGTGCAGAAAGTAATTTTTTCTCATCCAAACTACATAAAAACTTTTCACTAGCAAATATACCTCGAGTTTACTATTCATACTTCGCAACGTACGGGCCCATAAACAGTAAATATTAGGGAGACCAAATGCTTATTCGCAAGAAGCACTTGGTATGGCGCATCATAAACTTTGACAATTGTTGCAATAAAAAAAGTGGGGGACGGATTTTCGTGGGGGAGGGCCTTAACGAGTTAAATCTTAAATCAAAGCTTGTAACGTCTCCAGTCTCATGCCCTATTTTAAACACAACTCCAAAAACAAGGAAGGAAAAATATGGTCGCTGTTTTTGATCAAATGAAAGTTTCTGAAGGTAGGTGTTTTAGGGACAAAAGAAAAAATATAAATAAATTAAAAAAATTCGTTCTTTCTTCCCCCTTAAGAAAGAGGAAACGTGAAAAAGGTTTGTTCTGCTATATCTCCAGAAAGCGAGTGCCAAAAGTTACATGTTGTATATCAAATGAAAGTTTATGTCATGGGAAGTATTGTGGGTAATAAAAATATACCCTAAAATCCCACATAAAAAACTAGAAATGTGAAAATCATTCTTCTATTATATCTTCCAAATGTAAAGGCCTACAGTTAAGAATTAGATGTCAAATGAAAGCTCATATAATGACCGTCGTAACCTATTTCGAATTTTGCCCCCACCATTTCCCCCTGAAAACGGGGGAAGAGGATTTTCGCAGGGGGTCGACTTTAACGAGTTACACTGAAGAGCCAAAACATTATGTCCAGCGCGTCTTTATGCAAATTGAAGCAACTTCAGGTAAACGACGGCGCGGGTAAAGCTCATGAAATGGTATACATAACACCTGATGTTGAGCTCTGTTAATCAGTGTTATTCTTGTTCTTCGGATGGGAAAAGCAGCGGACTTCAGTGAGTTTGATAAAGGACAAATTATAATGGCCAGACGACTGGGTCAGAACATTTCCGAGACGGCAAGGCTTGTTGGGTGCTCACAGTCAACTGATTCAAAAAGTGGTACGAGGAGGGAAAAAACCACGAACCGCCGACAAGGTGTGGGCCGACCACGGCTCATCGATGCTAGAGGTGAGTGCAGGCTATCCCGTATGATATGAGCCAACAGAAGGGATACTGTGGCACAACTCACCCATAATTTAAATGCTTGTGATGGGAGTAATGTGTCATAACCCACAGTACATCGAATCCTGTTGAAAATGGGGCTAAGTAGCCACAGGTTGCTCCGAGTGCATATGCTAACATCGATTCACAGTTGAAAGTGCCTACAATGGGCATGCGAGCATCAAAACTGGACCTTGAATGATTGGAAGAAAGTCGTCTGATCTGATGAATTCTCGTTTCCTGTTGCACCATGTGGACGGCTGGGTACATGTACGCTGTTTACCTGGGGAAGTGTTGGCACCAGGATGCACTGTAGAACGAAAACAAGCCGGTAGAGGAAGTGTAACACTTTGAGCAACATTCTGCTGGGAAACCCTGGGTCGTTATTCATATGCAGGAAACTATGACGTCTACCACCTAACTAAACTTCATTGCAGAACAGGTACATCCATTCATGACAATGGTATATCACTCTAATAGTGCCTTCTTTCAGCAGAATAATGCGCCATGCCACACTGCCCGGATTGTTCGAGAATGGTCATGGAACATGAGGAAGACTTACAGGTCTCCACCCTGGCCTCCAAATTCCCCAGACATCAATCCAACTGAGCACCTATAGTTTGTGTTGGAACATCATATCCGATCTGTGGCAGCTCAACCACGTAACTTACAAGAGTTAAAGGATCTGCTGGTAACGTGTTGGTAACAGATAAACAAGACACCTTTAGATATCTTGTAGTGCCATGCCTCACCGGTAAGAGCTATTTTGGTAGCACATTGAGGATCAACATCATATGGTGTTGGTCAAAATGTTTTGGCTCTTCGGTGTATATCTCAAATTAATGCTCACGATGTCTCCAATGTCATGGGCTACCTCAAATAAGACTCCAAAAGAGAGGAAAAATATGGTCAATGTTTTATGATCCATATATCAAATAAAAGGTAGGTGGCTTTAGTGACAAAGAAAAAAAATATAAATAAATTAAAAATTTAAAAAAATACCTATCTTTCTATATGCGCTCTAAAAAGTAGAAATCTAAAGCACATCAAAGGTGCAATCAGTCACTGAGTTCGCATTCACTTCAAAGGAAGATAGAGAGCCGGCAATCTTGTTGAATAGGTAAACTGGCACCCTATCTTCCTTTGAAGTGAATACGAACTCAGTGGTAACACAAAAGTAAAACAACATCGATATGCTTTACGTTTATTTTCTACTTTTCAGGACGCATATAGGAATTTTTTTTTAATTTATATTTTAACTCTTATACACCTTTCTTGCCAATTGGTCCTCATCCTGACTCTGGACTGCAGTAATAGGACCTTTGGGAATTCTTTGGGAATTTTTCATTGAAAATTACAATGGAGAATATCTTTTACATCGAAGTAAACTTAAAATGGTTTGGCAACTTTTTTAATTTAAAGAATAAAAGAGAAATACTTTTTTATGTTGTATTAGCACTAATAAAATACTATTTGCCCAATCATCCATTAGTTCGAATTAAAACTTTTAAGGAGTGTAAAAGTAGGTGTATAAAAAACTTAATAATCTTTGAAAACGAGAAACCCATATATGCGCCAGAGGTAATATGTGCTCTTCTAGTACTTCATTCAAAATTCTCACGTAATTAAATGCTATAATATCGGCTCAGAATGATTTTGAAAGAGATGTATGGGAAAAAAATAATCTTACTTGAAATCCTTCTGATCTGCCACTTAGTTCGCTATCTACAAAAAATGTGCTACACAAAGGTAAAATAACTTGAATCAAGGCCACTGTTTGCTGGATATATATATATTCTAACATACAAAAAAAAATAAAAAAAAATATCTATCTTCCCATATACGTCCTAAAAAAGTAGAGATCTTTCTACTTTGTCACTAAAGCATATCGATGATGCAATCAGTCACTGAATTCGTATTCACTTCAAAGGAAAATAGGGCGGCAATCTTGTGTCCTATCTTCCTTTGAAGTGAATACGAACTCAGTGACAGATTGCACCATCGATATGCTTTAGCTTATTTTCTACTTTTTAGGGCAAATTTTTTTAATTTATTTATATTTTTTCTTTGTCACTAAAAATACCTGCATTCAGAAACTTTCATTTGATATATGACTCATAGGCATCGACCATAGTTTTCCTCCGTTTTGGAATCGTGTTTGAGGTAGCCCATGATATTGGAGATGTCACAAGATTTAATTGGAGATACGACTCATTAAGAGGTCAACCCCCCACAAAATCCCCCCCCCCTCTTTAACAGGTGGTGAGGGAGGAAAAATTCGAAATAGTTTACGACTGTCATTATACGAGCTTTCATTTGACACGAAGCTACAGTAGTAGAACGACTTCCTCTACCGGCTTGTTTTCGTCCCATGGTGCATCCTGATGCCAAAACTTCCCCATATAAATGACGCACGTGTACCCGGCCGTCTAAATGGCGCAACAGGAAACGAGACTCATCGGACCAGACGACCTTTTAATCATTCAAGGTTCAGTTTTGATGCTCGCTTTTTATTGATTTCCCGTTTTTTAGCGGGAAGAAAGTATGGGGGGGGGGATCAATTTTTATTAGCCTAATACACTCCCCACGTCAGAAGCTTTCATTTAATGCATAGCTTGTTAATTTCCGCACTCGCGTTCCAAAGGTACACTGGAACAATCGTTTTCCTATTTTCCCTTTTTTAGAGGAGAAAAAAGCATGGGGGGGTCATTTTTTTTTTTTGCAGTCTATGACACTCCCCACGGCATAAGTCTTGATCTGGCACATAAACCATTAAGTTTGACCGCTGCTTCGAAAAATAGGTGGAAAAACTACAGTTCTTCCACTTATTTTTCGAAGAATGAACAGTGCTCATGAACTTACAGTTCATAGTAGAATATTCATGTATTGTATGACCAAAAAAAAATGCCTTACACTTTACAAAATGTACCTCAAATAAGTTCTTCAACAATGCATGGTTTATTCTTATATACGAAATTACATGCTTGTCTCATCTTGATGCAACAAAACCAGCATTGACTGTGACATGATTATTAAAGTTACAGATTATTATCTATTGTTTCACTCCTCCACTGAACAAATTTCAGTTTAGTTAAACTATACCAAAATTCTTGTAACGTTTCCTAATAAAATCACATTTGAAACAATCTCAGCCCACTACGTGGCATATTTTAATTAATATCTACCATCAATATACTATTATTTACACTATTAACCCTTTCACGACTAAGGGAAACATTTTTCTCATTTTAAAATTGGTGATTGTCGTATTTAATTATAACCTTATCTGCATTTTGTATACAGAATGTCAAAATAGAACGTATGCCGAAAGCAATTACGTAAACGGGAACGTTTAGAAAACAAAAACAGAACTGTCAGGACGCATAATATATGTACTATGTGCAATGTCCATCTTTGCCTCACTACCAAAAGAAATTGCTTCGCAGAATATCATAATTAGCACATCATTTTGTATCATCATATATAATATGCACATCATTTTGTATCATTTTGTATAAAAAACTACACATCGTTATTTCATAATTTTGTATTATTTTAATTAACATTTTGTTCTAATAAACCAATAAATAAAAGACACTGCATAATAAGCCTAACTATAATTTGTGTTACCTTTATAGTCCATTGGGAAAAATATTTCCCATAAAATTCCAAAAAAACTACACATTGTTACGTATTTTTCTTATGATTTTCATTTATTTTACATCTAAACAAACTAAACATACTAATATACTAACATACTAATATTTACTCTTAGAAACCTTATGGTCCTGAAAGGGTTAACATCATCGCACCTAGTACACCAAGTGACATTCGTATACTACTTTTGGCTCTCCCAGGTTATCCTGACCTTTTACACTGCCACTACTGCTGTAACACTTGACCACCTCTTGAGGAAGTGTGCAGACGTACATATTCAGAAATAACTTTTAAATTTTTAACTCTTATAGAGCTTTCTAACTAATTTGGTTCTGATCCTGACTCTGGACTGGAGTGATAGGATCTTTGGGAATTGAGAGTTACAATGGAGAATGCCTTTTACATCTAACTTCATCGTTTGAAAATAACTACGTACAACCTATGTCCGGAAAGTTCCAAACCTGAATTTATTGAAAACCAGGAATAACCGCCCAAGATCTGTTTCTGCGGCAGTAAAGTATGATTATTCCCCTACTACTCGTTTTGACATGTTTAGATCTGCTACTCCCTGCAACGACTCTCGATTATGCTATGCGAGACACAGTCAAGGGCAGTTTAGCCGTGCCAATGGATGAGCAAAGAGTGAACATTAAGTTTTGTAGAAACCTTTTGGAAACTGCAAGAGGACGACACATTCTGCTCTTCCATCATCGCTGGAGATGAAACATGGTGCGTACAGCATGACCGTGACAGAACAGCTATCCAGCATTCTAGGACTGCTTCAGAGACCTCCAGAAACGTTGGAATCGGTGTATTGATGAAGGAGGAAACTATTTCGACGGAGATACTTAGCGCCAGAGTGTAAGTACATCGTACTCATGTTTATACTGTCAGTCGCAGAACTTTCCTGACATAAGGCTGTATTTTAAACACAAAGATATTCATATTATTTGGTTTCACCACATGATTTACACGCAGGAATATATATTAATGGTAAATATTGATAATAATTAAATTGCTTAATCTCAAATTTCATAATTTTTCTGAGTTCTGTGACTCGAATTATCCTTAGGTTCAAATTTTTATTTGTCTACCAAAACTGCATCATAATAACCGTTTCGTTAGGAGCACAAGATGTGAAAGGGAATTGAGATTGGTTCTCACCATTACCTAGTTTAAAAACATCTTACAACTAAAGCATACAGAATTTACAAACACTAAAAGATCAACTTAACAATGAGGCTTTGAAAGACCAGAAATAGCCAGAGTTTACCCTTGATAAGTTGCTTACATATGATTTTGAAGAATGGGACAATTTCAAGTAAGCTATACTTTAAAATGCTGCTGTTTTCAGTAAAAGGAGAGAGTTATATGATTGAAAATAAGCAAATGCACCTTATTTCTGATAGAAGTGCAAGACCAAATTGAATCAAAATCGTATAGTCTGAACAGACAGCATTATAGGGAGATAAGTATACAACTGACATTCATGAAATGGGTGAACAAGTTCTAACTATAAATGTGTTATGATGCAAAAAATACCTTTTTGGAGACTTTTCGTATTTAATATCATAGATATTAGTTATTAAAAAAATAATAAAATAAATACTCCTCAAGCAGCTGCCTGCCACAAAGGTCATAAAAATTATGAAATTAATCCTTTAAGTTAAATAGAGGCCAATGCTAGTTTTATTGCATCAAGATGAGAGACACATGTAATTTCGCATAAAAGAATAAAAGATGTGTAGATTTTATACGTGTCAAAAGGTGTAGGATCGGATATATTCCTTAACGATAAAGAAGATGAAACTCATTTTCGTATAGATCAACAATACTGGGCCTGTAAATGGTAGCTAGGTATAAAGTGGAAGGAGAGCTGTGTACCAATCCCCACTGATGATGCACAGAACCGGCCAGGCCTAGTACCTAATGTCCGACTCCGCCTTCTCATGGTGCAGGCAGTTAGTACCTTTCAAAAGAGATATTCTCTTTTGGAAAGGAATGGAAGAGGAGGGTTGCCATCTGGTCATCTATGGCAATGCTATTCTTTTTTTCTGCCCTGCTGAGGAATGGTCAACATCACAGGGTCCTGGTTCTGACCATTTATATCCACTAGACTGGACTGATTTATGGCTTTGTGCTTGATTATGGATCCTGGACTTGCTGCATTGGTGGGCTACTGTTGAGGGAAAATCTGCCGCAAATTTTCTGTTTGCTTGTGGGTTGCCAGCTCTAAGTGAACAGAGGCACGGAATACCTTATATCAGCTGGTGGATAATCTTGATCAGAGGCCATTGCAGGTACCTGAACCTCACTTAGCTAGTTGGGCATAGTCAATCCTAAACTGGAGAAATGTCTCTCAGGCAGGTTTATGGCTCTTAAAAAGGTCCACTTGAAAAGGTGGTGCCTGAAGTTCCTACCAGCATGGGTGCTTCAGTCTTTAGCAATGGAAGAATCTCAACCCACAGGATTGTAGGATTGACATCGCCAATCCTACAATCCTGTGGCATCGCCAATCCTAAATCCAAATTGGCATCGCCAATCCTAAACTGGAATAATGTGTCTCAGGCAAGTCACATGGCTCGTAGTATTTTTCAGTGAAAGGGTCCACTTGAAAAGGTGGTTCCTGAAGTACCTATCAGCATGGGTGGCTTCAGTCTATAGTGGTGGGAGAGCAAGTCTTTGCCCTATGCCTGCAATCAGGGGGCTGTTTGATATTGCTGACCCTACCTCTCTGAATAAACCTAGTTTATTGAAAAATCCCTAATCATTTTCTCTCTGTAGGAACGTGGAACGTGAAGGCGTTCCATAGAGATTATTCTACTGATGTCCTCACGCAGGAATTCCAGCATTATAACCTAGATATTCTAGACTTGCAAGTTGTTGGGTTGTTTTACCTCTGAGCAGCACTTTTTTGCACACCATGGGCTAAATGGCCAGGTCACATGGACCCCGAAGGCTCAGAGAAGGTTGGGGGAGGGGACCCACTGGAACAGCTGTTGGGAGACAGATGGTAGCCTCCCGTCAAGGCCATCCAGTGTGTTCTTTAACGTGCACAGGGTATGGCTCTCCCGCACACGGTGCCATGGCTTAACGTCCCATCCGACGGACGGCGGCCTTTACAAGCCCATCGGTGTCCCCTACTGACCGTGGGCAGGGCAGGGAATTTTGCGAAGATAAATCTCAATGCTGACCCAGCTGGGACTCGAACCTGGGAACTACAGATTACGAGCCTGGCACGCTACCGACTGAGCCACCCCCGCCCCTAGACTTGCAAGAGACCATATGGACAGGTAAAGGTGAAATACTTAAAAATAAATTTCTCTTTTCACAGAAGGAAGGTGGAAAGCATCTCCAAGGTGTAGGTTTATTTCTGGACAGACATGCCAGTGATGTTCTTCTAGGATATGACTCTATTAATGAAAGATTTCTTACAGCAAAACTTAAAACTAAAATTAAGGACCTGAATGCCATTTATTGTTATGCCCCCACAGAGAACTATGATGAGAACGAGAAGGATAAGTTCTACAGCTCCAGGATATTTCAAATTCTATGAAGAAAGGAGATACACTGAAGAGCCAAAACATTATGACCACCTGCATCCAATATGATGTTGGCCCTCCACATGCCGCAAAAAACAGCTCTTACCTGGCAAGGTATGACCACTACAAGATTTCTAAAGCTGTCTTGAGGTATCTCATTACCAGCAGATCCTTAAACTCTTGTAAGTTATGTGGTTGAGCCACTGCAGATCGGATATGCTGTTCCAAAACAAACCAGAGATGCTCGAATGAATAGATGAGTGGGAAATTTGGTGGCCAGGACAATACCTGGAAGTCTTTCTCATGTTCCGTGAACTATTCTCAAACAATCTGAGCAGTGTGGCAAGGCACATTTATCCTGCTGAAAGAAGGCACTACTAGAGATATACCATTGCCATGAAAGGATGTACCTGATCTGCAATGATGTTTAGGTAGGTGGTAAATGTCATAGTTTCCTGTGCATGAATGACTGGACCCAGGGTTTCCCAGCAGAACATTGCCCAAAGCATTACACTTCATACACTGCCTTGTTTTCATCCCATGGTGCATCCTGGTGCCAACACTTCCCCAGGTAAACAACACACACATACCAGTCTGTCCACATGGTGCAACAGGAAACAAGATTCACCGGACCAGAACACCTTCCAATAATTCAAGGTTCAGTTTTGATGCTCGCATGCCCATTGTAGACACTTTTGATAGTGAATTGAGGTTAGCATGGCACTCGGAGCAGCCCGTGGCCACCAGCCACATTTTCAGCAGGGTCGATGTACAGTATGTTGTGAAACATTACTCCCATCAACAGCATTCAAATTACAGGCGAGTTGTGCCACAGTATCCTTTCTGTTGGTTTGTACCATATGGGATAGCCTTTGCTCACCTCTAATATCAATGAGCCATGGCTCATACCTTGACAATGGTTCGTGGTTTTTCCCTCTTCAGACCACTTTTTGAAGGTAGTAACCATGGCTGACCATGAGGGCCCCACTAGCCTTGTCATCTCGGAAATGCTCTGACCCAGTCGTCTAGCCATTACAATTTGGTCCTTTGTCAAACTCACGTAAGTCCGCTGCCTTTCCCATCTGAAGAACAAGAATAACACTGATTAACAGAGCTCAGTGTCAAGTATTATTTATAGAGCACAACATTGTTTACCTGAAGTTGCTTCAATTTGCATAAAGAAGTGCTGGATATAATGTTTTGGCTCTTCAATGCATTTCTCTTGTGCTAGGTGACTTCAATGGTTGATACTGACTTGGACGCTTGGGCAGAAGTTTTATGTCTTTTTGGCATTGGTAGGTTCAATGGGAAACTTAATGGTTTGCGAATAATGAAGACATACTATAAACACCAGGGCATTTATAAATACACATGGTTGTCACCTGATGGGTTGCACAGGAATATGAGAGATTACCATATTTGCCGGCGTATACGACGCACTTTTTTCCCCTCAAAATACGCCTAAAATATGGGGTGCTTCTTATGCGCCGGTAATCAAAATTATGAGTTGAAATTTCAGTCTAAACCTTTTGGTTTATATCAATATACATATATAAGTATTCTTTTGCATTTTGTCCTTTTATGAAAGAGTGGTTTCAAATAAATCGTTTCCATATTTTTTTTCTGTAAAAATAATAAGTTGCGTGATGTATTTTATGCTTCACTACTCATAGAGGGAGCATTCCAGTAAAATAGAGTTCAGATCCACTGACACCTCAAGGTTACGATTCATCCAATGTGCGCATGTGTGATCACATTTCACGGGCATATGTTTTCGAAAAGCGCGAGCATGGTGCGTCGTTACCGATTACAGCGCCTCAAGGCAACCAAAACGTAAACTTTTAGTACCGAAGAAGCTTTCTCATGTTTTTGCTGCGAAACATGGCTCAAAAACAACGCAGATTCTGCTATGATATTGCATTCAAGCTACGAGTGATTGAGTATGCTAAAGAACACGGAAACAGGGCAGGAGAGAGGAATTTCGGATCACCGCCAACAGAAAAGATGATAAGAACTTGGAGAAGAACAGGAAGAAGACCTAAAAAAAGCTATGCGTAGTAAACATAATCTGCGACATGGAATTTCAAAATGGCCGGAACTAGAAGAAGAATTCAAAACTTGGTTATTAGTCCAACGAAGATTGGGATTTTCAGTTTCCACAAAAATGACTATTCAACAAGCAAGAGTGATAGCTACTAACATAGGCATCGCTGATTTTACAGGATCGACGTCATGGTGTTCTAGATTCATGAAGAGAAATGACTTACGTATGCGGACTAAAACAAAAATAGCACAAAAGATGCCAACAGAATATGAAGACAAGATTATCGAGTTTCATAAAATTGTCATTAATGCAAGAAAAAGTGGAAATTTTGAACTTTCACAAATAGGAAATATGGTTGAGGTCCCACTGTACGTGGACGTTCGATGTACCCTCAAACAAAACAGAAGATTCTAAAGGTGCAAGAAGTGTTATTGTTAAAACTTGTGGACATGAGAAAACGCATTTTACACAGTCATGTTGTGCCAATGGAACAAAATTGCCGCCTCTTTTGATTTTCAAAAGGAAAACCTTGCCCAAGGAAAAACTGCCTAAAGGTATGTTTGTGCACGTTCATCCTAAGGGCTGGATGGATGAAGGGGGGATGAAGTTGTGGATAGACAATGTGTGGTCTAGGCGTCCTGGTGGACTGTTAAAGAAACCTGCCTTGCTAGTATGGGATCAGTTTCGGAGTCATAGAACAGAAGCTGTAAAAAATAAAATCAACCAACTGAAAACTCAGTTAGCTGTAATTCCAGGTGGACTAACGAGCCAGCTTCAACCTTTAGATGTCTGCATTAATAAACCATTTAAAGGATTCATGAAGGAGAAATGGAACAGTTGGATGCAGTCTACAGATTTTGAAGTGACACCATCAGGAAGAAGGAAGAGACCTAGCATTTTGCAGATTTGTGAATGGGTCAAAACCTCATGGAATGCTGTGAAACATGAGACAGTTGTAAGGTCATTTAAGAAATGTGGTATTAGTAACTCACTTGATGGCACAGGGGATGATTTGTTATACGAAGACTCAATTTCTGAAAAAGAGGCTTCAAGTGGTTTTTCATTTAGTTCTGGAGATGAATTTCTGGGTTTTGAGGATGAACATTAAAAGGTACCTAACTACAATGTTCCCTAGTTACCTTTTTTGTATACATAAATAACTCTAAAATGAGTACAGTAAATCTTTATGGAAATTCATGAAACAACGTGGAAAAATTTTTTCCCCTTAAAAATGTGTCTAAAAAAGGGGGTGCGTCTTATACGCCGGTGCGTCCTATATGCCGGCAAATACGGTATATTTTAATTAACAGCAAATGGGCTAGTTCAGTTAGGAATACCAGATCATACAGGGGAGCCAAAACTGGGTCTGACCATTACCTGGTCAAAAATGTCTTGCAACTGAAGCTTAAGAAATGTGCCAAATTTAAGAGAATTACTTTTAACACTGAATATTTGAAAAATTCAGATGTAGCCAAAGCATGCCATGATAAGCTAATTAGTCATTATGACAATCGTGGTTTACTTAGTACTGAAGTTGAGAAAGAATGTGATAAGTTAAAACAGGCTTTTCTTGAGACCAACAGTACTCTTTTGGTTAAAAGGAACAGAGGAAACAAAATTACTTGAGTGATAAAGCTATGGAACTTATTTCTGAAAGAAAGTGGAAGAATAATATGAATCAAGACCCTACTTGTCCTAACAGATGGCATTACAATGATCTTAATAAAATGTAAAAGATCAGTTAACAGTTGATAAGAATCTTTGGCTTGATAGCATGGCTGAAAAAGCAGATGAACCAGTTAGACAGCACAACATCAAGGGGTTGTACCAGATTGTTATAATTAATAATTTATTTCATGCAGCGGTTACAGTAAAGTCAAGTTACAGGTAATTTTGGATATTAATTTAAACGTTCAAGTGGCTTGATGTTTATATGGGAATGTTTTATTTGGGAAGAAATAGACAGGTACACAGAGATTGATGGATAAACATGGCAAGGTGGTTGAAGGTGAGGATCTTGTGATGGCTAGATGGTCTGAACATTTCAGAGATGTTCTGAACAATGTCCTAAATTTCTACTCCCATTGTTTGTAATGAGGATAGATGCATTACTGGTTTCAATGTGGCCCTATATCACATTCTGAAGTCGCTTTGGCTATCTCTGAATTGAAACTGCATAAATCCTCAGGGATAGCTGAAATTACTACTGAAATGCTTAGAGCCAGGAATGTTTGTATTATCAATTGGTTGACTGAATTTTTGAATTTTTTTATGATAAAGGTGTTATTCCTAACAATATTACTAGAGCTATTATTATCATCACTGTTTTTTTTAAAGGGTGGCTACAGTTCTTGTGATAATTATAGGGGAATCAGTCTATTTTCTGCTTCAAGCTCTTTGGATTATTCTGCTTAATAGAAATAAGAATTCGGTTGATGAACAACTGCATGATGAACAGTGTGGATTCACAAGTGGTAGGGAATATATAGATCAAATATTTTCACTTAGCAGATCCTTGAGAAATGTTTAGTCTCTTCAAAAACCTGTGGTTACTAGCTTTGTAGATTTCAAAAAGACTTTTAACCCTGTTGATCATCATAATTTGTGATTGATTGTATGACATACTCAGCAAGTTAGTTAGCATAATGAAAGCTCTCTATAACAGTGAATCATGTGTGAGAGTTGGTAAAGCTTGTAGCAATTGGTTTAGCATTGCTTCTGGTGTTCAACAAGGGTGCTTTTTGTCTCCTTTCTTTTTGGTTATTGATATGTTATGCAGAATTCTTTGCAAAGGGAAGATGTTGGCCTCAAGCGGTCCAGAGATACCAGAATTTTTGATTTAGGTTATGCATATCATTTTGTCCTGTCAGCTAATGTTGTTGATGAGATGAATTCTTTCATTCGAGCTGTTGAGAGATTGCTAATAGAATAGGTTTGGTGATAAACATAGAGAAAACTAATGTAATGAAAATTGGTGAGACAGATTGTGCTTCAATTGTTTTGAATGGTTGCACTTTTAAGCAGGTATCACAATTTAATTATCTTGGGAGCTGTTTAACAGATACTGGTGATGTGCAGCATGAGATAAAAGAAGAATAGGGATTGTTGCTAGGACTTTTAAGAATCTTTGGAGAATATGGAAAAAATAGGCATACACGTAAGACTATAAAATTACACTGTACAATAGTTTGGTTCCTTCTAAGGTTAGTTAAGTAGTGAGCCTTGGACCCTTTTGTAAGCAAGATGACAGCAATCTTGATGCCTTTGATTCTAGATGCACAGTATCTTGGGCATTAGGTGGTTTGACTTTGTAAATAATAATATTGTTAGGCAAAGGAGTGGGCAATGATTTCTGAACAGCATATTGTGCAGAGAGATATTATGTTGGTTTTGTCATGTTGCCTGTATGCATAGCTGCAGATTGGTGAATAGTTATTAAGAGTGTGCCAAAAGGCCTCTAAGAAAAGGAGGACACCTAAGATGCAGTGGGCAGATAATGTCAAACAGAACTTTGCTAGAATTGGCCTACAGTGGCCAAATGCAATAGCTGTAGCTCAGGACAGACAGCTGCAGAGAGCAAAATTATAGTCTGGTGACCTCTGTAGTCCAAGGCTGCATGTGGATTTTGTATGTATGTACAATACTGATCATTGCAAGTTTTATATACCTTGGTCCATTTATTTCATAATTGCTTTGAGTGGATCCCTGTGGTTATGTTAAAATGTGATCTCTACCTAATCTTGATCACCACTCTTAATCTCAAATTTCATAATTTTTTTTAGTTCTGTGACCCGAATTATCCTTTAGGTTCAAATTTTCATGTCTACATCATAATTAGAATTAGGGTTATACCCCCCTCCCCCCATGCACTCAAAATCAGCTATATACATATGGTATAATGCTACACCATTAGGAAGGAGGGAGGGCTAAAAATAGAAAAATAGTGTGCTTCAAATGCATATTAAGAAAATCGTAAATTACATAAAAGTTTAATGGAATAATATAAGCAGCTACAGACTTTATATACAACCTAGACTTAAGTACATTTTTATACTTTAATAAATGAAATTATGTTTTGAAAATTAAACTGCTACTGAAATTTACCATGAATCCAGCAAAAACAATTATTCTATTTTTAGTAAATTCCAAAACGGAAAACATATTCATAAAGGAGCCTATCAATCCTCAAATTTTCAAGATTTCCAGATATCTTCTCGTTTGTTCTTGTTCGAAGCTGTGGAAGTTAGATTCACATTTATACTTATTAGATTTGTGAATGAAGGGGGAGCGGTAGCTCAAGCCCGAAAAGCAATAATTATTGCTATATCACTTGTACTTCCAAACAACGGAAGAAGTTTATTGACATGTTTCTGGCTAATAGTTTTTCTTTTGACGTCTTAAGTTTCTGATTTTCGAGGACTTCCTTAGAAATTATATTATTCCAGCCCTGAAAGGAAGGGATTATAACTCAACACTTTGGGAATGCCACTGCTCATGGTTATTATGTGGTGAGAAAAGTTATTTGTTTGAATAATATACTCTGAAATAAAAAATAAACACTGAAAGGGCAATTTATTATACACACCCACCTAATAACGTGTGGGTGCACCTTTTGTCTCACAACAGCAACATGTGGCAATGGACACTACAAGATGTTGGAAACATTCAGGTGTATTGCAGCCCATGATTCCAAGACAGCCGTCCATAAAGCACTGAGAATTGTCAATGGCAGGTTTCAGGCTCGAATGCATTGCTCCACTTCATTCTACAGATATCAATAGGTTCAAATCTAGAGAATCAGAGAGTCATTCAAAGGTTCTGAACAATGGAAGGCTCTTACAAACAGTTCTTCACCAAATGGGAGTGATGAAACACATAGCAGACTTGTTGAAAGACATCCTGCTATAGGAAATGGATAGTACTGAATGGGTGAAGGTGGTTGGCGAGTACATAAACATAGCCTTGTGCAGTTATGGTGATCTCTATAGATACATACCCCCCCCCCCCCCAAGATAGCCCAAGTAAACATGCCTCAGAACATCATACTGCCTTGTAACACCTCAACTTGACTGTAACACCATATCAGCCTGTAACACCCCAACTTGACAGTTGGGGTTCATGCCTTGTTTAGTCTATGACACAGACAACCTCCCATTGGTATGCTGTAGTTGTAGTTTCAATGAACCAAGCTGCCCATTTCCAATCTTCCATGGTCTATTGGCGATGTTCCTTCACCCACTGCAGCCTCATAGCCAATGATATGGTGTTAACAAGTGTACTTGATGTGGGAGTCGGCAGCCACAGCCCAGTCGTGATATTGTATGTCGAATGATCTTTGCATAAACCTTCATGGCTGCCCAGTTCTTGAATTGAGAAGTAATCATCTGCACAGTGGTTCTCCATTCCAACATGGGAGAGGGAGAACTCACCTCAAACATCAATGGTCCAGTTATGGCCACATTTTTCCCAGCAGCTGCAGGTTTTGCCAGTTTTGTTGTAGTCCTGGTGCATATGTGCAGGGGCGTAGCGAAGAACTACGGTTGGGGGGGGGGGGGGGAGAAATCAAAAAAATTTTCCAACTCGATCAAATTTTGCCAACTGAGCAAATAATGTCTAGATTACCGCTCCATGGGGGGGACGCATTTTTTCACAACTCTCTTGCATTTTGCCATTTCACTTCCAGTTTTGCCAACTAGCCATAATTTCACAGAATTATCCCAATATTTACATCTCATCTGAATTGTAGCAAATCAGTGTAAATTTTCCCTTGATTTGGCCAACTCTCCTTAATTTCACAAAACCAATCCATTCCAATCTTTACATCTCTCTTTATTTGTCAAGTCACTAAAAAGTTTTCAAACTCCCCAATATTTTACCAAGTTTTCTCGATTTTGTCAACTCTCCTTAATTTTACAAACCCAATCATCACACCTCGCCTACATTTCACCAAGTGGATTCGAATTTTGCCAACTACCCCAGATTTTGCCAACTCGCCTATATTTTACCCAGTGGATTAGAATTTCGCCCCCTAGTTTTTGCCAACTCGCCATAATATTACAGAAAAAATCGCATCCAATATTTTACAGAAAAAAATCGCACCTTCCCTGAATTTGTCAAGACACTTCGAATTTTATCAACTCTCCTTAATTGCACAAGAAAGGCACGATTTTCACAACTCTCCTGTATTTTACCAAGTGGCTTCCAATTTTGCCAACTCCCCTAGATTTTGCCAAGAGTTCTTGGTTTTTCCAACTCCTTAATTTCACAAAACCAATCCCAATGTTTACAACTCACCTGTACTTTACCAAATTGTTTCCAGTTTTGCCAACTTCCCTAGATTTTGCAAAGTTTTCTCGATTTTGTCAACTGTCCTTAATTTCACAAAAACAATCCGAATTTTCACAAATCGCCCGTATTTTACCAAGTGGATTCGAATTTTGCCAACTCCCCCAAGATTTTCCAACTCTCCTAGATATTGTGAAGCTGCCTCGATTTTGCCAACACGCCATAATTTTACAGAAAAAAAGATTTCAATTTTTACATCTCACCTGAATTTTGCAACTCCCCACGATTTTCACAAGTCACTCCGAATTTTGCCAACTGCCCCTAGATTTTGCCAACTCGTCATAATTTTACAGAAAAAAAATCCAAATTTTTACATCTCACCTGAATTTTACCAAGTCACTCCGAATTTTGCCAATTTCCCCTATATTTTGCCAACTCCGTAAGTTTTGCCAACATACCATAATTTTAAAGAAAAAAATCCCAATTTTTACATCTCACCTGAATTTTGCCAAATCACTCCGAATTTTGCCAACTCCCTAAGTTTTGCCAACTTGCCATAATTTTACAGAAAAAAATCCAAATTTTTACATCTCACCTGAATTTTGCCAACTCACCTGTGTTTTACTAAGTGGCTTAGAATTCTGCCAACTGTGCTAAATTTTGCCGTCTTTCCATTTTCCAAACTGCCCTGGATTTGCCAAGTTGCCTCGATTTTGACAACTCCCATTAATTTTGCAAAAAAAAGATTACAAATTTTCACAACTCATCTAGATTTTACGATGTCGCTTCGAATTTTGTCAACTCCGAGTTACTTTGCAGGGGGAGCCTCCACCCATCCCCCCACGGCTACGCCCCTGCATACGTGTGATGGTCACAAGTGGAAATCCCAGATGTTCTGCAGCCACAGATATGGACACCCCATCTTCCTCACACTGACTATCTACCTACAATGAAACTCGCCATGTTTACCCATCATAATAGTTGCAGGTACACTATACAGTAGGTAAGACCTATTTACAGCTCACATCATCATCCTCAAGCAGCCATAGGCTGCAGAGGTCCAACAGACCGTACAATTTAGTTCTCCAAGCAAGTCTGTCCTGAGCTACATCTGCTGCATCTGGCCACTGCACACTAATTCTAATAAGGTCCTGTTTAACATTGTCTGCCCACTGCATCCTAGGTCTCCCCCTCTTTCTGAGGCCTTTAGGCACACTGTTCATAACCCTAGTCGCCAATCTATAATTATCCATACGGGCAACATGGCCAAACCAACGGAATCTCTCTCTGCACAATATGCTGCTTAAAGGAGGTTGCTGACTCCTTGTAACAGCTCACAAGGATTATTTTATCTGGCTGCATTATTATGGCAGAGTAGGGCAGGTTTGTGGATGGGTGCAGTGTGTATAATAAATTGTGCTTTCAACTGTTTTTCAATAAGAATTATAAGGATTCTTTGCCGGAAATTTTTCGTTACCATAAAAGTTTGGTATTATTTTAAACCTTTTCATAGACTGCATGCTATATGGAGACAGACTACTGAGAATGATTATGTTACATGGTACAGAGTTCATATGCATATGTACCACACTGACATGCAAACCACAATGAATAAATTGTGCTAACAATGTATGTGGTTCAATAAGTATGCACCTACTGTTTTGTGGCCATGAACCATGCAATATATGACTGAGGATCAACAGGTTTTGGGAAGGGTACATCATTGCCATTTCCGAAATTTGCCACAATTTTTTCAATATTGCACAGTATTCCAAGTCACAAATTATAAAGATATCACAAATCACAAAGACTGAGGATTAAGCATTTCTCAAAAGGCATCTATGTGATGAAGAAGTGCATAGGAGATGGACCAGCAGAAGTGGTTGCAAGTATAACAAAAAAGTGATGAGTACTCAACAGCATACCACAAGTTACCAAGAAAATCTACACAATGGTCATCATCATCATCCTAAAGAAGCCATGGGCTACGGAGGTCAAACCAGACCATGCAATTTAGTTCTCCAAGCATGTCTGTCCTAAGCTATATCTGCTGCATCCGGCCACTGCACACCAATTGTAACAAGGTCCTGTTTGACATTGTCTGCCTACTCCCCCTTTTTCTGAGGCCTTTAGGCACACTGTTCATAACCCTGTTCACCAATCTATAATTGTCCAAACGGGCAACATGGCCAAACCAACGGTCTCTCTCTGCACAATATGCTGCTTAAAGGAGGTTACAAACTCCTTTGCCTAACCTCATCATTAGTTACAAAGTTCAACCACCTAATGCTCAAGATACTGCATAAGCATCTGGAATCAAAAGCAACTAGCTTCCTGTTATCTTGTTTACAAAGTGTCCAAGTTTTACTACCATAAGTAACCATAGAAAGAACCAAACTATTATACAGTCTAATTTTAGTCTTTAGGTGTATACACCTATTTCTCCACACTCTCCATAGATTCTTAAAAGTCCAGACAGCAATCCCTATTCGTCTGTTAATCTCATGCCACACATCACCAGTATCTGTTACATAGCTCCCAAGATAATTAAACTGTGACACCTGCTCAAGACTGCAACCATTCAGATTAACTGAATCACAACCTGCCTGACCAATTTTCATCACTTTAGTTTTCTCTCTGTTTATAACCAAACCTACTGTACTACCAGTTTCATCAACAGCCCTGTGAAAGAGTTCATCTCATCAACATCATTTGCCAAAAGGGCTAAATCATCAGCATAATCTAAATCAGAAATTTTCATATCTCCAGACTATTTAAGGCTAAAAAATTTCCCTTGAAGTGAATTTTGCATAACATAATCAATAACCAAACTAAAGAGAAAAGGAGACAAAATGCACACTTGTTGAACATCAGAAGCAATGCTAAACCAATTTCTACAAACCTTACCAACTCTCACACACAACTAATTATTATTATAGAGAGCTTTCATTATGTTAACTAACTTGTCTGGTATACCATATGATCTCACAATCAACCACAAATTATGACGATCAACAGAGTCGAAAGCCTTTTTGAAATCAACAAAGCTAGCAACCAAAGGTTTCTGAAACTCTAAACATTTCTCAAGAATCTGCCTAAGTGAAAATATCTGATCCACACATCCCCTACCACTTACGAATTCACATTGCTCATCACGCAATTGCCTGCCAACCAGGTTCTTAATTCTATTAAGCACAATCATGCAAAGAACTTTCCCTGGATCAGAGAGTAGGCTGATACCCCTATAGTTATCACAAGAACTGAGATTACCTTTTTTGAAAATATAGATAATAATAGCTGTGGTAAAATCCTTAGGAACCATGCCTTTATCATAAAAGATATTCAAAATTTCAGTCATCAATGTGGTAACATAAACATTCCCAGGTCTAAGCATTTCAATAGCAATTTCATCTACTGCAGGGGATTTATACAGTTTAAGTTCAGAAGGAGCTAAAATAACTTCAGACTGTATTATAGGGCTAACATTAAAGCCAGTAATACATCTATCATCATTACAAACAATGGGAGAAGAACTAACCACAATGTTCAAAACATCACTGAAATGCTCAGCCCACCTAACCATGACAGAATCCTCACCTTCTATAACCTTACCTTGTCTACCCTTCAATTCCTGTATTCCTCTCCGTTTTCTACCACAAACATTAATTATCTGGTACAGCTCTCTGCTGTTTTGATGTCTAACTGCTTCCTCGGCTTTGTCAGCCAAGTCATCAAGCCAAAGATTCTTATCAGCAGATAACCGATCCTTTACACGTTTATTAAGCTCTCTGTAATGCTTTCTTTTAGGACTAGTAGGGTATTGATTAAGGACATTCCTGCAGTTCTTTCTTTCTGGAATAAGCTCAAGTGCCTTATCACTCAAATAATTCTGTCTCCTCTGCTCCTTTTTTCCTAAAAGAGTACTGTTAGCTTCCAAATAAGCCTGTTTAAAATGGTTCCATTCATCCTCAACTTCAGTAGTAAGCAAACCATGACTGTCATAATGACTAAGTAACCTATCATGGTAAGCTTTAGCTATAACTGGGTCTTTCAGAGCTTCAATATTAAAAGTAAATTTTTTAACCCTAGCACAACAATTTTTAAATTTAAGTTGCAAGACACTTTTAACATGGTAATGGTCAGATCCAATTTCAGCTCCCCTATATGACCTGGTATTCCTTAAGAACTAGCCCATTTGCTGTTAATTAATATATAATCAATCATATTCTTATGCAGCCCATCAGGTGAAACCCATGTGTACTTATGTATGTCGTGGTGTTTGTAATAAGTGTTAGTTATTCTGAATCCATTGAGTTTACTTACCTGTAGGAGACGTTGCCCATTGCCATTGCAGCTACCAATACCAAAAGGGCCTATCACTCCTCCCCAAAGGTCAGAGTCAGTACCAACTTTGGCATTGAAGTCACCTAGAACAAGGGTAATATCTCCTTTCTTGACAGAATTTAAAATATCCTGAAGTTGTTCATAAAACCTATCCTTTTCATCCACATCAGCATCCTCAATGGGGGCATAACAGCAGATAACATTCAAGTCTTTAATGCTTGTCTGAAATTTTGCTGTAAGAAACCTTTCATTAATGCACTCTTATCCTAGAAGAGCATCACTAGCATGTCTGCTGTGAAGCAGACCTATGCCTTGGAGATGTTTATTATCTTTCCTCCCTGAAAAGAGAAATTTAAGATTATTTTTAAGAATCTGTCCTTTATCTGTGCAGCTTGTAAATGGTAGCTAGGTGTAAACTGGAAGGAGAGCTGTGTACCAATCCCTAGTGATGCACAGAATCGGCCAGGTCTAGCACCTAGAATCTGTCCTTTATCTGTGCAGCTTGTAAATGGTAGCTAGGTGTAAACTGGAAGGAGAGCTGTGTACCAATCCCTAGTGATGATGCACAGAATCGGCCAGGTCTAGCACCTAATGTCCGACCCCGCCTTCTCGTGGTGCAGGCCGTTAGTACCTTTCAAAAGAGATATTCTCTTTTGGAAGGGAACGGAAGGGGAGGGCTGCCAGTTCAGTACGGCCTACTGATCTGGTCATCTACGGCCACTTTGTTCTTTTTTTTTAAACCCTGCTGAGGAGTGGTCAACTTCACAGGGTCCTGGTGCTGACCATTTATACCTACTAGACTGGACTTGTTTATGGATTTGAGCTTGATTATGGATCCTGGACTTGCTGCACTGGTGGGCCTTTGTTGAGGGAGAGTCTGCCGCTGTGTTTTCTGTTTGCTTCTGGGTTGCCAGCTCTAGTGAACAGAGGCATGGGATACCTTATATCAGATGGTGGATAATCCTAATCAGAGGCCATCGCAGGTACCTGAACCTTACTTAGCTAGTTGGGCATCGTCAAGCCTAAACTGGAGTAATGCGTCTCAGGCAGGCCATATGGCTCTTGAAAAAGTCCACTTGAAAAGGTGGTGCCTGAAGTTCCTACCAGCATCGGTGACTTCAGCCTTTAGCAGAGGAGGAACAGGTCTTTGCCCCATGCCTGCGATGAGGGGGCTGTTTGATATTGTTGGCCCTACCAATCTCAAAAAACCTAATTTGTTTAAAAATCCTACTAATCATTTTCTCTCTGCACGAATGTGGCACGTGAGGACATTACATAGAGATTATTCTCTTGATGTCCTCATGCAGGAATTCCAGCGCTATAACCTAGATATTCTAGGCTTGCAAGAGACCAGATGGACATGTAAAGGTGAGATACTTAAAAATAACTTTAAATTTCTCTTTACAGGGAGGGATGATGGAAAGCATCACCAAGGCGTGGGTCTGCTGCTCAGCAGACATGCTAGTGATGCTCTTCTAGGATATGAGTGCATTAATGAAAGGTTCCTTACAGCAAAATTTCAGACAAGCGTTAAAGACTTGAATGCTATCTGCTGTTATGCCCCCACTGAGGATGCTGATGAGGATCAGAAGGATAGGTTTTATGGACAACTTCAGGATATTTTGAATTCAGTCAAGAAAGGAGATATTACCCTTGTTCTAGGTGACTTCAATGCCAAAGTTGGTACTGACTCTGATCTTTGGGGAGGGGTGATTGGCCCTTTTGGTATTGGTAGCTGTAATGGCAATGGGCAACGTCTCCTACAGGTAAGTAAACTCAATGGTTTCAGAATAACTAACACATATTACAAACACCGCGACATACGTAAATACACGTGGGTTTCACCTGATGGGCTGCATAGGAATATGATTGATTATATATTAATAAACAGCAAATGGGCTAGTTCTGTTAGAAATACCAGGGCATATAGGGGAGCTGAAATTGGATCTGACCATTACCTTGTTAAAAGTGTCTTGCAACTTAAACTTAAAAAGTGTTCTGCTAGGGTTAAAAAATTTACCTTTAATACTGATGCTCTGAAAGACCCAGTTATAGCTAGAGCTTACCATGATAGGTTACTTAGTCATTATGACAATCATGGTATGCTTACTACTGATGTTGAAGAAGAATGGGATCATTTTAAACAGGCTTTTTTGGACACTAACAGTACTCTTTTAGGAAAAAAGGAGGAGAAGAGACAGAATTATCTGAGTGATAAGGCACTTGAGCTTATCTCGGAACGAAAGAACTGCAGGAATGTCCTTAATCAATACCCTACTAGTCCTAATAGAAAGCATTACAGAGAGCTTAATAAACGCGTAAACGATCGGTTAGCTGCTGATAAGAATCTTTGGCTTGATGGTTTGGCTGACAAAGCCAAGGAAGCAGTTAGACAGCACAACAGCAGAGAGCTGTACCAGATAGTTAATGTTTTGTGTGGTAGAAAATGGACAAGCATACAGGGATTGAAGGATAAACAAGGTAAGGTTATAGAAGGTGAGGATTCTGTCATGGCTAGGTGGGCTGAGCATTTCAGTGATGTTCTAAACAATGTGGTTAGTTCTTCTCCCATTGTTTGTAATGATGATAGATGCATTGGCAGCTTTAATGTTGGCCCTATAACACAATCTGAAGTTATTTTGGCTATTTCTAAACTTAAACTTCATAAATCCCCAGGTGTAAATCCCCAGGTTGTAATCCCCAAGTTTAATAAATACATAAATCCCCAGGTATTTATGTATTTATTAAACTTCATAAATCCCCTGGGTATTACTATCCCCAGTAGTAATTTCATTACTACAGAAATCCCCATTTCTGTAGTAATGAAATTACTACAGAAATGCTCAGAGCTGGGAATGTTTCAGTTACCACTTGGATGACTGAAATTTTGAATAACTTTTATGATAAAGGCATGGTTCCTAAAGATTTTACCAGAGCTATTATTATCCCTATTTTCAAAAAAGGTGATCGCAGTTCTTGTGATAACTATAGGGGTATCAGCCTACTCTCTGTTCCTGGTAAAGTTCTTTCCATGATTGTGCTTAATAGAATTAAGGATCTGGTTGACAGGCAATTGCGTGATGAGCAATGTGGATTCAGAAGTGGTAGGGGATGTGTAGATCAGATATTTTCACTTAGGCAGATTCTTGAGAAATGTTTAGAGTTTCAGAAACCTTTGGTTGCTAGCTTTGTTGATTTCAAAAAGGCTTTCGACTCTGTTGATCGTCATAATTTGTGGTTGATTGTGAGATCATTTGGTATACCTGACAAGTTAACTAACATAATGAAAGCTCTCTATAATAACACTGAGTCATGTGTGAGAGTTGGTAAGTCTTGTAGCAATTGGTTTAGCATTACGTCTGGTGTTCGACAAGGGTGTATTTTGTCTCCTTTTCTCTTTAGTGTGGTTGTTGATTATGTTATGCGAAATTCACTTCAAGGGAAAGATTTTGGCCTTAAATGGGCTGGAGATACAAAAATTTCTGATTTAGATTATGCTGATGATTTAGCCCTTTTGGCAAATGATGTTGATGATCATTCAAGCTGTTGATGAGACTGGGAGTAGAGTAGGTTTGGTTATAAACAGAGAGAAAACTAAAGTGATGAAAATTGGTCAGGCAGGCTGTGATTCAGTTAATCTGAATGGTTGCAGTCTTGAGCAGGTGTCACAGTTTAATTACCTTGGGAGCTATGTAACAGATACTGGTGATGTGCGGCATGAGATTAACAGACGAATAGGTATTGCTGCCGGGACTTTTAAGAATCGATGGAGAGTGTGGAGAAATAGGCGTATACACCTAAAGATTAAAATTAGACTGTATAATAGTTTGGTTCTTTCTAGGGTTAGTTATGGTAGTGAAACTTGGACGCTGTGTAAACAAGATAACAGGAAACTAGATGCTTTTGATTCTAGATGCTTACGCAGTATCTTGGGTATTAGGTGGTTTAACTTTGTAACTAATGATGAGGTTAGGCAAAGGAGTCTGCAACCTCCTTTAAGCAGCATATTGTGCAGAGAGAGACTCCGCTGGTTTGGCCATGTTGCCCGTATGGATAATTATAGATTGGCGAATAGGGTTATGAACAGTGTGCCTAAAGGCCTCAGAAAGAAGGGGAGACCTAGGATGCGGTGGGCAGACAATGTCAAACAGGACCTTGTTAGAATTGGTGTGCAGTGGCCAGATGCAGTAGATGTAGCTCAGGATAGACTTGCTTGGAGAACTAAATTGCACGGTCTGGTTGGACCTCCGTAGCCCATGTCTGCTTGAGGATGATGATGATGATGATCTGTACATCTGGTCTCTTGCATGCCGAGAATATCTAAATTATAACGGTGGAATTCTTGTGTGAGAACATCAAAAGAAAAAGCTCTGTGAAGAGTCCTCACATTCCAACTACCTGTTGGAAGAAAATGGTTAGTGGGATGTTTAAAGAAATTACGTTTATTGAGAGAAGGAATGCCGACAATATCAAACAGCCCCCTAATCGCAGACATGGGGCAAAGACCCATTCCCCCACCGCTAAAGGCTGAAGTCATCTACACTGGAAGACTTCCTGCAATGTAGAATTTGATGATGCCAGTAGAAGCAAAGAGTTTATGTGTCTGCGATGACGTCTGCTCAGGATTATCCAACAGTTGATAAATATATCCTGTGAATCTATTCACTTGGGGCTGTCAACCCACAAACAAACAGAAAACACAGTGAAAGATTTTCCCTCCACAAAACCCCACCAGTGCAGCAAAATTAAAGATCCATTATCAAGCTCAGAGCCATAATTCCATTCAGGTTGGTATATATGGTCAGCACTAGGACCCTATGTGGTTGACCACTCCTCAGTAGGGTAGAAAAAAAAGAAAAGTAGCCAGAGCTGTCCAGATCAGTATGCCACACTAATCTGGTAACCCTCCCCTTCCGTTCACTTCCACAAGAGAGTATCCCTTTTGAAAGGTACTAATAGTCTGCACCTTCGAGATGGTGAGGTCGGACATTAAGTGCTAGTCCTGGCCGGTCCTATGCATCATCACAGGGGATTGGTACATAGCTCACCTTCCAGTGACTACCTATCTACCATTTACAGACCAGGTCAATGGGTAAAAATCTTGCAACCCAGATAATGGTTGGCAAAGCCAAGAAAGTGTCTCAGCCAACTGTCCATAACAATGATTGATCCATCACCCAAAACAATCTTTGCTTACAGCACATGGGTGGCTTAGTCAGTTAAAGAGAGAAGCCATCAAACTTTTTTTTACTCAGCATCTTAGATAGAGATACTTTCAGGGCCCACTAAAAGTTTGGACCCTTTTGCCCCCTTCCCCTCTACATCCTACATCTAAATGGACTTAATCTAATGGAAATTTTTGAGTGGGTCCTTTGGATAAAGATTTGTTCCACTTCAGCATAAGGAGAGTCAGAGCAAAACTAGCAAGTTATTCAAGTGGATTTAGGACTGAGGCATATCTATATAGGTTAATTTCATTCCGTACCTGAATATCTTAGCAGTCTTAGTCCATATTACCATTATCAAGTTTGCCCACTGAACCTGATAGAAACGAACTATTACAAAATAGTATCCTAAAATGAAAGTGAAGTTTGCATTAAATTCACATAAAATTATTAGGCATCACAATTGTGAACCAAAATAAAAATTGACAGTTATGGACATATGTATTATTAAAGTATGGCTAAACTCGACCATCCCACATCCCTCCTTTAATCACCTTGCCCTTTTTGCCGTGGTTAACATCCTATGGGATCAGAAGCAGTGTTTCACTGGAATCAAATGCTGCATGTATAATATAAGACACTGTTTGGGTAGCAGTTAGTGAAATGGACATAAGAATTTTATTAAAGCTAAAATGGTGGTTCTAAAAAAGGTGAAAATAAACTGGGAAAAAAAGTTTTTTTATACAAAAAGCCAAAATTTAAGCCATAGGGAAATTAAAAATTTTACAAATCAGACAGCTTTAAAAAAACATAGATCTAGCTTGAAAAAGACTTAGTTGGCAACACTGATTACATTACACAAAGTTCATCACACACTAAACAGTGTCAAGAAACTATCTCAAAATCACTAAAATCAAGAAGCACAAAAAAAAAATACATGAGATATTATACAGGCATATCCCAAAATAAGTCTAGGACTTGAAAATGCTAATGTGGTTATATCCCAATAAATGACAGAACTGCAAAATACGGGTGCAAGTTTATCTTAATAGGTATCCATAACTTCAAATTGATGATATATCAAAAAACAAAAAAATCAAATGCAAAAAGTTAACCAACTTAGCTGTTGGATTACTTCACACATCACTGCGGTCAATAATGGTATTAAAATAGATCATTTTGTGAAACATATTCTTCAGAAATGTGTGAAAGAGACTATAAATTGTGCAGACAGATTCTAAACAACTTTAAATTTGGGTTATTTTAGCAGTGCTGTGGAGGTGGGGTCAAAAACAATTTTAGTGCTGCTGGAGTCGGTACATTTTTACAGACTCCAACCTCAATATAAATTTTAATAAAATATGTTTTTGTGTATAACATCACTGACAGCTATTGGTTAAACCACTTAAAAAATAAACACAATGTTTTCCATTTCAGACACTAATGCCATTAATTAATTTTTTCTTTTCAGAAAATATCTGATTTTTAATGCTTATTTAATTTTGACTCCTTTCTAAATTTCATAAGTTTTAAACTTTCAAGTCTAAAACCCCCTCTCACAATGGCAAAGAGAGTTCCAACAAAATGCAGTTTTTGAATATTTTACAAAAACCACAGATGGGAAACATTTCGTGTGTCGGTGTATGACAGATGATGATAATGTCAAGCACAAATCAATGGTTTTAGTGGCTGTGGTAAAAATGCACTAACCAGAGCATCAAATTTAAAAAGACATTTGCAGCATTTCCACCCCAAAATTTTAGAAGTTGTCATTGAGATAGTAATAAAAACCTTCTAACTACTTCAAAGTTAACAGAAGATCAGGTATCTACTGAACAACAAGCACCACTTACAAGATTCTTTACTAACAGTAAAAGTTAAAAAAAAGTTTTTTTAGCAATAGTGACCACAGAAAAGTTCAAGAAGCACATCATCAAACTGGTGGTAAGAAACAGTGAAGCCTTATCTTTATTTCCCCAACCAGTCTTTCTAGGCCTAAATGGGGAAATGGCCAAGAAACTTGGAGTTGCTCTGGAAAGATAGAGCAACAGAAAAATTATAGTTGAAGAAGTTACAAATAAAAAGGATTTGGGTTGGGTTGTTTTACCTCTGAGCGGCACTTTTTTGCACACCATGGGCTAAATGGCCAGGTCACATGGACCCCGAAGGCTCAGAGAAGGTTGGGGGAGGGGACCCACTGGAACAGCTGTTGGGAGACAGATGGTAGCCTCCCGTCAAGGCCATCCAGCGTGTTCTTTAACATGCACAGGGTATGGCTCTCCCGCACACGGGGCCACGGCTTAACGTCCCATCCGACGGACGGCGGCCTTTCCAAGCCCATCAGTGTCCCCTACTGACCGTGGGCAGGGCGGGGAATTTTGCGGAGATAAATCTCAACGCTGACCCAGCTGGGACTCGAACCTGGGAAATACAGATTACGAGCCTGGCGCGCTACTGACTGAGCCACCCCCGCCCCCAAATAAAAAGGAAGAACTTCGAATAACTCTTAAGGGACACTTCAGGTTTATTAATATGGTTGCAGCCATCAGCTATAGAGTTAACTATTTTGCCATCAATGCTAGATTTGTTGATAAAAACAATAAAATGGTAACTCGGACATTGGGAGTAAAGGACACTAAGATGCATCATGACAACAACTATCTTCAGAAGTTAGTGAAAGAAGTTTTATGAAATTTTGAAATTAAGTAAGAGCAGATTCTATGTATTGTCACAGATAATGCTTCAAACATGCTAAGCACGATAGAAAAGCTGAATAAAGTTGATGAAGAAAAAGAGGCCCATGAAGATTACATTCCTGAGGCTGAAACTGATTTCTCAAACAGTACAAACAGAATGAGCCAGAGTCAGAAAATAAAATGAGGAGTCGGAGTTTTTGTGTGCAACTCCACAGTCCTGGATTTTAGGTTTATTAATATTTTTGTGATAAAATAGCATGAAGAAAAGAGATTAGCATTTAAATTCTGGTTTTTCTTATAAAAATTTTGTTTTTCTTAAAAATTTATAAAATTTTATAAAAATTTGTTTTTTTTAAAAATTAAAGCGATTTTATTTGAAAATGCACTATTGAGAATGGCCCTTAACAAATATTAAAAGGCGTATCCAAGTGGCAGGCAAAATTTCCATTTGTTTCAGATTAAAACAGTTTATGTTTGCATACCTGTAAGATATATTCTCCATTGCTATTGCGATTATCAATGATAAAAGGGGCTACCTTCCAGGCCAAAGTAGTTCCTACATACATATACACAGTCATCAACATTTGTTCTGAAGTTGCCCAATACAAGAAATACATCTTTTCTGACTAAATTCAAAATATCCTGAAGCTGTCTCATATTTGTCAAAATCTGTCTTTCTTAGGTTTGTCATTGGTGGTATAGCAACATACACACACTGGCCACTGAATTAGAAACCTTTATTTAACACCAAGTTGGACCTCCTTTAGCCCGAATTACAGCACGTATGCGGTTTGGCATAGATTTCACAAGGTGTTGGAGTGCCTTTACATTTACAATATACCAGGCATTCACCAGACAGTCCTTTAACTGACTCAGATTTGATGGAAGAGGACTTTGCCCCTGGATCTATTTTTCTAACATGGAGATGTCTACCCTAAGAGATCATATACTTTGTTTCGTTTTAAGACAATTAACATTGCTCTTGATAGTTTAACTATGGAATTTACTAAAACAAGAGAAATATATATGAAATATAGGAAAAAAATTAAATTATTCAAAATAAAAATATAAATGAAACTAACTTTGAGAGAAGGGACTATTTTGTAGATCTTTACACACAGAAGATATAGATAATAAATTGAAATACAACTGTCGGCATTTTAAAACTTATGATAGCAAACTAATAGAAAGAAAAACTTAGGATGTGTTGATATAAGGGAAAAAAAATTACCACTCAAACAGCTGCTTCCATATAAGTCTGACAAAGGCCTGTCAGTATAATCCACCATAGGCAAGTTCTGTGTAGAAGGTGGTGAGACCTCAGGAGAAAGACAACACAAGAAACATTCTTGCTTTGTCTGGAGCTCAAACCTGGGATACTTCGATTTCAGTCAAGAAAATTAAACACTCAGCACCAGGACAGTGCAAAGAGTAATTTACAATTTAAGTAACACCTCTAATTATTTTTCTAAATATTTAACTATATATCTCAATTATATGATGTCACCTCAGCTTTGAATTATCAAAGGGGAGTTTGTAGAATTTTGTGGAGATAAATCTAAACGCTGGCCCATTGATTGCAAAAAACACCAATTAGTCTGAATTCATGAAGGATTGCATAAAAAAATAAATTTTAAACAACTGCGACTAATGAAAGGTTAAATTATCTCAATCTATAACACACCTGCAAGCATCTTCGGGGAATTCCACAAATTTTTTAACTTACAGAGAACCTGTGAATTAAATGAAGTTGCATTTCATTGCTGTTATATATCTCCTTTGAAGGATTTCTGTTCAGTAAAGGTGAAAATGTAAAGGTAATAGCAAAGAACTAGAAACTGTACCAAGCATGCTCCTTCTTTCATTTCAAAGTCAATCCTTCCCCTATCTCACACTGGCATTTCAGTAATGCGAATACAACAGTTACATCTATATTTACATTTCAGTAATGCGAATATAACAGTTACATATAGTCACATGATTTTTTTTTTTGCTATTTATTTGGAATTTCATAAAGAAGGAGAACCTCAATTAAAAATGAGATCTCACTCAATATGATCTAATATAGAGGGGTAAACATAATTTTCCGACCTTCTAAGTGCTTTACCAATATAAAATTACAGTTTTCAGCAAAATTGGACACTGAATGGTCATTTATTAAATGGAAAAAAAAATGCTATAATGCATTTCCTATGAGGAAAAGTCAAAAATGAGACTAAAGATACTATGAGTATAATTATGAATAACATATGTTCTGAATGATAATATGATGAATAACATTAGTTGTGAATGACAATAGGGCAGACTATGCACAAAATGATACACAGCAGCAGGGCCAATATGGCCCTCACCCTGAATAAACATTTAAAACACTTCAGTGCAGTGTTATTCAGTTTTTTACTAAGCTATCCCATTAGTGGAAATTCTTTGCCATATGGAACAGATATATATGTGGACAACTTCATGTCACAACCATATGTGGGAAAATTGATGTCACAAAGGGCACACATTTCTAAAGGATGAGCTGTTTTACCTCTGAGCAGCACTTTTTTGCACACAACAGGCTAAATGGCCAGATTACAAGGATCCCGGGGGCTCAGAGAAGGCTGGGGGGAGGGAACCCACTGGGCAGCTGTTAGATGACAGAGGTAGCTTCCCGTCAAGGCCATCCAGTGTGTTCTTTAACGTGCACAGGGTATGGCTCTCCCGCACACAGAGTCACGGCTTAATGTCCCATCCAATGGACGGCGTCCTTTCCAAGCCCATCGGTGTCCCCTACTGACCATGGGCAGGGTGGGGAATTTTGCAGAGATAAATCTCAATGCTGACCCAGCTGGGACTCGAACACGGGACCTACAGATTACGAGCCTGGCACACTACCGACTGAGCCACCCCCGCCCATTAAAAACATAGAAAAGTAGCTGCTTGACAAGTAATTTCTATTTTCTGTGTGTTAATTTTTGTGCTAATTAAACAATAATAAAAATATTCTTTAAGCCACTCATCTGCCATAAAGGTTTAGTAGGAGCCTATCAGCATAATATGCAATATGGTAGGTCGGTGAAAAAGGCAAGACCTAAGCAGAAACATGAGAAAAAAACAAAACATCCATGCCTCATCTGAGGTTCAAATCAGGTCTCTTATCTGTAGCCAAGCACACTAACTATTCAGCCACTGGTACAACTTGGGATGGAGAAAGTTGAGACCTCATCAAAAGATATTAAAAATAATAGATACGTCAGAAGATGAAAAAGATTAATTCTTTATATGAGACTTCAAAGTACCATTTGACCACAAAAAAAATCACTTAGATGATGAGCAATAACTGTAGCTTTTAAATTTTTTTGGGTATTTTATACCTATTTTCAAATAAATACAAAACAATTAGAAAATTTTCAAATTTCAAACCAGAATTAATTTTAGTTGATTTTTCCTAAAGTTATATGAACTTTAAAAGGTATATATGGAACTGTATAGGATATCTGATAAACATTAAAACAAAATGTGTATGGGGTCATTTGGACCACCAAAAAAGCCAGTTGGATTATAAAATTTGGCCAGAGTAGTTAAGGGTTATATTTCTAAAAAATATCACTGTGCACAATTAATTTCTATGAGTTTCCTGGGGTCTAACTACTATCACTGCTCTCTTCAAAGATGATGGAAAACAACACTTAAAAATCCTGTAATTTAATTTATATATATATTTACTTAACCTTTTGAACCAAAATATATTATTCTCCAAACTGAATCTGAACTGAACTGATAATCAGTCTAGTCCGGGGGTTGGGAACCAGGGGCTCTGAGCACTCAAAGAAATGGTTCTCGATATTTTTGGTTCAACATTTAACTATAAAAACTTTTTTTATTATTTTCATTAAAAACAAACAGTGGGGCAGTTTGGCAGATGACAGTTTGAAAGCTCTAATACAATTCAAATGCTCTAAATACACTCCAAATTTGATTAAGCTGGCTGAGAAGACTCAAAGTCAAAAGTCATAATGATGAATGGCAAGTTTTTTAATAATTCTTTTCAATAATCTTATTTTTTTTTAAAAATGATCTACAATTTTATTTTTGCTGTTTTGACTCTTGACCAAAAAAGGTTCCTAACCTCTGGTCCAGTCTCTAGTTAAAATCTATGAATCACTGCCTAAACTTTTAAGCATTTTTACCAAGGTCACATAATTGGTGAAGAGAATCAAAACAAATTTATTTTCAATTATAATCTATGAGGTCACTCAAAATAATGCTCCACAATTTTTTTTTCATGTTAATATTTTTATTCTACAGCATTGCCCCAATGGATAATTAGTTAGTGCCTTGGCAACTGATCTAAGAGACCTAAGTTTGTGCCCAAGGTGTGAGTATTTCCTTTCTTGTGTTTTCTGCTGAGATCTTGACTTTCTCACAGATCTTGTCTATGTCATATTAAACAGAAGGCTACTGTCAGACATTATGGCAAGAAGCTGTTTGATAGTTTTTTTTTTTTAAATTGTTAATCATACAGTATGTAGATAGTCATCTAGGAATATAATCCTATGATTATGATGCCATCCAATGGATGATGACCTTACCAAGCTCATCAAAGTCACCTTTCTCACTGAGGGCAATTGCAACACATGTCCAGTGGGAACTCAAACCTGGGAACATCAGGTTACAAGCCTTGTGTACTACTGACTGAGACAACACTGCCAATTCTGTGGAGGTCAGGTAAGTTCAGGCCCTCCTATAATGTGGTCAATTTAGTTAACTAGAAGTGAACCCATGCAGACTCTAGCATGTGGTCTACAGCAAGTGAAATTCTGAATAATAAAATCTTTAAAAAGAAAATTATGTCGAACATCAGTTAAAAAAGCAAACAGTTAGCCTTACAAATTATGTTTAAATATAATTTTTCTTGAGCTGTGATGTCACCATAAGTTTATTCAAGTAGCCACCTCCAAGTTCAAGTCCATGCAAACATGAATGTATGTACGCTGAGAGGCCAAAAGTCATGGAATAAGTGCCTAATAACGAGTTGGTCCTCCTCGAGTCCTCAGCAGTGAAGCCACACGTTGAGGCATGGAGTCAACGAGTTGCCGGTACCGTTCTGCAGGGATGGCAGCCCATACATCCTGCAGTATAGACCATAATTGTTTTGCATTGGATGGTGTTGGATTCATGGATTCACGTAAGCTTGTTTTCATTGTGTCCCACAGATGCTCCAAGGGGTTCATATCGAGGGACTGTGGGGAGCCAATTCATGGTGGTCAAGTCTGGGGAGTGTTCCACGATCCACCTCCTAGCAACCAAAGATTGTGAGGAGCCAATTCATGGTGGTAAAGTCTGGGGAGTGTTCCACGATCCACCTCCTAGCAACCAAAGATTGGTGACACGTTGCATTATCTTGTTGGAATACCCCTTCACCATCAGGGTGCTCGAGAGTCATGAAGGGGTGCAAGTGATCTGCGAGAATGTCCACATATCTCATACCTGTTAGCGATTGCTCCCAACGGATGAGAGAGCCCAATGTAGACCATGTGAACATGCACCACACCATCATAGAGCAGCCTCTAGTGAGAACAGTACCTTGCAGACAGGAAGGGTCCATGGCTTCAAGGGGCCTATGCCACACTCTAACACTCCCGTCAGTGCGAAACAACTGGAACCTTCATTCATCAGACCCTGCTACCCGACGCCACTGTTTTATTGTCCAATTTTGATGTCTTCAGGCCCATTCCAGTCATTGAGCTCTGTGATGACGTGTAAGCAATGGGACATGAGTGGGTCTTCGGCTATCTAATCCAATGGATTGCAGGTGGCGATGGACAGTCCTTTCAGAAACCTTTTAGTGTTTGGCCCGCATTCAAATTGGCAGTGATTTCATGCACTGTAGCCTGTCTGTTGGTCATTACCATTTGTGACAGTCGATGCGAGTTCCATTCATCAGTTGCATGTGGCCGTCCCATTTGCTAGTTTACGTGTGTGGAAATGCCATCAATAGAATACTGACAATAAACTCTTGACACCATAGACCTGGGAAAACTGAATTCCTGCATGATCTCCGATATTGCAAGACCCATACTTTTGGCACCGACAATCAAGCCACTTTCAAAATCAGACAACTCACAACATGCAGCCATGCTGAATTAACAACTACTCCAAAATGAATGTTGGGTATGTAGGCTACTGCAGCGCCATTCTGCAGTTGACATCCAACACATCGGTTACGAATACAGTGCACTAGTTCTACTTTAACTGCTATTCCCATGGCTTTTGGCCTCTCAGTGTATTTCACAATAAATCAAGGACAGAGCAGTTCACAACTGGCTGATAATATGCATTTAGCTGGTGAGGATATATGCTGAACATATGTTTCATGATATAATGATCAGTGTAATTAGTCCCCATAATTGTAGTCTTGAAGGTGACATCACCTTCAAGACTACAATATAGTTGTTGCAAACGTTTTCTGGGTTATTGCAATCCTGAATCATTACAAACCTCCCTAAGAGAAACTGCTTTGGTGTAATATAACAATGATGTCACTTCCAAATTTGCTGCAAGTATAGAATATCTATAAGTTGACTTATGATTAAGGCTGCGAAATGTACTTGCCACAAATGGTGAACGCAAGAGGTTCATAACAAAATATGAGGGCATGGAAGGACAAAAAGGAAAAGGAGGGCACTGAGAATACTAACAACACAAAACCCATATAAGGATTAAGCATTAATTTTATTGTTAAAAAGCAAAAATCTTGACTAAATTTTTATACATGAATTAAATTTATATGCATATTTTGTTTTTGGCCACTTCAAGTTAATGTCTACCTTTTATTATATATTGGAAAAATTTGGTGAAATAAATATTATTACTGCAAACCAGTGGCATAATTTAATAAGTGATAACTTTTGGAAGGGTTTCAAAAAAAATTTAATATTAATATAAATTGATGAATTAACAATTTATTAAAATATCCATAAAATAGGGAAAACACCCTCCTCCTCTGGATTATATAATAATTTATAATACCTGTCTCAATCTTGATATTTTGTTTTAATTAAAGAACATAACCACTTCAGTGGCATAGTGGTATTCATTGGTTTGCTGAGGCTGGGTTCGAGTCCTGGGATAGCATGGTTGTGTGCTCCTGCATGTATTTGTCTATTGTAAGAGACACCAGAACACACCTGATGGAGCTATTAGGTTATCACTGCCCTTTTATTTAAAAAAAAAGGTACATGATGATGCAAGGCTCAAGACAAACCCAATAATTTGAAGCTGACATACACACCAGATATATGAGTCAGCACTGTCCTTTACATAAAAGCAAGGGCAGCATCTTCTAACTTATAAGGGGTGTCATTCTGTTATAGTTGAGTTGATAAAATTATATAATTAACTCCATACTTTTGATAGATTAAGGTTTTATTAAGGGATGTGGTATAGACATCACCAGACGAAAGAAACATGTCACCCATCTGTTTGGATGTCCAGTTACGCTGAAGACATTGTATTTGCCTGTGGGGCAATGAGGAACTCTGGAGTAAAGTGTTGCCATTGAGACAATCAAAATCGCATGTAAGCCCTTAAGAGAAGGCAACATTTCTCATAGAGAAGGGAAAGAATGTTTGATCTTGTCAGATCAAAGGATTTGATATCTGTTAAAAGTCAAGAGTATGATGGTATGGTCTTGTACTAGAGTCAGATGGCTTTTTACCCAAGTTATTAGTTGGTTAATACACCATTTTTATCTGGGATGTCAGCTGTCAACAGTCAGCTTCATGTGCATAAATGGCCATGAAGCTGACATACTTACTAGATATTCAAAATATACTCGGCTTTTACTGTTGAATTTTGATGCTAACTATACTAACATATCTAGGAAACCATAAATAAAAATATCATTACATATACTATGAATGTTCAAATAGTAGCCAAAGCTACAATTGATAATTTCTTGCTTGTATCCAGCTACAATTTGAACTCAGGCTATAAATTAATTACAATACACAAGTTATATGGAGTTAGACAGAACAGCAAAGATTTTTATAGCAAAGACACACACAGAGAGAAAGGCATTTTAACTCATTATATTATATAATACTGACTTATTACGAATGAATTTGGTGGGGGAATGAGGCAAACTGATGATCTGCAGGATATTCCCAGCTCAGACAATTTTTCCTCTAAAACTGAAATCAACGTCAAAGTGCCTATTTATTACTGGATGTTGAACCATAGAGTTTATCCGAGTTATCTCAATATTTATTATTCCCACATATTTTAGGGCATCTGGTATCCCTATCTGAGACCCCAGACACTACTGAGATCCAATCATTCACTATTTATAAATTCTATGATATTTATCTGGTTACAATTCAATAACAGGTTACTACAATGATTTCCATAATTAAGGAAAATCTCTATGGTAAGTCAATGGGAAACTAACATCAAAGCTCTATAACAGTGTCTCGCAAACTTTTTTACTCTGCAGCACACTGAATCTAATTTTTTTTTCCGCGGCACACCTAAAATAGAATAAAAGCAAACTCTATATAATCGGCATTATATTTGCGCTTTGTTGAAGTCATCAGCCTGGTTTTACTTGAAGATTTGCTCTCATTCTTTTATTCATAACTAGGTGTTTGTTTTAAATATTTGTCCATTCTAAGGCTTGAAATAATCAAAAATTAATACTAAAATTTGGAAAAAGCTTGATAAATACTTACAAGATCCCAGTTGATAAAATCTGAAAGATTTTTATTAAAGCACGTCGATAACACAAGTCAAGTCAAAATGAAATCTTTGGAATATCTAGTGTCAATTTGAAAATCTCTCACGGCACACTTGGAATCTCTCGCGGCACACTACTGTGCCGCGGCACACAGTTTGCGTGACACTGCTCTATAACTTCTATAATAAGCTTTCTTGTTTTGAAAAATGTGGTCGCAGATAAAGATCTCAATCAAATAAATCAATATCTTGATTTTCAACATTATTCGTTATAGTTATAGTATGAGTTATGGAAGTTTGAATATTTAGCGATAACAATATAAATAAAAAAAAATAAATACCTCCTCAAGCAGCTGCTTGCCACAGAGGTCTGACAGGAACCTGTCAGTTTATATGCTATAGTAGAAGGTCTGAGAGGATGGCAGGACCTAAGCAGAAAAACGACACATACATCCATGCCTTACCCGGGACTTGAACCCAGGTCCCTTAGATCAGTAGCCAAGCACGCTAAACACTCGGCCACGGGACGGCTATGCCAGCCACAAAAATTGACTTCAGAAGTTAATTAAAACTTAGTAATAAGTATTGTATCAAAGTGTGTAATAAAATAAGTTTGCATTTTAGAACTTTGTGTAAAGAATTCTTTCATTATTCTTCAGTTTTGTATGTTTCTTAAGACTGGCATTGCCGTTTTTAAATATTCAAACTTCCATAACTCATTAAATACAAAATGAATATTATTGAAAATCGAGATATTGATTTATTTCATTAAGATCTTTAACTGAAATCACATTTTTCAAAACAAAAAAACTTATTTTAGAAGTTATAGAGCTTTAATGTTAGCTTCCCATTGACTTAACATAGAGATTTTCCTTGCCATATTCAGTATACATTCTAATCATGCAATTTCAACACTGTATTATTATTAAAAAATTAATTTACCAAGTCATATACAGCAAAATTGAGAGGCAAATGCAATAGGTAAAATTTAAATTTAAAATATTAGAAATCTTATTACACTAAAAAGATTCGCTTTACACAAAAAAGCTACTTTTACAAATGAAGACGCATTGACCAATTTTGTGTGTTTTATTGTTAACCAAAGTTAAAACTAAAAAAAAGGAAATTAAAAAATCTGATTTATAACAAGATTTTGTTACAAATCAGATTTTTAAAAAAAAGGGGGAAGAGAATATTCTTTTACCATTAGATAGAAATAACCTAGTAGCTCTATCAGGCTTGTCCTGGTTTCTCAGGCAAACATACAAACACATACACAAGAAAATACCTGCTGGCTTAGCAGTCAGGAATGCTAACTAACCACTATACCAGGCATGGTTATCTTTTTAAGTATTTAATTGGCCAGCTTTATAGTAAAATTGAACTAATATTATCTATTTTGAAACATTATTAATTATGCAATAATATTGCAGAATAACTTTAACAATTTAAAACTAATTGCAATTACGATGGGCTTGAATTATTAAATTTTCAAATAATTTGTCATGGTTTGCTTGATACAAGCTTTTCTGCTCATTGACAATGCCCCATTTGATCCAAAATAATTTATACTATTTTGTGACAACATAAAGACAGTGTCCTTTTTTTCTACCTGTAATGGTAATCAAACTGAATTAAATAATAAAAGTGAGATTACAATTTTAAAATTTAATATCATAAAATCATTGTATAAATTGGGCAAAAAACATCAAAATTAAGATACTCTGCTCTAACATTATCATTTCACTGCCTTATATTAAATAAGTAGGATAACAAACATATTGGTCATTTCACCTGTAAGTTGAGAATTATCTAGTAAATACGCAATTTTTAATCATGAAATTACAATTGTTTAAGGCATTGACAAGAAAATTGTTATCAGTTTTTTAAGTCTTTCATTCATACTTGTAATATTGGGTTAACTCACTCATTAAAATGCATATCTTGCAGCCCTGCTGCAAAAAAATCTGCTGCTAGTCATTACTAGATGTAGTTAGGTGTTGTTGCACACTTGTGTCACCACAAGATGATGTTATAAAGATTGTGTTAGTAGGAATTACCCTAGTTCACTCCTCTATGATGAGATGTCATTCGAATAAACCTCACTGGTATAGTTGAAGAATTATGTATGCTGATAACTCTCTCTTCTTCAATGCACATTGTAACTAATAAATGAATGATCAGCTGTCAAAAGTATGCTCTTAATACATAATATTAAAAATATAATCCTAAGATCATGTCTACATAGTATGGGTGGACCCACTGCATAATAGTATGGATGGACTGCAGTGGGTCAATCCATACTATTATGAAGATATGATTTTAGAATTATATCTTTTAATGTTTGACATAGTATGTTTTGATAGCTTCAATTGTCAGTTACAATGTGCACTGAAGAAGAGAGTTGCCAGCATACAATTTCAACCTTCCACCAACTATATCAGTGAGGTTTATTGGACTGATATCTCATCTCTGAGAAGAACCATTAACTGAGGTGTTAACTTCTACTAGCACAAATCTTCACATCTTCTTGTCATGACTACTGGAGGCAATAACACCATCTGCATCTAGTAATGACTAGTATCAGATTTTCCACAACACGATAGCGAGATGTGTAATTTGCTGAGTGAATCAAGTCAATATTACAAATATGAACGAAAGAACTGGTAACAATTATTTCGTCGATGCTTTAAGCAACTGTACTTTCAGATAACTTAGAGTTATCTATTTGCTAGATAATTCTTAACTTACAGGTCAAATGACCAATATGTTTGTCAGCCCACTTATTTAGTGCTAGCTGAATGTACCCGGCACTGCCCGGGTGACGGGTACATTCAGCTAGCACTAAATATATATTATATTTTTCTTACTCTCTTTTTATAATATCTATTATTTCAAATATTCCTATTTTCACTGCACTAAAGGTAAATTTTGTAAGACCCCCCCCCCCCCCAACACTTTAGCATAGCTTTTCAACAGGAAGAAATTTGCCCAGTGTTGGCTTGGATCGTTGTTGACGTCAGTGAGCTCTCTCATAGCCTGTGGCTTAGTTTCTGCATAAGCTATTGAGATTTTTATTTCCATTACCACAGATTTTGCTGACCTAGGCTCCTGTTATATTTGTCCGCACTGTCCAAATTTCCTGCACAGCGTTCCCCGGTGATTGGTTTAAAAATCAGGTTCCCACTTAGCCCGTGGCTTTGTTTCTACGCAAGCTGTGACAGCTTGTGTCTGACTTTTAATCTGCATATTCTGTTATTTCCTGCACTAAAGGTTACTGAATACCTCCCCCCCCAACCCCAACATTTTATCACAGTTTCAACATGAAGAATTTCCCGGTATTGCAAAGGTCATTGCTGACTCGGCGCGCTCTTTCAGAGCCTGTGGGGCAAATGATCGAGATGTTTATTTCATCAGATTTTGGCATTCTGTAATTCCCGACATTCTTCACTGAAAGGTCCCAAATTTCGTAGGCGGATTAGAAAATTTAGAAAATCAGATCCCTAGCTGCAATGGAATGCCTCAATAATGCCTTTGGAAACATGGGGAATCTGGCAATGGCAGCAGATTTAAATGCTATTTTAACTCTTTACTTTCAGAGTTAGGGAGCAGGAAATGGCAACAATAGATTTGACAGCGATTCTCATTTCCCATAGGAATAGCATGGTAAATATTTTTGCTTCTAGCAAATCCCCTTTCGAACCTTCGACCTGAAATTTGGCACTGCAATCCGGACCACAACCTGAAACATTCTCTGAAAATTTGGAGGTTGTACATTGATTATGTTGATTTCCCGATGACTTAAGGCTACCACAGACAGACACTCACACAGACATCTTCTTTTATTATATAGATAAGGCAGTGGAATAACAATACCAGAGCTGAGTTATTAGAGCTGTTGATGAGACTGGTTGATGAGATCAGTCTCATCAACATGCTCAAATAACTGTTGATGAGATCAGTCTCATCAACAGCTCTAATAAAAGAATTAATCTCATCAACACCATTTTCCAAAAGGACCAAATCACCAGCATAATCTAAATCAGAAATTTTCAGAACTGTAATTTAAGTTCAAAATCTTTTCCTTGCAGTGAATTTCCCATAACATTATCAATAACCAAAGAGGAAAAAGTCTGTAAATGGTAGCTAGGTAGTCACTGGATGGAGAGCTATGCAACAATCCCCTGTGATGATGCATAGAACCAGCCAGGCCTAGCACCCAATATCCGACCCCAATTTCTCATGGAGCAGACCGTTAGTACCTTTCAAAAGAGATACTCTCTTGTGGAAGTGAACGGAAGTGGACGGCTGCCAGATTAGTGTGGACTACTGATCTGGACATCTATGGCTACTTTTTTTTTTCTACCCTGCTGAGGAGTGGTCAACCACACAGGGTCCTGGTGCTGACCATATACCAACCTGAATGCAATTATGGCTCTGAGCTTGATTATGGATCCTGATTTTCCTGCACTGGTGGGATTCTGTGGAGGGAAAATCTTCTGCTGTGTTTTCTCTTTGTTTGTGGGTTGACATCCCCAAGTGAATAGATTCACAGGATATGTTTATCAGCTGGTGGATAATCCTGAGCAGAGGTCATCACAGGCACCTGAACTCTTCGCTTCTACTGGCATCGTCAAATTCTACATTGGAGAAGTCTTCCAGTGTCTTTGCCCCATGTCTGCGATTAGGGGCTGTTTGATATTGTCGGCATTCCCTCTCAATAAACATAGTTTCTTTAAACATCCCACTAACTATTTTCTCTCCATAGATAGTGGGTATGTGAGGACTCTGCACAGAACTTATTCTCATGATGTCCTCACACAAGAATTCCACCATTATAATTTCAGATATTCTCAGCTTGCAAGAGACCAGATGGACAGATAAAGGTCAGATTTTTAAAAATAATCTTAAATTTCTCTTTTCAGGGAGGGACGACAATAAGCATCACCAAGGCATAGGTCTGCTTCTCAGCACACACACCAAGCTGCTCTTCTAGGATATCAGTGCATTAATGAAAGGTTTCTTACAGCAAAATTTCAGACAAGCGTTAAAGACTTGAATGTTTCTGCTGTTATGCCCCCACTGATGATGCCGATGAGGATGAGAAGGATAGGTTTTACATACAACTTCAGGATATTTTCAATTCTGTCAAGAAAGGAGATATTACCCTTGTTCTAGGTGACTTCAATGCCAAACTTAGTACTGACTCTGACGTTTGGGGAGGGGTAATAGTCCCTTTTGGTATTGGTAGCTGCAATGGCAATGGGCAATGTCTACTACAGGTAAGTAAAAGTAAACTCAATGGATTCAGAATAACTAACACTTATTACAAATACCACGACATACATAAGTACACATGGGTTTTTCCTGATGGGCTGCATAAGAATATGATTGATTATATATATTAATTAACAGCAAATGGGCTAGTTCTGTTAGGAATACTAGGTCAGTAAGGGAGCTGAAATTGGATCTGACCATTACCTTGTTAAAAGTGTCTTGCAACTTAAACTTAAAAAGTGTTGTGCTAGGGTTAAAAAATTTATTTTTATAATTGAAGCTCTGAAAGACCCAGTTATAGCCAAAGCTTACCATGATAGGTTACTTAGTCATTATGACAGTCATGGTATGCTTACTACTGAAGTTGAGGAAGAATGGGATCATTTTAAACAGGCTTTTTTTGGACACTAACAGTACCCTTTTAGGAAAAAAGGAGCAGAGGTGGCAGAATTATCTGAGTGATAAGGCACTTCAGCTTATTTCAGAAAGAAAGAACTACAGGAATGGCCTTAATCAATACCCTACTAGTCCTAAAAGAAAGCATTACAGAGAACTTAATAAACGTATAAAGGATCAGTTAGCTGCTGATAAGAATATTTGGTTTGATGGCTTGGCTGACAAAGCCGAGGAAGCAGTTACACAGCACAACAGCAGAGAGCTGTACCAGATAGTTAATGTTTTGTGTGGTAGAAAACGAACAAGTATACTGAGCATTTCAGTGATGTTCTAAACAATGCAGTTAGTTCTGCTCCCATTGTTTGCAATAATGATAGATGCATTGGTGGCTTTAATGTTGGCCTTATAAACACAATCCGAAGTTATTTTGGCTATTTCTAAACTTAAACTTCATAAATCCTCAGGTGTAGATGAAATTACTATGGAAATGCTTAGAGCTGGGAATGTTTTGGTTACCACTTGGATGACTGAAATTTTGAATATCTTTTATGATAAAAGCATGGTTTGTAAGGATTTTACCAGAGCTATTGTTATCCCTATTTTCAAAAAAGGTGATCACAGTTCTTGTGATAACTATAGGGGTATCAGCCTACTCTATGTTCCAGGTAAAGTTCTTTCCATGATTGTGCTTAATAGAATTAAGAATCTGGTTGACAGTAAATTGCGTGATAAGCAATGTGGATTCAGTCAGAAGTGATAGGGGATGTGTGGATCAGATATTTTCACTTAGGCAGATTCTTGAGAAATGTTTAGAGTTTCAGAAACCTTTGGTTGCTAGCGTTGTTGATTTCAAAAAGGCATTCGACTCTGTTGATCGTCATAATTTGTGGTTGATTGTGAGATCATATAGTATACCAGACAAGTTAGTTAACATAATGAAAGCCCTCTATAATAACACTGAATCGTGTGTGAGAGTTGGAAAGGCTTGTAGCAACTGGCTTAGCATTACTTCTCGTGTTTGACAAGGGTGCATTTTGTCTCCTTTTCTCTTTAGTTTGGTTATTGATTATGTTATGCGAAATTCACTTCAAGGAAAAGATTTTGGCCTTAAATGGGCTGGAGATACGAAAATTTCTGATTTAGATTATGCTGATGATTTAGCCCTTTTGGCAAATGATGTTGATGAGATGAACTCTTTCATTCGAGCTGTTGATGAAACTGGTACTGGAGTAGATTTGGATATAAACAGAGGGAAAACTAAAGTGATGAAAATTGGTCAGGCAGGCTGTGATTCAGTTAATCTGAATGGTTGCAATCTTGAGCAGGTGTCACAGTTTAATTATCTTCGGAGCTATGTAACAGATAATGGTGATGTGCGGCATGAGATTAACAGACGAATTAGGAATTGCTGCTGGGACTTTTAAGAATCTATGGAGAGTGTGGAGAAATAGGTGTATACACCTAAAGACGAAAATTAGACTGTATAATAGTTTGGTTCTTTCTATTGTTACTTATGGTAGTAAAACTTGGACACTTTGTAAACAAGATAACAGGAAGCTAGATGCTTTTGATTCCAGATACTTATGCAGTATCTTGGGCATTAGGTGGTTCAAATTTGTAACTAATAATGAGGTTAGGCAAAGGAGTTTGCAACCTGCTTTAAGCAGCATATTATATATATGCAGAGATAGACAGAGAGATACTCTGTTGGTTTGGCCATGTTGCCCGTATGAATGATTATAGATTGGCGAATAGGGTTATGAACAGTGTGCCTAAAGGCCTCAGAAAGAGGGGGAGACCTAGGATGCGGTGGGCAGACAATGTCAAACAGGACCTTATTAGAATTGGTGTGCAGTGGCCAGATGCATTAGATGTAGCTTAGGACAGACCTGCTTGGAGAACTAAATTGCACGGTCTGGTTGGACCTCCGTAGTCCAGGGCTGCTTGAGGAGGATGATGATGATGAAAGAGGAAACAAGATAAAATGTACCCTGTTCAAACACCAGGAGCATGCTAAACCAATTGCTATAAGCTTTACCAACTCTCACACATGACTCAGCGTTATTAAAGAGAGTTTTCATTATGTTAACTAACTTGTCAGGTATGCCATAAAACTCACAATCAACCACAAATTCATTGATCAACAGAATCAAAAGCCTTTTTGAAATCAACAAAGCTACCAACCAAAAGTTTCTGAAATTCTAAACATTTCTCAAGAAACTGCCTAAATGAAAACATCTGTTCTATACATTCTCTACTACTTCTTAATCCATACTACTCATCTCATAGTTATCCATCAACCAGATTCTTATTTCTATTAAGCTAAATCATGCAAAGAACCTTACCTGGAACAGAAAGTAGGTTGATGTCCCTATAGTTATCACAAGAACGGCAATCACCTTTTTTAATAATAGGGATTAAAAGAGCTCTGGTAAAATCCTTAGGAACAATGCCTTTATCATAAAAGATATTCAAAATTTCAGTCAGCCATGTGGTAACAGAAACATTCCAAGATCTAAGCATTTCAATAGGTTGTTGTTTTACCACTGAGCGGCACTTTTTTGCACCATGGGCTAAATGGCCAGGTCACATGGACCCCGAAGGCTCAGAGAAGGTTGGGGGAGGGGACCCACTGGAACAGCTGTTGGGAGACAGATGGTAGCCTCCCGTCAAGGCCATCCAGCGTGTTCTTTAACGTGCACAGGGTATGGCTCTCCCGCACACAGGGCCACGTCTTAACGTCCCATCCGACGGACGGCGGCCTTTCCAAGCCCATCGGTGTCCCCTACTGACCGTGGGCAGGGCGGGGAATTTTGCGGAGATAAATCTCAACGCTGACCCAGCTGGGACTTGAACCTGGGAACTACAGATTACGAGCCTGGCGCGCTACCGACTGAGCCCCCCCCTCCCCCCTAAGCATTTCAATAATAATTTCATCTACCCCTCTGGATTTATACAGCTGAAAGTTTAGAAATAGTCAAAAAAAACTTCAGACTGTGATATAAGGACAATATTAAAGCTAGTAATGCATATATATCATCAATGAGAGTAGAACTAATCACATTGTTTAGAATGTTTTTGAAATGCTCAGCCCAAACCCACCTAGACATGACAGAATCTTCACCTTCAAGAACCTTACCTTGTCTATCCTTCAATCCTATATACCTGTTTATTTCTTCCCACACAGAACATGACTATCTGGTACAACTCTCTGCTACTACACTAACTTCTTCCTCTGAAAGACAGCATAAAAGACTTCAGTCAAGCCATCAAGTCAAAGATTCTTATCAGCTGCTAACCAATCCTTTACAGGTTTATTAAGCTATACGTTAAGTTTCCTGTTAGGACTAGTAGGGTATTGATTAAGAACTTTTCTGCAGTTCTTTCTTTTCAAAATAAGCTTCAGTGCCTTATCTGTCAAATAATTTTGCCTCCTCTGCTCCTTTTTCAGCATCATCATCCTCAAGCAGCCATGGGCTACGGAGGTCCAACCAGACAATGCAATTTAGTTCTCCAAGTAAGTCTGTCCTGAGTGACATCTGGACACTGCACACCAATTCTAATAACATCCTGTTTGACATTGTCTGCCCACTGCATCCTAGGTCTCCCCCTCTTTCTAAGGCCTTTAGGCACACTGTTCATAACCCTATTCGCCAATCTATAATTATTCATACGGGCAACATGGCCAAACCAACGGAGTCTCTCTCTGCACAATATGCTGCTTAAAGGAGGTTGCAAACTCCTTTGCCTAATCTCATCATTAGTTACAAAGTTGAACCACCTAATGCCCAAGATACTGCGTAAGCATCTGGAATCAAAAGCATCTAGTTTCCTGTTATCTTGTTTACAAAGTGTCCAAGTTTCACTACCATAACTAACCCTAGAAAGAACCAACTATTATACAGTCTAATTTTAGTCTTTAGGTGTATATGCCTATTTCTCCACAATCTCCATAGATTCTTAAAAGTCCCGGCAGCAATACCTATTCGTCTGTTAATCTCATGCCGCACATCACCATTATCTGTAACATAGCTCCCAAGATAATTAAACTGTGACACCTGCTCAAGACTGCAACCATTCAGATTAACTGAATCACAGCCTGCCTGACCAATTTTCATCACTTTAGTTTTCTCTCTGTTTATATCCAAATCTACTCTAGTACCAGTTTCATCAACAGCTCAAATGAAAGAGTTCATCTCATCAACAATATTTGCCAAAAGGGCTAAATCATCAGCATAATCTAAATCAGAAATTTTCGTATCTTCAGCCCATTTAAGGCCAAAATCTTTTCCTTGAAGTGAAATTCGCATAACATAATCAATAACCAAACTAAAGAGGAGACAAAATGCATCCTTGTCGAACACCAGAAGTAATGCTAAACCAATTGCTAAAAGACTTACCAACTCTCACACATGACTCAGTGTTATTATAGAGAGCTTTCATTGTGTTAACTAACTTGTCTGGTATACTATATGATCTCACAATCAACCACAAATTATGACTATGAACAGAGTCGAATGCTTTTTCGAAATCAACAATGCTAGCAACCAAAGGTTTCTGAAACTATAAACATTTCTCAAGAATCTGCCTAAGTGAAAATATCTGATCTACACATCCCCTACCACTTCTGAATTCACATTGCTCATCACCCAATTGCCTGTCAACCAGATTCGTAATTCTATTAAGCACAATCATGGAAAGAACTTTACCTGGAACATAGAGTAGGCTGATACCCCTATAGTTATCACAAGAACTGTGATCACCTTTTTTGAAAATAGGGATAACAATAGCTCTGGTAAAATCCTTACAAACCATGCTTTTATCATAAAAGATATTCAAAATTTCAGTCATCCAAGTGGTAACCGAAACATTCCCAGCTCTAAGCATTTCCATAGTAATTTCATCTACACCTGGGAATTTATGAAGTTTAAGCTTAGAAACTGCCAAAATAACTTCAGATTGTGTTATAGGGCCAACATTAAAGCCAGTAACACATCTATCATCATTGCAAACTATGGGAGCAGAACTAACTGCATTGTTTAGAACATCACTGAAAAGCTCAACCCACCTAGCCATGACAGAATCCTCACCTTCTCTAACCTTACATTGTTTATCCTTCAATACCTGTATACCTGTTCGTTTTCTACCACACAAAACATTAACTATCTGGTACAGCTCTCTGCTGTTGTGCTGTTTAACTGCTTCATCGGCTTTGTCAGCCAAGCCATCAAGCCAAAGATTCTTATCAGCAGCTAACTGATCCTTTACACATTTATTAAGTTCTCTGTAATGCTTTCTTTTAGGACTAGTAGGGTATTGATTAAGGACATTCCTGCAGTTCTTTCTTTCTGAAATAAGCTCAAGTGCCTTATCACTCAGATAATTCTGCCTCCTCAGCTCCTTTTTTCCTAAAATAGTAGTTTAGTGTCCAAAAAAAGCCTGTTTAAAATGATCCCATTCTTCTTCAACTTCAGTAGTAAGCATACCATGACTGTCATAATGACTAAGTAACCTATCATGGTAAGATTTGGCTATAACTGGGTCTTTCAGAGCTTCAGTATTAAAGGTAAATTTTTTAACTCTAGCACAACACTTTTTAAGTTTAAATTACACTTTTAACAAGGTAATGGTGAGATCCAGTTTCAGCTCCCTTACTGACCTGGTATTCCTAACAGAACTAGCCCATTTGCTGTTAATTAATATATATAATCAATCATATTCTTATGCAGCCCATCGGGTGAAACCCATGTGTACTTATGTATGTCGTGATATTTGTAATAAGTGTTAGTTATTCTGAATCCATTGAGTTTACTTTTACTTACCTGTAGGAGACATTGCCCATTGCCATTACAGCTACCAATACCAAAAGGGACTATTACCCCTCCCCAAACGTCAGAGTCAGTACTAAGTTTGGCATTGAAGTCACCTAGAACAAGGGTAATATCTCCTTTCCTGACAGAAATGAAAATATCCTGAAGTTGTACGTAAAACCTATCCTTCTCATCCTCATCAGCATCCTCAGGGGGGGCATAACAGCAGAAACATTCAAGTCTTTAATGCTTGTCTGAAATTTTGCTGTAAGAAACCTTTCATTAATGCACTGATATCCTAGAAGAGCACCTTGGTGTGTCTGCTGAGAAGCAGACCTATGCCTTGGTGATGCTTATTGTCGTCCCTCCCTGAAAAGAGAAATTTAAGATTATTTTTAAGAATCTGACCTTTATCTGTCCATCTGGTCTCTTGCAAGCTGAGAATATCTAAATTATAATGGTGGAATTCTTGTGTGAGGACATCATGAGAATAAGTTCTGTGCAGAGTCCTCACATACCCACTATCTATGGAGAGAAAATAGTTAGTGGGATGTTTAAAGAAACTATGTTTATTGAGAGAGGAAATGGCGACAATATCAAACAGCCCCCTAATCACAGACATGGGGCAAAGACTCGTTCCCCCTCCACTAAAAGACTTCCCTACAAAAGAATATTGTTAGTTTCAAGAAAAGCCTGTTTAAAATGGTCCCATTCTTCCTCAACTTCAGTAGTCAGCAAACCATGAATGTCATAATGACTAAGTAACCTATCATGGTAAGCTTTAGCTGTCCCATGGCCGAGTGGTTAGCGCGCTTGGCTACTGATCGAAGGGACCTGGGTTCGAGCCCCAGGTAAGGCATGACTGTGTCGTTTTTCTGCTGAGGGCCTGCCATCTTCTCAGACCTTCTACTATGGCATATAAACTGACAGGCTCCTGTCAGACCTCTGTGGCAAGCAGCTGCTTGAGGGGGTATTTATTGTTTTTATTTTTTAGCCATAACTGAGTCTTTCAGAGCTTCATTGTTAAAGGTAAATTTTTTTTAACCTTCGCACAACACTTTTTAAGTTTAAGTTACAAGACACTTTTAACAAGGCAATGGTCAGATCCAATTTCAGCTTACCAATATGATCTTACCAATATAATTCCTAACTGAACTAGCCCATTTGCTGTTAATACATAATCATTCATATATTTATGCAGCCCATCAGGTGAAACCCACATGTACTTATGTATGTCAGTGTTTGTAATAAATGTTAGTTATTCACAAACCCTTAAGTTTACTTACATGTAAGAGTTGTGCATTGTTGCTACCAATACCAAAGAGGCCTATCACCCCTCCCGAAAGTCAGAGTCAGTACCAACTTTATCATTGAAGTTGCCTAGAACAAGGGTAATATTTCCTTTCTTGACAAAATTAAAAATATCCTGAAAACTGTCCATAAAACCTATCTTTCTTATCTTCATCAGTGTCCTCAGTGGGGGCATAACAACAGATAACATTCAAGTCTTTAATGCTTGTCCAAAATTTAACTGTAAGAAACATTTCATGAATGCACTGATATCCTAGAAGAGCATCACTAGCGTGTCTGTTGAGAAGCAAACCTATGTCTTGGAGATGATTCTTATATTCCCTCCTTTAAAATTTAAGATTATTTTAAAGTATCTGACCGTTATCTGTTCATCTGGTCTCTTGCAAGCTGAGAATAAGCTTTAATGATGGAATACTTCTGTGAGGACATCAAGAGAATAATCTCTGTACAGAGTCCTTGCATTCCAACTATCTGTGGAGAGATCTCCACTAAATAGTCTGTGGAGAGACTATTTAGTGGAATGTTTAAAAACACTATGTTTATTGAGAGAGGAAATGCTAACAATATCAAATAGCCCCCTAATTGCAGGCATGAGGCAAATACCTGTTTCCCTCACTACTAAAGGCTGAAGCCATCTACAGTGGAAGACTTCCTCCAATGCAGGTTTGACAATACCCGTAGAAACAAGAGTTCAGGTACCTACAATTACCTCAGATCAGGATTATCCACCAGCTGATAAAATGTATTCTGTGAATCTATTCACTTGGGGCTGTCAACCCACAAACAGGAAACAAGTGGAAGATTCTCCCTCAACAGAAGCCACCAGTGCAGCAAATTCAGGATCCATAATCAAGTTCAGAGCCATTATTCCATTCAGGTTGGTACATATGGTCAGAGACCAGGACTTTGTGTGGTTGATCACTCCTCAGCAGGGAAGAAGAAAAAAAGCCACAGTAGTTCAGATTAATACACCACACTGATCTGGTACCCCTCCCATTCTGTTCCTTTCCAAAAGAGAGTATCTATTTTGAAAGGTACTGATGGTCTGTACGACAATATGGTGTGGTCATAGTTTAGGTGCGAGGCCTGGCCCGTTCTGTGCATCATCACATGCATAGCTCTTCTTACAGTGACTATCATGGTGTTCTCAACAACTGAAAATGTTATTTCAAGATAAAATGCCTGAAGTCTGCTTGAAAACTAACTAGAAAACTAGTTAAAAAACTGAAGAATATCAAGGACTTATTTATCAAATGGAAGAGTCTTATAATTATGTGAAAAGTGACCTGATAAAACAACTTGGAAGAAACTGTGGCTTAAAGTCACAGAAGGAAATGTAGTTGGATTCAAATATGAAATGGACTAAACACTTTGAATATGTTGAAAAAATGCCTGGTTGTGAGAAGGATGAATATGTTCAGTAATGGATTATGTGACTGACAATAATATTTTGTCTCTAATAGCATCAAAAGATGAAGTCTATGTACGCATAATGTTATCACAAGAAAATTATTTAGTGGAGAAGAAGTTGTGGCATATACAGAGGGTGTAGCTGTTTCATAACAGACAAGTTTGAGGAAAAAATATAAATAAATTCAAAAATTAAAAAAAAAATACCTATCTTCCTTTAGGACTCTAAAAGGTAGAAAATAAACCTAAAGCATATCGATGGTGCAATCAGTTACTGAGTTTCTATTCACTTTAAAGAAAGATAGAGCACCGGCAATTTTGTTCAGTAGGTAAATCGGCAACCCTATCTTCCTTTGAAGTGAATATGTGAATATGAACTTGGTAACTGATTGGACCATCGATGTGTTTTAGGTTTATTTTCTACTTTTTAGGGCCCTATAAGAAGATAGGCATTTTTAAAATTTTTCAATTTATTTTTTTTGTCACTAAAAACACTCACAAACATGGGCACATTCCCCCCCCCCAACTTTTGGAGTCGTGTTTGAGGTAGCCCATGACATTGAGATGCCACATGCTTTAATTTGAGATATGACTCTTTAAAGTTGAACCCTGCAAAAATCCCTCTCCCCATTTATCAGGGGGAATTGTGGAACAGAATTCGAAATAGTTTTAGGGGGAAGCATGGGGGTCAATTCTTTATAACCTATGACACAAACTTTCATTTGACACAAAGCTTGTTACTGCATTTGCATTCAAGAGATACAGAGGAACAATCATTTTCATAATTTCCCCCTTTTTTAGGGGTGAAGAAAGTATGAGGGGTCAATTTTTTATAGCCTACAACATTCCCAGCATCAAAAGCTTTCATTTGAAGTATAACTTGTTACTTTCGGCAATTGTGTTTTGGAGATATAGCTTAAGAATAGTTTTCACATTTCCCCTTTTTTAGAGGGAAGAAAGCATGTGGAAGGTCTATTTGTGCCAAATGAAAGCATGTGATGCATCACAAGCTTTCATTTAGCACATAAATGATTTAGTTTCTCCTTCACTTTCGAAAGATATGGTGGAACAACATTTTGCCAAATCCACAAACTGACCAACTGACAAATGTCAAAGCCAAAAACAATAAGAAGATAGGTAAAAACAGTAAAGATACACTCAATGACATCTCTCATTGGTGAAGTACTGTTGAAGCCCTGCAGCAAACTTCTTGCCAATCTTCACCAGCAAAAAAAAAACTCTTTCCCAGTCAGTAAACTCTATATGAACTGATACAGTTATGCAAGTTCTCATTATATTTCATTATGTGCATTGCTTCTAAATTCCTAATTGTTTGTTAAATTTGCTTCTATTAAAAGAGATTCATGGCCTTTCGTAATTAAAAAAATATTGAATATTAAAAAGTTTTGAACTTAAATTATTGAAATTTGAGCTCTGAAAATCTGAATTAGTAGAATTCTAGTTATTGAGATTTACTGTGCATTACAATAAGAAAGGACAGGAGTTAAAACAGGAGAAAAGGACAGGATATGAATTGAGTGATCATTGAAATATGACCACTTACCTAATATCATATTGGGTCATCTTTTGCATGGATAACAGCCTACAATCACCTTGGCAACAATTTCATTATATGTCTGAAGACATCAGAAGGGTCCTGTAGCCATGCATTCTGCATTCCACAGCTCCTGAATGGAGGACAGTGGCAAATCTCTGTGTCTCATATCACATACTAAGAGTGTCCCACATGTATTCCATAGGATTGATATCTAGTGAAATTCTTGGCCACAAAAGATGTCACCATCGAAAGATAGTCGATGTCCACCACTCCTGTACAGTCCAGTGACATGGTGCATTATAATGCTGGAAGTTTCTGCCCCTGTTTGGAAACAGGTGCAACATGAGTGCATGTGTTCTACTAAGAGCTGTCAGTAGCCCAAACACATCACACATTGGCCCTTAAGTAGCAGGAAACCTAATTTGGACCAATAAACATGCCCCATATCATGATAGTACTGCCACCAGCCTTGACAGTAGATACACTGCATGAGGGGTGGGGGGGGTCCATCAACTCATGTTGTTTGTGCCATACACCAAAGCATCCACTGTATAAGCTGAAAATATTTTGACTCTTTGGACCAGTACACTTTTTTCTATTCTTCTATTGTCCAACAAGTATGCTGCTGGCAATTATGATCTCACTCAGGAGTGAATGTCTTATGGGTTCCAGGAGCCCATATGTGTGAGATGTGGCACATTGTCATCTGGGATACATATCGGCAAAACAGTGCCATAATGACCTGTGGTTTAGTGCATATAAGGTGTTGCACCCTTCTTTTCCCATGGGCATTCACCTTGTATACTCCTCAACAATTTTGTCATCAGGTGAAATAGAGATGAGATGCAAAAGGAAATCACACTGGCAAGTGAACAGGACCAATGAACAGGCCAAAAAACAATCAACTGGTTCACTATAAACATATCAGAGAACATACCGAACATGTGGGGAACATACCGAACATGTGGGGAAAAACTACCATCTACAGCAGGGGTCTGCAAGCCTTTTTGAAAGAAGCACCAAGGCATCCAAGGCACACTTGGTGAGCATAAATAATACTTTCCACAACCTTTCTATTCACCATCACCCCACAATTCCATTTCAAGGAAAATTACCATACAATGGCAATTAAATTTTCAGCACTATAACTATTTTATTCCAATGGTTATCTCAAATTCTGTGATATTTTAAGTTAAAAAAAAATCCATTTTAAATACATTTAAACATTAGATATGGGCTGTAAACTATATTGTATTAATAAATAATATTTAGTTTTGTTTTGAAATCAATATTATATCAAATGCAATTTTTCAGGGTTTCCATTAAAATTTTAATTTGAGGCAAGGGTACTTCAAGTCAAAAAAGTTGAAAACCACAGGTTTATTTTATTATCACAAATTTGCAGGATGCTAAATTTTGATATTTAAACAATGACAGTGTGAAAAACAAATTTATGAATACACTGGTTTCCATAAATTAAGAAAAACTCGGGAAAATTTATGATAAACATAAAACTATATGAATGATTTTAATGAAATTTGATGAAAACATGAATTATAATGCTAGTTTCAGAATGGCATAAAATATTTTACACTAGAAACATTTTTTGTCAAAAAATATCACAGGAACTTGTCCAAAAATGAGGTGTCAGAATGCAATGGGCAAAGTTCTTTAATAAGGAATGTGGTCACCCCTTACAGCAATGCAGGCACGACAACAATGTAGAGAGTAACGACAATTGTTCCTTTAAAGTAGTAATAAGCTCCCCCCTTTTTGGTAGGTGGCAGGTTGAGGGCAGCAATATCGTGATAATTTGCCAAAAATGGCAAATTATCACAATATTTCTCATTTTTCCTTAATTTATTTCCAAAATAACAATCGAGCTGGCTACTCCATGCGCATAATGGTCTCTTCTTGATGGTATTTTTCCACTAGTCAAGTGTTATCATCTTGTAGATGAATGTTTCACCTATTACACCAGCATAAGGACATACATAAAGGTCCAGGATGTCATCTCCACTCATTAACACATAGAGGTCTGTGCATCCACCTAAGGAAATGCCACTCCAAACACACACGCTACCTCTGCCTTAACTGTCTCTTTGACAGATGTTACTGGGATGCTAGCAGGTACCTCGTTCTCTCCATATCAAACAATGTCCGGAATCATTCTGTAAGCAATATCTGGACTCATCTGTGTAGAGTACGGACCTCCATTGCTCTTCTGTCCAGTTAACATACGTGTGTGCCCAATTCAAAAGCTCTCTCCTGTGACGTGACATGAGGGGTATACAATTACTAGTCTTTCAGCATACAGCCCTCCCTCATGAAGCCTTCTACACACAGTACATGCTGATACAACCCTGCCAGTGGCTACTGCAAGAGAGGATTGTAGCTGAGAGGGAGTAGACACCCTGTTCCTTCATGCTGTTAATCACAGATATCGGTCTTGTACAGTGGTCATAACTCTACCCTTCCTTGGCTAAACCTCTGAGACACAGAATCCATGCTAAGAAATTGTTTCCACATTCTATGGACCACAGAAAGACTCATATTCAGCCATCATGCCATGTCTGACTGACTTTGGCCTGCTTCGAGCCAGCCAATAGTTCTCCACCACAGTTCATTTGGCAAATGATGTCTCAAGGTCATTCCTACAAAATGGCTATTTCGAATTTATTTACTCATATTTACACCACAAAATAACGATCTACTCCAAAACACCCGTTTTTATGCTACTATCCGATTACACAAATTGATGCAACCTAGATTAATTTGCATATGATTTGCTCACTCTGCATTACTTTCATCATCATCCTCAAGCAGCCATGGGCTACGGAAGTCCAACCAGACCGTGCAATTTAGTTCTCCAAGCAAGTCTATCTTGAGCTACATCTACTGCATCTGGCCACTGCACACCAATTCTAACAAGGTCCTGTTTGACATTGTCAGCCCACTGCATCCTAGGTCTCCCCTTCTTTCTGAGGCCTTTAGGCACACTATTCATAACCCTATTCGCCAATCTATAATTATTCATACGGGCAACATGGCCAAACCAACGGAGTCTCTCTCTGCAAAATATGCTGCTTAAAGGAGGTTGCAAACTCCTTTGCCTAACCTCATCATTAGTTACAAAGTTGAACTACCTAATGCCCAAGATACTGCGTAAGCATCTGAAATCAAAAGCATCTAGTTTCCTGTTATCTTGTTTACAAAGTGTCCAAGTTTCACTACCATAACTAACCCTAGAAAGAATCAAACTATTATGCAGTCTAATTTTAGTGTTTAGGTGTATATGCCTGTTTCTCCACACTCTCCATAGATTCTTAAAAGTCCCGGCAGCAATCCCTATTCGTCTGTTAATCTCATGCCGCACATCACCATTATCCGTTACATAGCTCCCAAGATAATTAAACTGTGACACCTGCTCAAGACTGCAACCATTCAGATTAACTGAATCACAGCCTGCCTGACCAATTTTCATCACTTTAGTTTTCTCTCTGTTTATAACCAAACCTACTCTACTACCAGTCTCATCAACAGCTCGAATGAAAGAGTTCATCTCATCAACATCATTTGCCAAAAGGGCTAAATCATCAGCATTACTTTACTGGTTACATAAAGAAGTTTGGTGAGGATTGCACAATTTTTTGTCGAATTATCACGATATTTCTCATTTTTCTTTAATTTATGGAAACCAGTGAATAATAATTGAGGAATTTACACTAACATTTTGCATTGTGTAATAAGATTCCTTCATCATATAGAAACAGAAATGCACATTTCACAGTCAACTCTACACTATGACTTGTTTGCCTATGTGCATACAAAGTGCAACTTGTCCATGCCCTTTGGCCAAAAGATGAATAGCTACATGTCAAATGCCAGGAGCATGTTGGATTATAAAAGCAATGACAATGCACTCAATTCAAAAGTAATGTTTTTTCATGAGGCTACTTTTCATGTTTCAGGAAAAGTAAATCACAATATTCAGATTTGAAAATCGGAACAGCCTGATAACTATCGTTATGCTATTGGGTCAAAAATTCAGTGTGGACTCATATCATTATGTTATTTTCCCTTCAGAAAATACTGTGAATGCAAATATATATCTTCATTACTTTTATTCTACAGCTGGAAAGTGACCTCCAAGGTGATTTTTTCTGAAGATGATGCACCATCTCATTAGGACTTAATGGTAAAATTTTCTGGAAACATTTCTGAAATTATGGATTGCCAGTAATAATCCAATTCCTTGGTTCCATATCTTAACATCTGTTACTTGGAATGATTGTTTCGTTTTTTAGATACATCAAATATATCATTTACCAAATACCAGTTCATAACATCACTGAACTACACAAACAGATAAAAAAAATGCAACTGGAAATGTGACTTCTCATACACCAAAGAGCTAAAACATTATGACCAGTGCATCTTTATGCAAATTGGAAAAACTACAGGTAAACTATGGCACATGTGAAGGTCATGAAATGGAATAAATAACACCTGATACTGAGCTATGTTAATCAGTTTTATTCTTGTTCTTCAGATGGGAAAGGCAGCGGACTTAAGTGAGTTTGACAAAGGCTAAATTGTAATGGCCAGATGACTGGGTCAGAACATTTCCGAGACGGCAAGGCTTCTGTGGTGCTCATGGTCAGCCATGGTTAAAAATAAAATAAATACCCCCTCAAGCAGCTGCTTGCAACAGAGGTCAGAAAGGAACCTGTCTGTTTATATGCCATAGTAGAAGGTCTGAGAGGATGGCAGAAGCTCAGCAGAAAAATGACACACACATCTATGCCTTACCCGAAGCTCAAACCCAGGTCCTTTAGATCAGTAGCCAAGCATGCTAATCACTCGACCACGGGATGGCCAGACATGGTTAGTATCTTCAAAAAGAGGTCTGAGAAAAGAAAAACCATGAACTGTGGGCAAGATGTGGGCCGACCACGGCTCATTGATGCTAGAGATAAAACAAAGGCTATTCCGTGTGGGACAAAGCCAACAGAATGGATACTGTAGTGCAACTCACCCATAATTTGAATGCTATTGACAGGAGTATGCACCACAACACACAGTACATCGAACCCTGCTGACAATGGGGCTGCATAGCCACAGGCTGCTCCTAGTGCCCATGCTAACCACCATCGAAAGCACCTACAATGGGCACACGAGCATCAAAACTGGACCTTGAATAATTGGAAGAAGGTCATCTGGTCTGATGAATCATGTTTCCTGTTGCACCATGTGGACAGTCAGGTATGTGTGCGTCGTTTACCTGGGGAAGTGTTGGCACCTGGATGTACCATGGGATGAAAACAAGCCGGTGGAGGAAGTGTAATGCTTTGGGCAATGTTCTGTTGGAAAACCCTGGTTCCAGTTATTCATGTGCAGGAAACTGTGACATCTACCACCAACCTAAACATTATTGCATACCAGGTACATCCTTTCATGGCAACAGTATATCACTCTAGTAATGCCTTCTTTCAGCAAGATAATGCGCCATGCCACACTGCCCGGATTGTTCGAGAATGGTTCACGGAACATGAGGAAGACTTCCAGGCCTCCAAATTCCCCAGACATCAATCCAATCAAGCATATGTGGTGTGCTGGAAGAGCATATCCGATCTGTGGCGGCTCAACCATGTAGCTTACAAGAGTTAAAGGATCTGCTGGTAATGTGTTGGTATCAGATATACAAGACACCTTTAGATATCTTGTAGTGCCATGCCTCACTGGGTAAGAGCTGTTTAGGCAGCACATGGAGGACCAACATCATATTAGGCAGGTGGTTATAATGTTTTGGCTCTTCGGTGTATGTTGCAATGAGCGTGGATAGAATCCTCTAAATGTGCTGAGTGTAATAAATGGTTATCATAATGAACTTCACCGATGGGCAAATAAGAACATTTTGAGTTGGCCTATGAACTGTCATAAGATTTCATTGCTATACGCTTTTTATGCAATAATTTCTAATTCAGAATTTTTTTGTGGGGATATCATGGATAGCAAAGTATATGAATATTAGTAATAGTAATTTAGATATAAAATTACTCAAACATTCTCTGCTTAATCAGGTATTGCCCTGGTCTCCAAATTCCCCAGACATCAATCCAATCGAGCATCTGCGTCAAAACTTAACCTATTGTATGCTTTTCAAAATGCACTTATATTAGTCATATTTAAGGACAGAATTGCATGAACCATTGTGCTTAAAGTTATAGTAGGCAGTTATGGCTGACCGAAATGGTAGGCAAATACTACAGAAAGCTTGGGTTAGACTTCAGTAACTGCAGACCTCTACCTTTAGTCATTAACCCTTAGAGTGTCAGATTATATATCATTTCTGTTGAGTATCAAAATTCAAAGAGCTGTAGAATTTTTTTCTGAAGTAACTGACAGAACTTGGTCATATTATTGTACACAATGTAATTTGTTAATTTTCATGCTTAATTTGAAAGAACCTTTAAAGGATTATAAAAATATTTAAAGGATTTAAAGGATATAGAAAGTTGTAACAAAGTTCTCTGGGAACTACAGTATTTTCCGGCATTTTTACGGATGTGAACTTTAAAGAGTTTTAAGAGAATTCTTTTAATCTTATTGTTGTGCAATTCAATTTTTTTATAGTTCATTACTAATGTAGGAATTATTGGCTACAAATTAACAGCAATCTGCTTTGAGAAACATTTATATCTGTAACAATTTTATATAGTTTTCAACTGATCAAAAAGAAATATTCAACTTTTAGATGCCTATGGAGTATTTTTCTGACTGTGCAAGTCGAGTGATCATGGCCATGCCAAAGCAGGGTAAGTGGGGTTGGTACAACTAAGCCTTTTTTCAGCTCCATATTTCATGAGTTCATGTCTGCAGGATTTTTCCTGTGATACTTACTACTGAATTATTGATGTAATGTAACAAGATTGGCAATCTATTGGCAAAAATAGAAAGCCGCTAGGGCTAAAAATTGCCTAAAGGGAAATTAATATAAATAATAATATATATATATAATAAATAATAATATTATATAATAAAGGAATTAAAAAGGGAAATGTTAATAAGCAAATAAATAAATAAAGGGAATGTTCATAGCATTAATTAGAGATCTTGATCGGCGGCTGGTAGTTCAGCGGCCCAGAGCACCTGACACATTATCAGATCGTGGGTTCAAATCCCACCCAGCTCAATTTTTCCTCTAAAATTGAAATCGACATCAAAATGCCTATTTATTACTGGATGTTGAACCATCGAGTTTATCTCAATATTTATTTACTCTCATTAATAACTTTTGATAATTGAGAGCACAGAACATTTGTTGAAGTGCTTAAAAACATTTAACAGTATCATAGAGAATTAAATGACTTCAATTTAATTTTTATTACAGCACTGTGAACCTCTACTGTAATTTTTGTTATAATGTGGCAGGTGATTAACTCGGAAATCTGATTCAGTTTGAAGCTCGTCGTTAACTGGGAAAGGACGTAGCCTAAACTGGAACCTATAGTTTCCAAAGTAACCCAAAGTGCAAAATAACCGATGAAAATTTGTCAAAATAAACTTCAGGAAACATATTAAAAATTGCATTTAATAAAACATTACAAGACTAAGTACTCATACTTTTTTTTCATTTTTGTTGTTTCATTTTATTCATATGTGTAATTATATTTTCAACTCTTTTTCAGCAATCAAAAAGCAACGAATATGAGTCCTATTTATAATCATTGTAGAGGTTTCTTTGTCGTGTGTTTGTTAATTTGATGATTAATAGTTCCATGTATCTTTACATGGTACATAATATTCATCATCATCCTCAAGCAGCCATGGGCTATGGAGGTCCAACCAGCTGCACAATTTAGTTCTCCAAGTACATCTGTCTGAGCTATATCTGCTGCATCTAGTCACTGCACACCAATTCCAACAAGGTCCTGTCTGACATTGTCTGCCCACCACATCCTAGATCTCCTCCTCTTTCTGAGGCCTTCAGCCACTGTTCATAATCCTATTCACTGATCTATATTAGGCAAAATGGCCAAACCAACAGACTCTCTCTGTCTGATATATTGCTCAGAGGACATTGCATACTCTTTTGCCTAACCTCTTCATTACTTACAAAGTTGAACCACCTAATACCCAAGATATTGTGTAAGCATCTAGAATCAAAAGCATCAAGTTTCCTGTTATTTTGTTTACAAAGCATCCAAGTTTCCAAGTCTATAATGGTAGGGTCTGTAAATGGTAGCTAGGTAATCAATGGAAGGAGAGCTACGCACCAATCCCCTGTGATGATGCACAGAACCAGCCAGGCCTAGCACCTAATGTCCAACCCCGCCTTCTCATGGTGCAGGCCGTTAGTACCTTTCAAAAGAGATACTCTCTTGTGGAAGGGAACAGAAGGGGAGGGCTGCCAGATTAGTGTGGCATACTGATCAGGACAACTATGCTACTCTTCTTTTTTTTCTACTATATTGAGGAGTGGTCAACCACACAGGATCCTGGTGCTGACCATATAAAACTACTGGAATAAGACCCTGAGCTTGATTATGGATCCTGAATTTGTTGCACTGGTGGGTTTCTGTGGAAAGAAAATCTTCCGTTGTTCTCTGTTTAGTTTGTGGGTTTACAGCCGAAAGTGAATATATTCACAGGATATGTTTTATCAGCTGATGGATCATCCTCAGCAGAGGTCATCACAGGCACCTGAACTCTTGCTTCTACTGGCATTGTCAAATTCTACATTGGATGAAGTCTTCCAGTGTAGATGGCATCAGCCTTTAGTGGTGGGGGAATGGGTGTTTGCCCCATGCCTGCAATTAGGGGGCTGCTTGATATTGTCAGCATTCCCTCTCTCAATAAACAGTTTCTTTAAACATCCCACTAACCATTTTCTCTCCATAGATAGTGGGTATGTGAGGACTCTGCATAGAACTTATTCTCATGATGTCCTCACACAAGAATTCCACCATTATAATTTAGATATTCTCAGCTTGCAAGAGACCAGATGGACAGATAAAGGTCAGATTCTTAAAAATAATCTTATATTTCTCTTTTCAGGGAGGGACGACAATAAGCATCACCAAGGCATAGGTCTGCTTCTCAGCAGACTCACCAAGGTGCTCTTCTAGGATATGAGTGCATTAATGAAAGGTTTCTTACAGCAAAATTTCAGACAAGCATTAAAGACTTGAATGTTTTGCTGTTATGCCCCCACTGAGGATGCCGATGAGGATGAGAAGGATAGGTTTTACGTATAACTTCGGGATATTTTCAATTCTGTCAAGAAAGGAGATATTACCCTTGTTCTAGGTGACTTCAATGCCAAAGTTGGTACTGACTCTGACGTTTGGGGAGGGGTAATAGGCCCTTTTGGTATTGGTAGCTGCAATGGCAATGGGCAACATCTCCTACAGGTAAGTAAACTTAATGGTTTCAGAATAACTTTCACTTTATAACAAACACCACAACATACATAACTACACATGGGTTTTACCTGATGGACTGCATAAGAATATCATTGATTATATATATTAATTAACGGCAAATGGGCTAGTTCTGTTAGGAATACCAGGTCAGTAAGGGAGCTGAAACTGGATCTGACCATTACCTTGCTAAAAGTGTCTTGCAACTTAAACTTAAGAAGAGTTGTGCTATGGTTAAAAAATTTACCTTTATTCTGAAGTTCTGAAAGACCCAGTTATACCTAAAGCTTATCATGATAGGTTACTTAGTCATTATGCTTACTACTGAAGTTGAGGATGAATGGGACCATTTTAAACAGGCTTTTTTGAAACTAACAGTACTTTTTTAGGAAAAAAGTCACAGAGGAGGCAGAATTATTTGAGTGATAAGGCACTTGAGCTTTTTTCAGAAAGAAAGAACTGTAGGAATATCCTTAATGAATACCCTACTAGTTCTAATAGAAAGCATTACAGAGAGTTTAATAAACAAGTAAAATATCAGTTAGCTGCTAATAAGAATCTTTGGCTTGATGGCTTGGCAGACAAAGACGAGGAAGCAGTTAGACAGCACAACAGCAGAGAGCTGTACCAGATGGTTAACGTTTTGTGTGGTAGAAAACGGACAGGTATACGGGGATTGAAGGACAAACAAAGTATGATTATAGAAAGTGAGGATTCTGTGATGGCTATGTGGGCTGAGCATTTCAGCGATGTTCTAAGCATTGTGTTAGTTCTACTCCCATTGTTTGTAATGATGATAGATGCATTACTGGCTTTAATGTTAGCCTTTTAACACAGTCCGAAGTTATTTTGGCTGTTTCTAAACTTAAACTACATAAATCCCCAGGGGTAGATGAAATTACTATGGAAATGCTTAGAGCTGGGAATGTTTCAGTTACCACTTGGATGACTGAAATTTTGAATATCTTTTATGATAAAGGCATGGTTTGTAAGGATTTCACCAGAACTATTATTATCCCTATTTTTTTTTAAAAAAAAGTGATCATAGTTCTTGTGATAACTATAGGGGTATCAGCCCACTTTCTGTTCCAGGTAGAGTTCTCTGCATAATTATGCTTAAAAGAATTAAGAATCTTGTTGACAGTCAATTGAATGATGAGCAATGTGGATTCAAGAGTGGTAGAGGATGTGTAGATCAGATATTTTCACTCAGGCAGATTCTTGAGAGATATTTAGAGTTTCAGATACCTTTGATTGTTAGTATCTAGTTTCAGATACCCTTTGATTGTTAGTAAAGTAGTTAGCTTTGTTGATTTCAAAAGGCTTTCGACACTGCTGTGTCATAATTTGTTGTTGATTGTGAGATCATATGGCATACAAGACAAGTTAGTTAACATAATGAAAGCTCTCTATAAGAACAGTGAATTGTGTGAGAGAGTTGTTAAGGCTTGTAGCAATTGGTTTAGCATTGCTTCTGGTGTTCAACAAGGGTGCATTTTGTCTCCTTTTCTCTTTAGTTTGGTTATTGATTATGTTATGCAAAATTCTTTGCAAGGGAAAGATTTTGGTCTTAAATGATCTAGAGATTTCAAAATTTCTGATTTAGATTATGCAGATGATATGGTCTTTTTGGCTAATGATAATGACATGAATTCTTTCATTAGAGCTGTTGATGAGACTGGTAATAGAGTTGGTTTGGTATAAAGAGATAAAATTAAAGTGATGAAAATTGGTCAGGCAGGCTGTGATTTGGTTAATATGAATAGTTCCACTCTTAAGCAGGTGTGTCTGTTCAATATCTTGAGAGCTATACAATAGATACTGGTGATGTGCGGCATGAGATTAACAGACGAATAGGGAATGCTGCTGGAATATTTAAGAACCTATGTAGAGTGTGGAGAAATATGCGTATTCACCTAAAGACTAAAATTAGACTGTATAATAGTTTGGTTCTTTCTGGGATTAGTTATGGTATTGAAACTTGGATGCTTGAACTTAAGACATATTATACAGCATATATTACGTGTTTCAGTAAAAACATATTTTGTTACGAAATACTTTTTCTGTAGCATTAACATATAATGTAACAAAACATATGTCATCCAATACCCGTTTCAACACAAATATCTGGCTAATCAGTATCAAAATAGTACTACTAAATGAGTCAATCTGATAACAGCTGTAAAATATTTAAAGCTTAAAATGTAACCTGAAAATATCATGGTCACCTACAAGGTTGACTAACTTCACCTGCATGCTGCTTACCAAATTCATTACCACCTATCCTAATATGAAATATGGTTTGCAGTACACTTTCCTATGAGTAATATATCTTTTACGCTGCAGCCAAGTGTATTTAATCACTCATAATTTAACATTTTACATGCTATTAGGTAGAAACTTATATAAAACTTATACAATAACGATTTTTGAAATATTTTTTTTTGCATTAAGTGAAAACATAATCTAATATTGGTGTTTCAAACACACGAACACAAATATTAGTAAAATACAGAGGTAAATGAATTTACTACATAATTAGGTTAGTTCATATGTAACCTATCACACAACTGCTGACATCAGTTAAGCAAGAGCAAAAGGTTTAGAAATGAAACTCACCTGCCAGTACTCAGATTGGACATTCTGCACCCAAAGAACTATCCAGCAGCCATCAAGCCTCCTACAGGTGTAAAACCACAGAATAAAGCATATTCCTTACACTCTGTTAATAAACAGAGTTAGGCCTAAGATGCACTGGAAAAGCCAAACCTTTTGGCAAAGTCGAAGACTGCTTCCTAGCTATGGAGATATGGCTATTCAGGTTACGACGTTGCCTGGAACAAGTTGAACCAGATAAAAACACTAAGATTTCGTTAGCACACAAACTAATCCACTACATTCTGTCTGTTTTCAGCCACTAAAAGGTAGATTCATATTTTTACAATTAATGATTATTAAAATGCTACAATGCACAAAAATCCGCTAAAGTTTTTCTAAATTATCCAGATTCCCAGTGTAGACTCAGCTTGTTTTCCATTGGACGTAACACTTCTGTTTACAATTACGTAGGAGAATGTATCAATCCGCCCGGATACGCCACCTGAGTCGAGGTCAGAGTGGTGGAGAGGTTTATTGCGCGTGTGCAGAAGGAGCGAAAGAATTTTAAAACTTCTAGTTGCTATTCAAAAAGTTTTATGAGAAACATTTGTTTCGTTTAAATTAGTATCGTTTTTCGTACTTTATTCTTAACTCGTAAGAGAATCATTTTACGCAATGTTAGGCAAAATAATGGATCCTTCATTTGGTACGAAGAGATTGGCAACTACTTTCGTACGTGTATAAGCATTCAAATACATTTGATAACGTGTTTTTCTGAATCAAAAAATAACTATGTAGGCATATTAGCTTTTTTTAATAGTGTCAAACGAACTTTTCTGCAGTTTTGAAGTAAATCTCATAATCAAATTGTTTTAAAAAATAAGACGACAGTTTCTTTCAGATTTTATCTTTTAAATTTAATGTTAAGTAAAGGAATAATATTTAGTCAGCGTAGCACACTGAACACATATAATATATTCAGTACTTCGGCCAAGGAATTGAAATCAGGGTGTTGAAGAGCATTTTGTAAAAATTTCTAAGAGAGAGAAATGAGGAGTAAAATTTTCCAATTGAGAATACTGCAGTTGATGAATAGTGGGAGAAAGCAATATAAGAAAATGAAGGACAGGGCAGGATTATATTTCAAGTGCCTCCATTATTTTCTATAGAAACATATATTAGTTTCATCCATAATAACTGCATGTGGTTCTCAACCTTTTATGCTTCACATACCCCTGGAAATGTGTATGTAACTGTCGTACCCCTTGTATAGATAAATAAAACTATAGCTATAGTATAACAATGGGAATAAAATAAAACATATTTATATATAACATAATATCTAGCGACTTTTGAGCTCTCACGGCGTACCGCAAAAAATTTTACCGCGTACCCCACATTGAGAACCCCTAATTTAGAGACTTGCGGGTTCGATTCCAGCCGTGGCAGCGATAATTTTTTTCAGATGTTTGTAATAATTATTTAAATATATTATTTTTTTTTTGTTTTTTTTTTTTCTTTTGCAGCCATAAAGGAAGAAAAATGTGCATAATCGAAATGGGTGAGGGACTTTAACGAAAATAAATGCAATTTCATTATCAAATTCCATAAAAATTACTCTAATATTATATATAACTTAAAACATTCAAGATATATCATACTATAACATATATAATGAAAATGTTAACTTTTAAATATATTTCTACCTCGTTATTTGCTCTGTGAATGAACAAATTATATTCTCACAATCTATAACCATTGAAAATTGATTTTAGATTTTCAAAAGAAAGAGCTCGTTTAACAGCTTTTCAAACATGTATCCTTGCAAGTAGTTTTTACTCTTTTGAAAATTATGTAATTTTTTTTTCTCGTGAATGAATAAGGCGTAACATTAGAATACTGTCACATCTATTAACTTGGGATCCATAGGCAAGTGCTAATGTTCCTTGTGGGATATTCGGCCGTGGTGGCGCATACAGTGGGAGCGAAAGAGGATCGTCATCCTCCATTAGGGCCGTGCCAATATAGAAACGAGTCTGCCCTGGAGCAAAACAAATCTAGGGCGCATTTCTGATTATTACATGGTCAGTTCTTATTATTGTATGCCTAACTATTCGATCAGTTGCAAAATAACTCTTGACAAAGGTGCGACATCTCCCTTCGCTTGCCGCGGTGCCAAAATCGTCATGACGCCCTTCCCACACATCGTTAAAATGAAAGCTGAAAATAGCATGATGAGTTGTTTTCAATCTTCATGTTTAACTCTCTATTACCGAATTTTTCTTTTTTTGTTTTTTACTAGTTACATGTTTTCATACATATTTTTCAATTTAAATTAATTTTTTTTACCATTAAATTATAGATTTGTAGTATTTTAACTTTGAAGTTAATTGGTCCACAGAGGAACAGTTACCGAAAAGTATTAAAAGAAAAGGGGAAAAACTAGAATGTTACCTAAAAATCACATTGGCCAATAAAGGGTTAAGAATACGGGCGATTTAGTGGGGTGCGCGTGCAAGTTCACTGCTCAAATAGAAACATAGAAGTGGTGATTAAAATTATTTATGATTAAAATTAAATTCTCGTGATTAAAATTTTTCGTGGGCACTTTGCCTAGCACATGCAGGATCTATATTTAGGTAAAATTTTGGAGTAGATGCCTGGTATAGAATTGTATCGAATCGGACTGAAAAGGTGTTCCATAATGCATACATTCTTTTTTACAGCTATTCTCGAAATTTATTATTTAACAAAAATTTTCGAAAGAAAACGGAAACGCGTTCTTCTCCTTTATTATACTTCTATTCAGTATTTTGCCCTCCACTGTAATTATTATATATATATATACTAGAAATCAGTTGGCACCTTCGGCACCTATTGATTTTGTAGACCGTCATTTCAACCCCTATTTGATCTTGAATGCGACACAGAATCTGAAAATTCCTCCTATTCTGATTTCTACTGCCTAAAATAGCTCTATTCACCAATTTTTAGCTCTCCAACACTAGTATACAAAAAATTGACTTTTGATCTCAAAGGACCCATCACATCCAAAAATTTTGAGTAATTTCTGATATCTATGACTCAAAATACCCCTAGGCACCAACTTTTAGCTAACACCAGTAGATCTATATTTGACCTACGCATCCAAATTTTCACATTTCTGAAATCCGTGACTCAAACCCCCAGGAGTCAATTTTCAGCACTCTAGCGCTGGTAGATATAAATTTGACCTGTAACCTCGAAGGACCCTCCGGATACGAAATTTCGTAACGTTTCCGACATCTACAACGCAAAACACCCCCAGACATAAATTTACACGTTTATAGCACTCGTATATCATAATTTGACCTCTATTTGACCTAAAAGGAACGTCTCAAGTCAAATTTTGGATTTTTCCCGAGAACTACATCCATGATTACCCCTAGGTACAAACTCACAATCGTCTATATATTAATATATTAGACATGCATTCGTGAAAAATATGTCTGATATACGGATTCACTATTTTTTCACTCCCTTCCGATTATAAATTTATATTTATTATCTTAAACTGAATTATCACTTGAACACTTGTTTGTTTAGGTTTTAGCTAAATTACAATTTTAATTAATTATTTAATTATATATATATATTTTATTATATTAATTTATTTTACAATGAATTGTAAAAAAAGTGATATAGTAATAAAAAAATATCGGCTGGTAGCGAACCGTAAGACCATGGAGTTGGAATTTGAGAAACACAGTGCATGTAGCAAACGGAGCTAAGCGCTGCTGACGAACAATTGTGTTAAAATGTATTAAGTATTCTAATTCAGACTAACTATTCAACGCACTTTATATTTCTATATTTAATGTTCTTTTTAAATTATTCTTAACATAAATATGCTTCTCGGAAAAATGAAATGTTGGCAACTCAGTCCAAATTCAGTTCAAACTACCAGGGGATGCTTGTCATTAGGCCACCTGGGGCACTACCGCACCAAAATTAATTGCAAATTATAATAAAGGAATTTCAAATTTAGTATTCATTATTAGTCATCTCTAAATCAACAAAATATCGTGTGTGTGTGTGTGTTTTTCATTCTTTTTGTAATAATTATTTGTCGTATTACGTAGGCCAGTGGTTCTCAACCTTTTATGCTTCACGTTGCCCCTGGAAATGTGTATGTAACAGGCGTACCCCTTGTATAGATAGATAAAACTACAGTTATAGTATAACAATGGGAATAAAATAAAACATATATATATATAGCGATTTTTGAGCTATCACGGCGTACCCCTAAAGTAGGCAATCACAGCATTTTGCGAAATCTGCCTACGGGCGCTGCTTTTGTACTGTCAATATGAATTTTAACATTACTGCCACCGTCCGGAATCTTAGTATTGACTATTATAGCAATGACACAAGTGCACATGCGCTAAAACAATAATGATGAACTGTATGAGGTGGGTCACTATTTTATAATGGCCCGTGACACTTGATTGGCTGATTCTACCAGTCCAACCAATAGTCGAAGATCTTGTTACTTAGCAAATATCTTCATTTGACTGTGGCAGGCTCACAGGGTCAGTCAAATGGCTTTTGAACTTTTTATTTTGCCAAAAGAATACTTATGTATGAAGAATTTAAGATCAACATTAAGTATGGTCATTTTTTTTATAATTTATTTTATATCCCTGTCACTGTTTTACAATTCGTTGTAAAATAAATTAGTATATGTAATAATATATACATATAATAAATGAATGTTTTATAATTTAATAAATATAACCTCAACAACTGCTCAAGTGATAATTTTCGACGAGTAATTCAGTTTAAAATAATAAATATAAATTTATAATCGGAACAGAGTCACAAAATAGTAAACCATATAGTAGATATAATTTTGAGGAACAGTTTTTTTTTAGAACAAAATCGAAGGTGGGGGAACACAATCGAGCGGAAAAAATGTTAACGGCTAAGAGACAGTATTTCCATTGCAGTATAACATTTTCCATTTTACAGGTCTTTAAGACATTTCTTGAAAAATTCATGAACTATAAATAGTTTAATAATTTTTTGTCTCTATTACTCTTATTGGTATTCTGAAAGGGAGGAGGAGCATGGATGTCCCCCTACATCCTGCCCTTACTAGAACAGAGAGGAAAAATGCAAATATGTAGGTAATTATTGCAGTGGAGGGGCAAAATACTGAATTGAAGAAGTAGAAGGAGAACACTTTTTTCCCGAATTTTTTTGTTGAATTATGCTTTTTGGGAATAGCTGAAAGAAAAAGAATATATGCATTGCAAAACGTCTTTTCACTCCTATCCAGTTCAATATCAAACATCTCCCCAATTTTTTCCCTTATATCTGGATCCTGCCTGTAAAAGTCAAAGTAGCCCATCAAAAATTTTTAGTCATGAACTGCTACTGGTTCAAACACATCTTGCCAAGAAAGTTTAGCCTGTTGGGCCTGGAACAGTCAAATGAAGATTTTCGCTAAGTAACCAGAGCTTGGACTATTACTTGCATTGACAAAAATCATCCTATCAAGTGTTACCGGCCACTTCAAAACGGTGACCCACTACCACCTCCCGCAGTTTATCTCCGTTCTATTTCAGTACATGCGCATTTGTGTCATCATTATAATAGATAACATTAATACTCCGGGAGGTGACCATAATGGAAAAATTCGTATTGTACTGTATAAACTGAAGCAGACGGCGTAGGGCTGATTAATAAAGTAAAAGGCTCTGACTGTGTACATAGCATGGCAAATAACGGTTACAAAACTAATATAAAAATGATATTATGTTGATTTAAATATGGCAATAATGAACACTGAATTTGAAATTCGTTTATTGTGATTATTTTTGGTTGGAAAATGCCTCTGGTGGCGACCTGAGATTCAGAGTTGCCAGCCTTAGAGAACTTTTTCACGAAGAAGGAGAAATTTTACATTTGCTAAGCATTTTTATGAACAGATTCTTGCTTCCAAACTAAATGGCTCTTTAGGTCAAAATTATATGAAATTTTTTTTGTTCATTATTACTTCAGAAACCCTACGAAGAACGACGTTTAACTTTCAGACAAACCAGTTAATTTTCTTTGTTTTTTCGCCATGCATCTGGTCATGAACAAGCTGGGATCCAGAAAAATAAATGAGAGAGGGGGAGGGAGCAAGTGAATCAATTGAGGCGGAGAAAAGTAAAGGGGGAGAGGAAAGAGAATGGAATTCCATCGCAGTATAATATTGTAATATTTTCACCTGCATTTCTGAAGTTTTTAGAAAAAAAAATATTGAAAAATGCTTGAATAATCTTGGCCCCCATTACCATCAATAGTACATTTTATGGGGACAAGACCCCCCTTGAAAAGAAAGCATTCATGACTTATTTGGGGTTCGAACCCATATCCCTTTGATCAGTAGCCAAGCGCACTGACCACTTGAGTAATATATATTTTCTAACCTAGCCAACCTAGCTAAACTAGACACAAATGCGCATGTACTGAAAAATAATAACGACTACAGCATGCAAATACCCAGAGCCATGCCAAGGGAGGGGTAAGTGCCCTGGGCCCATTTCCATATTAATACACGGTCAATTATTATTAGTACTATGCCTAAAAACTATTCTATACAGTACAAAATAATATCCCAGGGTGCAAACATACATCTCCCCTCCTTGTTCCGAATGTAAAATTCTCTAGACCACCCCCCATCACCACACTATGCACACATACACACTGGAACTTCTTGAGTACGCCACTCACCATAGCCGGGTCTAGAAAAGAGGAGGGAGATGCTCCCCCGCCCCCCTGAGGAATGCTTGTAATGGAAGACACAAACAAAAAAATATTACCGGAATGCATTCCGGTTCATTTCTGTTCGATCTTCGTCCTCTCCTCTTTCACTCGGATCACTCCCCCCCCCCCTCCACACACATATGCATATACATACAGTGGCGCACCCAGAGGGGGGCCAAGGAGCCCTGGCACCCACCAAAGAAAACGGGGGGGGGGAAAACACTAGAAAGTTTTCCAAAAATTTTTGCCTAATTGAAATTCATTTTTTATATTTATGTTGTGTCGTGTCTTCTATTTCTATACTACTTATGAATTAGCGGTCACATAATATACCTAGGGCTTTTAATTAGCGGTCACATAATATACCTAGGGCTTTTAATTAGCGGTCACATAATATACATATATATAGGGAATACACTATAGCTCTTGGGAATCCCGGCCGCTGTGAACACAAGGCGAACGAATCGGGCGGACCGAGCGCTACTTCGTTTGACCTAGCCGGGCCAGCGGGCCCTCCCCCCCCCTCCCCCTCCAAGATTAAATCCTCAAGCAGTCTTCATGCAGCTATGGGCTACAGAGGTCCAACCAGACTGTGTAATTTTCCTCTCCAGATGTGTCTGTTCTGAGCTATAGATGCTGCGTTTGGTCACTCTAGGCCAATTCTAGCAAGGTCCTGTTTGACATTGTCTGTCCTTTGCTTCCCAGGTTCCCCCTTTTTCTGAAACCCTTAAGCACACTGTTCATAATCCTGTTTGCTAATCTGCATCTATGCATATGGGCAACATGGCCAAACCAACGCAGTCTCTCTCTGCACAATATGCTGCTCAAAGGAGGTTCATGACTCCTTTTTCTAACCTCATCATTACATACTAAGTCAAACCACCTAATGCCCAAATTATTGTGTAAGCATCTAGAATCAAAGGCATCAAGTTTCTTGTTATCATGCTTACAAAGGATCCATGTTTCGCTACCATAACTAACCTTAGAAAAGAGCAAATTCGTATACAGCCTATTTTAGTCTTTAGGCGTATACGCCTATTTTTGCACACTCTCCATAAATTCTTAAAAGTCCCAGCGACAATTCATATTCTTCTATATCTCTCATGCCGCACATCACCAGTATCTGTTGCATAGCTCCCAAGATAATTAAACTTATACATTTGCTTAATAGTACAGCCATTCAAAGCAACTGAAGCATTATCTGCCTGACACAATTTTCATCACTTTAGTTTTTTCTCTGTTTATCACCAAACCTACTCTGTTACCAGTCTCATGAACAGCCCTAATGAAAAAATTCATCTCATCAACATCAGTAGCCAACAGGGCCAAATTATCTGCATAATCTAAATCAGAAATTTTGAAATCTCTAGACCATTTAAGGCCAAAATCTTTCCCTTGCAAAAAATTTCGCATAACATAATCAATAACCTAACAAAACAGAAAAGGAGACAAAATGCACCCTTATCTAACTCTACTAGTAATGCTAAAACAATCGCTGAAAGACGTACCAACTTTCACACACGAATCAGTGTTATTATAAAGAGCTTTCATTACACTAACTAACTTATCAGGTATTCCATACGATCTAACAATCAATCACAAATTATGTCGTTCATCAGAGTCAAAAGCATTTTTGAATCTATAAAGCCAGCAACCACAGGTTTCTGAAACTCTAAATATTTCTCAAGAATCTGCCTGAGTGAAAACATTTGATCTACACATCCCCAACTACCCTTTACCTGGATCAGAAAATCACAACAACTGCGATCACCTTTTTAAAAATCGGGACAATGATAACTCTAGTAAAATTCTTAGGAACAACACCTTTATCATAAACTAGAAGGATGGGTTGTTGGGTTGTTTTACCTCTGAGCGGCACTTTTTTGCACACCATGGGCTAAATGGCCAGGTCACAAGGACTCCGAAGGCTCAGAGAAGGTTGGGGGAGGGGACCCACAGGGTCCCGACGGACGGCGTCCTTTCCAAGCCCATCAGTGTCCCCTACTGACCGTGGGCAGGGCGGGGAATTTTGCGGAGATAAATCTCAAAGCTGACCCAGCTGGGACTCGAACCTGAGAACTGCAGATTACGAGCCTGGCGCGCTACCGACTGAGCCATCCCCGCCCCATTAGAAGGATGCATATCGCCTCTGACGCATATCAGAATCTCGTTTTCAAAGAGAAATAAGTTTTTCCTTTACCTACTGTTTCATTTTTTAAAAATTTTATTTTGAGCTAGCAGATGATGAGGAAAATGCAAATAGTATTTCATTAGTAATTATACAACATAAAAGTATTCGTCTTTTAATTCTTAAATCCAAAAAGTTGCCTTTCCCACATTTCTCTCAGAAAAGTGGGTGCATTATTTTTATCACTGGAGTATCTCTTAAAAACTACCACTAATTTTTCAAATTTCCATTCTATGTATATTATTTGTAAAACTCGACTTGTCTCTAATAGACAACTCCATAAAGACCTGGGCAACGACCATATATATATACATACATATAAAACGCACTCAAAAAGATTTTTTGAGGATGCAAGCAATAATCCCAATGAGATAATTTCTTCTCTAATTCTTTACGATCATACTGTTTTGAACAAGTACAAGAAGCCTAAAACGGTAGCGTTCTCTGACGAGACTTACCCGTTTTAGGTTTCTTATACAATTTTACTGCTATTTTTAGCTTTTCTTATGTTTGCCCTTAGGGACCCACCTAAGGGTGGTTTACTTATATATTTTGTTCTTACTCATGCCAAATAGGTATATCTTTATGATGGATATGGTTAGGGGTAAAATTATTACCTGGTACATCGAATATGATTATACGATCTACGATAACAGTTGTGCCGTTTCATCGTTTCAATAATCTGTAAAGATATATACAAGGTGAATCTGAAAAAGTGGGCAAAACTTTACGGGGTGGTAGAACGCAGCTATACGAGCAATATTCGTCATAGAATGTATGGTCGGAACCTCAAGCGGTGAGAAGTTAAAAGGTAGTTTTCCACTGTCACATTTAAAGAATGAACAGAAGAAGGAGAGGAGATATTTCAGAAAACATTTTATTAACAGGAATGTAACTTGCATTCCCGTCCGCCGCACCGTACACAAAGTGCATATCCGCCATTTCGTGGTTAGTATAACCAGCCATCCTCTCGGCAATCCACGGTAGAAATGCCGTTGGGTGCGAGGACCGATCCTTTTATACCATTTCCAACGCCACCTAGCGGCTCGCCGTTTGCGTTCCGCCCATACTTTCTATGACGAATATTGCTCGTATAGCTGCGTTCTACCACCCCGTAAAGTTTTGCCCACTTTTTCAGATTCACCCTGTATATATACTGTATTAACTAGAGGACGCATATCGCATCTGACGCATATGAGAATCTCGTTTTCAAAGTGAAAGAAGTTTTTCCTTTACCTACATTTTCATTCCTTAAAAGTTTTAATTTGAGCTAGCGGATGATGGGAAAATTTCAAATAGTATTTCATTAGTAATTATAAAACATAAAAGTGCTCTTCTTTTGATTCTTAAATCTAAAAACTTGCATTTCCTACACATCTTTCAAAAAAGTGGTAGCTAATTTTTCAAATTTCTATTCAATGCACATTATTTGTAAAACTCGATAACATCTCTGCTGTTTCATCGTTTCAGTGATCTGTAGATATATATTAAAACTACTAAGTATTTGAAAAATGAGATTTATAATATTTCATTAAACGAATCAAAGTAAAAAAGTTTTTCTAATTATCATTTTCATTGTTTCCAATGGAAACTTTATGACGTTCACATTCCACCACCAAAATTTTATATTTCTATTATATTATATTCATATTATATCATTATATTTCCAATATTGATTTGAAATTTTGGAATTTTCAATCTTTTTCACCATTAGTGGGCGCCATTACAGTATTCGAAAGATTTCGAAAGTGCGAATCTTAATATTTTATCAATTCCTACCTAACACTAAAAAGATTTTTTAATTTATCTCTAAATACAAACAATTATCTGCTAAAATAAAAAGTTCACATTCCACCACCAAATTTAAGATTTCTATCTTAAACACGTCGTTTGCAATATTTGTTTGAAATTCTGGAATTTGCAAATTTTCCCACCGTCAGAGGGCGCAATTGTAGTTTTCGGAAGATTTAAAAAGTTTGAATCATTAAATTTTATCAGTTCCTATCTAATCCAAAAAGAATTTTTCATATATCTCTAAAAACAATTATCTGCTTAAACTAAAAAGGTGTGTTTTCCCACCCCCTCTACGTCTAAGGGGTCAACTCATTGTTGGCAATGAAAACTTCGTGACCTTCACATTCCACCACCAAAATTTCTAATCTCTAATATATATTCATCGTTCGCAATATTCGTTTACAATTTTGGAATTTTCAAAGATTTCCACCGCTAGAGGGCATAATTATGGCTTTAGAGAGATTCGGAAAGTGCATATCGTAATATTTCATCAATACCTATTCAACACAAAAAGAATTTTTAATTTTTCTCTGTAAACAAATATATAGACAGACGATAAAGTGAAACTATTATCTCGTTTTCAAAGAAAATGAGATAAAAATATTCAAAATTTCAGTCAGCCAAGTGACAACACAAATGTTCCCAGCTCTAAGCATTTCAGTGGTGATATCATCCACTCCTGCGGATTTATGCGGTTTTAATTTAGAGAAAGCCAATGCGACTTCGGAATGCGATATAGGGTCATCATAAAAGCCAGTAATGCATCTATCCTCATTACAAACAATAAAATAAATACCCCCTCAAGCAGCTGTTTGCCACAGAGGTCTGACAGTTTATACGCAACAGTAGAAGGTCTGAGAGGATTGCGGGACCTCAGCAGAAAAACATCCATGCCTTATCCGGGTTTCAAACCCAGGTCCCTTAGATCAGCCGCTAAGCGCGCTAACCACTCGGCCACGGGACGGAACAATGGGAGTAGAAATAATCACATTATTTAGAACATCTCTGAAATGCTCAGTCCACCTAGCCATCACAGAATCCACCCCTTCAGCCACCTTGCGATGTTTATCCCTCAATCCCTGCGTACCTGTCTGTTTCCTCCCACATAAAACGTTAACAATCTGCTTTGTCAGCTCAAGCTGATCCTTTGACTGCTTTCGTTCGCGATTCAGAGGGACTGACTCACGAACTCTTCCGGACTAACACGATTCTTTGATTCCACGAACGATTAGTCGTTCGCGGGAGATGCTTATGAGTAATAAATAATAGGTAAATGAAATGCCAGGGAAAGTTTACTTAAATAAATAAAGTCGATTTTAGTAGTTGTTGTGATTTAAATATAATTATATTTAAGCAATTTCTTCAAATAAAGCAGTTGAAAAAGGCTGTTCTCATGTTTTTAGCATTTGAATATTTTTTTTATATTCACTTGTTCTATAGCTTGCTAGATTTTTTCAGGTGATATTTTAACAACCGGTAAATGAAACTATTTCGGACAAATCTTTTGTTGTGGTTCAGTTTCTACCGTGCCAAAAATTAGTAACAAAGATAGACTGCTTATGGAAAGCTCTCGAACACAAATCGAAAGATTGTGCAGAGATTTAAGATTAGAAGACTGTGCAAAGATTTAAGAGTTATTTGTCTAAAATTTTAAAAATTTATCTACAAAGTATATTTTTTTTCAAAATGTGGTGAAAGAAGATAATTTAATTAAAAAAAATGAATATTTCTATATTAATTAGTATCTATATTTGATAGCACTAAACAGTAAGCGGATCACAGGGAGTTGCAATATATCTAGGATTTTCGCCCTATTTTAATTGCTCTGTTTTCCTTCTGCATGAATGGAGACTCGCCCTTTCTTCCTTTCTTTTCCATTGCAGTCAGGGGCGTAGCGAAGGACTATGGTTGGGGGGGGGGGGGGGGGAGAAGTCCAAAATTTTCCAACTCGAGCAACATTTTCGCAAGATTTGCCAACTGAGCAAACTTGCCTAGATTCCTGAATTTTTTTCCATTCCTTTGCTAAAATTCCTCCGTGGGGGGGGAAGACAATTTTCACGTCTCTCCTACATTTTTGCCATTTGACTTCCAATTCTGCCAACTTCCCGTAATTTGCCATTTGATTTCCAATTTTGCCAACTACCCGTAATTTGACATTTGAATTCCAATTTTGCCAACTAGCCATAATTTCTCAGAAATACTTCCAATATTTACATCTCATCTGAATTTTTGCCTTGATTTGGTCAAATCTCCTTAATTTCTCGAAACTAATCCCTATCTTTACATCTCTCTTAAATTTGCCAAATTACTTCAAACTCCCCAATTTTGTTTTGGAAAATTAAGGGGATTTGTCAAAATCGAGGCAACTTGTCAAATCTAAGGCAGTTTGGAAAATGGAGAGACGGAAAAATTTAGAGCAGTGGGCAAAATTCGAAGCCACTTAGTGAAAACAGGTGAGTTGGCAAAATCTTAGGGAGTTGGCAAAATTCGGAGTGACTTGGTAAAATCTTGGGAAGTTGGCAAAATCGGGACAACTTGGCCAAATCTTGGGGAGTTGGCAAAATTCGGAGGGACTTGACAAAATCTTGGGGAGTTGGCAAAATTCAGAGTAACTTGACAAAATCTTGGGGAGTTGAGAAAATTTGGAGTGACTTGGCAAAATCATGGGAGGTTGGCGATATTCAGGTGAGATGTAAAAATTAGGATTTTTTTCTGTAAAATTATGGCGAGTTGGCAAAACTTAGGTAGTTGGCAAAATCTAGGGACAGTTAGCAAAATTCGAAGTGAATGGGCAAAATTCCGAGTGACTTGGCAAAATCGTTGGAAGTTGGCAAAATTCAGGTGAGATGTGAAAATCTGGATTTTTTTTTGTAAAATTATGGCGAGTTGGCAAAATCTAGGAGAGTTGGCAAAAACTAGGGGCAGTTTGCAAAATACGGAGTGACTTGGCAAAGTCATGGAGAGTTGACAAAATTCAGGTGATATGTAAAAACTGCGATTTGTGAAAATTGGGATTGTTTTGTGTGAAATTAAGGAGAGTTGATAAAATCGAGAAAACTTTGCAAAATCTAGGGAAGTTGGCAAAACTGGAAACCACTTGGTAAAGTACAGGTTAGTTGTAAAAATTGGGATTGGTTTTGTGAAATTAAGGAGAGTTGGAAAAACCAAGAACTCTTGGCAAAATCTAGAGGAGTTGGCAAAATTCGAAACCACTTGGTAAAATACAGGGGAGATGTGAAAATTGTGCCTTTCTTGTGCAATTAAGGAGAGTTGATAAAATTCGAAGTGGCTTGGCAAATTCAGGGAAGATGTAAAAAGTGCGATTTTTTCTGTAAAATTACGGCGAGTTGGCAAAATTCGAAACCACTTGGTAAAATACAGGGGAGATGTGAAAATTGTGCCTTTCTTGTGCAATTAAGAAGAGTTGATAAAATTCGAAGTGGCTTGGCAAATTCAGGGAAGATGTAAAAAGTGCGATTTTTTCTGTAAAATTACTGCGAGTTGGCAAAATCTAGAGTAGTTGGCAAAGTTCGAATGCACTTGGTAAAATGTAGGCGAGTTGTGAATATTGAGATTTGTTTTGTGAAATGAAGGAGTGTTGGATAAATCGAGGAAACTTAACAGAATGTAGGGGAGTTGGCAAAATTCGAAACCACTTGGAACATACGGGCGAGTTGTGATAATTGGGATTGGGTTTGTGAAATTCAGGATAGTTTGCTAAAATCACTTCAAACTTTCAAACTGCCCAATATTTTACTAAGTGGATTCGAATTTTGCCAACTGTCCTAGATTTTGCCAACTGTCCTAGATTTTGCCATCTCGCCACAATTTTACAGAAAAAAATCCCAATTTCACATCACACCTGATTTTTTTAAAGCCAACTCTACTAGATATTGCGAAGCTGCCTCGATTTTACCAATACGCCATAATTTTACAGAAAAAAGATTGCAATTTTTACATCTCACCTGAATTTTTTCAACTCTCCACGTTTTTGCCAAAAGTCTCCGAATTTTGCCAACTGCTTCTAGTTTTTGCCAACTCTCCTAGATTTTGTCAACTCGCCATCATTTTGCAGAAAAAAAAATCCAAATTTTCCCATCTCACCTGAATTTTGCCAACTTCCTACGATTTTGCCAAGTCACTCCGAATTTTGTCAACTCCCTAAGTTTTGCCAACTCGCCATAATTTTGCAGAAAAAATCCTGATTTTTACATCTCACCTGAATTTTGCCAACTCCCCAAGAATTTCCCAAGTTGTCCCGATTTTGCCAACTCCCCAAGATTTTACCAAGTCACTCCAAATTTTGCCAACTCCCTAAGATTTTGCCAACTCACCTGTTTTTACTAAGTGGCTTCGAATTTTGCCCACTGCTCTAAATTTTGCCCACTGCTCTAAATTTTGCCGTCTCTCCATTTTCCAAACTGCCTTAGATTTGCCAAGTTGCCTCGATTTTGACAACTCCCCTTAATTTTCCAAAAAAAAATTACAAATTTTCACAACTCACCTAGATTTTACGAAGTCGCTTCCAATTTTGCCAACTCCGAGTTACTTTGGGGGGAGCCTCCCCCCCCCATGGCTACGCCCCTGACTGCCAGTCCTCATTGGCTGTCACAAAGCCCTTTCTGTGAGTGGCCTGATGATAGCAGGAAACATTTACCCTGCTTACAAAGAGGTCCAGAAGCGAGAGAAGGATGTTAGATTCTGCCATTTGCGAAGAAGGTGATTAAGAAATCTGCTTCCCAAATTCTTTCGGAATGTGTCATTGAGCAGAGTCACCGAAGGCTTTGTTCGTCGACCATAAAAGTAAATTGTACTTCTGTCTTTCACACAAGTTTCTAAGTTTATCTTATAAAGAAAAAATCTGAAATGTATCAACACAAACAGTAAAAATAACAAAATGATTTTTTTTCTGTTATCTGTTGCGTTTTATCGTTATAAAAATTTCAAAATTCCGTTAACATTATTCAAAAATCATTACGTTACACGTAACGTTTTCCAATACTGGTTTCTAATAATGGAAACCAACACTCCGATGCTTGTAATAATAATGGACTGACTCAACGGAGGCGACCGTGCTTATTTAGACATTCGGACAAAAGTAGCTTTTCTTTCTTTTCTTTTCCTTTATTTTATAAATTGAAAAACACAAAATATATTTTACATCTTGTATCGTGCGAAACAAAATCCAAATCGTCACACGTATGATAGTGAACTGTGAGAGATAATAATTTTTATCTCGTTTTCAAAAAAGCGAAAAAAAAAAATTCGCTTTGCCGTCTGTCCGTCTGTAGATATCGAACTTTTTGTTTGCAGAGAAAAATTAAAAAAATTTTTTTGTTGGATTGATGGAATATTACGATATGCACTTTCCGAATCTCTCTAAAGCTATAATTTCGCCTCTCATCATCATCATCCTCAAGCAGCCATGGGCTACGGAGGTCCAACCAGACCGTACAATTTAGTTCTCCAAGCAAGTCTGTCCTGAGCTACATCTACTGCATCTGGCCACTGCACACCAATTCTAACAACGTCCTGTTTGACATTGTCTGCTCACCGCATCCTAGGTCTCCCCCTCTTTCTGAGGCCTTTAGGCACACTGTTCATAACCCTATTCGCCAATCTATAATTATTCATACGGGCAACATGGCCAAACCAACGGAGTCTCTCTCTGCACAATACGCTGCTTAAAGGAGGTTGCAAACTCCTTTGCCTAACCTCATCATTAGTTACAAAGTTGAACCACCTAATGCCCAAGATACTGCATAAGCATCTGGAATCAAAAGCATCTAGTTTCCTGTTATTTTGTTTATAAAGTGTCCAAGTTTCACTACCATAACTAACCCTAGAAAGAACCAAACTATTATACAGTCTAATTTTAGTCTTTGGGTGTATACGCTTATTTTTACTCATTCTCCATAGATTTTTAAAAGTCCCGGCAGCAATCCCTATTCGTCTGTTAATCTCATGCCGCACATCACCATTATCTGTTACATAGCTCCCAAGATAATTAAACTGTGACACCTGCTCAAGACTGCAACCATTCAGATTAACTGAATCACAACCTGCCTGACCAATTTTCATCACTTTAGTTTTCTCTCTGTTTATAACCAAACCTACTCTACTACCAGTCTCATCAACATCATTTGCCAAAATGGCTAAAAATTATCAGCATAATCTAAATCAGAAATTTTCGTATCTCCACCCCATTTAAGGCCAAAATCTTTCCCTTGAAGTGAATTTCGCATAACATAATTAATAACCAAGCTAAAGAAAAAAAGAGACAAAATGTACCGTTGTCGAACACCAGAAGTAATGCTGAACCAATTGCTACAAGCCTTACCAACTCTCACACACGACTCAGTGTTATTATAGAAAAAAGTTGAAACTTCGAAAATTTCGAACATATTGAAAACGATGTATTTATGATAGAAATTTGAAATTTTGGTGGTAAATGTGAAGGTCACGAAATTTCCACTGCTAAATGAGCTGACCCCTTAGACCGCGAAGGGGTGGGAAAACATACCTCTTTTGTTTTAGCAGATAATTGTTTTTACAGATAAATGAAAAATTATTTTTGTGTTAGATAGGAATTGATAAAATATTGTGATTCACACTTTTTTAAATCGTCAGAAAACTATAATTGCTCTCTCTAACGGTGGAAAAGTTTGAAAATTCCAAAAGTTTCAAAATAATATAGCAAGCGACGTATTAAACTAGAAATTTTAAATATTGGTGGTGGAATGTGATCGCCATGATGTTTCCATTGGCAATAATGAATTGACCTCTTAGACCCAGGATGGGTAGGAAAACGCAATTATTTGTTTTAGCAGATAATTGTTTGTGTTTAGAGATAACTTAAAATATCTTTTTTTTAAAGTTAGATAGGAATCGATAAAATAGTATGATTCGCCCTTTCCGAATCTTTCGAACACTATAATTGCGCCCTCTAACGGTGAAAAAGTTTGAAAATTCCAAAATTTAAAACTAATATTGTAAAGATGTATTAATGACAGAAATATGAAATTTTGGTGGTGGAATGTGAACGTCATGAAGTTTCGATTGGAAACAATGAAAATGATAATCAGAAATCTCTTTTTTAATTTGATTCGTACTAACGAAATATTATAATTTGCATTTTTCAAATGCTGTAGTTTTTTAAAATATCTTTGCAGATTACTGAAATGATAAAATGGCAGAAGTGTGATTATTTTTCAAAAATAATACATAGAACGAAAATTTGAAAAATTAGTGGTAGTTTTTAAGAGATATTCCCTGACAGAAATGTCCATTAATTTTTCTGAGAGAGGTATGGGAAATGCAACTTTTTAGATTTAATAATTAAACGATGAATACGTTTATGTTCTATAATTAATTACTAATGAAATACTATTTGCATTTTCCCATCATCCGCTAGCTCAAATTAAAACTTTTGAGGAATGAAACAATAGATAAAGGAAAAGCTTATTTCTCTTTGAAAACGAGATTCTCATATGCGCCAGAGGCGATATGCGTCCTTCCAGTTACATCAAGGTACGAATTTTGTTTTGGTTGTTATCGGCAACGCTCAGAGGTCTGCTTGACTAGCTCACGTATGTTCAGTTATTGTAAAGCAAGCGCCAGGTAAACCCAAATGTATTTCTGAAACAACTGGAAAAAGCTAACACATTCATTGCATTGAAAATTATAAACAGTATTTTAAAACATTTCGAAGGGGCAAATTCTGCTATACAGAGAAAATGCCTACATTTGTAGACGTATATAAACCTTTTTGCACACCATGGGCTAAATGGCCAGGTCACATGGACCCCGAAAGCTCAGAGAAGGTTGGGTGAGGGGACCCACTGGAACAGCTGTTAGGAGACAGATGATAGCCTCCCGTCAAGGCCATCCAATGTGTTTTTTAACGTGCACAGGGTATGGCTCTCCCGCACACGGGGCCACGGCTTAACGCCCCATCCGACGGACGGCGGCCTTTCCAAGCCCATCGGTGTCCCCTACTGACCGTGGGCAGGGCGAGGAATTTTGCAGAGCAAGAGCGATATGACTTTTAGGTCACCACATGTTGTCCACTTAAACTGGTCATATTTTATAGCAGTATTTTTTCCATACTTTCATAAATTTCTTCCATGCTCACAGCGTGTGTCACTAGAATGGAAGGATTTTGGTTTCATTTATGCAAAAGGACAGCTTTGAAGTTGTATTTTGACGAATCTATAAATAGACGCCATTCCATAGGGTCGTGAGTTGTTCCAATTTCTTCCATCAACCCTGAAATATCTATGCAGAAACACAAACCATCTTGCATCTCGTACTAAGCAGATTTCTCTTTCTGAACAGAGAAACTCTGGTAGTCTTGGCCAGAAAATTCCACTCTTGAGGTCTTGAACCTAAAACCTCAGCTTGTTGTTTCGAAAGTCCTAGGTCTCGAACAAGATCATTTAGTTCGTTTTGCTGAATCGGATGAGGCTGGTATAACTTTTTAGGGGTATGTAAGATCAGGATCTGTACGTGCCTCAAAGTCTTCCTCTGATTAATGTGAATCCATCTCCTCCCAGTTGGTTGCAGGTGTTGGTATAAGAAGATATTCTCCATGAGGAAGAATGGCTGAAAGCACATTTGGATATTGTATTTTGCTCTTGTTCTTTTTTGTAAATCCCAACACTTTAGTTCAACAAAAATAGCAATCATGCAAGGGATTAGTTGGCTCACGCCAAACCATTGGAACTGCAAAGGGCACTGATTTTTTTTTTCTTACCTTTCCACCAACAAAACAGGATATGCAGCATACATGTGGAGCCCACGTTTTGTCCTGATTTCCAACATGACATTCAAAATACAAGTTATAGGCTTTCTTCACAATCTTTGTCAAAGAACGATCCTGGGATTTTAAAATATAATTTCCATACACATAACAAAACTTATCTGGTACATTAACACATCCGCGACGCTGCCTTTGTGTCATTTAAACTCCAAAATTCGCTCTTCAACGTAGCACATGTTCCTCCTACAATGAAAACAACAAGAATGACAGTCTGAGGTTAGGTTACTGTTACATATTTTCTCTCACTTGACAATCAGTGTTGCCAGCCACAAAAAGCAAAATATCTAGTATCCCCCCAGTTGCCTGGAGGTGTTGACATATCTTAATAGGAGTCAAAATGACCAATGACATAAAACGTGACCTGCTAGCCATTTTTAAGCCCAGATCTTAAATCAGCATCTGAAAAATAGTTAAAGACAGCTACAATTGTTCATGTTATAAAAACCTTGTAAACCAGTGTAATGTGAATAATGCAATAATTGCATGCAGCTTAGCGTAATATTTTTTTGGTAACAGTTGTTCATAAGATTACGTGTTATAACAATTATAGTCTCGAGCTCGACCTTCTCACAATTTAATTTCAGTCCCATTTCCTCTTTGGGACTTCACAAAATATATTGAATGTTTTATTCTCTTATTGTGAAAAATAACTCATACTCTTTAAATTACTGCATGAATAACTTAGAACTTTCAATACGTTTATACAATGAAAATGATGTGGGTTGAATGACTTTCAGTCCAGAAATATCCTTCTTATGGGAGATGAGGACAGGGTAGAAATTACAATCTAATGGACACAGAATTTCAGAATTTTCAGACACAGATCTTTAAAATCAGGTGCCACTGAAGAAAGAGATAGTGTATTGGTGTACTTGGTTTTCAGACAGGTATAAGAAAAAAATGCTTTCTCCTATACACAAGTAATTGAAAACGGCAATAAAAAAATTATAGAAATATTTCATTCCATTTTCTTTATTACAGATACCATTACTAATATTTTCCAGCGAACCTCTTAGGGATTTCACGAACCACAATTTGGGATCCGCTGGTTTATATGATTCCTTGCAATGGCAGGTTGTTGGAAGACATGAACATAAGATTATCGCAGGAGGAGATAGAAATTGCAATTTAGTGCTCCACTATACAAGAGAGTACTACCATAACAAGATACTTGTTGTGGGCGCCTCCATAATCGCCCTTTTTATAGGCCCTAAAATTTATATTAATATTCTTGTTGCCTGACAGCAAACGGAAGGCATGTCGTGTGAGCATGACTATTAACTGAAGAAATCAGTTTCATTCTGGTCATTCATCATTGGAATGCAGTGAGAGATCATTTTTTTAATTTTGAGCGGTGCCAAAAAGTCATAGCTAAAATATCGTATTTAGAAAAATTTCAATCTAAACTTATGCCAAAACTTGGTAGGTAAACTTTTTAAAAGTTCCACTAATTTTGAAATTTGAATACCAGACTTTGATAAATTTAACCCCTTTAATAAATAAATAACTTGAATTGAAAAACGGGGAATGACAGAAAAGTGCGAGAAAAAAAAAAGGAAAGGAAAGCGTTCGCGAAGGACAGTTGGCCAAGGTTCAGTGCAGATCCCGGCAGCAGCCTTCCACTAGGGAAGGAAAAGAGTAAGGTAGCTCAATGTGTCGAGAAAGGTGGTTTTGCAAACATCTCCAGAAGAGAATATTTACCAGAAATTCTGGACAAGGGCGCCGGACAGATCCTTCAACTCGAAATGACAATTATCTGTCTCTAAGATCAAGAAGAAACAGTACGATGAGACTTCGCGTCAATTTCTCTCTCGCCATTTCTGCGGCCACAAGTGAAACGATAAGTTTCTTCATAAAAAAATTTCTTTTCAAAATTAAGGAGCTTTGAATATGACTTTCCATTCACATAGCATGTCATGATGTTCTACATTTACTTATTACAGAACTGATAGTCAGAGCCCATACCGAAGATTTACATAGTTTCTCAGAATTTTGTTTTAATAGGAATTTGGTCCGAGATTATTTTTGGAATGGGGGGGAATGAAATTTCAGCTTCAGGGAGGCTCCAAGAAATTAGCTTTCTAGGTTCAAGAAATTAGTTTTTTTAGGGGGGGGGGGGGCTGAGAATAAGACTTGAATAGGGTTTCCCAATTACTAAAATATTCCAACGAACAAGAAAAGCGAAAATAATATTTTATATCGAAAAAGATTTTTTAGTTGGTGTATCTACACTGAGAGGCCAAAAACAGTTAAAGTAGAACTAGCGAACTGTACTCATAAACGATGCGTTGGACATCAACCGCAGAACGGTGCTGCAGTAGCCTACAAACCCAACATTCATTTCGGAGTAGTTGTTAATTCAGCATGGCTGTCCGTCATGAGTTGTCTGACTTATATCGGAGATCATGCAGGAATTTGGTTTTCCCAGGTCTACGGTGTCAAGAGCTCATCATCAGTATTCTGTTGATGGCATTTCCACACACGTAAAGCAGTTAACACGTAACCACGTGCAAATGACGAACGAAACTCGCGTCGGCTGTCACGAATGGTAATGACCAACAGATGGGCTACAGTGCATGAAATCACTGCCAGTTTGAATGCGGGCCAAGCACAAAACATTTCTGAAAGGACTGTCCGCCGCCACTTGCACTTCATCGGATTTGGTAGACGATCCATTCGTGTCCCATTGCTTACACGTGTCACAAAGCTCAACGACTGGAATGGTCCAAAGACATCGAAATTGGACAGCAGAACAGTGGCGTCGAGTAGCATGGTCCGATGAATCAAGATTCCAGTTGTTTCGCACTGATGGGCACGTTAGAGTGTGGAGTAGGTCCCTTGAAGCCATGGACCCTTCCTGTCTGCAAGGTACTGTTCAGCTGGAGGCGCTCTGTGATGGTGTGGGGCGTGTTCACGTGGTCTACATTAGGCTCTCTCGTCCTATTGGAGCAATCATTGACAAGTATGAGATACGTGGACATTCTCGCACCCCTACATAACTCTTGAGCACCCTGATGATGAAGGGGTATTCCAACAAGATAATGCAACATGTTACCAGTCTATTGTTGCTAGGAGGTGGATCGAGGAAGACTCGATGGATTTTATCAACATGAATTGGCTCCCACAGTCCCTCGATATGAACCCTTTGGAGCATCTGTGGGACACGATAGAAAAAAGCTTACAATCCATGAATCCAGCTCCATCCAATGCAACATAATTATGGTCTACACTGCAGGATGTGTGGGCTGCCATCCCTGCAGAACGATACCGACAACTCGTTGACTCCATGCCTCGACGTGTGGCTGCACTGCTGAGGGCTCGAAGAGGACCAACCCGCTTATTAGGCACGTATCCCATGACTTTTGACCTCTCCGTGTATTTTAGTGCAAATAAAATATGGGGCTAAAATAAAATTACACCAAGGCAATTGTTTTGGATATCAAAGCAGATAGACAGGTTTCAGATTTCGTATAAGACGACCGGATTTTGGGGGAGGGAATAAGATACTGCTTTGACTGTCAGCGATGTAAACCTTTCTTAATACAGAAGTTGAGAGCCTCTTTACTGCTCCAGCTGGTATATCCTTTGTCGCTGCGTTAGCCAGAACGATGCGATTCCATATGAGAAAAACATGTACAAATTAATGCTAGTTTCTGCTGTCCTATGTGTAGACACCAAAAATAGCAGTTACCTACTGTTATTGATGACCATGAAGCCAGAAAGACATTTTCAGCCAATTAATATTCTCTTCATCACCACATCAATCAGCATACTTCCATATTATCAAACGGAAATCAATGGATACTCATCATCGAAGGCTTAGATCAGGCCTTGTGCAATCAAGGCTGATTGCAAAAGAATTTGAGGCGCAAAAAAATTATCAGTGCAGCGAATATGGCTCATTTCTTTACGTATTTTTTTATTTTTTATTCAAGGTATTTTCTTGATTCCTTAAAAATATTTTATTTTCCAATTAATCACTTATTCGAAATATATATTTCCTTTTTAAAATAGAGAATTTTCCTGAGGCTCTTCAAGAATATAGTTTTTTTCTTCCAATGTCTCTTCACTAAGCTTAGGTTGGCCACTTCTGGCTTAGAGACTAGTTGGCAAGGCCACAAACAAGGAAGAGGACGAAGGGAGGACAATTGCGCCAGGTGCCCCAAAGAATAATATTAATATGTTAACAGAACGAAAGGAAAACTATGTGCGATATATATATACGTAGATAGATCATTTAATTCGCGGACTGACGTCACCAACAATTAGCAGCTTTTCGTACGAGTTAACGAGGGGACACGAAGCAATGAGTGCAAGTTGAAAGGCGACTCTGTCGCAAGCAACAGCAGAACAGTCAGTCTCTTTTATTGCTTTCGAAAAGTGTTCGTCTCTTGGTGATGACTTTTTATAGGCAATGACTAGCCTAGAAATTGAGGAGAGGTATATGATAATTTATTGCATTCGTGGAGGCTTAAGTAGTGCACCGATAGTCGCAGAAATGATTTAAGTGTATGGAAAACAGTGTTTGGTTGCTCAAATAAGGTCATCCTCCATAGAATTGCGCCTGTTTGTTCGTGCCACTTGATCGAGCTTTGTTTCACACACTATTCTTCATACACTTGAGTCATTTCTGCTATTGTCTGTGCACCACTCAAGCCTCGCCGAACACAGAAAAGTATAACATACCACTACTGAGTTTCCAGTTCAAACATGGCCCGCAAAAAATCACACACACAAAAACGAATTCCTTTCGAAGGAGAGAAAACGACAGAGATTGCCTGCATACTCTTTTGCTGTTTACGCGCAACATATTTCGACTTAAAACATTGATCGGTTCCTTTGAACGGCTGCTGTGCTGCTAATATCACGTATTAAGTTGCAGTTAGTTAAGACCTAATCGTTGGAGATGGCAGTCCGTGAATTAAAATGATCCATCCTCGTGTAATATACTCTAAAAGGACAATTTATTAGAATAAATTATTAGGAAACTGGTGAAAACGTTATAAGGTGGGTCCAGCTTTCGCCCTCACAACAGCAGCAACACGTTGTAGCATGGATTCTTATCAGGTGTTGGAAACGTTTGTGATATTGCAGCCCATGATTCCAGGATAGCTGTCCGTAAGGTGCTGAGAGTTGCCGGTGGTGGGTTTTGGGTTCAAATGCATCGCTTCACTTCGTCCCACAGATGCTGAATAGGGTTCAAATGCAGAAAGTGAGAGGCCGTTCGAGGGTTGTGAACTCGCTGGAATTCTCCTCCCACCAATCCTTCTCCAAACGGGAGGAATGAGATAGGCTGTTGTCTTGTTGAAAGAAATAAGATAGCCAAAAAAAAACATAAAGAAAATAGATAGCCATTAAAGGGTCTCTCAATAGGTACAAGGGGCTCCAAGGTGGCCCACATAAACAAGCCAGAGAACCAACCTGTAACACCCTGGCAGATGGGGCGCATGGCCTCATGTGGGCTATGCCACATGCAACCTCCCACCAGCATGTTGTAGTTGGAACCTCGATTCCTCAAAACAAGCTTCCTATTTCCAGTTTTCCACAGTTCTTTGACGATGTTCCTTTTCCCACTGCAGGGTACTCGATGTCGATGTTGGCTGACATAGCCCAGATGTGCCATGGTACTTTGAATGGTCTTTGCACAAGCCTTCATTTGAAGTTCTTCTGAGTTGTCACCCACACAGGATCCTGGCGCTGACCATATAAACCTACTGGACTGGACTGAAATAAGGCTCTGATAATGGATCCTGAATTTGCTGCACTGGTGAGCTTCTGTGGAGAGAAAATCTGCCGCTGTGTTTTCTGTTTGTTCGTGGGTTGACAGCGCCAAGTGAATACATTCACAGGATATGTTAAATGGTAGCTAGGCGCAAACTGGAAGGAGAGCTGTGTACCAATCCCCAGTGATGATGCACAGAACCGGCCAGGTCTAGCACCTAATGTCCGACCCCGCCTTCTCGTGGTGCAGGCCGTTAGTACCTTTCAAAAGAGATATTCTCTTTTGGAAGGGAACGGAAGGGGAGGGCTGCCAGTTCAGTATGGCCTGCTGATCTGGTCATTTATGGCCACTTTTTTCCTTTTTTTTCAACCCTGCTGAGGAGTGGTCAACTTCATAGGGTCCTGGTGCTGACCATTTATACCTACTAGACTGGACTTGTTTATGGATTTGAGCTTGATTATGGATCCTGGACTTGCTGCACTGGTGGGCCTCTGTTGAGGGAGAGTCTGCTGCTGTGTTTTCTGTTTGCTTCTGGGTTGCCAGCTCTAAGTGAACAGAGGCATGGGATACCTTATATCAGCTGGTGGATAATCCTAATCAGAGGCCATCGCAGGTACCTGAACCTTACTTAGCTAGTTGGGCATCGTCAAGCCTAAACTGGAGTAATGTGTCTCAGGCAGGCCATATGGTTCTTGAAAAAGTCCACTTGAAAAGGTGGTGCCTGAAGTTCCTACCAGCATCGGTGACTTCAGCCTTTAGCGGAGGAGGAACAGGTCTTTGCCCCATGCCTGCGATGAGGGGGCTGTTTGATATTGTTGGCCCTACCAATCTCAATAAACCTAATTTCTTTAAAAATCCTACTAATCATTTTCTCTCTGCAGGAACGTGGAACGTGAGGACATTACATAGAGATTATTCTCTTGATGTCCTCATGCAGGAATTCCAGCGCTATAACCTAGATATTCTAAGCTTGCAAGAGACCAGATGGACAGGTAAAGGTGAGATACTTAAAAATAACTTTAAATTTCTCTTTACAGGGAGGGAGGAAGGAAAGCATCACCAAGGCGTGGGTCTGCTGCTCAGCAGACATGCTAGTGATGCTCTTCTAGGATATGAGTGCATTAATGAAAGGTTTCTTACAGCAAAATTTCAGACAAGCATTAAAGACTTGAATGTTATCTGCTGTTATGCCCCCACTGAGGATTCTGATGAGGATGAGAAGGATAGGTTTTACAGACAACTTCAGGATATTTTGAATTCTGTCAAGAAAGGAGATATTACCCTTGTTCTTGGTGACTTCAATGCCAAAGTTGGTACTGACTCTGACCTTTGGGGAGGAGTAATAGGCCCTTTTGGTATTGGTAGCTGCAATGGCAATGGGCAACGTCTCCTACAGGTAAGTAAACTAAATGGTTTCAGAATAACTAACACATATTACAAACACCGCGACATACATAAATACACATGGGTTTCACCTGATGGGCTGCATAAGAATATGATTGATTATATATTAATTAACAGCAAATGGGCTAGTTCTGTTAGAAATACCAGGGCATATAGGGGAGCTGAAATTGGATCTGACCATTACCTTGTTAAAAGTGTCTTGCAACTTAAACTTAAAAAGTGTTGTGCTAGGGTTAAAAAATTTACCTTTAATACTGAAGCTCTGAAAGACCCAGTTATAGCTAAAGCTTACCATGATAGGTTACTTAGTCATTATGACAGTCATGGTTTGCTTAATACTGAAGTTGAGGAAGAATGGGGCCATTTTAAACAGGCTTTTTTGGAAACTAACAGTACTCTTTTAGGGGAAAAAGGAGCAGAGGAGGCAGAATTATTTGAGTGACAAGGCACTTGAGCTTATTTCAGAAAGAAGGAACTGCAGGAATGTCCTTAATCAGTACCCTACTAGTCCTAATAGAAAGCATTACAAAGAACTTAATAAACGTGTAAAGGATCAGTTAGCTACTGATAAGAATCTTTGGCTTGATGGCCTTGCTGACAAAGCTGAGGAAGCAGTTAGACAGCACAACAGCAGAGAGCTGTACCAGATAGTTAATGTTTTGTGTGGTAGAAAACGAACAGGTATACAGGGATTGAAGGATAAACAAGGCAAGGTTATAGAAGGTGAGGATTCTGTCATGGCTAGGTGGGCTGAGCATTTCAGTGATGTTCTAAACAATGTGGTTAGTTCTACTCCCATTGTTTGCAATGATGATAGATGCATTGTTGGCTTTAATGTTGGCCCTATAACACAATCTGAAGTTAGTTTGGCTATTTCTAAACTTAAACTCTATGTAATCCCCAGGGGTGGATGAAATTACTACGGAAATGCTTAGAGCTGGGAATGTTTCAGTTACCATTTGGATGACTGAAATTTTGAATAACTTTTATGATAAAGGCATGGTTCCTAAAGATTTTACCAGAGCTATTATTATCCCTATTTTCAAAAAAGGTGATCGCAGTTCTTGTGATAACTATAGGGGTATCAGCCTACTCTCCGTTCCAGGTAAAGTTCTTTCCATGATTGTGCTTAATAGAATTAAGAATCTGGTTGACAGGCAATTGCGTGATGAGCAATGTGGATTCAGAAGTGGTAGGGGATGTGTAGATCAGATATTTTCACTTAGGCAGATTCTTGAGAAATGTTTAGAGTTTCAGAAACCTTTGGTTGCTAGCTTTGTTGATTTGAAAAAGGCTTTCGACTCTGTTGATCGTCATAATTTGTGGTTGATTGTGAGATCATATGGTATACCAGACAAGTTAGTTAACATAATGAAAGCTCTCTATAATAACACTGAGTCATGTGTGAGAATTGGTAAGTCTTGTAGCAATTGGTTTAGCATTACTTCTGGTGTTCGACAAGGGTGCATTTTGTCTCCTTTTCTCTTTAGTTTGGTTGTTGATTATGTTATGCGAAATTCACTTCAAGGGAAAGCTTTTGGCCTTAAATGGGCTGGAGATACGAAAATTTCTGATTTAGATTATGCTGATGATTTAGCCCTTTTGGCAAATGATGTTGATGAGATGAACTCTTTCATTCGAACTGTTGATGAGACTGGTAGTACAGTAGGTTTGGTTATAAACAGAGAGAAAACTAAAGTGATGAAAATTGGTCAGGCAGGTTGTGATTCAGTTAATCTGAATGGTTGCAGTCTTGAGCAGGTGTCACAGTTTAATTACCTTGGGAGCTGCGTAACTGATACTGGTGATGTGCGGCATGAGATTAACAGACGAATAGGTATTGCTGCCGGGACTTTTAAGAATCTATGGAGATTGTGGAGAAATAGGCGTATACACCTAAAGACTAAAATTAGACTGTATAATAGTTTGGTTCTTTCTAGGGTTAGTTATGGTAGTGAAACTTGGACGCTGTGTAAGCAAGATAACAGGAAACTAGATGCTTTTGATTCTAGATGCTTATGCAGTATCTTGGGTATTAGGTGGTTTAACTTTGTAACTAATGATGAGGTTAGGCAAAGGAGTCTGCAACCTCCTTTAAGCAGCATATTGTGCAGAGAGAGACTCCGCTGGTTTGGCCATGTTGCCCGTATGGATAATTATAGATTGGCGAATAGGGTTATGAACAGTGTGCCTAGAGGCCTCAGAAGGAGGGGGAGACCTAGGATGCGGTGGGCAAGCAATGTCAAACAGGACCTTGTTAGAATTGGTGTACAGTGGCCGGATGCAGCAGATGTAGCTCAGGACAGATATGCTTGGAGAATTAAACTGCGCAGTCTGGTTGGACCTCCGTAGCCCATGGCTGCTTGAGGATGATGATGATGATGATGGATAATTCTGAGCAGAGGCCATCTCAGGCACATGAACTCTTGCTTCCACGGGCATCGTCAAATCCTACACTAGAGGAAGTTCCGTCCAAAGGACGGAACTTCGTATTAAATTTTTTAAAAAATTTGTATTAAATTTTCTTAACTGCAATAGTTTTCACTTCTATAGTTTTTCAGTTAATTAGTAACTTTGTGTTTTGTTATGAAAAGTGAAAGATAATCCATCATGAGGTCAAATAATTCATTCTTTTCAGAAAGGAGTCACGAGTGAATGACTCCCCTACGTGATTCGTTCATTTTGTACGAATCGCGAACGACTCATCACTACTACTGTTGGCTTTCTTTTGAGCAGTTCAGTTTCTGCATCCGATCATATGAGTTGTGCTTATATTTTTTCGGTGCATTCGTAAAATTGGTGCCATGTCTTTAATCAGTGAGATAAAAGCGGCTGCTGTAATAATTGTTCTGCAAAATGAAAAAGCAAAATGGAAAAAAAATAAGTGTAGATTTTTTTTTATATATGGCTTTGTTAAGAGAGCTAAAAAAAGAATCCCCCAGATGATTATAAGAGATATTATACAGAAATTATCCGATAGTGGAATCATTGAAAATCATCGTTTCTATTCAAAATTGAAGAAGCTGCTAAATTTGCAAAATAGCAGTAAAACAATGGATGGGTGAATTTCGTTTTCTTTGCAGATGAAACCTTTGCCCTGGATGAACATCTTATTAAACCTTTTCCGTTGAAAGAAATATCTAAAGTAAACAATGAAGCATATAAAAAAGTATTCAATTGCAGGCTATCACGTGCAAGAACTGTTATAGAAAATGCATTTGGCATAATAGCTAATAGATTACGAGTGTTGCATACTGCAATTAATTTAAATCCTGAAAAAATAGATTCCCTGCTCAAGGACTGCTGCATATTGCATAATTATTTAAGAAGAAACTGTAGGTTGGCCTTTCACCTGCAAATTTATTGGATTGAGAGAATACGGAAACCAGAAATGGAAACATGGAGACTGGAGAAATGATGAGACCATCAACGATTTAGATCGAAATGTTGCTGATAAGGCTAGAAAATGTCGACAGAGATATGTGGAATATTTCAATGGGCACGGAAAAGTGCCATAAGACAGAATGGTGTTGCAAAAATTTTGTAACAGTCGTCGTTGCTGAAATATAAATAGTACACTGACCTACCAAAATATTATAGAATTTCCAATTATGTAAAGGGGATATTTCGCTACAGTAATGAGTCATTTACCACAGAAATTATTTAAAACTTATAAGGATTGTTTCAAACCAATTAATAAACATACATTTTAAAAATTTACTTAATGAATATTTCAATATTAGAGAATTATGAAGGATTTTCATAAAACAAGCTTCCTTAATTCTTTAAATGCGTAATAAATTTTTTTGAAAATCGAGATTTAAATAGATTTAATTATGATCTTTATTTTATCTTCAGTCATATTTACACATTAAATGCATATTTTAAAAGTTATAGAGCTTTGAATTTAGATTTCATGGCGTAGCAAAAATACTCCAATATTTTGGTTGGTAGGACAATGTATACGTTTATTTTAAAAGTACGAATTGTTAGCCGATTATTTTTACATCACTATAAACCCAAAAATATGCGCATTCAGAAATGGGAGTACTAATTTTTTGCATTCATGTAAAAAAAAAATTTTATATCAGTTATACCTCGAAAATATGTTTTACACACATAGATTATTTATAACAGTTTATTTTCTTATGCAGTATTTTGAAAATAATAATATCGATACTGCCGAACGATCGATAGAACCGAGTAATACATTCGATAGTGCCGAACAATCATTTGTTAGTACACAGCTTTGTTTTCGTAGCAAACGTGGTGAGTATAAGTGAGAGCGCATGCACGTGGCGCTAGGGGCAAGACGAACAACTCCACACATGATCACTTGAGCTTCGGGCCGCGCAAAGGACCGAAGAGGACCGATGGGCAGAAGACCCTTCGCACTTGGACCCACGTGGCTTCACGTGGCTTGACTTTTGAACTGTACCCCCATACACTTTAAAAATACACGTTGCAAAAATGTGTACAACAGCAGCAAATACACTTTAAAAATACACGCGTTACATAAGGTGACCATTTTTTTCAAATTCAAAACCAAGACATTTACAATAGCTCAGTCAGCATGAGTAATAGTCGCTGTCATAGAATATAAGTTGGAAAAATATTGCGAAGTATGCTTATCTTTTGTTATATTTGATATGGGTAGATTAATACCTGCATAATTGTATACTAAGAATTTTTGAATTTAAGTAATAAAGAAACAAGTGTAGCAGTAAAACAAAATGGTTTTAATAAAAAAAAGGTACAAAAGTACTTTATTTACATTCCTAATTTTTCTTCATATATTTTTGTGAAGAGTGGATTGATTTTAATAATAATTCGTTTTCCCGAATGTTTTTATAAAATTCCACACAAGTTTGGTTAAAATTATATTTAGCGATTAACATACATTTCAAAGTTTCAACATACAATTGAGTTTTATCGCTGGACCACATATTGTTCATCAAAGAAAAAAGACGTTCGGCAGGAGCATTGGTTCTTGGTAAACAGAGACAATATTCTACCAATTTGCCAATATTGTTGCAGGAAACATCATTTTCACTGAAGGCTTTGAATATTTCAATCCATCTGTTCGATACTGATACAGAATGTTGTCTCCAGTGAGTAATTTTTTCATCTGTAGTGTAGCGCAGGAGAAAGCAGGTTTCATCAAATAGTTCATTTTCTACTAAATTAACTTCAGAAAAGTGCTGATGAATATAATCAGTGCATATTTAAATGTTGTTTTGGGTGGGGTTAATGTTTAACAAAACCCAATTGAATTTTTTCGTTTGCTTAATAGGTCCTTCCCATTCCTCTAGATATTGAATACACGTGTCATAAAATTCCACCGATTTTTCTTTGAAAATAGCAGGTTTATATATATATATAAACTTATTTTTGTATTATAATATGCCATCTTCCTCAAGCTGCTTCAAATTTTGCCGCACTTGTAACGGCAAGAAAACGTTTCCTTTTCTGTCGGCTAATTTTGTTTTAAGTCCTTGTAAATATTGCTAGTTTCTATAATAGAAATCTCCTGTCCTTATATTTTCAAAATAGCATTGTGGAACATTGATGACACGTTATGCAAAAAGTAAAGCCAAGGCTCTGTCTCTGGATGATCAAAATAATTTGTGATAATTGTGGGGGTCTTCTCGTTTGAGGCAAAATATGATTTCAAGGCAGAATATATTTGAAGGACGCGCTCAATAGCGGGTCTTAATGCCAACCATCGTTTGGAACTGTATCCCAAGACTTTCTGATATTCTATATCCACGAATTCACAAAATTCTTTCAATTCATTAACGCGCACTGTATACATATAAAAGTATGAATAAATCTTTGTGATGAAAGCTTGCACATCAATTGGTACACAGTCGGCTGCAGTTTGTATAGCATTGTTCAATATATGAACGGCACAACCAAACCCCACAAGTCTCTTCCATCCAAATTTGATTTGAGCTTGGTAAAAATGTTATTTTTCCCACTTTTTCGCATTCCTCCAAAGTTAGTATTGGTGTTGTCAGCACAAAATCCAAGTAATTTGGTATCTAAACGATGCTTTTTTAACGTTTCCAAAATATAATCAGTAACTATGTCAGATGTTTCGCCTGGAAAATCTCTTATTTCCAAAATTTTGACTGTATTCCAGATCGGTATGAAAACTACCTTATGATTATGGGAACCAACTTTACTTCCTTGTGGTTTAATGCATCCGAATAAATAGAAATAAAATTTGCAGAATCTAAATCCTCTTCTAATAACTGTTTCGCATAAGGCACCAGCACATCCGTAACTATTGCCTCGCATTTTGTTCTAGAACATGTAAACTTGGCATTAAAACATGTTTTAATCAGTTGCAGGTACAATCCATTGATCTGAATGAGTGATTATGCGTTACTGTATGGCACGCCCATAATCCTTCAGCTGCAGCTAGTTTTCTTTCATCATCTTCAAATTGTTTTTTCCTTAAAATACGATGTCATACTTGCACTTGCAATTGCTGCAGACACGGCCCGTTTATGTTTGACTGTTTGTATGTGGTTTTCAATGTCGTTTTTACACTGTTTGCAATAGAAAATACACTTCTGCATTTTACACATTCTACATCACTGTTGTCATTCTTAGTACTTGCTTTGATGAATGTATATTTTGATTTCAACTCGTTATTAAAGACGCATTTTCGTCGTTTTGTTGCCTTTTTCCAAAAATAAGCAATTATTTCAAACTTCACGACCACCGGGCCCGGAGGAAGTTTGCGCTGTGACCAGGGTTGCCAGAGTGGGCGATTTATTAATTTATTTATCGAACTTGCTTTTTTAACGTCCAGTTAAAGTTGAATATTATAATTTTTTTCCTGATTCCTTGCGATTTTATTGTACCTCCACAGATAGCTTTATGTCAGCAAACTTTACGATTTCTATCAATAAAATGATTTAGCGCAGAGTGAATCTATGACATGAACAACACAAAACTTGAAGTGGCATTGATGTAACTGTGATCCGTTGAAATTTAGATTTATTACTTTTATACATACATATTTCAATTGTAACTTCACCTTAAATAAAATAAAATAGCTATAGGACTACTTTGTTACGAATGTGTGTAACATTCTTGATATTTCTGTTAAGTAGAATGCAGCAGATTTTGATTAGTTTTTGAAATTCAACCTTAACCGGTTCATTCTTAGTCCAATAATAACATAAGAGATGGGAAAGTATGGGAAGTACGAAAAAAATACCATGGCGAATGGGAAAAGATGAAAATATTTGCAAGTAAGATATACAATTTGTACATTGAATTTATTATTCGAAGTTGCAGTTTTGCGTTGATAAAAAATAAAATAAATAAATACCCCCTCAAGTAGCTGCTTGTCACAGAGGTCTGACAGGAGCCTATCAGTTTATATGCCACAGTAGGAGATCTGAGAGGATGGCAGGACCTCGGCAGAAAAACGACACACACATCCATGCCTAATCCGGGGCTCGAACCCAGGTCCCTTAGATCAGTAGCATGATATACATATTTCACCATTGAATGTGCAATGGCATGAATCATTTATTATGAGGTTAATTATATGCCACATTGAAAAAATCCCATATTATGTTGCAACATTATAAAAAGTGATGGGATCGGTAGCTCAGTGGTCAAACCACTCGATTCTCCCTAACCGTAAAATTTCACCACCAGCGGTTCAACTCCCGGCCGATCTCATCTTGTCCAAACGAACATCCCAAAATTATCCCTTGGATAATCACGAGGGGTTAACTCTAAGCGGCCCCTACGAACAGATGCCCGAAACTCAAGGTATATGGGCTGGGACCTTCTGGTTCTATTAAATAAAATTCTTCTTCTTATAAAAAGTGAACTGGGCTACCTGAGCTATTTCTAGGCAATATTGATTGACTATCTTAGCGATTTGACAACAGTAATTTTCGGTAACACTGGCTGTGGCGGTGATATGAACATACGTGTAAAATAAAACTAAAACTAGGATAAATTAATAAAATTGATTTAAGATTGGTTTATCAAGGATTTATGTACTCGATCTTTATATAAATTAATAATTTTTGATTTGTACTCCTAAACTGTACTGGTTTAGTCATGAAATACAACCAGTACAATGTCCAAAAAACTAGTACTGTACTGGTAAAACCAGTACGTATGGTCACCTGAGCGTTATATTTCTGGTTTCTGTATGCTGTGACCAAAAGAGGGAAGCTAACGGGCTCGGTTTGGTTCCAAGACAGATCGTGTATGGCCATCCTATAAAGGATAGAGTATTGGAGAAAAGGGCCATTTTTTTCGGTTTTGGCTTTCCAACATACCTTTGATTTTTCTTCATACTCCCAGAAACATTTTCAATTTTGTGCGTAAGTGAAAGAAAGAAAAAGTAGGTAGTTCTCAAGTTTCAATCGAGCAGTGACAACGCGTCTCTTATACTTCTAAAAACAGACTGCATAAAGTTTAAATAAGTATTGTTTTCAATTTCTTTACTTAATTTAGTGTCATGAAACGATTCAACAAATGACTTACTGAAAATCTATCTTGATGAAACCGAAAGACCGGAGACGAGAGAAAATCAAATTGAAATTTTATCAAATAAATTTGAGAGAAAAGAGAATTTTCACAAAAGCAAATAATTTCCTCTATTGGAAAAATTAAGACGAAACACGGCAAAAACTTGAAAGAATTGTTTCAGAGGTACCTGCAACTCAAGAAATGTGTCATAATCCAATGAATCTGCAGAGAGTATTTTTCTATGCTTAAATGGATTCTCCCTAACCAAAAAATGATTTGGATTCAAATTATTAGAAGACATTTTGCTTATTGGGAATAAAATAGAATAAAATTTAATGCATTATGGTATCAATATTTTTTGAATAAATTTCGCTTTTTTTTTTTAATTTTCCTCTACTATTTCTGAAGAAAATTTCCTTTTTTTGAAAATTTTCCACGAGTCATTTTAACAAATATTTTTAGAAATATTAATCTGTGCAAAAAAATCATTATGGTACTAAGAATTATGAACGCATCCTTATGTTCAGAAATTTTTAGGAATAATGTTTCATTTTATTGTATAAAAGTTTTATAACTAAAGAACCAAGAATAATAAAATTTTAAGTTGTTCCTTCATAATTATAAACTATTCCAACCAAATTCAAACAATGTGCTCAACAATTCCTAAAAATTTTGGTGTAAATCTCTTCAGTAATTTCGATTGTATGGATTGCATACATTATAGAATATGTAGAATGATGTCGTCCTATTTATTCATAACTGAGTCTCCTAATTGAAATTTTTTTTCATTATTATCCTTAAACCAGAATTTTTAGGAATCAATAGCACCAAAAGTAACCGCAATAATTCCGTTTACACACATATATATATATTTTTTTCGTTATTAATAATTGTTATTAATATCGATAATTTTCCTTTTTCCAATTTTTTTATTTGTTTTTAACATGTGAATTGAATGATATGGTGCGAACCACTGAACGACGCTACTGCATACCTATGTAATAAAAACGATAACATATATTTCATTATTTTGCATTTGTACTAAATATATTTCGAAATAACTTTAATTTTTATAACGAAATTTAAATTTTGCTATAACGAAAAACGTAACAAAACGATATTAAATTATTGGCTGTAACGAAAAACGTAAGGAAACTTTTTTCGTTTCATTTGACAACACGGTTGAACCGTTGTATAATGAGTGAGTTAAGTATTGAAATTCGTGCTATTTTAGGTCATTTACTGGAAAAAGGGATTACAAGCTATCGCAGCTGCCCGAGAAATGTGCGAAGTGGAAGGTAGGAGCAGTCTCCATGCGGACTGCTCAAGCTTCGTTCAAAAAGTTCAAAAGTGTAACAAATACTTCGTTATGAATTACTTACGAGGCTCGAGACACGAGCCTCGAAAGCAAGCCGTGATCACATTCTGCATCATGCTGTTGAACTCATCCATCGACAAGCGCTTGCAGGCTCTGGTGAGCACTTGGTTGTTCACATGCAACTATAATGTGATATCTGCAAAGCATTGGTAAACCAGCCAGGAGTTACCGAAGTGTTCCATGTGAACTGACTACTGAGCAAGAAGACCATCGCATCGAAGTTTGCAAGAAACTCCTGTTAATTCACGCGATCACCGTTTCATCAAGTGAATTGTTTGTTACATGTGATGAAGAATGGATCTCTAACATTTCGAAAACTCAAAAGCAGTGTCTTGACCCAGACCAGCCAGCATTTCCTGTTCCAAAGAGAGGATGATTCGAAATGAAGACAATGATGTGTGTTTGGTGGAATTTTAAGGGTGTAGTGCACTTCGAACTGGTTCTCAATGAATGTGCCATCAATGCCGACCTCTACTCAGCACAACTGGGGCGCATGCCTCTGTGATGCTTCAAAGGTATCCAGGATTGGAATCATCAGGAACTCCTGCAACAAGAAAACGCAAAAGCGCACACCTCACTTCGAACCATAGAAAAATATCGAGAACCGGCATTTGAGCCTCTTCCTCACCCACCTGACCCCTCCTTCCAAGTACCCCTCTCTTCCACCTGACCCCTCTCTTCCTCACCCACCTGACCCCTCCTTCCAAGTACCACCACTTTCGCTTGATGGGTCATATTTTTCGAGATAGGCGATTTCAAACATTTCAGGAAGTCGAAAACGAATGTGGGAGTTTTTTACCTTCAAGAACCAAACATGGTATACAGGCGAAATCGATTAACTTCAAAGGAACAACAAAAGACAGATGGCTACGAATTATTGGAAATGATGATTCATAATTCGCTGAGTAAGGTTCGTTATTTATATTGTAATAATCATTTCGCAAGTACACGATTAAGACAACAGATTTATGAATCGCCCTAGTATTTGTCAAATAATTCAGTAATAAATTATCACAGGAAAAGTCCTGTAGACAAGGAACACTTGAAATAATGAGTTGGAAAGAAAGTTTTTTCAACTCATTATTTCAAGTGTTCATTATCTACAGGACTTTTCCTGTGCTAATTTATTACTGAATTGTTTATATAACGATGTGAGCGTGGGTGACAAATATTACTACTGTCACAAATGTGGCGGCTTGGCTGCCCAACTCCTGATAATAGATGGTGCCACTGGTGACTCAACAAGAAGGTTTATGTCACTTAGTTGAAGAAATGGTCAGTTCCGCGGTGGTCTAGTGGTTAAGGTGACAGGCATGCTTCTGTGAGACCTGGGTTCGAATCCCAATTTTTATTCAACTCATTATTTTAAGTTTCTCAAATAAGTTTTTATTTGTTTCGACGGAATAAATGATTGCTTTGTTGTGCAGAAGTAATAATAAATATGACGGACATGATTTGCAAGGTACATTGGATTTTTGTAAAAGCGAAATAAAATTTGCAAACTGATGTCGGAATAATGATTTTTTTCAACTTTTTTTAACTACTTTAACTAATATTTTACAACTTTAGCTCACCGAGAAAGGCTTTTATAGGGAGCTGTAAATCAGATTCCTATTTTTGACCAACATTCAAAATGACTTCTACTGGTGAGTCGACATCAAAATAATACTTGGAAACAATTTTTTGCAAGTTAAATATTACGTTATCGTTATTTGCTGAGATCATGACTCTAATTCTTATACAAAATAATCCACTCGGGAAAAATTTATTGTTCAGTCAAAAAAGAATTAGCTCGGTTTCGTTGAACGTTCGTAATCCTACAAATTTTTATTTTCGGCATCCGCAATCATTCAGTACTAAACTTAGTCTGGTTAAAATAACTATAATCATATATCTTTAATCTTCTTTTCTCAGTTAGTTTTATCTCATGTCATGATGATCATCATCATCATCATCCTCAAGTATCATGGGCTACGGAGATCCAATCAGACCGTCCAATTTAGTTCTCCAAGCATATCTGTCCTGACCTACATCTGCTGCATCTGGTTTGCACACCAATTCTAACAAGTTATCTGTTTGACATTGCATGCCCACTTCATCCTAGGTCTCCCCCTCTTTCTGAGGCCTTTAGGCACACTGTCCATAACCTTAATCGCTACCCTATAGTTATGAATACGGGCAACATGGCCAAATCAACAGTCTTTCTCTGCACAATATGCTGCTCAAAGGAGGTTGCCGACTCCTTTGCCTAACCTCATCATTACTTACAAAGTTGAACCACCTTATGCCCAAGATACTGTATAAGCATCTAGAATCCAAAGCATCTAGTTTCCTGTTATCATGAGGGGCGGGGGTGGCTTAGTCGGTAGCGCGCCAGGCTCGTAATCTGTAGTTCCCAGGTTCGAGTCCCAGCTGGGTCAGCATTGAGATTTATCTCCGCAAAATTCCCCGCCCTGCCCATGGTCAGTAGGGGACACCGATGGGCTTGGAAAGGCCGCCGTCCGTCGAATGGGACGTTAAGCCGTGGCCCCGTGTGCGGGAGAGCCATACCCTGTGCACGTTAAAGAACACGCTGGATGGCCTTGACGGGAGGCTACCATCTGTCTCCCAACAGCTGTTCCAGTGGGTCCCCTCCCCCAACCTTCTCTGAGCCTTCGGGGTCCATGTGACCTGGCCATTTAGCCCATGGTGTGCAAAAAAGTGCCGCTCAGAGGTAAAACAACCCAACCCAACAACCCAACCTGTTATCATGTTTACAAAGTGTCCAAGTTTCACTACCATAACTAACCCTAGAAAAAAACAAACTATTATATAGTCTAATTTTAGTCTTTGGGTGTATACGCTTATTTCTACTCATTCTCCATAGATTCTTAAAAGTCCCGGCAGCAAACCCTATTCGTCTGCTAATCTCATGCCATATATCACCAGTATCTGTTACATAACTCCCAAGAAAATTAAACTGAGACTCTTGTTCAAGAGTGCAACTATTCAAGGTGGTGACAGTCTGCATATGGTCTCTCAAGGTGGTGACAGTCTGCATATGGTCTCTCAAGGTGGTGATAGTCTGCATATGGTCTCTCAAGGTGCTGATAGTCTGAATATGGTCTCTCAAGGTGGTGACAGTCTGCATATGGTCTCTCAAGGTGGTGACAGTCTGCATATGGTCTCTCAAGGTGGTGACAGTCTGCATATGGTCTCTCAAGGTGGTGACAGTCTGCATATGGTCTCTCAAGGTGGTGATAGTCTGCATATGGTCTCTCAAGGTGCTGAGAGTCTGCATATGGTCTCTCAAGGTGGTGATAATCTGCATATGGTCTCTCAAGGTGGTGATAGTCTGCATATGGTCTCTCAAGGTGGTGAGAGTCTGCACATGGTCTCTCAAGGTGGTGAGAGTCTGCACATGGTCTCTCAAGGTGGTGAGAGTCTGCATATGGTCTCTCAAGGTGGTGATAGTCTGCACATGGTCTCTCAAGGTGGTGATAGTCTGCACATGGTCTCTCAAGGTGGTGATAGTCTGCATGTGGTCTCTCAAGGTGGTGATAGTCTGCATGTGGTCTCTCAAGGTGGTGACAGTCTGCATGTGGTCTCTCAAGGTGGTGACAGTCTGCATATGGTCTCTTAAGTTGGTGACAGTCTGCATATGGTCTCTCAAGGTGGTGACAGTCTGCATATGGTCTCTCAAGGTGGTGACAGTCTGCATAGGGTCTCTCAAAGTGTTGATAGTCTGCATATGGTCTCTCAAGATGGTGATAGTCTGCATATGGTCTCTCAAGGTGTTGATAGTCTGCATATGGTCTCTCAAGATGGTGATAGTCTGCATATGGTCTCTCAAGGTGGTGAGAGTCTGCACATGGTCTCTCAAGGTGTTGAAAGTCTGCATATGGCCTCTCAAGGTGGTGACAGTCTGCATATGGTCTCTCAAGGTGGTGACAGTCTGCATATGGTCTCTCAAGGTGGTGACAGTCTGCATATGGTCTCTCAAGGTGGTGATAGTCTGAATATGGTCTCTCAAGGTGGTGATAGTCTGCATATGGTCTCTCCAGGTGGTGATAGTCTGCACATGGTCTCTCAAGGTGGTGAGAGTCTGCATATGGTCTCTCAAGGTGGTGACAGTCTGCATATGGTCTCTCAAGGTGGTGATAGTCTGCATATGGTCTCTCAAGGTGGTGACAGTCTGCATATGGTCTCTCAAGGTGCTGAGAGTCTGCATATGGTCTCTCAAGGTGGTGACAGTCTGCATATGGTCTCTCAAGGTGGTGACAGTCTGCATATGTCTCTCAAGGTGGTGACAGTCTGCATATGGTCTCTCAAGGTGGTGATAGTCTGCATATGGTCTCTCAAGGTGGTGACAGTCTGCATATGGTCTCTCAAGGTGGTGACAGTCTGCATATGGTCTCTCAAGGTGGTGACAGTCTGCATATGGTCTCTCAAGGTGGTGACAGTCTGCATATGGTCTCTCAAGATGGTGATAGTCTGCATATGGTCTCTCAAGGTGCTGATAGTCTGCATATGGTCTCTCAAGGTGGTGACAGTCTGCATATGGTCTCTCAAGGTGGTGGCAGTCTGCATATGGTCTCTCAAGGTGGTGACAGTCTGCATATGGTCTCTCAAGGTGGTGATAGTCTGCATATGGTCTCTCAAGGTGCTGATAGTCTGCATATGGTCTCTCAAGGTGGTGACAGTCTGCATATAGTCTCTCAAGGTGGTGACAGTCTGCATCTGATCTCGCAGCTGAAGCCCTACCAAGTCCCAAACATGTTCGATGGGCGATGGCCTAAGTTGTAGACATTCCCGGATGATGTTAGTGATATGTATGTTTTAGAGTTATCTTGCTGAAACAGTAGTCAGGCACTCCTACAATGAAGGGGAGTGGGGGGGAGTGCTACATTTCCCGGATATCATCGATCTAGTGCAGTTCTATCTAAGTGCTTGCGAGATACACAAGAGAAGACTCACTACCATTAGTTATTGCACTCAGACCATAATGCCTACTATTTGGACAGTGCGTTGGTCGATTGGGTTGGGTTGTTTTACCTCTGAGCTGCACTTTTTTGCATACCATGGGGTTAATGGCCAGGTCACAAGGATCTGGCCATTGAGTCCATGGTTCCGAGAAGGCTGCGGGAGAGGACCCACTGGAACAGCTGTTGGGAGACAGATGGTAGCCTCCTGTCAAGGCCATCCAGCGTGTTCTTTAATGTGCACAGGGTATGGCTCTCCCGCACACTGGGCCACGGCTTAACATCCCATCCGACGGACGGTGGCCTTTTCAAGCATATCAGTGTCCCCTACTGACCGCAGGGAGTTTCGTGGAGATAAATCTCAATGCTGATCCAGCTGGGACTCGAACCTGGGAACTGCAGATTACGAGCCCGGCACGCTACCGACCGAGCCACTCCCGGCCCGTGTTGGTCTATGGTGGCAGCTCGATCAGCGTGTTGATGATGTGTATGATGAGTGAGCATCAGCTCGTAGACAAAACCAGGATTCGTTGCTAAAGATGATATGACGTCATTTTGCATCCCAAATTGCTCGAGGACGGCCCCCACTCCAAACACTATTGACGATGCATAGCAGTCAGTGGAAGGTGACAAAATGGACGACGTGCATACAACCCTGCCTTGCAATTGGTGAGAAATGGTTCGTCAGCTTATGGGGTGCGGTAGTTAGCGCTTGTTGCAAAATCAGTCCTCCGTCGTGTTGTTCTCCAGCGTACACCAGATCCTCGCTGATGATTGTGTGTGCCTTCTCGCAACCACTACTCCGAGCATCGAATGAACGTCGTGCGTTTGCAGCCAACATGTTCTGCTATACTCCTGCTTGACCACCCCACCTCACGGAGTCCGATGATCCTTCCTCTCTCAAACACCGTCAGCTGGCGTATACATTGTCTTGGCATTCCATACGTGATGCTGTTCCTCTAATCTTCATTCTATGGGATCGCTCAGAATTCCTGAGAATGGAATCATTTGCATTTTTTTTTTCTGAGAATGGAATCATTTGCATACCACGCCGTCTTGCGCTGAGCTGCGATTTGCATAAATATCGGACCACTTCTTCTGGATGGCGCAAATTAAATGTCGCAGAATATAATTCAAGCTCAGGGCCGGATCGAGGAGGGGGGGGGGGAGAGAAAGCCACCTCCCACCTCTCCTTGAACTGCTAGAAACCGGAACAAAGGCAAAAATTAGTAAACATTGCCTCTATTTTTCAAAATTACTTTTAAAGACTACTAGAACGGAGGAAAATATTTAGACCTGAACGTCATTCCAGTAAGATTTGCCTCCACACCCCCTCTCACTCTGATCACTTGCCTCCCCCTCTCCCCGCCCTTTCTTTTTATTTTTGTCTAAATTCGGGCCTCTTTACACTTACCTACTTAAAGAAAAATTATGTGTTTACACTAATGGGTTTTTGGTGATGGGGAAGGGAAAAGGGGAGATAATACGAAGATCGGCTCCTGTCGACGACATAGGGTGGGTCATTTTTTATGGTTTACAGAGCGCAATTGTGTTTGAATCTTTTGTGGCGCATCGTTCTATTGTCACAACTCTTATGCAACTATCAAACATTTAGGAAACCTCCGCTGGCATTTGCTCTAACGATGCAAAAAGAAACATTTCTGTTTCCTTTCCGTCTGAGAATTTTTCGATTGCTAAAGATGCATAAGAATTTCCTTCCTCTTCATTTTGCTGAGGAAATTCTCAGGTTAACAATTAATTAGCCATTCTCGAATTGCACTGTATATGCATAAGCTTTCTGTTTTCCACCTAGGGTAAGGCAGAATTACTTAAGATCCCACAGCGATTTATCTGAGACTGTAATTGCATTCTGGATGCAGCGAGAGGGGAAAGAAGTTTCGATTCCAAACGTTTATGACTAAGGCAATGGATATTTAACCAAAGAAAAGGAGAATTATTAAATAAGCCGAAAGAAATGAAAACTCATATCCCAATTTTGTTATGACCTCTTGAAAGTATGTTTAGAAATGCTTCTCATTAGCCTAAATACAGATAAAAACTGTCATATTTTTAAATTATTTTCAGAAAGAAATCTCAATTGCTGTTTTTGATATTCACGTCTCTTCGATCAGCAGACAAGGGGACGGACTGCCGTGTATTTATGAGGCAGGCAGCAGAAAGGCGAAGTTAAATTATGGAATATTACGTTCCAAAGAGTCATCTCTAGAATTTAAATAAAACCTTCCGACACATGAAACCTAATGCAAAGCTCATCCTACTTTTTCCGGTTCTTGAATACTCGCTGTGCGCTTGCAACGAGAGTAAAAGTAGACATTCAACTCTTAAATGAACTAATATCTTAAAATATAAAATCACAATTCTAAATTTGTAAGCAGTAGATGAAGAACTGAGAGTGTAAGAAAACACGGCTCTTAGTTCATAGTCATTCACACCAAGCATCTAAGTTTTTGACTTAAACTTATTTTTTCTCGATTTCTCTTACCTTTTTTTGTGGAAAGGAGGAAATGCTTTTTTTTTTCTAGAGTTTGCTGATCGTTCTTCTGCGAATTGAAGAATGACTGGAGAAATTCAATTCAGTGAAACACTTAAATTTTCCCAAGTGTCAATTAATGTCGTTGATCTGACAATGCTTAGAGCACGATGTTATTTCGACGAAAATGCATGTATTTTTACAAAATTCGAAATGTTATAAAAATTTTATAAAATATGTAAACAATATAAAACAAAAATAAATTCGCTTTCTTAATTTAAAATAAATTATTAATTTTGATATGAGTAATATTATATAAGTTTTTATTAATTCTACTGTATAATTTCGAAATTGGCCTGCAGTTACTGTTCCCATATGGGCAAGAAGGAACCAATAGGCTGAACCCAAAGATTGATTAAACCCAATTGCATTTGAAGTGCCATAAGGTTTATTATCGGATTTTTTATTGAGAATTTTTTTTCCGGAATATTTTTCTTTTGGTGAAACTCTTTGAAAATATCCATTTCATTTCTCAAAGCATTACATTCTGTTTTGAGTTTGTTGGGTTGTTTTACCTCTGAACGTCATTTTTTGCACACAATGGGCTAAATCAAGGTGAATATAAGTATACAAGGTGAATCTGAAAAAGTGGGCAAAACTTTACGGGGTGGTAGAACGCAGCTATACGAGCAATATTCGTCATAGAAAGTATGGGCGGAACGCAAACGGCGAGCCGCTAGGTGGCGTTGGAAATGGTATAAAAGGGTCGGTCCTCGCACCCAACGGCATTTCTACCGTGGATTGCCGAGAGGATGGCTGGTTATACTAACCACGAAATGGCGGATATGCACTTTGTGTACGGTGCGGCGGACGGGAATGCAAGTTACATTCCTGTTAATAAAATGTTTTCTGAAGTATCTCCTCTCCTTCTTGTGTTCATTCTTTAAATGTGACAGTGGAAAACTACCTTTTAACTTCTCACCGCTTGCGTTACGACCATACATTCTATGACGAATATTGCTCGTATAGCTGCGTTCTACCACCCCGTAAAGTTTTGCCCACTTTTTCAGATTCACCCTGTATATACTGTATATGTACATATATCGAGTGGCGCCAAAATGCTCTTTTTTCCCAAGGTCATTCGAGTGTCGCTGACAGTTCCATGATGTTCCATGATGATTCCATGATGTCACCAGCTGGGAGAGCTCAGCTAAAGTATTTACATAATCGTCCGTTTTTGTCTTTGTTTTTGCTTGGTGAATCTCTCTGTGAAGTCTTTCAAGTAAATTTTTTTATCATGCCGAACTGTGCAGTAGCAAACTGCATGAGTAATCCTTCGAAGAATAAAAAAAAGGTTTCATATACATTCCCACTAGAGGCAAAAATTAATATGAAATAGGTGTTGCAGTGTCGGCTTAAAGATAAATTCGATGCATTAATCTGATAAATATTTTTCAGATGCCTGTTAAGATCAATCGCATGTAAGATTTATGAATCGAACTCTTAGGACTACTTATTAAGCGTAAACTAAATAATAATGACATTCCAGATTAAAAAAAAAACCTGTCACATAAAAAGTTCAGTCTTGTTGCGATGACCGATTCTACTCCGACCAAGCGATTGTTACCTCGGGAAATAATTGTTGGAATAAGAAACCGATCGCTCTGAAAACCACGACAATGTACCCAGTAAAAAAGTAGCATCAGGTAATCGATAATTTAAATACCTTAGCTTATACCGTAATGATTCATGGGAATAAAAACTTATATCAGTGCATCATAGTTTAATTACAGCAGCAGTTTCAAATTTCTGTTAAAAACTAAATAAAGCCAAGGGGAAAATCTCTGCTCTGCAAACAAGATTACAATCAAAGCAAAAGCAGTGGAATAAAATAAATAAAAATTCCAGAATTAATCAAAACAAGAAAAAAAAAAAGACTTCATTGGATAACTCCAAGAAAAATTTTTTTAGTAAATCGAAAACTGTATTTACGCCAGATCACATTAAATGTTTTTTGGAAGGAAAAAAATTTAAACCACTACTCACGACGGCAAAAAATTATATTTTTATTATTTTCATTATGATTATTAACATAATTGGTAAAAAGATAAGTTAAAATAAGATTTGGTGTTTTAATTCGACCGAATTTAAATTTAAGCATAAGATCAGAATAATTTCTCAGAATCATCTAATAGAAATTCTATAGTAATTCGATATGAATTACAAATGATATAATTATGATAACCGTAATATCAAAATATATTCAAAGGGTCATTTTATTAGATACAGTTCCACATTATGTTAATACTAACGCAGATATAGGACTTAGTAATTCCTTAAATAATATTTTTATGAAATAACTGAAAATAATTTTAGGAATATAATCAAATCTATTTAAATCTCGATTTCCAATAATATGCGTTTAATATTTCAAGAGTTATGGAAATGTGAGTTATGGGAGCTGAAACGTTTAGTAAGTTAGCTCTTTCTGCAAAATATCATTCAGAATTAGCGAAAATTAACCTAATTTTCATGTGAACTCAGGCGTAAATTAATAAAGTTTAGCATAACAGTTATTGCTTTAATTTTAACCTGTTTTTATTACTTTTAAGAGCAATTACTTAAATTGATATTATTACTGTTAAATTTCTTAAACTTTAAATAGCGAACGAATATTGTTAAAAATCTAGGTTGAAATAGATTTCAGATCTTTAAATTGTCTTAGTCACACTCTTTTCAAAAAATGATTATATAAGATGTTCCCCCAGTTCTGTGTCTCAGTTACTGTTGACATAACATGGAACTGTACCTAATAAAGTGCAGCGGAATGTGTATCAATAACAATAAATATTTCCATGATAGTTAGATAGACCTCAGACAATTAAGCAAAATTGTCATTTTACACTTTATCTGTGAACAGAAATCCATCCGTATGCTTCTTATATGCCTTGTTTTACCGTCGTCTCCCTGCTGTGACATCAAAATGCCTAGCCAATGATCGTCAAGAAACGGTTCTTCGCGGAGTGGCACCATCCTTACCTTAATTCATCCTGGGCTAAATGTCAACGTTGCAAGCATCCCAAGGGCTCAGAGAAGGTTGGAGGAAGGGAACCCACTGAGCAGCTGTTGGGAAACAGATGGAAGCCTCCTATCAAGGCGATCCAATGTATTCTTTAACATCCACAGGGTATTGCTTTCCTTGTACAAGTGACCAGGTCTTAACGTCCCATCCAACGGACGGCGGACTTTTCAAGCCCATCGGTGTCCCGTTTTGACCGAGGGCAGGGTGGGGTTTAGCGGAGATAAATCTCAATGCTGGGAAAAGTGGGACTCGAACATGGGAACTACAGATTGCCAACCTAGTGTGCTACTGACTGATAAGAGTCAAACCCCAAATCCCCATTTTAGTTCGTTAAACACTAATTTTTAAACATAAAGAATTATCGTTTCAGTCATTTTTAAGAAAAAAATATAAGGCTGCAGGTTTGTCGAAACATAGACAGATCGAAAGAGAATGAAATACTTTAGGAATATCACTTCCAAAGAACTGTTTCCACCTTTAAAATTCGATCTTTCATCAACTTTAATTCGCCCCATTACTTTCTGAAATGAGTAAAATAATATTTCGAGGAATAATTCAAACCATTTCACTTCATTTTGTGCCCCGACGCACGCGCCTCTATTGTCCCCATTACCTTCCAGCTTGTGAGGATTGGGTTGTTTTACCTTTTAGCGAAGCTTTTTTGCACACAATGGGCTAAATGGTCAGGTCGCAATGGTTGGGTTGTTTTATTTCTTAGCGGCGCTTTTTTGCACACAATGGGCTAAATGGCCAGGTCACAAGGGTTGGGTTGTTTTACTTCTTGGCGGAACTTTTTTGCACACAATGGGCTAAATGGCCAGGTCACAAGGGTGGGTTGTTTCACTTCTTGGCGGAACTTTTTTGTACACAATGGGCTAAATGGCCAGGTGACAAGGGTTGGGTTGTTTTACTCCTTGAGGAACTTTTTTGTACATAATGGACTAAATGACCAGGTCACAAGGGTTGGGTTGTTTTACTTCTTGGCGGTACGTTTTTGCACACAATGGGCTAAATGGACAGGTCACAAAGATTGGGTTGTTTTACTTCTAGGCGGAACTTTTTTGTACATAATGGACTAAAAGACCAGGTCACAAGGGTTGGGTTGTTTTACTTCTTGGGGGAACTTTTTTTGTACATAATGGGCTAAATGACCAGGTTGCAAGGATTGTTTTACCTCTTGGATTACCTCTTGGATTGTTTTACCTCTTGGCGGAACTTTTTTGTACACAATGGGCTAAATGGGCAGGTCACAAGGGTTGGGTTGTTTTACTTCTTGGCGGAACTTTTTTGTATACAATGGGCTAAATGGCCAGGACACAAGGTTTGGGTTTACTTCTTGGCGGTACATTTTTGCCCACAATGGGCTAAATGGACAGGTTACAAGGATTGGGTTGTTTTACTTCCAGGCGGAACTTTTTTGTACATAACGGGCTAAATGGTCAGGTCACAAGGGTTGGGTTGTTTCACTTCTTGGCGGTACTTTTTTGTACACAATGGGCTAAATGGCCAGGTCACAATGGTTGGGTTGTTTTACTCCTTGGTGGCACTTTTTTGCACACAATGGGCTAAATGGCCAAGTTACAAGGGTTGGATTATTTTACTCCTTGGTGGCACTTTTTTTTTTCACTAAATGGACAGGTCACAAGGTTTGGGCTGTTTTACTTCTTGGCGGCACTTTTTTGTACACAATGAGTTAATGGCCAGGCCACAAGATTTGGGTTGTTTTACTTCTTGGCGGCACTTTTTTCCACACAATGGGCTAAATGGCCAGGTCACAGGGATAGGTTTGGTTGCTTTACCTTTTAGCGGTACTTTATTTTGCATACAATGGGCTAAATTGGTTGCAAAAGTTGCGTGCAAAATGTGACATTCAGTGAAACTCAGAGGTGAGAGAACCCAACTTAATTCGGTGCAATTCATATCTTGCTATTTTTTTCGAGCAAAAAACAGAATTTTTGACCTCCTACTTAAATGGAAGTATAAAATGGGCGTGCTAGAATCTCTCATAGCGAGAGTTGATTCTCAATTGGACAGAAGGTAAGTCTAAATATTTCGTATGTCTCCTGATTTCGGGTATAGGATTCTTTGGTTGTTCGTAGATAGTAATAAATAAATAAAAAATACCCCCTCAAGCAGCTGCTTGCCACAGAGGTCTGACAGGAGCCTGTCTGTTTAATATGCCATAGTAGGAGATCTGAGAGGATGGCAGGACCTCAGCAGAAAAACGACACACACGTCCATGCCTAATCTGGGGCTCGAACCCAGGTCCCTTAGGTCAGTAGCGTAGCGGATTTTAAAATTGGCCTTACGTCGGCTTTTTTGTCATGGATCATTCACCCCACTGCCTTCTCTCCCTCCAGACCGAATTCGTGAATCCTCACTGAGCATAAAACAACAAATAGATCTTATTAATCTTGAAGAAAACTTGACAGAGAAAATGGCCGATAAGCAACTGACGGATGAGGAATTTTTTTCATTTTTCTGTGTTCGAGACAACCGTTCGACATTACTCCTGTTGTTCTAATTGCAAAAATGAGGTTGAATTTTCCTTTTTTTTTATCTCCCACTAATAATATGCAATCTATTCTAAAATGCAAAACTTATCTTTTAACAATTAATGTGGGAGGTTAGCCACTGCTCTCATCATCTTTTAAAGATGTTCGACCTCTTCGAAAATTTAAATTGCCAGCCGCAAACGGTAACTGTGGAAGATATAATACTTCCTTTGTGAGTGGGATGTACAGGGGAAGGAGAGAAACCAGACCGGGATCAGAACGAGAGGGAGGCACGGTCGCCCCTTTTGCCCCTCCCGCCTAGATCTGGCATTGAGAGCAACTCCCTAATTCAAGTATAGCCATTTCGGTAAGCTTTGGTTCTAAGGCCATTTCGTGGCTGAGTGGTTAGCACGATTGGTTGCTGATCAACGGGACCTTGGTTCGAGCCTCAGATAAGGCATGGACATTTGTGTTGTTTTCCTTCTGTGGTCCTGCCATCCTCACAAACCTTCTACTGTGGCGAATAAACTGACAGGCTCCTGTCAGACCTCTGTGGCAAGCAGCTGCTTGAGGGGCTATTTATTTATATTTTATTGGTTTTAAGACAAAAGAATGTCTCTCAGCAAAAGCTGGTGAGTAAAAAATGCATTTATATTTGCCTCCATTTCATATGAAACTTAGTTCGATGAAGATATAAGCCATGATGAAAGATACTGAAGGATTTATTTAGAGCAGAAATTCTCAATAAGAAGTGAAGCGAATACCAAAGAAAGGATTTTTGTGACCCATAAATTAGAAAGATGATGAAAGACAAAAGTTCCGACGAACGTTTTTGGGTGAAGTTGAAGCAGGAGGCAGCATGGAAAGCTTTGAAGTTGAAGCAGGATGCAGCATGGAAAGCTTTGAAGTTGAAGCAGGAGGCAGCATGGAAAGCTTTGAAGTTGAAGCAGGAGGCAGCATGGAAAGCTTTGAAGTTGAAGCAGGAGGCAGCATGGAAAGCTTTGAAAGCAGTCATCACCACTTCCTGGCATCACTACATCCAAAAATTACGCCTTACTTGCAGCAGAAATGTTTAAGGCAAGGAAGTTCAACCTTTTTATCACTGGTGAGCCAATACTCTAGAACAGGGGTTCTTAAGCTGGAGGACGAGATGAGCATTTCGAAAGAGAAATTTTTTAAATTTTCAAAAATAGAGACTATTAAATACGGGTGCGAGACATTCATACATCGCTTCAACGGGTGCGAGGCCTGAAAAGGGTTAAGAATCCTTTACATAAACAGTGACTTACCCACATATGCTTCAGACTAATCGAGAGCGGAGTTCACATGTTTGAGTTTCTGATTTCTCGGACTGTCTTAGAAGGCATGCGTTATTCAAGCCCCCTTAAAAGGGAGGGATTAATTTCCCAATATTAACGGGGTTGACTCAGTTGGTAACGCTCCAGGCTCGTAGTCTGCAGTTCCCAGATTCGAGTCCTAGCTGGGCCAGCGTTGAGATTTATCTCCGCAAAACTTCCTGCCACGATTAATAAGCGATACCGATGTGGTTGGAAAAGCCACCGTCCGTCGTATGGGACGTTAGGTCGTGGCCCCGTGTGAGGGAGAGAGCACGTTAAAGAACACACTGGATGGCCTTGACGGGAGGCTACCATCTGTCTTCCAACAACTGTTCCAGCGGGTCCCCTCCCCCAACCTTCTCTGAGCTTTTCGGAGTCCTTGCGACCTGTTTTTGAACACAATGAACCCATTGTGAGCCAAAACAGCGCCGCTGAGAAGTAAAACAACCTAATATAAGCATAATTTTCCAAATATAAAAATCGACGTTTGATTATAAACGTCGCTTTTTATAGATTATACTTTGAATATGTCACTTTTTCTTTATTTCCTTCGTGGTCTTCGAGAGAAGGGCAATTGCTTCCCTTGCAGGGATAAAAAATAATCGAAAATATAATTTATGCCGAATAATATCAGGTATACCAAAAATTAACCTAAATTTTTCCTTAACGAAATGTAAACTTGGATTTTTTTTCGTTTTCTTTTGCTTTTAGAAGCATATGATTTATTTATTAAAATGCAAAAATATTTTGACATGCATAATATTTTCCGTTTTCAGACAACCTTAATTGCATTGTGATATGATGTACGTATGATTGCTGTATAAGTAATCTAAATATCTTTCCTATCTTGAAGTACTCATTATTTTTTACCTTTTCCCCAAAAAAGTTTTTGGGCCCCTCTGAAACAAATGTTTTCTCTCCCTGACAAAATTCCGTCCGGCACCTACAGTGTTGCTGTGTCACATTAATTTTCTTCATTATTTCAGAGGAGGTAAAATATTTTTCGTTGATGAATTATTGCTGAATGAATAAGTTAACAATAAAAGAGAGTTCCCTTCCACTTTTATTGCTCAATCATTCTGTGACATTACAAAACCATTGATCTGTTTTTTTAACTGCTTATCAATGATTCCAACCTTGTGCGATACCTTATATCTAGATTAATAATAAGAGACGCCTTTTTTCACATAGCTTAGATAAGAGCTGCATTTATTCACGTTTCTAAAAGAGAGAGTGCTGAAACCAAATAATTATAACCAATGAGTCGAAGTTAAAGAACTGGAGATAAATACACGCAATCCTAAACTTTATTTCACCTCATTACCTACACGACTTTTATTACAAGAGTGCTGCATGGGTGGCTCAGTCAGTAGCGCGCCAGGCTCGCAATATGCAGTTCTTAGGTTCCAGTCCCACATGGCCAGGGTTGAGGTTTATCTCCGCAAAACTCCTCGGTCAGTAGGGGACACCGATGGGCCTTTGAAGGGCCGCCGTCCGTCCGATAAGACGTAAAGACGTAAATGACCTTGACGGGAGGCTACCATCTCTCCCCCAACAGCTGTCCATTTTGCCCACTGTGTGAAAAAAAGTGTCGCTGAGAAGTTCAACCGCCCTTGTTACAAGAACGTTTATACCAATGTTCTGCCATCCTATGACGTTCGAGTGATGAATGCCTTCTGCTGCAAGAGGAAACGGATGTTTGCGATCTCTTTCTGCAGAGTCCATGCTTTCCTCACAAATATGTTCTGAAGCAGTTCGCAATTTTGATAGATATTTGTGTCTACTTGGGGGGGGGGGGAATTCTGTTTAGGAAGGATTGTGTAATTGAAAAGTTATTAGAGTCGTAGATAAATTCTGGAAAACAAATATTTATACATGAACTAATATTTATTTCACAAATTTTTTTACCGAATGGAAAGGATGAGTTGTGTTTATCTTGAGAGGTAATTATCACGTTAAATTCAAGTTAGTCTAAATGACCAAATCACAAAACAATAGTCTAAATGACCAATGCACAATAATTTAAAGCTGTTGGATCATCCTGCGCTGTGGGATTTTTTTTTTACCTCTGAGCGGCAATTTTTCCCACATAATTGACTAAATGGCCAGGTCACAAGGACCCCAATTGGTCAGAAAAGGTTTGGGAAGAGGACCCACTGGATAACTGTTAGGAGACAGATGGTAACCTCCCATCAAGGCCACCCAGCGTGTTCTTTAACTTGTAGAGGTTATGACTGTCCTGCACAGGGATCACCTGATCGGACGAAAGGCTGCCTTTCCAAGCCCATCGGCGTCCCTTTGCTGACGTAGGAGAGACTGCGGATTAGCGGAGATAAATCTGGACTCTCACACAGGTGGGACTAGAACCAGCGAACTGTACATTAAGAACCTGTCTCTATTGAGGCAACTGCACCCTGCCACCCCATTAGCCTGCACAATGAATCACGTTCTAATTTCTCATTCGACAGAGGACGAGCTTACAAGTTCCTCAGTCGAATTATGGTGGTGGTGTGTCTGTTTGTGTTTCAGTCTCATTTGACGTACTTGAGTCTCTAAAACTGTTACCGTAATGCGAAAATTCGCAAATCAAACAACTATTTCCTGGGGGCGGGGGTGGCTCAGTCGGTAGCGCACCAGGGTAAGCGTTGAGATTTATCTCCGCAAAATTCCCCGCCCTGCCCACGGTCAGTAGGGGATCACCGATGGGCTTGGAAAGGCCGCCGTCCGTCGGATGGGACGTTAAGCCGTGGCGCCGTGTGCGGGAGAGCCATACCCTGTGCACGTTAAAGAACACGCTGGATGGCCTTGACGGGAGGCTACCATCTGTCTCCCAACAGCTGTTCCAGTGGGTCCCCTCCCCCAACCTTCTCTGAATCTTCGGGGTCCATGTGACCTGGCCATTTAGCCCATGGTGTGCAAAAAAGTGCCGCTCAGAGGTAAAACAAACCAACTATTTCCTATCAATTTCTATACAAAAATTACGACTGATTTTTGGGCTCTAAAAATTCATTAATTTATTCGTTACATATGCTTTAACATTCAAGAATCGTTCAAGTAAAAACATACTACAGTAATTTATGCTAGTTGTGAAAAACTACGGTAGATTCTAGTTAGAGTTTCCTTAATTGCATGTAAAATAAATACCCCCTCAAGCAGCTGCTTGCCACAGAGGTCTGACAGGAGCCTGTCAGTTTAATACGCCACAGTAGAGGGATCTGTGAGGATGGCGGATCCTCAGCAGATTTTTTACCAACTGCACGCGGTGTTCACCCTCCCAGGTACCGACCGCGCCCAAAGCTGCTTCGGTGATCGGACGAGAACCGGTGTTTTCAGCTTGGTACTGATAACAGAATATTTTTTTTTGTCTAATTATAGATGCATTTCACATGAAAATATCCAAAATGCATTAACGATGAGTAATTAAATAAAAATCGCATTTTGATTTCTGATTATTATCCATTGAAAACTCTAAGCCTAAAGCAAATAAGAAAAGCCAACTTTCTGACACTCGCCAGAAGAAGTGGACATCGTCTGCATGGGTATTGATGTGCGAAGAATGAGTTGGTGTTCGAATCCCAATGTTGCCGGTGGACAACAGAGTAGTTGGATGCTACTGATCAGAATCGTCGAAGATCCCTATAATCCCTATAGAGCAGAGGGCCGGGTTCGAAATTCTTTGTCACGTGATGTTTCGAAACAATATAGGAGTGGACAGGGCCGGATGTAAAGGGGGAAAGGGACCAATCCCCCCTTTGAGAATGCTAGTAAGGGCAATGAGGGCCGCAATTATTAAACTTGTGCATATTTCACGCATTTTTCAAGAATTTTTTCCAAAATCTATAGAACGAAGGGGATAATGTTACAATGCAAAGGAAATCCAGTTACTCCCCCCACCCTTTACCTTTTTCCGGTTCGAATGAATGGCTTGACCCCCTCCCCCCCCCCCCCCACCCACCCCACACACTTTTTTTCCCTAGATCCGGGCCTGCGAGTGAATATAGTTTCGTTTTACAAACTCCAGTGGAATGTATAAATGTGAGATAGTTTCATTCTCCCCGAATCACCACATGAATTTTAGATTGTATTACAGACATTCGTATTTTTCTATCACCGAAAAAGTCTTCCTCCGTTCAAGAACCTCTGAACTGCAAGACGACCTCTGTATCTCCCTGTTGAGTACATTTTCTTTATTATTGAGAAAATCCGTCAAGCGAATGTCGGTAAACGGAGGTATGTCGCTCTTGGGCAAAAAGTGTGGCGCACGTCAAAAAAAAGCAACTGAGAAGTGTCACTTTTTCTGCACAACATTGCATCATCTATTTAGCTTAAACGCCATTTGCAATCTACCGTCTGCCATCGACTTCTCACGAGGGACATTTCAGCAAGTCCTTGCGTAACTCGAATTTTGTGCAATTCAGAAAGATCCATTCGATGCCTTCCATAAACACATACAGTATATTTCACTTAATGAAAAACAGTTTTTTTACCCTTTAAAAAAACCCAAATATACAGGGTGTCCCTGAATTCATGGCCCAAACGTGAGGTGATGGTAGTACACACCGATCCCACCAATATTCGTCATAGGATATGCGGCCGCAAATGCAGTGAGGAGTCGGAAATGAAGGACAGGAGGATGAGGTTTCCAGAGTGACATTTATTGGAGATCATTACATTTTTTTTAAATACCCCCCTCAAGCAGCTGCTTGCCACAGAGGTCTGACAGGAGCCTGTCAGTTTATATGTCATAGTAGAAGATCTGAGAGGATGGCAGGACCTCAGCAGAAAAACGACACACATCCATGCCTTACCCGGGGCTCGAACCCGGTCCCATTAGATCAATAGCCAAGCGTGCTAACCACTCGGCCACGGGACGGCTGATCATTACAACAAATGCTCAAATGTCCGCCCACCAACGTTGATACAGGCGGCACAACGACGGAGTAGTGATCGGCGTACCTGCTCGTAAACACCGGGCTTGTCGCGCACATCGACGGCTGCGACGGACAGTTGGGCTACCAGATCCTCCGCCTAGTGGTCCTATATAGGGAGAGGTTGGCAAACGGCGTTCATGGCCGCCATGTCTGTGCTCTGCATATTGCGTCAGTTAGGCTAGCTGACTGATTATCTAGCTTCGTCAACGCACACACATGAGGACGGAGCAACTATGTAATAAGATTTTGTTAATTAAAAATCATGGAATTAAAAATCATGGCTTTCTGCACTCAGTAGTTTATACTAATATTTATTGATTGTTAAGTTAAGAATTACTCAAAATAATAAAAATTAAAGCAATAACTTTCATACATTCAGTCTCAGATATTAAAGTTTTACTTAAAAAGTAAAAATGCTTAACATTCCTGAAACGATATGGTAATATTTTAAATTTCGGCTCTGATTTATGCTTTTACAAAATTAATATTCAAATTCTATTCAAGAATAATAGTTGAACACTTGTAGCATAAGCAAGCTTTATAAAGTAGCCTGGAAAGCTAACCACTTTTAATCACTTTATATTGTCCATCTGCACGTTTTTTCCATCTGGTAACCTTAGCCTGTAGTTTAGCGCACAAAGAGCAAGAAGTACTCTGTTCAGATGCGTCACCATATGAATTAATTGCCAACATATCATCAACATTAACTTCATTTACGACGCAATCTGCGATATTTTCCCTATTACCAGTGTTCACTAGTAAAGTGTTATTACATAAAGTAAAATTATAAGTCGTTTCTTCAGCCACCAAAAAGTTTCATTTACAATAATTATGATCCTTATAAACCTTTGCTTCTTCTGGAGCTTCATTTACATAATTTCTTCTGCGAGTGCTTTTACGTGCTTTTGATACTGGGCAATGTAAAAATACGGTTGGCACTGCTAAAGTTTTTAACTTTCTTTTGCCATGAACTCGAATCTTCTCCCATTGAGATGTATCAAAGTGATCCTGAAAACGAGATATCAAAAGATAATTAGAACTCTCATGAATACATATTTTAAAAAATCTATTCGTTTGCTTTTTAATGACCTTTGTCTTTTGCCCATAATCAATTTATTATTTTATGGGTTGGGTTAGTTTACCGCTGAGCAACACTTTTTTGCACACTAATATAGGACCACTAGGCGGAGGTAGTGGTCCTATATAGGGAGAGGTTGGCAAATGGCGATGTCGATTTACCTCCGCCTAGTGGTCCTATATAGGGAGAGGTTGGCAAATGGCGATGTCGATTTACCTCCGCCTAGTGGTCCTATATAGGGAGAGGTTGGCAAACGGCGATGTCGATTTACCTCCGCCTAGTGGTCCTATATAGGGAGAGGTTGGCAAACGGCGATGTCGATTTACCTCCGCCTAGTGGTCCTATATAGGGAGAGGTTGGCAAACGGCGATGTCGATTTCTATTGGTTGTCGCTGTCACGTGTCTCATGGGCGCCATTTCTGTGCATCGATTGTCGATTAGCTCTGTGATAGTTACAGGTAAAGTGTATACGTTTGTTGGTTCTATACTGAATTAGATCGCTGTGTTATAACGTAAATTGCTTATTATATTCCGCATTTGTTTTCCTTGATAAACATAAGGTATTAAGCTTGTTAAAATGTCACATTGTGCAGCATATTTATAAATTAAAAAATTGTTCAAGGACTAGATTTTAGCACAGGAATTTTAACTCAAGGTTCGGATTTTTTAAAAATAAAAGTAGAGGCAATGAGTGACAAAAAGATTGCGTTCTATAAATCGATGAAATCGCTATATCTCGGGAAATGAATTTGACAGTGCATCGAAAGTTCTTATTGAAAATATTCCACTTCCTTTGAAGTCTGATTATGCCTGTAAGGCACTAGTTGTTATGTTAGGGGGTATTGGCTGCCGATGGAAACAGATTGTAGCATATCATTTTACTGGGAATCTATTGATGATTCATTAACAGATAACAGTTCATTAACAAATTTAGTATATGATACAGTCTGCAAAGGTGGGTTATTTTACCTCTGAGCGGCACTTTTTTGCACACATGGGCTAAATGGCAATGTCACAAGACTCAGAAGAAGAAGGCTCAGAGAAGGTTGGGCGGATCAGACCCACTGGAACAGCTGTTGGGAGACAGATAATAGACTCCCGTCAAGGCCATCCAGCGTGTTCTTTAACGTGCACAGGTATGGCTCTCCCGCACACGTACCATGGCTTAACGTCCCATCAGACGGACGGCGGTCTTTCCAAGCCCATCGGTGTCCCCTCGGCAAAGTTGAGTCAATAGGTTTAAAAGTAAGAGTAGTTGTTAATGATATGGGCTCATCGAATCAGGCGATGTGGAAGATATGTGGGATCACGGCAGGAAGGAACAGAAAAGTAATAAACACTGCTGCTCATTCATACGATTCCAATCGTCAGCTGTTTTTCGTGCCCGATATCCCACATTTGTTTAAAAATATTAGATCAGCATTGATTTCCAATAAGCAAATAAAAATCTCCCCTGAAATTCAAATGCAATATAACATGCCAACTGATATCATTTTAAGTAGTCAATTGAACAAATCTGCAAGCATCAAGAAAACAGAAGTTTGTCAAAAGTTAAATTTTGAAAATATGAAACCAAATCATTTTGATAAAACGAAGGTTTCAAAAGCAAAGAATGTATTAAATTTCGAAACAAGTTCAGTTTTGAATTATTCAGTTTAGAATAAAAATTATGATGCAGCACGGAGCCACGGCTTAACGTCCCATCCGACGGACGGCGACCTTTCCAAAGCCATCGGTGTCCGCTACTGACCGTGGGCAGGGCGGAGAGTTTTGCGGAGATAAGTCTGAACGCTGACCCAGCTGGGACTAGAACCTGGGAACTACAGATTACGAGCCTGGCGCGCTACCGACTGCCCCTCCCCCCCCGCCCCATAAGGGCATTGGAAGCCATGCTAAAGTTAGTAGTTCTTGCTACCCAGACAGTCCTTGATTTACAGGAATTGTTTTTAGAGAAAGAAAATTACATTTTCCTTTTAACGTCTCGCTTTTCCTAAGACTGCCTTGAAAACCTCTTTTCAAGTGTTCGTGCAATTCATCCAGTGCCCTCAGCATTGCAACTTAAATGCAATTTAAAGTTAATTTGAATGGCCCAATTTTTAAAATATGTATCAAATGGGAACTACGATGAAGATGACATAGAGTTTTTAGCTGAATTCTTAGACCCTTCCAAATTTGCAAATCACGCTGAAAAGCCTGAAATGGCACGCAAAAAAGTATATAACAGTGCTACTAAAAATTGGAATACTCATTCAAATCTGTCCTTGTCAGAAAAGAATGTATTATATCACATTTCGGGTTCTATAATATCAAGAGTTCTTTCAAACGAAAAAGTTTGTTCTGAATGTTGTAATCCATTACAGAGTAAAAAGATCTTGATTACAGAGTATGCTTCACTAAAAGAAATGTGAAGCAATAAAGAAAATTCTTTGGTGAAGGCTAGTGCAGATATTTATAACCTGTTCACAATGGGTGAAAAATATTTTCGTAAACTTCAACAGATGTACAAACATGAAAACTTCCCAACATCAAAAAGCATTGCTGCAAAAATATTAATCGAAATTGGCTCACAATTTCAGCTTCCAAATTGTCATAATATTAGGCAGACTCTAATATATCGTTTTATCGTGTTTCATATGAGAATTTGGGCAGAAGAAATGAAGCGGCTTTTAAAAGAGGCAGAAACAAAATGAAAAGTCAAGCAAAAGTGATGCAATCAGATTGATAATTTCAAAAGTAAATTAATTACCAAAACTGGGTAGGTGGAATTTTTCTTCTAGTTAGTGATATGTTTATAGACAGCAGAGTGTCAGAGTGGTTAGCTTTCTAGGCTACTGGGCAAAGGGACCTAGGTTCGAGACCCGGCTAAGACATTTTTTATGTTGTGTTTATTCTCACCATCCTCACTGATCTCCTAATATGGCATATTAAACTGACAGGCTCCTGTCAGACCTTTGTGGCAAGCAGATGCTTAAGGGTGTTTATATTATTATAGTGTAATAAAGGGAAAAAATTCATTTAGAATGTTCTACTTCTTTATGTATATATATATGATAATTTTGACAGGTTTCAGAACATGTAAAAATATTTTTATAAAGCTTGTTTATGCTACAAGTGTTCAACTATTATTCTTGAATAGAATTTGAATATTAATTTTGCAAAAGCATAAATCAGAGCCGAAATTTAAAATATTACCATATCGTTTCAGGAATGTTAAGCATTTTTACTTTTTAAGTAAAACTTTAATATCTGAGACTGAATGTATGAAAGTTATTGCTTTAATTTTTATTATTTTGAGTAATTCTTATTAACTTAACAATCAATAAATATTAGTATAAACTACTGAGTGCAGAAAGCCATGATTTTTAATTCCATGATTTTTAATTAACAAAATCTTATTACATAGTTGCTCCGTCCTCATGTGTGTGCGTTGACGAAGCTAGATAATCAGTCAGCTAGCCTAACTGACGCAATATGCAGAGCACAGACATGGCGGCCATGAACGCCGTTTGCCAACCTCTCCCTATATAGGACCACTAGGCGGAGGATCTGGTAGCCCAACTGTCCGTCGCAGCCGTCGATGTGCGCGACAAGCCCGGTGTTTACGAGCAGGTACGCCGATCACTACTCCGTCGTTGTGCCGCCTGTATCAACGTTGGTGGGCGGACATTTGAGCATTTGTTGTAATGATCTCCAATAAATGTCACTCTGGAAACCTCATCCTCCTGTCCTTCATTTCGGACTCCTCACTGCATTTGCGGCCGCATATCCTATGACGAATATTGGTGGGATCGGTGTGTACTACCATCACCTCACGTTTGGGCCATGAATTCAGGGACACCCTGTATATAATGTATGTATGTACGCATGCTATTCGATACAATAAATAATATTAATATCGGTGATACAATTAGCATATTCAGATGTTTCAGTAACTTGTATGTTGAATTCCACTGCAGTTTTCAAAACGGAACTATAACCTTAATTTCTGGAATTTCAAAAAGAAATTATTACCGATCTTATTTCGAAACGTCACATAGAGTTTTCTCATTAAACCATTCGAGACGCTGTTCTATGATGGAAAACTTCTGTGATTACTGATTAACATATGAAGCTTATGAGAATGAACACTCCGAAATTGAACTCTGAAAGCACCATGAGAATTAACACAATGAAAATTAATACTTACCCTATTCTGCGTCTAGCATAATCTTCATGCAACTGGGAAATATAATGTAGTCTTTGGGAGAGAATTTACCTAACTCGGGGAGCGTCTGTATACTCTTTTGGGAATACTTTCCTAGACTAAACTCAAAATCGACCATTTTTAACTTGTGTTACTTTTCTTGCTCATGAGCGATGTGATTTGAAACCCTCATGGGGGAAGGAGTTTAACTCCTTTGTCATCTCTGTCTCGCCCCCATGAAAGCTGCATTCCCCCTCTTTCTTGGGTCCACCACTGCACAGCACCACTGCACAGCACCACGGTCTCAATACTTATCTCCTTTCTCACCTCCGCTTATGAGCTTAGCAGGTCACTGACTGCTTCAATCTGTTGCGGAAGCCGATTATCCATCGACATGAATATCCATCATTGTAGCTTCTTTGTATTATATGGTTAGGATTTGTCTCTCTCTTTCAATGAGTTATTGGCTCAGTTAGGTACGGGGTGCCCCAGAAGAAAGTTATCACATTTTAACACGAAACTCAAGAAAAGGACGAAACCAACAGATGTTAATACTGAGAAAAACCAACTGATACGGAGAAAACCAATAGATATTGATAATGAGCGATATAAATACAGAATAACATGTTGTGAATATTTATTCTTTGGAGAAAATCTCTTCGATCAATTTCCTGGGGAATTTCTCAATAGAAACTGAGGATATGCGACTTGAAATAAAAGGGAGAATTAGAACTGCTGAAACTTAAAAAATCCATTGAGAACGGAGAAAAAAGTCACTACAACAAAAGACTAAAGTCAGGCCTTATAACAATTCAATTCTTTCTTAGATTTGCTAGGGCAAATGTACCCTTTATGAACATGAAAACAGAGAGGTTAATACTTTTTATTCCGGTCGTTTACGTTAAATATTCATTTTCTTCATGACTTCCATAATGATGAGGATAGACGATGAGATGATGAGGATAGACGAAGGGACCATCAGTCTCCTTTAACCCGCGTCTTGTGTAGAGGGATAGGTTGCTTTCTTTCGACCATGTTGCCAGCGTAGAGCACAACAGATTAACTATGAATACTCTTCCAAAAGCTTGAGATTATGAACATTGTTACTAAAGCTTGCTTGTGAAAGGGATCAAAACTTAAATGCGATGCATGGACAGTATCAAACTGGACTTTATTAGAACTGGCTAAAGGCAACAGCTGTGGCTCATGAAATGCTTGTTTGGAAAATAAGGTTGTTTATTTAAACATCAAGAGAGACTTCTTGATAAAAGTAAGTATAAGTCTTGTAAGTGTTTTAGTTTCAAATATAAGTAATTCTAAACATAAACAATAATATATTATAATAATAACAATTCTCACATAAACAACGAACAAATTATAAGCAGAAGCTTATAATTTGTTCATTGTTTATGGATTCTAGTCTGTTTGCTTAAGGCATAAAAGTATGAAATATTTTTCTTCCGCATTTCGATTTTGGTCGACATTTCCAAGCTTTGCCATTTCTGTTACTTCTTTACAAGGCACGACTCCTCTAAAGGTCATCAATCCTGTGGCAGAGCCGTCACTCTTCGCTCCGTCAGCCTCTAATCAGGCAACTCACAAATTTCGTAAAGCGAGCTTTATTTTGAATCTTTTCCTTTCACAATCCTCCTCTTCGAGTCTTCCATCCATTAGCTATCTTTCGGGTACCGCACTTCGAGATAAATCCCTCTATTTCCACCTCTGCAGACTCTTAAGTGCTCCAAGATGAGTCCACCTGCAACCCACCTCTTCCATCATCTTTGAAGATTTTCAGCCTCCATAAGTACCTTGTGTGATCTTCCTAGCTTTGCAACTGGATCTGTCTACAGTGTAAGAACTCAGAAAAGGTCAGTATTTCATTTTTCGAAAATTTTTCCCTTTATTAGGCAAAATATTTCCTCGCTAACTGTGAAAAATTACTTCTCAGTAAACTTCTGTTAACAAGGACCATTTTATGTTTTGCGGAGAGTTTGAAACAATCATCTGCGGTGTGGATATTTATGCAGTCTGTTACGTGAAGTAATACAATTTTACTTCTTTGTGAATGAATGGGCGTGTGGCATAAATGCAGACAAAAAACAATACGAATAAGTCAGAGCTGCGAAGTTGCAGAATCTAGAAAAAAAAAAAAAATCACAAAATTCAAGGTCAAAAGGACCCCAAAGGCTCGGAGAAGGTTGGGGAAGGGAAATCTTAAGAGATTGATGGAAAAGGGAAACCCATCTCTTAAGAGAGTGACGGGGGAAAGGGAAACCCATCTCTTCAGAGAGTGATGGGAAAGGGAAACCCATCTCTTAAGAGAGTGATGGAAAAAGAGAACCCATCTCTTAAGAGAGTGATGGGAAAAAGAGAACCCATCTCTTAAGAGAGTGATGGGAAAGGGAAAACGATCTCTAAGAGAGTAATGGGAATGGGAACCCCATCTCTTAAGAGAGTGTTGGAGAAGGGGAAAACCCATCTCTTGAGAGAGTGATGGGGAAGGGGAACCCATCTCTTAATAGAGTGATGGGAAGGGGAACCCATCTCTTAAGAGAGTGACTGGGAAGGGGGAAAACCCATCTCTTAATAGAGTGATGGGGAAGGGGAACCCCATCTCTTAAGAGAGTGACGGGGAAGGGGAAACCAATCTCTTAATAGAGTGATGGGGGAAGGGGGAACCCATCTCTTAAGAGAGTGATGGGTAAGGAGGAAACCCATCTCTTAAGAGAGTGATGGGGAAGGGGAAACTCATCTCTTAAGAGAGTGATGGAGAAGGGAAATACATCTCTTAAGAGAGTGACGGGGAAGGGAAAACCATCTCTTCAGAGAGTGATGGGAAAGTTAAACCAATCTCTTAAGAGAGTGATGAAGAAAGGGAAACCCATCTCTCAAGAGAGTGATGGAGAAAGGGAAATCGATCTCTTGAGAGAGTGATGGGGAAGGAAAACTCATCTCTTAAGAGAGTGATGGAAAACGGAAACCCATCTCTTAACAGAGTGATGGGGAAGGGAACCCAATCTCTTAAGAGAGTGATGGGAAAGGGGGAAACCCATCTCTTAAGAGAGTGATGGGGAAAGGGAAACGCATCTCTTAAAAGAGTGATGGGAAGGGAACCCATCTCTTAAGAGAGTGATGGGAATGGGAAACTCATCTCTTAAGAGAGTGATGGAGAAGGGGGAACCCATGTCTTAAGAGAGTGATAAAAGCCTCCCATCAAACGACCCAGAGTGTTCTTTAACGTGCACAAAATATGGCTCTCCCGCAAATGGAGCTTGAACCTGGAACTATAAATTGCGAGCCTGGAGTGCTGCCGACTGAGGCAACCCCGCCTCCTTTTGCGTCATGAACACAGGAAATCATAAATGAATCACTCTATTATGTACATATTAATCACTCTATTATGCAAACCTTAAGACTGTTTTTGCATTTCTAATATATTTTTCTATTTAATATAGCCTTAAAAATTTACGTTAATTGAATTGCATACTTCTTTTAATTAAACTGCTATTTTAAATTTTCTTTATGGAGACAATAATGGCATTTATTTTTTAAGCAACAAATATAATAGTATGAAATTTATAGTTTGGCGCTAGATATTGAAATCAATTTATTCGGTATTTAGGACATCCCCTTGAGTTAGAAGATGTGTCTTGTAAATGCTGAATTTCAACCGCTGAATTAAACGATACGTGAACAACGACCACAGTAACGCAATATCTTATATGTCTGCTACTAAGGATTATTGCTAAACTGTCTCAAATTCTTAGTTATAAACATACTAGGTAAAATAATAAATGGGCATACTCTGTCAAATAAAATTGTATTTCTCTTAAAACCACCTCTCCTAACTGGTCAGACTATCAGGAGATTGAAACCGTTGAGCACATTCGCCTAAAATGTCCCAAATATACTAATCAAAGACAGGGACCAAAAATAATTTCAACAAAATAGGAATTAATATTATTATTCTAAAATCACTGCTGAATCAGGGCTTTAACGCCACATTCTTTAAATCCAAAGAATCGCAAAGAATTAAAGCTAGTATTTAGTATTACAATTCTTTCAAGACATCAACCAATTTCAAAGAATTTAAATGTGTTAAAGAAAAAGAATTCTTATGAAAGTTCACATTGCAGCATTTTGAAAAATGTAATATAAAGTTTGCATCAAAATAGCACATGATCTGTGCAAAATAGGGGTTGGGTTGTTTTACCTCTGAGCGGCACTTTTTTGCACACCATGGGCTAAATGGCCAGGTCACATGGACCCCGAAGGCTCAGAGAAGGTTGGGGGAGGGGACCCACTGGAACAGCTGTTGGGAGACAGATGGTAGTCTCCCGTCAAGGCCATCCAGCGTGTTCTTTAACGTGCACAGGGTATGGTTCTCCCGCACACGGGGCCACGGCTTAACGTCCCATCCGACGGACGGCGGCCTTTCCAAGCCCATCGGTGTCCCCTACTGACCGTGGGCAGGGCGGGGAATTTTGCGGAGATAAATCTCAACGCTGACCCAGCTGGGACTCGAACCTGGGAACTACAGATTACGAGCCTGGCGCGCTACCGACTGAGCCACCCCCGCCCCATGCAAAATAGGGGAAAATATAATAGCTAAATAGATAAGAATTCTTTCCTTAAATTATATTTTTGCATTTCTAATCAGGTAGATCAAAGGCAAACTCGTTCAACCCAACGTATAGTTCTCACTATTGCATTCGCAGTAGCTAAATAGCCCAACCACAAAGGAAGCACAGGAAATGTAAGGAATGTGGCGTTAAAACCCCTAACAAAGAGGGAATTAGCAACTAGCTGCTGCAGCAAAGGCCATTACAAATGGGACTCTAGGAGGAAGTATGACTTTGGCACTAGATCCGACTACAGCAGAGATAAGAAAGCCTCAGCCCCAGAAAGGAACTTAAAATCAGGAAACAACAGATGACATGACGGAATGTCGACAACAATCTCAGACAAGGAAGAGCCCATTTGGCTACTCTAACAAATATCACCCATAAACAAAGTTTATGGTAAATACGAACATTGGAATCCTCTGCGCTTCAAATTTGGTATAAAATGAAAGTGAAAATTACAACTGGAAAAAGACTTATTGCACCTCTTACTCAATAATCTCCCAAGAAAAGAAAAACATTTAAAATTATAAAAGAAAACGCAGAAAATGAAAGCAGATCCAATTGTAAAAAAAGTAATTCAAAAATCGGAGTGAAGAAAAGAAATGGCAGTAAAAAAAAGAAGCCTCACAATATATTATATAAGTGTTGAAGGCAGAAACATAGAAAGCGAGCATATAACAACCAAGTAGACTCAAGCTAAATTAATAATTAGAAAAAAACCCACTAAATCAAATCATTGTGGCCAGAAAAGAAAAGCGCTCCCAGCAACAAAGAATGCACAGTTCTCGCAAGAAAAAGAGAAGAAATTGAAAGCTCCTAAAAATCATGCAGCAACAAAAAAAAAGGAAGCCACCAAAAAAGAAAATTATTCTCAGACAACACTTCACCCCTACTTCGGAACAATTTTCCTGAAAAATGATTTTGTAAAGATATGGAGATCTCTTCCCCCATTCTATAAATTTTCTCTTTCCATAATATCTTTCCCCCCATTTTCTTACGGGAATAGAGGGCTTCAGAGGTCCAAATTTCTTATCATATTGGATGATAGAAGGTGCGTTGTCAAATTCTATCATGAAAACATCATGCACAAAATGTTTTTTCCATTTGTCATAAATATTTTCTTATTCGTTGGATTATTTAACCATTCATCTGAAGGGACTGAGGAGTAAAAAAATACATCAGAAGTCAGAGCAGGGAAAATTTTGCAAAATGTTTCAGTTCGGGCTGTAGCTAAAAATAACTGTTCAGGACAGTTCTAACTGCAGTTCCAAAGCCCTGGTTGGAGAGAAAACGCTTACGCTGCTTAAAGTTATGGTGAGAGGAAGTTGTATACCGAATATGGTGGTCCGAACTCTTAGACAAACAAACTTCCTGAAGTAAAGTAGATTTTCCTGAGAGTGAGAAGTCCGTTCCCTTTCTGTGACTGAATTGTTTGGGATGAGAGAAAAGCCTTAACATAACACGTGTGATGATTGCTCACTTTCACTGATGTCGGGAAGAAACGACGAACTTGTTTGAAAATTAGTGAATAAAATCTGCTATTTAGTATCGAAAAGGATTAGCAAAAGACTCGGGTTTGAACGAAATCGTTTTAACATTTTGCCTTTTTTTTAAGCGGTCGACGCTCCCTTCTGCTTTTTGCAGTTGAAGAAACTCTCAAACAGAAAGAAGAAAGAGTCGTCGTCACTCATTATTCATTGCAATGCGAGCTCTCTCAAAACCGCAATCATCACGAGTCAACAAGCAAAACTCACTCCGAAGGGGAATTCTTTGCTCTTTTTAAGTTTTTCTGACAGATAACATCTTCCTCGCCGCATCGTGTGAGCGTTCGTTTTCCAATTTAAAAGAAAAGGTTAAAAATTTTCTAACGAGCGCCTCGTGAGCAGAACGACTTAGCAGACGCGCAGCACTCTCTTCTAAGAGAGCAACCGAGACAGGAATTTAAATGTTGCAAAAGTGAACGATGCTTTCGAAGAGCTCCAACCTCATAAGAAATAAATAAACATTTGAAATGAAAGCACTGAATAATGAATTCTCTTGATACTGCAGGTTGAAAAAAACCTACATATAATTTTGCAGACAAATATCCGTGTTCCCAACCCATTAATCTTTAATATGCGTGGCATTTCAAGATTTGAGTTGATTGTCGATATTACTAAGTCCCAGAGCTCCTTTCTCCTGAAGAACGTTCTATTTTTGATTCTTTTTAACATCAGTCTTAATATCTTTATTTTTCTATACGAAGGTAATAATTTCACTTCCGATTTCCTCTTCCGTGTTCAGCTAGCGAAAGATTCCTGTCTTTGCATGCCATTTTAGCAAGATCAATTGAATTGCAAATGAACATCTTTCAAGTCATTGCAATTGTTTTGCTTCGGTTATTTTTAGAGCCGGAAAACGGCTTGATTGAGCTCAATATATGAATCGCTTTTCTCATAAATTTTCGAAAGTAGTGTAAACTATTAAAAAAAAAATACTGGTCAAATATAACCACGACCATACGCAATGGAATATGGTATTAATAACCGAAATAATACTAATACCTAATAATATAAATTCTCTTACGGTTCCGGTGGCCGAATGGTTAGCTGCTTGGCTATTGATCAAAGAGTCCTGGATATGAGAGATATTGTTCATATTGTCTCTCGCATATCTTCACACATCTTGTCTATGGCATTTTACACGGAGAGACTCCTGTCAGACCTGCTGTGGAAAGCAACTAATTTAGGAGTGACTTTATATTTTAATACCTGACTTAATAATTAAAGGAGCTGAAACTGCAGAACCCAAAGAAAGCACAGGACAGTCTCGGGGGGGGGGGATGCCCCCTGCCTTCACTCTGGGACATGCTTGGATTCAACACGACCATCAATGTGTAAATCGGTTTTCGTTTTCTTTTTTCGTCTACTCTGTTTATTAGACAATTAAATTACAACTGAGGGGACTGCTTGCCACAGAGATCCGAAAAGAGACTGTCACTTGAAATATTTGTCATAGAGTAGATCTGTGAGGAAGGAGAGACATCAGCATCCTCCCTTCTTACACAACAAAGGAAATAGCCACGCCGTTTCCTGGGCTCAAACCCAGCATCCTCCCTTATTATACAATAAAGGAAATAACCACGCCTTTTCCTGGGCTCGAACCCAGCATCCTTCCTTATTGCACAATAAGGGAAATAGCCACGCCTTGTCCTGGGCTCGAACCCAGTATCCTTCCTTATTACACAATAAAGGAAATAGCCACGCCTTTTCCTGGGCTCAAACCCAGCATCCTCCCTTATTACACAATAAAGGAAATAACCACGCCTTTTCCTGGGCTCGAACCCAGCATCCTTCCTTATTACACAATAAGGGAAATAGCCACGCCTTTTCATGGGCTCGAACCCAGCATCCTTCTTTATTACACAATATGAGAAATAGCCACGCCCTTTCCTGGGCTCGAACCGAAATCCCTTGATCAGTAGTTAACCACTCGAACAAAGTGTGACATAACTTAGTTTATTTCTTTTAATGCGAATTTTTGGAAAACTTTACAAATGATAAACACTAAAATACAAAGTGGGATACAAATGAAGAATACCTGTGATTCGCAATTCCTAATCTAAGTGGGAGTTTTGTGGCACCATTTTAACTATCAAACGTATTTTAATCGAATGTCCAGCTTTTTAATTGTGAATGTCGAATGTATTTTCACTTTTTTCACTTACCGTCCTGGCCCCTCACACTCAGACACCGTTTATCTGGCGACTCCGTTTTAACACTGCTTTATGAATTTTTGCGTTTAACTGTTATTTTATACGTATTTAATGTGTTTTTTTTTTTTTTTTTTTTTTTTCATATTTAAACTTGTTGCTATTTGTTTGTTATACGGGTCTTATACACTCGTTTTGGCTTTTGTTTTTACATTTCCCTGGTCTTTTATGCCCTTTGATGCTATATTGTTTGCACTTTATGTCCATTATTAATTTTGTCGTCGGATTTTGTCTTTGGTTGTGAATATCTTGATTGTTACATCTTTATTTTTGTCCTTGTTTGATGCATCATGGCCTTAATTGCTCTTGCCCCATAAAACCCCAAACAACCAACCAATCACAATTCATAATTTGAACTAATAAATATAACACAAATAGACACGCCTTCAAACAGCTGCTTGTTAGAGAGATCTGAGAGGAGCCTGAAAGATCATCGAAAAGATCTGTGAGATCTCAACAGAAAGACCATCGGAAAGATCTGTGAGATCTCAGCAGAAAGACCATCGGAAAGATCTGTGAGAGCTCAGCAGAAAGACCATCGAAAAGATCTGTGAGATCTCAGCAGAAAGGCCATCGGAAAGATCTGTGAGTCTCAGCAGAAAGACCATCGGAAAGATCTGTCAGATCTCAGCAAAAAGACCATCGAAAAGATCTGTGAGATCTCAGCAGAAAAACCATCGAAAAGATCTGTGAGATCTCAACAGAAAGACCATGGAAAAGATCTGTGAGATCTCAGCAGAAAGGCCATCGAAAAGATCTGTGAGATCTCAGCAGAAAGGCCATCGGAAAGATCTGTGAGATCTCAGCAGAAAGGCCATCGAAAAGATCTGTGAGATCTCAGCAGAAAGACCATCGGAAAGATCTGTGCGATCTCAGCAGAAAGACCATCGGAAAGATCTGTGAGTTTTCAGCAGAAAGACCATGGAAAAGATCTGTGAGATATCGGCAGAAAATCACGGAAAAGATCTGTGAGATCTCAGCAGAAAGACCATCGAAAAGATCTGTGAGATCTCAGCAGAAATACCATGGAAAAGATCTGTGAGATATCGGCAGAAAGACCATGGAAAAGTTCTGTGAAATCTCAGCAGAAAGACAGCATATCCTTTGATCAGTAGCAAAGCGCGTTAACCATACAAAAATAGAAATTTCCATCTATTTTGTAAAGAGAGCATTTTTTTTAGTATAATCTACTCGAAAAGAAGTTTTAATAGTTAAAATTTTTTAAATATCGTTTTACGGTTCAGAAGAAGGGGAATTGTGAGATTTTATTTTGTTCGAAAATGAACTGGATTTTTCCTGAACTAAATGAAAATCATGATCGCGCTCATCTTCATGATTCTCTGGGAACCATCTGCTGGACGATCTCACAGTTCTTCGTGCTCTCTCTCCTTCCCAACATAATGGCCTCCTCTCCATTCTCTCTGAGAGCCGCTTCTGCACCGCCTCAAGGAAGAGGACTCCCTCTCCTAATGATCCACTTCTTCCACCACAATAATAATCCCTCAACAATGGCAGAGGATTCCTCGTGGCCACTAACAACTCTAACTCCTGTCATAACCGGCAGAGCTCCGATGGAAAGATTTTGGAGATGATTGCGATCCGAAACACTCTCGTCGAGACAAAAGTTTACATTTTGGGAATGGCACATGATGAAAAGTTAAAATTGACATTTTTAAAATGGCTAATGAACATTTCGCAAGACAAAACGCAAAAATTGACATTTTGAAAGAGGCACATGAACACTTGTCAAGACAAAAAGCAAAAATCAACGTTTTTGGTTCATACTTATGAAACGCATAACTTAAGCTTAAAAAAAAAACGACTATTGCAAGGCATTGATCTCAGTAAGCAAGACCTTTTATTAGTGAAGCCAATCAAGAACAAATAGTGATGTTGATTTACTGATGACCACTGATTCTTCCATAGGCTAAACTTCACCTCCACAAACTGATTTGCATTTTGATAAAATTAAAATTCTTCAAAATTTGAAAAAAATCAATTTTCCTCCCCAAAAGTTCACATTCTTAATACCTCGCAAGTAGTATCAAGTACGTATACTGATCCCCCTTTGCACAGTGCTTTTCCCCCTGCGACGTCACCGGCCACGCCCCCTTATTAATATACATAACTATAACGTCAATGACCATGCCCTTATTACTATTCATATTTAATAATTCATCATTAATAAAGACCCCTGGTTGATCTGTATTTTTTAATCCCCCACCTCATTAAAAAAAAAACCCTTATCAAAAGTTCCGCCCCCTTTATTAAAAACCCGTGGCGCCATTTAGTGTATATCATAAGTACTATACTTTAGAAAAACACTCTATTTTAGCTGTAATTTTTCCAATTTTTGACCCCCCTCATTAAAAAAAAACTCTTATCAAATGTTCCGCTCCCCTTTATTAAAAACCCATGGCGCCATCTAGTGTTTATCACAAGTACTATACTTTAGAAAAGCACTCTATTTTAGCTGTAATTTTTCCAATTTTTGACTCCCCTCATTAAAAAAACCCTTATCAAAAGTTCCACCCCCTTTATTAAAAACCCTATCAAAACTGCCCCCTGGTTGACCACCTGTTTTTTTTACCCCCTCTTTAAAGACCCACCTACATTTTTCAAGCCGCCCTCATTAAACCCCCCCTCTTATCAAAAGTTCCGCCCCCTTTACTAAAAAATATATTAAAAGTTCTGCCCCCTCTGTTAACTCCCCCTCACTGATCAGAAACTCCCGAATAAGTCCCTTGGTTTCTACCCTCATCTGAAATTTGCTAAGTCCAACTGAAATTTCGGTGGCAACGTTCAGGTCATACTCTCTCAAAATGGCTGATGCAGTCCTAAAAAATAATTACAAAGCCCCATATTTTGTGAATTCGACCTTCATTAACTCCTGCAAAGTGCATGTTGCAACAAGTGTGCAGAACGCGTGACACAGGTCCCTTCTTATCGGCAGGTTCAAGAAGGTGATTGCAGATTGAACTGCTGATGCGCGCTAACTGCTCCGCAGTATTTGCATTTGTTGCTGATAAGATCTGAATTCGTATTTTAATATCTACAAGCTTTAACCTCGCCAGAGTGAGTGACAGGGGTCGGTTCCTATCGCTACAATGTCAAAGGGTGACTGGAGATCGAACTGCCGATGCACGCTATCTGCACGCAATATTTGCATTTGCTGCTGATAAACTATTTCCTTCATTAAAAATAGAAACTAAGTAAATAATTCTGGTGCCACTTTAGCCCCGTGTTTACTTCGAACATATCTTTCCCATGAGCTCAGGGCCTATCAGATGTTGTAAAGGTCACCGTTTTGTTCGACCTCGGTTGTGTTAAAAGATGTATCTTGACCCCACGGGCGTTTATCAGATAACATTTGAGAGTATATGATCTCGTACACAACCCACTACGTCATTCCTTGCTGTTACTCCATAGTGTGTTGATAGTAAGAGTTTTGAAGCTTCGCTGAAAAATGTCTCTTATTCAAGAGTATGAATACGCTGCTGTGTTGGACACTGAAAGGAAGGATGTCACCGATGCATTTGATGATCTTCTGGCCCAGGTGGCCCAGGTGAATCAGCTAGATACGTACATCGACCGTCGAATGTCTGGAGGCGAATCGTTTCAACAGATTCCGTTACAACAGATTTTGGTCCCTTGTAAATTCCGAGGTACTTGACCGACCTAATGGTCGCGATTTTTGTACGTGGGTTCTTCCTTTATGTCCAAACTTCGTGCTGGGTTAAAAACTCGGATTCCTACCTGCAACACGACGCCTTAATGTAATAACATCTTTGGAAATGCAAGAGATCTGGCAACGGCTAGTGGCTTTCTAGCCACTAGCCGTTGAATTGTCCGTCATTGTTGCTCAGGTGGTTGCTGACTGTCAGCGCCTGATTTCCACAGTCAAGATATTGAATGAAATTCTTAAAGTTCGCGTATAAACGAAGTCACGAGTGTGACTTCGTTTATACGCGAACTACGAGAGTTTCATTTCGATTTCGACATCACGAATTTTAGTCAGTCAGAATTCAAGTCTGAATTTGGTATCTTGTAATTCCTGAAATGCTTAACCGAATGGTTCCAAATTTCGAACGAGGATTCTTCCTCCTGTGACCTGTGATGGGTTAAAAAATCAGGTTGCGACCTTCGATGGGATATATTAGCGCAATATAACGGCTTTGGCAATGTGGGGATCTAGCAACGGTAGAATATTTCATCTGTTTTGAGTGCAGTGAGTGGCGGCAGCGACTTCGCTTTCCCATCGGAAGACGTTTGCTTCCAGTAACTCCCCTTTTGGAATTTCAACCTGAAATTCGGCACTTGCAACTCTGACGACAACAAGGCCATTCCGAAATACCACGTCTGCGACGATTTCTCTAAATGCCCTATTTCAGCTTAATGAAAAGGGACGTTTTCATAAATGTCAGTTTTTCACTTTTAACGATCTTTACCTATTATAAAAATTATATCCGCAAATGTTTTTTAGGCGGATATAGTACACCTGTGAAATGTAATCCCAATGACACAAACATATCAACTTTTATTATTATAGATATTATAGATGTAAGATGTAGGAATAATTTTTAGTAGAAGCTCCCTAGGTGAGTTGAGGATTGATGCATTTTCAGGAGGTGGAACCATTTTTTTAACATTTGACAAGAAACTCTTTGAGGGTGACTTGCCGCTCCATTCTTTATGTGAAACAGAGTATAGGAATGAAAATGGGATTATACGCTGTGTATCCAGTTTTTGAGGCCGAATTATTTAACACGTTTATACTCCGGATTATTTGGACTTGATTGAACATCTTTACCTATTCAATGTGTTTACATTTCTAATCTAATTAAAAATATAGTTTGCAGAAATCCGGAATTATTGTTTTCAACTTTACATATATTCTCTTAACGCCGTCAGTGAAGACGGGCTTTGAACCGCTCACACTTTTCGGACGAAATAGGAAGATGCATCCGGGAATTTTATATCCAGCCATTAAACTCTACATGCAATTTAAAGGGTGATATTTTATTACGAATAAATAAACTAACTAGAATCTGCATCGCAAAAATCCATTATCTCTTTTTATCTCCTAGATGAATATTTTTCTTTGTATCTTAAGCTGTGTTAGAAATATCGGTACTTTCCTAAATTAGTAGTATTGAGTGTGTGGTGTCGATGTTAATTTCCATTAAATTTCGTTTCATTTTTGCCCAGTTTTGCTGTTTACATTCATTATCTTGTATTTTTTATCCAAATTTTAATTTAAAATGATAGTTTTTCATTAAAATTATAAAACGTACATATTTCTTTCTGAAATAAATAGGCATACATGGAAATTTCATTCTTTATGCATATTGTCTACTCATTGCATTGAACGTGAGGAGGGGGGATTTAGAGTGTTTAATGGCATAAGTAAGGATCTGGGAGGGGGATTTAGAGTGTTTAATGGCATAAGTAAGGATCTAGGAGGGGGATTTAGAGTGTTTAATGGCATAAGAAAGGATCTAGGACGGGGATTTAGAGTGTTTAATGGTATACGTAAGGATCTAGGAGGAGTGATTTAGAGTGTTTAATGGCATAAGTAAGGATCTAGGAGGGGGGATTTAGAGTGTTTAATGGCATAAGTAAGGATCTAGGAGGGGGATTTAGAGTGTTTAATGGCATAAGTAAGGATCTAGGAGGAGGGATTTAGAGTGTTTAATGGCATAGGTAAGGATCTAGGAGGGGGATTTAGAGTGTTTAATGGCATAAGTAAGGATCTGGGAGGGGGATTTAGAGTGTTTAATGGCATACGTAAGGATCTAGGAGGAGTGATTTAGAGTGTTTAATGACATAAGTAAGGATCTAGGAGGGGGGATTTAGAGTGTTTAATGGCATAAGTAAGGATCTGGGAGGGAGGATTTAGAGTGTTTAATGGCATAAGTAAGGATCTAGGAGGAGGATTTAGAGTGTTTAATGGCATACGTAAGGATCTAGGAGGAGTGATTTAGAGTGTTTAATGGCATAAGTAAGGATCTAGGAGGGGGATTTAGAGTGTTTAATGGCATAAGTAAGGATCTAGGAGGGGGATTTAGAGTGTTTAATGGCATAAGTAAGGATCTAGGAGGGGGATTTAGAGTGTTTAATGGCATAAGTAAGGATCTAGATGGCATATGTAAGGATCTGGGAGGGGGGATTTAGAGTGTTTAATGGCATAAGTAAGGATCTAGGAGGGGGATTTAGAGTGTTTAATGGCATAAGTAAGGATCTAGGAGGGGGAATTTAGAGTGTTTAATGGCATAAGTAAGGATCTAGGAGGGGGATTTAGAGTGTTTAATATCATAAGTAAGGATCTAGGAGGAGGGATTTAGAGTGTTTAATGCCATAAGTAAGGATCTAGGAAGGGGGATTTAGAGTGTTAATTAATATTAAAGTAAGGATCTAGGAGGGGGAATTTAAAGTATTTAATGGCATACGTAAGGATCTAGGAGGGGGATTTAGAGTGTTTAATGGCATAAGAAAGGATCTAGGACGGGGATTTAGAGTGTTTAATGGTATACGTAAGGATCTAGGAGGAGTGATTTAGAGTGTTTAATGGCATAAGTAAGGATCTAGGAGGGGGGATTTAGAGTGTTTAATGGCATAAGTAAGGATCTAGGAGGGGGATTTAGAGTGTTTAATGGCATAAGTAAGGATCTAGATGGCATATGTAAGGATCTGGGAGGGGGGATTTAGAGTGTTTAATGGCATAAGTAAGGATCTAGGAGGGGGATTTAGAGTGTTTAATGGCATAAGTAAGGATCTAGGAGGGGGAATTTAGAGTGTTTAATGGCATAAGTAAGGATCTAGGAGGGGGATTTAGAGTGTTTAATATCATAAGTAAGGATCTAGGAGGAGGGATTTAGAGTGTTTAATGCCATAAGTAAGGATCTAGGAAGGGGGATTTAGAGTGTTAATTAATATTAAAGTAAGGATCTAGGAGGGGGAATTTAAAGTATTTAATGGCATACGTAAGGATCTAGGAGGAGGGATTTAGAGTGTTTAATGGCATAAGTAAGGATCTGGGAGGAGGGATTTAGAGTGTTTAATGGCATAAGTAAGGATCTAGGTCGCGGCACTCTGAAAAATCTTCATCCGGCAGCGGATGAAAAAAAAAGTTGCCCCTCCCTGCTATATATCATTTCATGTTGCATTTCATTTAACTTTTCTCAATGCCTGATTCTAATGAGGAAATAGCGTTCAATTCCATTTCAGTCTTAGTAACCCATAAAATTGTTTATCCTTCTCAGGTCGCCACAGCTTGAATAGAACACATTTGGCTTCAGCAAACGTAAAAACCTTTTAAGAAAGCAGCAAAGTTTATTTTCTTTTATAAGCAGTTACAAGCATGGAGTGTAATTGCTGCCATATGTAATGGGTTGTAGCATCACTAATATGTCAAAATTGGTCAATAAGAATAATCAATCTTCTAATATTAATTAAATTAAGAAAACTGTAGTTTTAAAGGTAATAAATAAACATATTTTTATTTATAAATGCATCTTGTAATGGTTAAAAAATTATATTATTAGACATAATGAACTATCATTGTTATTTAACAAAAATCTAACTGTTTTAATTTGAAGAGAGGAGTAAGTTCAGACACTGCTGCATTCTCAGATTCATCCCACAACTGAAAAATAATTAATTGCGAAAATTATTATGTAGTTAAAATATATGCTTTTTATATGTATTTATTATGAAAAATAAAATTTGCGTTTTTACTTAATATTTTTTCCCATCGTTTAATATCCAGTTAATATGACGATCATATCTTCCTCTTTTGCCTTTTCGTAATCTCTCCTCCGTCAGTGAGTTGAAGAGTTTCTAGTCCCAAAATAAACGATTGGCATGTCTACATAAAGTATGATCCATATGCAAAATCCCGGATATTTCCTTAAATGCTCTAATCTCAGCCTAAGGAAACGGGGACATTTTCATAAATGTCGGTTTTCACTTTTTTAAAACTGGAGCATTTCTTTCTCCGGGTCATACCCCTATTTTTGGGTTATAAATTCAATTTCCTATCTGTAATAGAACCCGATTTCGAACGTCAAATAATTCAATTAATTGAACAATATACCCTGAAATTGACACTAAAATCCCTAGGCATTATAAAATTAAGAATTTCTCACCAGATTTGTTTCCCAATACACAAGTGATATTAATGAAAAGCAACGCTGCAGGTACATCAAAAAATACACGAGAATCACGTAAACAAACGTTGGACACATTAACTGGTCATTGTTATTACTTATAAAGCCATTGTTGTTTCTTAACCTTTCGTTGTTATTTATTATTAAGCCATTAATATCAAATAACTGCCAATTGTTATTAATTAACAAGCTATTGTTGTCCATTAACTGAATATTTCTGTTAATAATCAAGCCACTATTGCCCTTTAATTAGGTTGGATCTGAGCGACACTTTTTTGCACACAAGGGCTAAATGATCAGGTCACAAGGACCCCGAAGGCTCAGAGAAGGTGGGGGGTAAGGATCCAGTTTACAGCTGTTGGGAGATAATAGCCTCCCATTAAGATCATCCAGCGTGTTCTTTAACGTGCGCAGTGTATGGCTATCCCTCACACGGGGCCACGGCTTAACATCCCATCCGATGGACGGCGGCTTTTCCAAGCCCATCGGTGTCCCCTACTGACAGTGGACAGGATGCCGAGTTTTGAGGAGATAAATTTCAACGCTGACCCAGCTGGGACTCGAACCTGGGAACTGTAGATTACGAGCCTGGTGCGCTACCGACTGAGCCCCTCCCCCCTTAACTTGACATTGTTATTAATCAACCAAAAAGCTATTTTTGGCCATTAATTGTCCATTGTTAAGAAATTATATGACGTCACGTTTTCCTCTCAGACTACGTTATTGTAACACATAGAGCCCTGAGCGGATGCGGATTTTCGCGTTAAGAGCTTTCGGCAGATAAAAGGTGAATGAAAACGCGGATAGCGGATAAACCAGCGGGTAAAAACGCGGTGTTGACGCTGATCTGATGAGAAAGGTAGTAACATGGACAAACATTATTGCATTATTGGCGGCTGGCATGAGTGAAAACAAATATCTGAGAAAAAGTTTTTCTTTTATCATGACAAATATCCTCTCGAATAAGGTCA